>CM057169.1:4487954-4499741 GCA_029962745.1 Echinometra lucunter | reverse complement strand
AAAAATTACCTCTTGCGATTTCACCTTATTTTAATCTTTTTTGACTCAACAAAACGTAAAATTTTTTAGTTGTGCTTGGTAAGAAGTAATTTAGCTAATCTGTGCCCATTTATGATTCATTTAAATGCTTTGGATTTTAGTGTGTGTCACTCTGAAGAAGTGATAACTTTCTTTTGACACTCAGTTTAGAATGTGGGATGTACCACAACCAAATCGTATCCAAATGGGTTAAAGACATCAGAACTTGCATGAAAAACATCAGTCCTGTTCTCAATCTCAACCCAAACCCCCCAATTTCCTTCCCCTTAACCACAATTTTTGCTGTTAACATTGTCGGCAAACTATTCATCATTTTACTTTTTTTTCCTTCTTATTTAATCTTCTTTCCAATTGTATATTCTATCAAGACTGTCATCCTTATTTCTGACATAAGCATATTTTTCCTAGTTTTACTTAATCATGTATGAACTATAACTTCTCTAAGATCTACTACCGGTACCAGGGAGCAGTATAGTACAACGAGCTTTACTTCTTTGCTGGTCTCTGTTTTTCATTTTCATTCTTAAATAATTTCTATTCAGTGTTTGTTCTCAAATATTCTCTTGCATAATGGTTTTCTATTTTAAATCTTCAAATTTTTCTTTTCCTTTGTTAATGAAAATGACATAAAATCTATAAATCTGAATATGTAATCTGAAACTGATACACTTCTTGCTCACTGACAAATGGATATGTAAGGCTGAAATTGTGCAGAGTACAACAGTACAGTAGTTTTTGAATGTGAATGATTATCTTCAGTCTCCTTTACCATCTCTTTCTGGTATTCATAGAGGTTGTTGGAGGCTGTAATTAGACCCTCTAAGTCCGATCTGTATCACCCTCTTCGGATCCAGACACCCCTCTTCCGCTGCCCCGACGAGATGGGGGTACCATGAGTAATCTTCTCCCCCTTCATGGTGTCTGCAACATCATCATGAGCATCGATGTGAACGAGACCCACCGGACCATATTTCTCCTACAAGTAATAAACAACTTTATCATGAGCATCGATGTGAACGAGGTCCACTGGACCATATTTCTCATACAAGTAAAAAACGTCGTCATGAGCATCAATGTAAACAAGAACCACTGGATAATATTTCTCCTACAAGTAAATACAACTTATCATGAGCATTGATGTCGATGAGAAAAGAGACCCCACTAGACGATATTTCTTCTACAGTGAATAAAAAAATAATCATGAGCATCGATGTGAACGAGGTCGAGACTCAACTGGACCATATTTCTCCTACAAGTAAAAAACAACTTATCATGAGCATCGATGTGAACAGGGTCTACTGGACCATATTTCTCCTACAAGTAAATAAACAACTTTATCAAGCATTGATGTCGATGAGAAAGAGACTCACTGGACGATATTCTTCTACAAGTAAAAAAAAAAAATAATCATGAGCATTGATGTGAACAGGGTCTACTGGCCCATATTTCTCCTACAAGTAAAAAAACAACTTTACCATGATCGATGTGAACGAGGTCCACTGGACCATATTTCTCCTACAAGTAACAAACAACATTATCATGAGCACCGATGTGAAATAGATACACTGGACCAAAGTTCTCCTACTAGTTACAAACAGCTTTATCACAAGCATCGATGTGAACTAGACCCACTGGACCATCACATCTGTCCTTTTGATCTCAGAGTATACACTGTAGCTTTTAGAGGAAAGTGAAATTTCAGAGATCCATGATATACATTATAATCTAAGAATGGTCTTACTGATCATACAGAAACATGTTTATAGTGGTTTATGCCTATAGGCATACAGGGTATACTGGCATCATGGGAGGGGGAGGTGGGGGCACCAATTTTATTATAAAAAAATAGGGGGGAACTTTGGAGGTGTATTATCATCTTTCACAATTTCACTCTTCCCATTATTTCTCAATGTTTCATATTTTTGTTTTGTACTTCAGTTTCACTTATTTTCTCATTTCTCATAACTAATACAAAAGACTTACATTCATATAAAAGAGTACGCATAGACATTGCATGATACATAAATAAGAACTTAATAGGTGGAATTGGATTATAGACAAAGCAAGAAAAGTAAAGAAATGAGAGGAAATCAGCCAAAAAGCATAGCTTGTAAAAGGGTGGCTGACCCCCTATACCAGTAAGAAGTTGTGAACGTAAATAGAGACAGACTAAATATCAGTTTAGGGGATCCATTTTAAGAAAAACTATATTAAACATGAATTATAAAAAAAATAATAATAATCGCTTTGCCTGTGCATAAAGAATGTAATGTGGAAATGTATAATTCATACAAAAAGAGATATATATTTTCCAGCATACAATCAGGAGCATCTGCGCCCACGGTTGCTCGAGCTAAAGCCAGGATGACTAGAATATGCTTGCAGGGCCCTTTGGGAGAACAGAACATATAGTACTGAAGAGGTTACCCTGAGTTAACAAAACCTATCATTATTATTATTATTATCATTATTGTTATTACTATTATTATTATTATTATTATCATTATTATAATTATGAGCAACAACAACTGTATCACTACCTTAATCGCTTGTAGGATAGGGTATGTCAGGGTGTGGTCCCCTCCCAGAGTGAGTGGTTTGCATCCGTTGGCAACGATGGTGGCATACTGCTCTCGAATCATCTCACACGATTTCTTCAGGTCATAGAGGTTAAGAGTCACGTCCCCAATGTCTGCAACCTGCAGTGATTCAAAGGGGGCAGCACCTAGAGGCAAACATTCAAAGGTTTGTACCACCGCTATTATTGGGCAAGTCAGTTTTTCTCTTAGTTGAACTTTAAGAGAGGATATTGAGCTTGATATTATTTTTGTACTTTTCTTCATTTTCATACAGCTAGTGTTCATTGCAGTTGGATATTCAAAATCAACTGATTTTAAAAAAGAGACAGCGCTCTGGTTTTAAATGGTATATAGGATTTCAATACTCAAGTCCTATTAATTTTAACCATATCTTTCCAAAGTAACATTTTCACATGAAAATATCAACTATTACATGATGTACATGTATCTAGCAAAACATGACCTAGCAGCCATGTCATGAGTTACTGCATTTTATGTTAACTGCATGACAAGACAGAGCATAACAGCTGTGAAGTCATAATGTTGGGGCACTTGGAAGGGTCGTTATGGAGCATTAATGATCCTATATCAGATGCCATGAGATTTAACTTTAGAGGTCTCAAACGTGTTAAAATAAAAATGCAAACATCCTCTATCTTCACATCGAATAAAGATATCTTACCTGTGTAATTACAAGGCCCAAGAACAAATGATTCATAGCGGATCTGTCTTGGACCAAACCTGGTTCCAGAACGGTACGATGTTCCAATGTCTAGAGGAACTCCCACATAACAAGCATCTAAACCTTTAGAGATATATAAAGAAAGAGACAGAAAAGCATTGCCTTAGAAGTGATCCTTCTCAGTATTACAAAGCTGAAATCAACTCTAGTCATCTAACAATAATGATAATGATCATGATAATGATTATGATGATGATGATGATGATAATAATGATGATAATAATAATAATGATAATGATAATAATAAATGATAATGATAATTTTCAGCATGGACATATCTGGAACTTTCTATCAATGCACCACGATAATATGCAGGTTACATAAAAATAGTTTGATAACAATCTATAAATTTCAATCAAAACAATGAGCAAACATGATGAAAAAATGCAAGGTACAATTTTAAAAGAAGAAGTGCACTGTAGGAACATTCAAAGTCGACATACAGGAAATGCCAAATGAAAATCACGAGTAGATCTTGATCAGATTAGAAGTTTTAGGTGAAATCTTGATGCAATATGAAAAATTAGAAGACACCCAAATAGTTTGGTGTGGTTTATTTTCTGTATCAAAAAAGACAGGATACAACTGGGGAAAAAAGGGATATCACCAAATATGTAAATTAATAATGTGACCATGTATACATAAATCCATTCAGCTGGAAAATTCTTTTCAAAGGCATGGTATCATAATCTTCCCAACAGTTAGACTTTGATAGACAGACATACTCAGATACTATGTGCTTTTGTTTGGAAATCTATGTTCTATGTTTACAACAAATATGGTTCAATGTTCATAGCAAAATGTTTAGCTGATTACAATTGTCATCGTGTTTATTAGGCTTCTGAGCTGGGTAATATTCACCTTTCGTATCTGCTTGATAAGGCAATCTCATCATTGTACTAATTCCTCCAACTCGAGGAAACTTTGCTCCACTAAGGGGTTCATTAAACTGGCGGGTGCCTGCATCATCAGCGAAACTTCTCCCAATTGTCTGCCGAACTTCCAAGCGAGCTGGAGGGACGGAGATTTGCAGCGGGATTTGCAGCTTCAACAAATCACGGGTGAAACACCCACGTACTTTCCCCATAAGTCTGCAACTTCCTAGATATATTGATGACATGATGGGGATTTTTTTCTTTATCACTTGCAGTAATTGTTCACTAATCATCCAGTCCCAAAAAGGCAGACTAAAAGCTTGCCGCCGTCGATTGTACTGCTAGCCACACTTGCATTGAATTGCATAGCGAATGTGATTGCGAGCTCACATTCATGCACGTATTAAGGAGCATCTAGGTTAGGAGCCAGCTGATCAGATCACAGGTGCATGCGATGGGTCACGCCCAATGGCCCGAGGGGTAAGGGGGCGTGTCGAGGGGCGTGGGGTTTGTTCTTGAAATAAAGGATAGCGCAATTCACTCAGTGGGATTCATTATGATATTTAAAATCTGGATTTTACACACAAAAAAAAACAAACAAACAACAAAAAAAAACATATTTGCACATTAATCGGCACATATAAATTTCAAAAAGCACAAAGCACATTTTGCATCCACTGTTGGAAGCACCACACCACAAACCCTCATCCAGTTGCTGAACAGGCTTTGATGAGAAGCAACATAGAAGTAGAAGTAGAAAAAACCCATAGCTTAACAGTTTCACTAGAGAGAGAGAGATCATACTGATACCATGCAGTCATATTGCCATCATTATCATCGTCATCGTCATCGTCATCATCATCATCATCCTCCTCCTCCTCCTCCTCTCCCTCTTCATGTATGCTGATATTACAGTTATTTTCATGATGATGATCATCATGACTACCATATCACAATGACAATCACCATCATTATCACATACCATCACCATATCTTCACCATCCTTCTCCTCCTCCCCTTCCTCCTCATCATCGTCATCATCATCGATCATCACTGTAGTAAAAAAGGACATTATCCATGGTAATTTGATGGTATACTGTCAAATTACCATGGTATACAATCAAATCCCCATGTCATGGGGATTATCATCATCAGGATTATATCACCATCCATGATTACTATCATCAGCATCATCATCATCATCATCATCACCACCACCACTAAAGCTGGCATCATCATCATCAGTACATATTCAAATGAACATCAAAATCATCAGCATTCTTGTAACCAATGTAACTATCATCAGGATCATTTCCTTTGATGCTGAACAGGGTACAGGAATGACCTTTGTTGTGTATAGTCTATGAGCACAGACTCTAATTCACATTTAAGCAGGATCTTGTGTAATTTGTAGACACACAAACCTTTGTTAGTCAGAGCAAGTGGCCTGAAAAAGAGGTTTCTAGACTAGTCATACACAAGACAAACTGTGGCTAATTTTTCTTCTCTTCTGCATAATCATTATCACTGAGATCTAACCTGACAAGCCTTTTCTTATATTTTTTTCATATATAGAATAGAGTATGTGCTTCATAGACTATACATTTGGACAAGTGGCAATGGTTGATACATGAACAGAATGAATATTAGAAACGCAAGTACATGTATCAAAATACTTTTTATTTCAAGATATGTTATCATTTCAAAATGATGAAAAGAAATTTAACAGGTTTACAAAATAATATTGAGGTAATTAATTATTATGACACTTTTAAAACTACTCTGTAAAGTGTCAAATCTGGTTTATACAGAAGCAAAAGCTCTTTGAGAACATATCTTATTGACTGCCACTTTAGCTAGGTAGCATCAATGACAAAAGCATTACTGTAGATAAACCAAATACATATAGTAAATTAAGTTGTATATCAAGTTTGTACAATGAGTTGCTCAGTTCTCTGAAGACATACCTGTATTTCAAAGAATATAAGTAAAACTAACATGTTTTGAACTCAAACTCATGTAAATGTATTATATATAGTTTATAACATCAAAATAAGTCAAATTTTCTTAATTATAGTTAAGTTATTGCAATTTCTGAATCGATATTTCTAATCGCAAATAGTGCAGTAGCCAGACATAAATACTATTTATGTCAATGGCATAAATGATCTTTGAAATGGCACAAGTAGTTTTTAATGATCATAAAAAGAAACAGTCATGAAAACTTTTGTTTCCTTCACAAATATATAAACGCAATGTACATATAGCACTAAATTCACTTCTAAAACATGACTGCCATAAATGAATGGAAAGAACTGCATGCTGAAGGAAATTATGACATAACACCAAAAGAAATATTCTAATATTTCATTAAAGAAAAAAATCTGATAACAATATCTTTATACCAAACGTAGGCATGGGAATGCTGAGCAAGTATACATAATAATCTACTTTTCTGTTGCAAAGAAAATCTAGGTACATATCAAACACTAATTTTAGTTCCATTTGGTATTAACTTCATAATACATTTAGGGAATTTCATTTCAAATTGCACTTACACAGGATACAATATTGTACAAAAGTTAGTTCTTTTTCTTTCTCTCTCTCAATCTCACTCTCTCTCAAAATAATCAAGGAATAAACAGCTTGGTTAAGGTTTTGAAATAGGTGACACTACACTTATGATAAGATCAAGGGGTGTTTCACAAAGACTGCTATAAATATTCAAATTTACCTGCAATTTCACTAAGTCCAACTTAGTGTAAGTCTGATTCACGTTGGCTGGCTAAGTCTGTTTCCACAAAGTCGCTCTTTGGGTGAGAAGTTATGCATGATTTTGTACTGACACATGATGCAGCACTTATGCATGATTATCAAAGTCAAACATAAATCTTTGTGAAACACCCCCGGGATCAACAATACAATATACAATGGTTTTTCTGGCAAGGACTTGGACAAAATATTAGTCATTTATTACATCTTCATATTTCTCTGTTACAGATTTGAACAATTTCTATCTTATTTGCTACAAACTGATGTTTGATCGCTGAGGTCAAAGTCTACATGCATAACTGATGTAAAAGACTACACAGGCTCAATCATTTGTTTGTACGTACAAATATATGACAATGATTGTACGAATGTATTTCTTTTACTACATAAAGATATGAATGATGTAAGTAGCACATCTTAGGTAATCAAAATGGTTTTCAGAAAGCGTAAAACTATCAAATGCACAAATATAAAACAAACTAATGGAGGGAATGAATACTCATGGATTAATAGAAATGAATATTGTTACACAATATCATAAAATTTCATATGAATATCACTCAAATAGTATACCTAAACTTCCCAACAAAAACAAACCAGGGAGGTGTTTCACAAAGAGTTAAGTTAGACGTAGAGTCATGCGTAAGCACCAATGCGCATCCGGTACTTAACACTTAATTTCATTGATAGACTTCCCAATAGCGCACATCCCCTGAGCATGATCTGACCAATGTAATGATGCGTAATATACAGCATGCAACTAGGAATTTAAGGCAACTTTAAGTCCAACTTAACTCTATGTGAAACACCCCCAGAGCATTTAAAATGTCACTGTGTTTATAATTCATATTGCATAAAAAGGAAAAAACAGGTAATTCAGTTACTATCAAATATACAATTTCCCCCAACACTTTTCATTCCTAATGAGAGAGTGAAAGGGTGGTATCTGGTAATTTTAGAAGTGAAAAAACAAAAACAAAAAAGCCCACAATTGCAGAAATTCAATGATAACACGAATCTATGTAGAAAACACATTTCCAATGCAAAGGCAATTCTCTTGAAAGACTAACAGGAAACACCAATAACTCTCAGGCATTTTATATAACACCTAAATAGATCCCTGTCATTTGATTGGTTGTTTGATATTGATCATTTGTCCCATTGCACTCTATGACCTCATCATTCGTGCAAATGTGGCTCCACTTACCGTGCAATCTTGGATCCATACGATTTGCTCCATTGCACGAAAGCCGAGAGCCCGGTACACTACGTACGTAAAACGCTTGTGTTTGCAGTGTGCACCACGAACAGCGCGCTAGCGTATAGCGCTATTGATTTATTGCGATTTGATCTATTTTTAGGTGTCATATAAAACAAATAATGAATTTTTTTTCATTCGTGCAATGGACAGAATATTTCATTCGGTGAAAGATGAAATTACTGATCCATTCAACAAGGCGCAGCCGAGTTGAATGGATCATTTCATCTTTCACCTCATGAAATATTCTATCCATTGCACTCATAAACATTCAATATTTGTATAATATTAAACAAAATGATAGTATATCACAGTTTAAATCTAATGCTGTAAGAACATTCCTTCCTCTGGTAGAATTTCAAACTGTCCACAGCAACACAATATAAATCTCCTCCACATTAAAAACAAAGTAGTTGAAAATACTTCTTTCTTGAATGTCAAATATTTATCAGTGTCTCAATGCACTTCCAAAAAGCTGTGGAATATCACCTCAGTTCAACCTAGCTGACCTGGGGAGCGTTTCATGAAGAATTTGTCAGTGATTTTTCACTGACCACTGTTATAAGCTACTGAAATCCTCGCATCTGACTGGCTGAGAGCAAACTTGTCATTGAAAATCACTGACAATTCACCGACAAGACTCTTCATGAAATGCTCCCCTGACATAAATGTTGAAGCTTTTACAGATTACTTCTTACCCATACCCATTTACTACACCTGGGTCAAGTGTGGCAAATATAGATTAATGCCTTGCCAAAGGACATTGGTGCTGTGGCAGGGATTCAAACCCCTTGTATTCTGAATTGTAATCTGTCTCCTTGTATTGATAATTGCAATGAATTCAATTTGGTATAATTAATAATATATATGCAGTACATAAGGGATTAGCCTAGACAGGCCAATGGCCTTTAACTGATCCCCCACATCTACTGCAATTCATCTGCAAATGCCTCTTTTCTTTTAATGTTACATTTTCATCTTATTTTGGAAATTTTATGCCTTGTGTATTGTTATTAACATTTATTTCAGTTATGTATGATATCAACTATATGCAATGTTTTGTATGAAGATGCTTATTAATGTCTGTGAAATGTTTTTTTAAAGCGATGTTTAGTAAAACTTTGAACTTGAACTTGAACCTGAACCTCCGCATAACGCTTCGATGTTCAGCTGATCAGATAGTCCCGTTCTGGTTGTTTCTTCTACTTAGCTACACTGTCCTATAGCCAGTCTGTAGATACGACTTTCAGGTGAGGAATTTATCAAAGTCCAGTCGCAGACCAGTCAGATCATAACGTGTGCAATGGGCTTTATCCACTAAACCACAACACCTCCACACAATGCTGCGATGTTCAGCTGATCAGGTAGTCCCGTTCTGGTTGTTTCCTTTGCTTAGCTACACTGTCCCATAGCCAGTCTGTGGATACAACTCTCAGGGTGGGGAATTTATCAAAGTCACTCAAATCCTGTGGAAAGAAAAGATGAAGTAAAGAAGAGCAAACAGAGAAAGTGAACACCTTTTTCATCATTTCCAAATATATTATATTTATCATATACTGTAAATGCAGAAATATTTGCGGTACATTAATTTTCGCAGATTTTGTGGTATTTTCTGCAAGTGCAAATTCTAGAACTCACGAAAATATTAGCACAATTTCTTATGCTAGTTTTGAACGGACGATGTGTATGTAACTATATGATTGTGCTTCAGCTGATTAAATGAATGTTTGAATCCGATTCAGTTTAGAGTACGTTTGTGTAGTTGTGCCTGCCACATGCAATTGATTGGACAGCGTGTTTGTGCAATAATAAATGGAGCCGCGCTGGTTATTTATGTTCCAATGTGACCATTTTGAGCTATAGCCAGGCCAGAAAAAGGATCGTCATGGATCAAATCAAATCTTGCACTTTTGCGAGTAATTGTGCAGCGCGAATTCAAGAACCCGCGAATATGTTTTGGGGTTGCTCAGCGCGAAAAATTAAACGTGCGAAAATAACAGCATTTACAGTAGATGGCAAAATCGAAATTTAGCTGACTACTATTTATGGGAGTGCAATAACTTGGTCCAATTTTAAAACCCAACTAAGTAGGTAGAATTAGTCTTATGATTTGAACATCACTAGTTGTTGACCTTCCATCCCATGTGGTTTACCATAATGATTATGTAACTAAATGAAAATCAATATTTCCTTTTTCATTTCATGACTTGGTTGGTCTGGGCCCATTTCATAAAACTTGTTATCAATAACAAGTTGCAATAACTGTTAAAAGCTACTGAAATCCTTGCATCTGACTGGTTGAGAGCAAATTAGTCTTAGAAATGTGGCAATTGTTAGTTGTTACTGATAACAAGTTTTATGAAACAGGGCCCTGTTGATTCATTTTGTTGCAGAATTACATTAATCTGTATGGTGACATTTGCTGCTCCATAAATAAGATTACACTTTTGCTGCCACTATACAAACATATCACTTGTTTTAAAGTGATTACACAATGGTAAAAATTTTTTTGATATATGATCGAGAATTGAATTCTAAGAAGAATAGCATTAAAAATTTGATGATTTTCAATCAAAATCTATGCATTTTGGCTAATTTTCTAATAAAAAGTCAAGAGTTGACCAAAAAATTTGAGTATAAGGTATGATGTCAAAGTGGGTACCCAGCTTCGTGCATTGCAGTTGTGCTGCACGCTAGATTTGTACAATATGTATTATACCTTGTGCGCTAGAATTGTGCGACATGGTACCCACTTTGACGTCATTTTGATGTTAAAGTGGGTACCCAGTTGAAACTGGGTCACAGCTGAGGGGTCAAAAATATCCTGAAATCTTACCACATTTGGGGGTTTCCTTGGCAACACAGCTTTTTAAAAAACTTTAGGTAGATGATTTTCTGCTAATGAAATCATGCTCTTTTAAATGAACTAACATTGTTTCAGCATTGGGTATCCCCTTTAATATCTACCGCTTTCTCTACTAGTATTTGATAACTTGATTTTCTTTTTTTTAAAACAACACATGCATATAGCACATCACTTAATTTGATAGACAATAAAACAGCAATGTAGATAAAATGCCTTACTCAAGGGCATAAGTGCTGTGCCAGGGATCGAATCCCCCGACCTTCGCATCTCCATTTGATAACTTGATCTTTATACTCACCCCTCGGAAGCCTTCAGGTATGAGAAGATGGGTTGTCTTGTCAGAGCACTCCTCATTAACATCACCGTTATGAGTATGGTGGAGTTAAGGAAAAAATATAAAATTAATATCAATCTATGTAAGCCAATAGGACAGGCAGAGATCCACTCAGGCAAAACAAATAGGAACAGTGATGATTCTACAGTTCATATTGATACATGAACCATGAGTGATTAGATGTAGCATGGAAACTCTGTGTTGACAACTTTATAATGAATTTTTAAACAAACATTTGATCACTGGACCAGAGGCGTAACTAGGGGAAAAGACGCTCAGGGCAAGTGCTAAAATTGCGCCCCCTTCCAACTTCTGACACCAG
>CM057169.1:4305098-4487454 GCA_029962745.1 Echinometra lucunter | reverse complement strand
ATGAATAACTGGAAGCTTTCAATTCTTACCTCATAAGTTGTCAAAATGACATTGACGTTTTCCATGGAACGGAGCTCATGCCCGAGTTCCCCTCGATATTCCTTATCTCCTGTATAGGAGACTACCTTCAAATGAGGGGCAAACCTGTTCATAAAAAACAAAATAAAGTAATTGGTGAATATCATATACCGATCTATAGTTAAGATCATTAAACATTCAGTTTCAGAATGACAAACTGATAAATGAAATGAAGAATGACATTAAGGAAGGAGGCAGTTTATTTGTTTTATCAGAAGTGGTGAGGTTTTAATTACATACCTTTATAAGAAATGATAAGGGTGTTTCAGATGAATTCTCTTAGCCATCAGTTTGTAATCTGGTACATCTCAATGATATTACAACATATCAGCCTTGCATTAAAAGTCTGGTGGCTATTTCTAGAGGTCTAGGTCTGAAAGACTAGACTATATAAACTTGGTTTTGACTTAGAATTGAGGAAAATATAATTTAGGTCTGGTACAATTCAAGGAACATAAATGTCAACAGCAGCTAATTTTTCCATTCAGTCCTAACCCAACTACCTTTTATCCCCCAAGGATTAGACCTACAGGTCCTACATGTACCTCTTCAATTCATCTTGCCAGTTTCCCATCACAGAAAGAGGGCTCACGACCAAAGCCGGATCCTCGCTGCATTCTAACCCAGATCCAAGAATGTACACAAGCAGTGAGACAGTCTAGGATTACCAGAAGATATAAAAAACGTCTTTAAAGCTTTTGAGATGTAAACGTACATGTGTGTACACATCCTACACACACACAAATCAAACATACAAAAAAATGGAAGAGGCAAGTAGACTGAAAATTCTAAAAATAATATGTACCGGTACACATTCAGCTCTAGTATAGTACAGTAGTACTCAATAAGTTTTGATTAATTTGATAGTATGAACTTGCTGCTATCAAAAAAGAAATACAAATTAACAAGTTAACATAAGATTTTTTTCCTAATTCTGTAGAGTTTTGAGGATGAAGAGAGTGTTTTCTATGAGTAAAAGTCTATTCACAAATATTATTGGATCTGACAAGAATCTATTCAAAAATATGATGGGATCTTTTTCTTTAAAGTATTCAAGGATGATTACCTGGCATGTTTTCCCTAGCCCCATCTCATCTCCCAGAATGCATCCATGTTTCCTGTGAAAACGCTGTATCATCCAGTTTGCTCCTTCTAACTGATATGGCCGTAGAGTGATATCTTCAATGAGGTGATAATATTAATAGAATATAGTAAAATATGATAATTTACATTTACATTGATATCTCCAATAGTATAAACTACAATAATTATATTAGAGTAATCTTGCAACTCTCAGTTGTTCGACAGTGCTTTACATCAAGGAAAAAAGAACAAGTACATATGATAACACATATTTCTAACAAATAATATCAACAAGGAGTAATAATGATACAGTAATATGCATCACTACAAAACCATCATCACTATTAATCGTTTACATATCTAGATCTTCTTATAACATGTATAATAATATAATTATCATAAAAATTGGATCTCAATCATCTTGATCAAGTGAAATTCTCTTCTTTTTTTCTTCTATTTTTACTCTTTTTGATCCTCACTCCTGGCTCTAGTTCCTCTAAAACTCACCCATTACTCATCAGCACCTACATGCCTACATTACAACAAATTGCTTTTTGTCTGCAATTTCTGTGATAACTCCTTGCCTTGGTAGATCTACTGTGGATCTATCTAACACTAGTTGCAATGTCTGTTTTTACTCAGCCTTGTTAACCCTGTTTTATGGGATTGGGATTCATTATAAATGTCAATGGCGGCCGGTGGGGGGGGGGGGGGGGGACTGACAGTCACCCTGACATTCTACCGTACCGGTACTCACAGACAATTCACAAATCATGAGATCCGCACTCACACGGAGTCGGAACACCATTTCCACAACACACGTATAATTTCAAGAATCTAAACACAGTCACTACACACACCACAGTCCATCCATAAATTTATAAAATCAACTTACCTTTCAGTCCCAAATCGGCGAATTTTTCTGCTGTAATTCGCTCATTTTTCGTTTCCCGATCATCTATGCTCGAAATTTTCGCCTTTATTTTATCCATGATTAACCTGGTATTTAGCACAAACTTCCACACTCCGACGTCCGGTGTCAAATCGTAAAGTGACTGAATTTACGAATACACTCCTCCTATGCCTATTATGTATGCATGAAATCCGCGGGCAAGTCAATTCCTGTTTATATTACGTCATTCTAAAAATAGATGAGACGTAGAGCTCCTATAATAATATTTATTGCTTTGCTTTGCTTTGATTTGATTTGATTTATTCGGATTCCACATTTAACAAAAATCAAAACAATAAAACAATGCAAAAATATAAATACACGATTATATAGAAAGGTGACCAAAGGAATAAAGAATATGTGGAGGGATGTACTAAAAAGGCTAATTAGTATATGCTAGTAGATCCCCATAATATCGAAGGGCTAATATAAGTTCGTTTGTTTTTTTACAATAATTTAGTTTCATTGTTCGAAGTAATTATTGGAGAAGAGGAAAAGTAGTAAACAGAACACATGTGGGCCTACATACAGCTGTGCTCACATTACAAAATAACATTGATGAGATAAAAGAGATTTCGAGTGGAAATGAGTGTAAAACAACACAGAGCCCACAATAAAGATAAATATATACGATAGATGGAATGAAAAAATGAAAGCAGAGTAGATTACTTATATCAGTATAAATCACTCAAGTTATATTTTGTTAATATTTTGTTAATACGTTTTTCTCAATACTTTTGTTATCCTTTTGACCATTTTCGGGAAAAGCTGTCTTACATTCACCGGCGTAAATCCAATTTGATGGGAGTGGGGGGGGGGGGAATGATTGAGTCAATCATCCCCCCCCCCCATACTTAAGTATGACTTTTCGACAGAACAAAAATCGGCAAAAAAAGTCAAACCTTTTTTGCCGATTTTTGTTCTGTCGAAGAGTCATACTTAAGTATAAACACACAACCTCACCCACCCACACAGACCCTCTTCCACACATTTTAATTTCTATTTTGCGAGCTCGTGAAGCGAGGGAGCCAAAAATAATCACTTTTCTGCTTTTTATTAGCATTTTCAAATAGAAATTTCAAAATATGATGGTCGTTTATGACAGATTATCAAAAATGTTCTAACTGATTTATGAAAATATCATTTCTTCCTTAAAAAATGAGGGGTATTTGTACACGCCATCCACTCCCCTATCGAAAAAGTGGGGGGACATAACCCCCCCCCCCCCCCCCCCCCCGGATTAACACCAGTGCTTACATTCAACGTTTCTAGGAAAAGGGGGTGTTTTTAATTCAGTCTAACATTCAACGTTTTTTAATTTAACACTCGACGCCTTTTTGAGAAATAGGCATTGTTCAACATTTTGTTTTCTTACATTTGCCTATTTCATATAATTCTACGCCATTTACACCATTTAAGGGTAGAATTTGACACCACGGATTACGCCATGCTTGGGCGAGCATAGGTTCCACGGGGGGGGGGGGCTCATGTATAGGCCTATGCGGATGATGAGACCTCAATTTAATATATTATGACATTGATTGATTGATTGATTGATTGATTTTGCCAAGACTCCAAAACACAACAATGAAAATATAAATCGAAGAATAACAGATCAGTAAGCTTGACCAGGATTATAACCCACGAAAGCTCGAAAGCTTATTCCAGTGGGGTCCTCGACATATATGAAAATTAGTTATAAAATCGTATTATTTACACGCAGAATAATATATAAATCAGGAATAATAATCATATAATGATAGTATTGATAACTTATACAAGAAGAATATGAAGAAGAAGTAAAGGGAAAGGAAGAAAAAGAAGAAAAAGAAGAAAAAGAAGAAGAAGAAGAAGAAGAAGAAGAAGAATAAGGAGAATAAGGGGGAAAAAGGGGGTAAGGAGAGGGAAATAGCAATGAATACGTTGAATCTTTCAAAACGTATACAAAACCATAATATATACAATAAAGAAAGTATTAACCTGCATGGCAGAGAAAAGAAGGTGGACTGTATTCAGGCTATATTTCAACCATTGGCGTAAATCCTGCGGGGGATGGGGGATATCCCCCCCCCCACACTTTTTTGAGAGGGAGGATGGCGTGTACAAATATCCCCCCCCCCCCCACACACACTTTTTAAGGAAGAAATGATATTTGAATTAATCTTTAAATATGATTATTAATAAACTGTCGTAAACAACCATCATATTTTAGAATTTCTATTTGAAAATGTGATTGAAAACCAGAAAAGCGCTTATTTTTGGCTCGTTCGCTTGTCTCGCTCGTCATATTTTCGAATTTTCATTTGAAAATGCGATTGAAAACCAGAAAAGTGGTAATTTTTGGCTCGCTCACAAGATAAAAATTAAAATGTGTGTAAGGGGGTATGTGCAGGTGGGTGAGGGCGTGTGTTTTTAATTAAGTGTGAGTTCGACAGGAAAAAAAAAAATCAGCTAAAAAGTCGATCATCCCCACCCCCCACTCCTCAAAGTGGATTTACGCCGGTGATTTCAACTATACAGTGTGTCCCAGAATACACGAAACCGAGACTGATCCATGTTTAATCATATCTTAATCACATTTATGATTAATAAGATGGTACATATTTGTAAAGCTTAGACCTTCTTCTTTCATGCGATGTCACTCATGATTCACGCATGAGTGAATAAAGACAGTGTGAAGTTAGGTAACTAAAAATTTGTTTGGCCAACGATGTTTGAATTTCAAAGAGATAATTACATTTCTAGAAAGTTCATTTTCTGCCCTTTCGTTTAACACCTCAATCGGGAAAAATGAACCAGGGATGACAGAGATAACTTTAATTGAAATATTCATTGCATTTCCTTGATTTTAAAATCATTTGTTTCTTAACCTCTCACCAATTGTTCGCATGAATGGATGCACAGATGGTCACATGTGATCTAAAAACTTAAGGGTAGAGACCCCTCTTATCCCACCCTACCCACCCTCATAACCCATCATCACCCCCACCCCACTCCCATCCCCAATCCATCTCGGAACCAAACTCAACAATCCCCCAAGCTCCCTCTCCCTCCCGCGTTATGTGTTTGTGATCGTGTGTGTATTGTGTCATGGTCTTTTGTTCATCTGATGGATATATTTATGGAAACAAAATTGCATAACCGATAAATTGCGTGATAAAACCCATCCTCCCACCCTCCTCCTCCTCATCCCACCCCATCCTTACCCCCACTCAGAACTCAAAACTCTTCACCCCCTCACACTTCCTCTCTCTCCCTCTGTAAGCGTGTTTGTAAGTTGATGTTATGGTCGTTTGTTCTTCTATCATGAATTTATTTAGTCAATCACCACTGCATAGGCCTAGCTGTCAAAGCAAAAGCTATTCATAAATAATATTGAACCAGACATGACACTGCTAGACAGACAGCAACATCAGCAACTTGCTGAAGGCTCTCGAGATCAGAACGTCATTTTGTTACTAGAAACACTCGTTGATCAATCTGTTGTTAACTGCAAGGTGGATTATATGTTAATGGAAACATACTTGATTATTAATCAGCTGTTATCATTTTTGTGAGGTTTCGTACTCACCACTCCATTTTCTTGATGATCAACCATGCATGAAGTCTTTTGTCTTCTTTGTTCACTGCTAGGACGCAGGCAGCGAATGCAAACGGATTCATGTATAATAAATCATCGAAATACAAGCATCACTTTACACGGACAGAGCTAATTAGTTATCCCCGACTCATTTTCATCCATTGAGGACTCATACCAAAGAGCAGAAAAGTAAACTATTAAGAAGTATTATTTTCATATCACAGTAACAGAAATATTTCCATATCTACCTCTTTGGATTTGAGGTATGGTTGTGCAAAGGACTTTTCGGTAGCCCTTCTTCATATTGTTCTAATTCACTCATGCATGAAGTATGTATCATAATATCTAATGAAAGAAGAGGGTCTAAGCTTTACAAATGTGTATTAGTTATTATAGTAATTAAGATATGAATAAACATCGATACATCTCGGTTTCGTTTTTTTCTGGGACACACTGTATAACATAATTATCATTCGCTTCTTCCCTCTGACTCTCCAGTGAAAGATATTCTTTCAGTTTCCTCTTAAAATGAACAAAGTTTTCTATTCCCTTTACATCATTAGGAAGAGAATTCCAATGTTTTATGGCAATGTAATAAAACGAATTGCCAATACTACCCACTCTTTCTGGTAAGTTGAAGTTGAAACGGCTGTTTCTTGTATTCAGAGGCGTCGATCCATTTTTCGGATTGGGGGGGGGGCAAGATGACCAAGCGCAGATGAACCCACAGCTACTATTTGTACACACACACCCTCACATACACACATACACACACACACACACACACGCACACACACACACACACACACACACACACACACACACACATATATATATATATATATATATATATATATATATATATATATATAACATAGGCCTATATCAACCTGAAGCATTTTCAAATTGGGGAAATTAGGCAACTTGCTATGTGAACCATCCTGCTTTTTTATTATTATTTTGCGAGCGAGCGTAGCGAGCGAGCAAAAAATAACAAATTTCTTGTTATGAGAGAAGGGTTTAGTTATCATATAGGCATAAATGATACCTAATATATATGTATATGGTTACCTCGCTGCCAAATATGAACTCTATTTTGTCACATCGCTGGTCCATTGTTGCTGCCCCCCAAACCACTCTGTTTTTAAATATTACGAGCGAGCGAAGCGAGCGAGGAAGCACACACTGTTTTTCATGGTAGATGTAGTAAACCATTCGGCAAATTACGCTGTGAACCAATGAAACATCTACATTATCTATTCGTTTGCTTTTCAAAACCATTAATATGAAACGAGCGAGCGCAGCAAGCGAGGACAAATATACCCTTTTACATATGATAGAAGTGTTATT
Organism: Echinometra lucunter; assembly: GCA_029962745.1. Lineage (NCBI taxonomy): Eukaryota > Metazoa > Echinodermata > Echinoidea > Camarodonta > Echinometridae > Echinometra > Echinometra lucunter. Next base: position 4,480,411 of record CM057169.1, on the reverse strand, counting down.
TCGTCATCACAAATATATAATAATGTGATAATAATGTGATAATAATGTGATATGCGCTATACAAGAACGGAATATTATTATGGTCATTATCATCAGAATACACTATAAACCTGTCATGCCTGTATGATATCTCCATACGATCACCTGTGTGCCGAATATGACACTGTTTTAGCTTCCTCGCTTGCAGTCCGAATCCATTCTGTTTCTACCATATATAGCGAGCAAAGTCAACGACCGATCCCGGCAAAATTATATGGATTCGTCCCAAAATCTTTGTCAACCACCTTGCTGCCCAAATATAATGATATTTTGGAAACTCGCTGCTATAATATACTTGCTGCCCGAAATCATCTTGTATCTAGCTTTTACCAGCGAAAGTAGCGAGCGAGTTAACGAAAAATATGTTTTTGTTTTGCGTTTTTCTTTTTATCCAGGCCGTTATCTCCTGAAAGTTTATCTATTTTTAGGTCAACTGGCCGCTCGATTTCTAGGAGTGATATCTTGTTTGGTCATATTACTTCCTATGAGTAGAAGAATAGTATAACATTAGATAGAAACACAAGATACAAACCGATTTCCTTTTCATAAGAATAGTAATTATCATCGGCATTGATTAAGATTAAATGCGAGCGAGCGCTTCCCAGTGTCCCATTTTCTTTCTTTCTTCTTGTTTTACGCTTTTATTTCATTTCCTTTCTTCCCTTTCCTTTCTTTTCTCTTTCTTTTTTCTTTTTTCTTTTTTGTTTTTTTTTAAGTTAGGAAATTATTGGGGGGCAAAATGATATCTTTGCCCCCCGAAATTTTCTTTGGGGGGGGGGGCAACTGCCCCCCCCTGCCCCCCCCCCAGGATCGACGCCTCTGCTTGTATTATAATTATGTAAGTCGGTAACAAGATTAAAGTTTGATCGAATATAATGATTTGACGTCTTTTTTATGCACGTGGTGCGATACAGATCTTTGGTTGACTTCAAAACCAGCTTCAGGAGAGAGTTCGCTGTAGCCAACGTAAGTACTGCATGGGACCAGAAGTCCAAAACACAACAGTTGATGAATCTCACATAACTCCCTCCCCCCGGGGGGCACTGAACAGGTTTGAAAAGGCCCAATTTTTTCGTGAGTAAACACATTTTGGGGGTGCTTGGGAAGGGACTCTGTCCCCTGCTCCCCCCGCCGCCCCTCTTAAAAAATTTTATAAATCAGCAGAAGCGAAGAGGCAAATGATTTGAAGCTATAAGTCAATAAGTTACCTAGGTCCCAAATAGAACATTATGATACCCCATGATATTAAAAAATCACAATTTTTATCTTCTTTTAGGAAGCAGTACAAGATCTTATTAGTAAATCACAGTTAATTATTATGCTACATATTTCTCCCCTCCCCTTTCCTCTTTCTTTTCCTTTCTTGTTTAAATTGTTATTTATGTGTCTTTTTTCAAATTGTTTTCTCGCTTTATTTGTTACTATAATATCTGTATATGTTTTATTGTAATGTATATGGGCGATCCTATCTCACAGGTTTTCTAACCTTCGTGGAAAGCCCGGCCCCGCAGAATACGGTACGTATTTTATGTTACTGTATATTATAATGTATTTTGATTTTATTTTGCGAAATAAATGAATTAAATAATCGAGTACAGTCATATTATACATCTTCGTTAATGAAATTCTGAAAGAGGGGAGCTCCTTTATTTCTACCCCCCCCCCCCCCCCCTGCGCCCATGTAGCAGCAAGGTGGGAAACCCGTCACGTCGCGAAAACGTATAAATACGACTGCGATTTCAGGAAAATCAAGTTGCGCTTGCGAAAGCGCCTCGTTGACTTAATCATCCTCGGAAAGAGGGAAATGTACGTCAACGATTTCCATTGTTTTGGACCAGTTTTCGCAACGCTTCGTTCATTAAAGCTGTGTCAGTACTCTCAAGAATATTTTTTGTTGTCTACTGAGAAGTTGAAACTAGTGTAGCTGGTGGAGTGTTTCAGAATTCATCCCTGAAAAATGGCGACTCTTCTCTACCACGACTCGAAGGCGCCTATGCGCAATGTTCGACGTGTGCAGTTTGGTGTTCTCAGTCCAGACGAAGTGGTAAATAAAATGAATGAATGTCACTCATGAACGTCCATGGCGGCGTATTAGGGATTATAGTTTACAACAGTCTCTGGGAGGAAGTAAATATAGTCAAATTATTAAAAAGAACAGGACGGTCACCCTTTTAATGAAATTATGCTTCACGATCTTGAAAGTTGAATCTTGAAAATGAATCTTGTTTTTGTTATAATTAATTCATGTAATTGGTTGTCTGGTCATGCTGTTGTGTTGACTGTTGTAACTTAATTGCTGTCTGCACTGCAAACTGGCACTGTGGCCATGGTGGCAGCAGAAAGAGGAAAAGCAGATAATTTGAGTCCAAACAACATTCATGACAAACGTGATAAGGCAAATCCAGGGCAAACCCGGAGAATAGGGGACCGGAACGCGTGCATATTCATTTGTGTGCAAGCAAATGCAGCCCAGTGGCGGCGGGGACGATCTGCACAAGATTCAGCGATGAAACGTTTGTGAGTTTGAGAAAATTTCTGGCCAAAAGCAAAATGATTTGCATCACATAACCAAAAATCTGAAAACCGAGAGGACAATGTAATATATTAGAACATAATTACCCGATTAAAACATATTTTAATGTCATTTTGAACTCGATTATGGACTTTTCACATACCCTGACTTTCGGCTGTCTCTGCCGATCTCTGCACTGTACCAATGGCATGGGCGCGCGTTCCGGTCCCCTATGCTCCGTACAAATTGTTTCATAGATATGACCAAGAGGTAGTGCCAGACTTGGGTCAGGTGCATGGGCCTACCAGAGGTCATAATAAAAAACTGTATATCACATGGTCAGTCTCAGTGAAACGTAGGAACTCTTTTTGACATGAGAAAGAGAAAACCTTGGAATGGTCTAAGTAATGATATGGTTAATGCACCCAGTGTCCACAGCTTCGAAAATGGACTTGATAGATTCTGGAGAAATGAACCAGTAAAGTTTCACTTTGATGCCGACCCGCCTGGTCATGATCCTGCCAACCTAAAAAGACAACAGAATTTGAATCTGAATATAGAGGCTTGAGCTGAGCCTGCATTCAGAAGCATCCATAAGTATCCATAAGTATTAAACAATTCTTTGAAAAGAAGATGTAACAAGTTGGACTTCATCAGTTTTCTCAGGCTCGTCTTATGATGATTTATGGGTCGGTGTCTTATGTCTGTGCATAGGTCTACCTGTGATTTGTACATGTACATGCGTGATTCTACCATGACAAAGGAAACGCAACAAACACAAAATCTTATTATATATTATTGATATATTATATCAATAATTTTTAGTGGTAATTGTACACATGTATTTGTGCAAAAATTATGAAAAACTAATGGGAAAGGTCTATTTTATGTATTTCCTACACATGCATGACATGCCTTGAAAATGCCACCTTTATCATACAAACAATCCTTAACTGCATCTAAAGTGAATGAGTGCGCAAAAATGGGAACCTTTTTTTGCAATGTCAAATTGACACCATCGCCTTTTCTTGTGAAAATGACATCGCTCTTACTCTACATGTAATTTTGATGAAGTTTGGGGCACAATTACTTTCTACAATATGAGGATTGAAATGAAGTCAGCCATTAGCCTTAGGACTTTAGGAGAATACCAAAGAAAAGGCTTGTCAATTTCAAGTGAAATGTTGGGTGCACAGACATAGGGCCCCCCTAGATTGATAATATTATGGTGTCCATGAAAGGCTAATCCAAAGTGAATGAATTTAAACACCACCCTTTTTGTCTCGCCCACCAGAGGTGAAGGCGAGACTAAGGGATCCAAATGGCGTCCTTCCGTCACAAATGTTAAAGTTTACGTGCAAGGCTCTCTTATGACGCAAAACTTGGCAACTGTTGCTGCAATGGCAACCAAACTTGGGTGATAGATGCACTTGGGGTACATTCATGTTATGATGCCTTTGGGGGTCACATGGTAAGGTCAAAGGTCATTTCAGGTCAAACGTTAAAGTTTACCTGCAAGACTCTCTTATGACAGATAACTTTGCAACTGTCTCGCACTTTTCAACCAAACTTGGGCTGTAGTTGTACTAAGGGGACCTGCATGTAATGGTGCTGTCGGAGGTCACGTGATAAGGTCAAAGGTCATTTGAGGTCATGTTAAAGTTTACCTGCAAGACCCAATAGCAACCAAACTTGAGAAATAGATGCCCTTGAGGTACATTCATGTTATGGTGCCTTCAGAGGTCACATGGTAAAGTGAAAGGTCATTTGAGGTCGAACGTTACAGTTTACCTGCAAGACTCTCTTATGACACGTAACTCTGCACATGTTTCTGCAATGGCAAACAAACTTGGGTGATAGATGCACTTGGGGTATATTCATGTTATTGTGCCTTCAGAGGTCACATGGTGAAGTCAAAGGTCATTTCAGGTCAAACTTTAAAGTTAACCTGCAAGACTCTACCTTCACACATGTAAAATATCAATGCAATAATATTACTTATATCAAAGGGGGTGGGAGTAGGTGCAGGGGAAGCAGGTGAAAGGGAGTAGAATTTCACAAAATAGCCCTTCTCAAATTCTATGGGATGTTGTATTCTATGGCAGATATTTCACAATGAGGTTTGGATACAATTCTGTTGCATGGCAACGGAGATTGCCATATTTCTAGTTATTTTCACAAGTGGGCGAGACAATATCGCTAATGCCTTGTTTAAAAATAGAAACATGCACACATTGGAATTAATGTGCCTAGCACAATGCGTGATTTATATAAAGAATAATAAAAGAGCAATGTAGATGAAATGCCTCGCTCAAAGACATCAGTGTTGTGCCAGGGATCAAGCTCACAATCTTTGCATTTCCAGTCAAGTGTTTGAACCACTCCATGATCTATGAAATTGTGTTGAGAGTAATGGCTTTATTTCTGTTAAGTCTGTGAAGTGTCAAGACATACAACACTACATCCTACAGCCTAAATGTGTGATTTTGATGATTTCAAAGCCCGTAACACATATTCGTATTTTCTATAGATCTATATTAACTTTTCATGCTAAGAAAGTTTTCACTGAAGTTTATCACCACTACTCACCATTTTCATTTCACTTGATTCTTTGTGGCTTTCAGAGGCGTATGTCTGTGACAGAGGGAGGAATCCGCTACTCTGAGATCATGGAAGCTGGCAAGCCTAAGCTTGGTGGATTGATGGATCCAAGACAAGGAGCCATTGACAGAACATCAAGATGCCAGACTTGTGCCTGTAACCAGACAGACTGTCCTGGTATGTAGTAGTTGCTATAAACAATATTTTGGTATGGGAGAGAAAAAATTGAAAAATGGAGGAAAATTGCGGGGGTAGGAAGGGTAATGAGTAATTTAGCTCAGAAATCTGTGGAAGAGCTCTTGGGAACAGAAGAGAAAGCTTAGCTAAGAGTTTGAAAAGATTCATCAGTTCTGTTTTTGTTTTGAGGCACTTATTAAAGGAAAATGCAAATAAATCCAAAGAGTTAAAAAAGAATAGAGAATTGAAATTCTGAACACAAAGATTATACAGGGTTTAGCATATGTGGAAATATGCAAGAACTGGGGGGTGTAACATAAAATATACAATCAATCTTACGATTAATATCAATCGTAAGTCTATGGCAAACCATGTACTAAAGAGATACAATTGATTGTAAGATTGATTGTATCTCTTTATGTTACACCCCCCTGAACTGATACACTGGGTTTTGTGCAGTATTCTTAAAAGGTTATGTACAGTTTTAGTAGGCCATCAAAAAGTGTTTGTCAGATTTCTTTGCTTATAGCTGCTGAGCAGCAAGGCAAAAGCAAAGATACTGTGAAATTTTTTTCCTCCTGAAGTTGAATATCCAACAAATGAGAGGTGAAAATTACCATTGATCGCTGGGCCGTGATCGAAAGTCTGCAACATCATCATGCACCACACAGTGCCTGCACATGTGTAAAACCAATGAGAGTTCTGTTGTGCGATAGGCGTAACGAAGCACTAAATGTTGTACGGAGAGCCGTCAGCCTGTAGAAATCATAGCGTAGGACAGAGTCTAACCATTCTATTGCGTTTCTTTCAGATATTTACACTAAACTTCAGGGAAATCAAAAATGGAATATCACATGATCTCACACACAAATGCACGGTGAACAATGTGAGACTATATTTAATCATTTTCATGCCAATTTGCTTTTCGCTACCAAAACTGTACTTGAGCCCTGTGTGCCGATTTTATGTCTTGTCATGATATTGGCTCTTTGTAACCGCTTCATGTTGCCGATTCTCTTTTCTCTCTCTCTCTCTCTCTCTCTTCTCTTCTCTTCTCCCCTCTTCTCCCCTCTCTTCTGATTTGATTTTATAGGTCATTTTGGTCACATGGAACTTGCCAAGCCTGTCTTTCATATTGGATTCTTGACCAAAACTATCAAGGTTTTGAGATGTGTGTGTTTCTTCTGCTCTAAGCTACTTGTTGATGCAGTAAGTCATATACTTTACCAAAATTTTCTCTTTTTGTCTCGCCCACCGGAGGTGAAGGCGAGACTAAGGGATCCAAATGTCGTCCGTCCGTCGTCCGTCCGTCGTCCGTCCGTCGTCCGTCCGTCGTCCGTCCGTCGTCCGTCCGTCGTCCGTCCGTCGTCCGTCCGTCCGTCACAAACGTTATGAAAGATAACTTGGCAACCGTGACTCACTTTTCAACCAAACTTGGGTTGTAGATGCACTAAGGGGACCTGCATGTTATGGTCCAGTCAGAGGTCACATGGTAAGGTCAAAGGTCATTTCAGGTCAAACGTTAAAGTTTACGTGCAAGACTCTCTTATGACACAAAACTCTGCAACCGTGACTCACTTTTCAACCAAACTTGGGTTGTAGATGCCCTAAGCGGACCTGCATGTTATGCTCTAGTCAGAGGTCACATGGTAAGGTCAAAGGTCATTTTAGGTCAAACGTTAAAATTTACGTGCAAGACTCTCTTATGATACAAAACTCTGCAACTGTGTGACACTGTTCAATCAAACTTGGGTTGTAGATGCACTAAGGGGACCTGCATCTTATTGTCCAGTCAGAGGTCACATGGTAAGGTCAAAGGTCATTTCAGGTCAAATGTTAAAGTTGACGTGCAAGACTCTCTTATCACACATAACTTTGCAACCGTGACTCACTTTTCAACCAAACTTGGGTTGTAGATGCACTGAGGGGACCTGCATGTTATGGTCCAGTCAGAGGTCACATGGTAAGGTCAAAGGTCATTTCAGGTCAAACGTTGAAGTTTACGTGCAAGACTCTCTTATGACTCAAAACTCTGCAACCGTGTGACACTTATCTATCAAACTTGGGTTGTCGATGCACTAAGGGGACCTGCATGTTATGGTCCAGTCATAGGTCACATGGTAAGGTCAAAGGTCATTTCAGGTCAAACATTAAAGTTTACGTGCAAGACTCTCTTATGACACAAAACTCTGCAACCATGTGACACTTATCTATCAAACTTGGGTTGTAGATGCACTAAGGGGACCTGCATGTTATGGTCCAGTCAGAGGTCACATGGTAAGGTCAAAGGTCATTTCAGGTCAAACATTAAAGTTTACGTGCAAGACTCTCTTATGACACAAAACTCTGCAACCATGTGACACTTATCTATCAAACTTGGGTTGTAGATGCACTAAGGGGACCTGCATGTTATGGTCCAGTCAGAGGTCACATGGTCAGGTCAAAGGTCATTACAGGTCAAACGTTGAACGGTTTAAAGTTTACTCACTAATTCTTCTTCAACAAATTTTGGTCTTTTGTTTCTCTCCCACAAACTCAATTTACATGCATACCATATTACAATTATTATGTTCAGCATTCAAATCTGGTGTTCTCATCAATTTCAGGCATGCTTTTTACTAATTATTAACAAAATGCTGCCTTTAACCTCTATCTAATTAGTCAATTTACCCCTGACAGGTTATCCGCGTCTATCTTGCGGGTGCCAGGCAACATTTTGCACTTGAAAGAATATTAAAACTATACATAAATACTCAGTGCAAAGTGGCTGAGGGATCAGTTTTCTGTTCTCTTCAATTTTATGCATGCTTTTTTTTTTTCCTGTGGCAGTATTCAATATACCATAAAAGATTTTACTCACTAACCCTTCTTCTTAACAAAACATAACTGTTCTCGTATTTCTTTTCTCTAAATTATAAGCTCATTATCACACTACATCATCTGCAGCCCTCAGCTACACTACAACCACAAACACTTTTCAACTCCACACATGTAAAATATCAATCATACAATGTTACTCATATCAGAGGGATGAGAGTAGAAGCAGGGAAAGTACATGCACGTGAAAATGCAGTACCATTTCATAAAAAACCCTTCTCATATTTTATCAAATGTTATTCCATCCCAGTTATTTCACAATGAGCTTTCGATACAGTTCTGTTGTGTGCCATCACAGATCGCGATATTTCTAGTTATTTTCACAAGTGGGCGAGACACAACATCGCAAACGCCTTGTTTATCTAGGGGTGTTTCTTAAAGTTGTTCATAAAGTTATGAATGACTTTAGGAACAACTTGAATATGGCAAGCCAAATGGGATTCACAATCATTATAAATCGCATCAGCTAAAGGTGAAATACGCCGATTTAGATTAACATTACTATTGTTTACAAACATTTTTATTGCAAATTATACTTTTTGCCACAATTTGATTGAGATTATTGGAAATGCAGTCACATTTTGTTAAAATGTCTGGAAAAATTTCGGGCATCCCATTTAGCACTTCACCCTACAAGTTTTTCGTAAAGTCATGCGTAACTTTACGAACAGCTTTATGAAAAACCCCCCAGGGGGCAATATGAGGATGTAAAACTTGCACCATATGTACAAGTTCCAAGTTCATTTTGATTGAAATGTAAAACAATTCAGAATTTTGTGCAGTCTTCAGGACTGCCCTTGTAGTCATGTATTTGCAAATGAAACAAGCTCTGACAATTGACAAACCGTCCATAGATTTATACACAGCCTATATCTTTAGTGATCTGTAGCTCAGGCTATCGTTACTCAAGTTATTTATGCATGAAAGAAGAAAATACTTCTTTGCAGATATAAACATGAAATAAAAAAAGAAAATAAACCCCATAATTCTGTCACACTGATTGTTAATATGTATTTTATTCCAGATTCATTTATTTTTAGTGGAAACATTTTATTCTGCTTTCAAACCATAATGTTACCTTTATCAAGGAGTTTCTGTGACCTCTCCACTTTAACTGTCTCCCGAGATGTATTTTAATTCTTTGTTTTTGTTTTTGTTGTTTTTGTTTATAGAACCATCCTAAAATCAAGGAGATAATCAACAAGACCAAAGGGCAGCCCAGAAAGCGTCTTCTCCACGTCTACAATGAATGTCGCAAAAAGAAGATGTGTGAGGGTGGTGAAGAGATGGACCAGACCTTTGATGCTAATCTCACACAGAGAGAAGGAGAAGAAATGCCAGAGAAGAAAGTGGTGAGTTTTAACATTTTTTTCTGAAGACCAAATAGTAATAGAGAATTAAATCATGGCTTTGGAATTTTGCCTGTGGGGTTGAGAGCAAAATTTTAGATTGTTAATATTTTGATATTTCATTGCGTGTGTATACTGAACCTCTGTTAGTGCAGAGCTGGGCAAAATACTTCAATGTATCCTGAATATCATTCACATAATCACATATATTGCAGTTTCTAATGCCATTGCTCCCTGGTGTTTGAAGCTGGTACCTTATACCTTTCAATCCTAATCTGTTTGTAGAACCAAATTAGTTGGTGCCTTTGTACGTGAGAGCAAAAATGAAAATATCCGGTTTTATCACCAAGACACAGTGCCATAGTACTGTGAATGTGCGCATTTCATGATTTTGTGATGCTGGACACAGCTAATTCTAAGCATTTATTTGCTTTGCCTGTTTTGTTTTGTGTTTTTTCATGCAAAGATGAGATGGTACATGAGTTTACTGCTACCAACCATTCCAGTTTTGGAGGAATGATTCAGTTTTTATAGACTTAATCTAAAGTAATGAACTGAAGATTCCTCTCTTTTTCCTGAACATTTCTTTGAGAAAGGATACAATATACAAAATATTCATAATTTTGCTTTTGGAGATTCCAATTTTTGCTGTGACTGATTGCCAGATATGCATTGTTTGTTGAATCTCTGTGGATGTCGGTTACTAGCATAGAAGTCAGATTTTTACCCATTTTATAAACCAACAGAGTCATGGAGGTTGTGGTAGATATCAGCCTCAGATTCGACGCAGCGGTCTTGACCTCACAGCCGAGTGGAAACACGTCAATGAGGACTCACAGGAGAAGAAGATCGCTCTTACAGCCGAGAGGGTACACGAGATATTCAAGCGGATATCCGACGAGGAGTCGATAGCCTTGGGAATGGATCCAAAATATACAAGACCGGACTGGATGATCACAACTGTGCTGCCGGTCCCTCCGCTCTGTGTCAGGCCAGCTGTGGTGATGTTTGGTTCAACCAGGAACCAGGTGAGAGATGAAAAGCTTAGCTTGTTTCTAAAAAAAAAATTGGAGATTAAACTAGATTTATATCCTTGTCTTTATTTTTCATCAAACATGTATAAAATATGGTAAATGTAGCACAATTAGTACACCTTGTACAAATAATTATGCAAAAAAATAATTAAAATAAATCAATGTAACTGCTCCTAGATCTTAAAAGTGTTGGAAAACTTGTAAACATGATCCAGTTTTGCATTCAAAAGATTAAGTTATGTTCTTTTCTTGTTTCAGTCACTGAAGGATACGATGTATATTGTGAATTGATTTGTCATGCCTCCGTCCACTGAAGGAGGGTGCCGGAGGCATTATGTTTTCTTTTGTTTCTTTTATCTTGTTCACATGTGCAAAGAAGTGTGACCTTTTGTAATACTTTTCTTCTCTTGACAGGACGATCTCACACACAAATTGGCAGACATCATGAAAATCAACAACCAGTTGAAACGGAATGAGCAGAACGGTGCAGCAGCTCACATTATTGCAGAAGATACGCGCATGTTGCAATTCCACGTGGCTACCCTGATTGATAATGAATTGCCAGGACTGCCAAGGGTAAGTTATCGTAATTTGATGACTACCGTATAGGAATTTATTGAAAAGAAAAAATAGAGGAGACCCCAAATTGTCATAAGAATATAGAAGTACACTAACCTAAAATAGTAGTGATAATCAGTTCATCTCTTCTTTTCCACGATGTGAAGATTGGATAATGATGTAAGTTTCTAGTTCCATGTTTGTTGTATCTTGCTTGTTGATGGTCGAATAGGTGTTATTGCTCATTTACCTTTTTTTTAAAACCATGTTTGCTAAAAGGAGCAGTCATTTCACTTCCTTTCATTTATTTCCATTGCCAACAAATAAAAATAAGATAAAAGCGTTGAGGTACGTAGGGGAAAAATGAAACTTAGTAATAATACTTGTTTAGCATATTCGCAATACTTTATGTAAAAAAAAAGTGTTCACATTAATTAAATTTGTGTGAAAATGTAGGGAACAGCTGAAGAGCTGGGCTTGTAGATTACAGCCTCCTATAACTTAATGGTCAACATTTATATCTATGAAATAGAAAAACATATGAAAGCATAAACAAGATAGATAAAACATGAAAAAAAAGGGCCACAGAAAAGCAGCTCCCTCACATTTAGGTAATTTTCTAGAGTTTGTAAGACCTGTGGAACCAAAAATGAAAATATGATGTCTGTCTGTCCTATAAAATACCACTGCCATCAAAGTCAGGTATTTATTTGACTACAAGAATGAATTTTGTTCTATTAGAGATGAATAAATTTGACATTTTTTTTGTCTTTCAGGCCATGCAAAAGTCTGGCAGACCTCTGAAATCGATCAAACAACGTCTGAAGGCCAAGGAAGGTCGTATTCGTGGTAACCTCATGGGTAAGCGTGTGGACTTCTCGGCTCGTGCTGTTATCACGCCCGATCCCAACCTAATGATCGATCAGGTCGGTGTGCCCAGGACAATCGCTACCAACCTGACATACCCAGAGATTGTGACTCCATTCAACATTGCTAAGTGAGTACAATAATACAATTTTCAAGACTATTTATAGACATATTTAAGAATAAACTAATGGTTACTCTAAAAGTAGAAATTTTTGCACTACTAATTTATCGCAAACAGCTGAGTTAAATGCAGTCGCGCATCTTTAATTTTCGCGGACAGTTAGGATAACTGTATTCACATGCAAAATGAACAAAATATCTTGTGTGGTTGTATTTTCATGCAAGTGTTGTGCCATGTGAAAATTTCCACACGGCGAAATATTCCATGTTGACAGTATTTCGTGATGTGAAGAGGATTGGACCGTGCACAAGAAAACTTTTGATTACTGTGCATTTTCACATTTCCTTTCCAGACTCCAAGAGTTGGTGGCTAGGGGTCACAACCAGTACCCAGGTGCCAAGTACATCATCAGAGACAACGGAGAGAGGGTGGATCTTCGCTTCCATCCCAAGCCGAGTGATCTTCACCTCCAGTGTGGATACAAGGTATTTAAATCTTCTTCTTTTTTTTTTTTTTCTTCTCTAATAAATATGTTTAGTGACTTCTGGTGAATTTTTATTGTGAATATCTAGTCAGGACATAAATGGATTTGCTGTCAGTTGTAGATATTCCATTTTGAAATCAATCATTGGATTTGTTTCCCGTTTTGAAGCTTTTTCTCTATATGCTCTTGTACCATGGGAAACCTTATTATTTACCTTTGGCTAAAAAGCACATTTTTCTTTGTGTAAGAAGAGATGGTTATTTGTAATTACAGAAATATTTCTGAAAAACTATATGAAAAATATTTGTAAATCCATAGTGATTTCTTTTCCTAGGACTTTGTTGAATGATAATGGAAAATGATACCTGGATGAAACTAATTCCTTTAAATCATTCATATTAACTTCATAATTTAAATATGCATGATAGTGGTATTTTTTTTTTTTTTTTCAGTTTTGGGCCAATAACAATATATTTCATTGTTTGACAGGTTGAGAGGCATTTGCGTGATGATGACGTGGTTATCTTCAACCGCCAACCCACACTCCACAAAATGTCTATGATGGGTCATAGAGTGAAGATCTTGACATGGTCCACTTTCCGTCTCAATCTTAGGTAAGTTTTTACTGCTCCTGGAACAGTGTCTCTTTTTACAGACAGTGCCTTCTCTTTCATGATTCTTTATGGTCACAACATTTGGTAATTACGTGGGAGAGTAAAGCCTAGCTGTATTCGTATGCCCTTGATAGTCAAGAGAAGCAAACAATCTATTAACAGAGAAAATGGAACAAATATTGTAATAAATGACTGTTGTAAAAGTTTTGTTGAAATATGGACCTTGTAAAGGGTGTACCTTTTTTGTGAGTAACTGTACAGAAGTCTTTCCAGGGCACCATTGATAGTTTATTGTCCCATTGATATCATAAACATGTAGGAATATTTCAGTTCTCTGAGTTTAACAAGATCAACACTAAACCAGAATTTTAAGTCCACTGTCTACAATTGGAAGAAAGGATACATGACTAAGTATTTGATGCCGTACTTTTCACTGGTAAGTATACATTAAATCACAGTTCAAGTTGACTGGCTACAAATGAAATATAGGATACTTAACTGGAACATTTGATGCTTTTTCACTGTCATATGCTGCCATGCTTGCATGCAAGCCGGGATGTTCAGATGAGTCCTCATAATGAAATTTACGTTCCAATTAATTGTGCCGTTTCCCACATACAGTGTGACCACGCCCTACAACGCTGACTTTGACGGTGACGAGATGAACCTTCACGTACCCCAGTCGATGGAGACCAGAGCAGAGGTTACAGAAATCATCATGGTACCTCGTAACATGATCACCCCCCAGTCTAACAGACCTGTCATGGGTATCGTGCAGGACTCGCTTTGTGCCATCAGGAAGTTCACCAAGAGGGATGTCTTCATTGATAAGGTCCATAACAGTTCTCAAAATATTAATTTCGTACAATGAGAAATTCTCTGGAAGGAAATGGGGGGGGGGGCTATTCAGAAGCTATTGTTTCTGTGTCAATTGTACCTTGGCTGTTTTTTGTTTTTTTTTCTCAAAATGTTGTTATACATCCATATATTCCTTCTACCTGATGTCTTTTGTACTCTTTGATCCAGAAATTGTGTATTTTGTGAACTGATTAGTTCCTGGCAAGAGATGCACTTTGTTTCCTAGAATGAAGAATGATTACCAATTTAGATTCATGGGGGAGGAAGGAGGGAGGGGGGAGGGAGGGGGGGGGGAGGGGATAGATGCCAGATAATGTTTTGTAATGTTGAATTTACTAAAGTTCTCAATTCCAAAAGAAATGTACATTTATACACCTTCATTTCGCTCATTATCTTGGGTTTGAAACCAAGTTGATGTGCCAGTGCCCTTTAGTAAGGCATTAGTTCCTCATTACCGGGTCCCTCAGAGAGGACTTAAAGTTGTTGGTCCTCTGCTTGCTTGCTTGCTTTCTTACAAGCATGCATGCTTTCCTAGCAGTCAGGTAAATCAAACCAATGATTCTTGTTGCTTTCCTACCAACAGCCCAATGTGATGAACCTACTCCTGTTCCTGCCCAACTGGGACGGTAAGATCCCCAAGCCAGCCATCATCAAGCCCAAACCTCTTTGGACAGGCAAGCAGCTCCTGACCTTGGTCATTCCAGACAATGTCAATTGTATCAGATTCCACAGTGCTCACCCAGATGGAGAGGACAGAGGTCCATACAAGTGGCTGTCTCCTGGAGATACAAAGGTAACAAATCTTAAGTAGTCTTTGAACAGTAGAGGTGTTGTGGTGCAGAGGACAAGTCTCTGAACTGTTAACCACAAGTTTAGAGGTTCAAAGCCCTGCCACAGCACCAGCAGCCTTTGGCAAGACATTAATTTACATTTGCCACACTCAACCCAGGTTCCTTTGGAACTTATCAACCAATATGAATTAGGTGCCTATTCAATTTAACATTTAACATTAGGCTTTGAATCATGTTGCAAATTCGCCCTGCAGTATTCAAGTTTTTCCAAATTTTCTTTTACCTCTACATATAGTTTGTCTCGATATTCTGGTATTTCATCTTCAAATAGAAGTATTAATGATGGAATGATTTGTACTATTCTTGTAATATCATGTTATTTTTATGCCTCCGCCCACCGTAGGTGGTTGCAGGAGGCATTATGTTTTCGGGTCATCCGTCCGTCCCGTTTTCGTTCTCGCGATAACTTAAGAACCGTTTGACGGATCAACTTCAAACTTGGCTCGTGTATGCATATGGGAGGGACAATGATCTGATTAGATTTTGGAGTCTCAAGGTCAAAGTTCAAGGTCATAGAGGTAATAATACACATAAAAATGGCTCGTTCTCGTGATAACTTTAGAACCATTTGACAGATTGGCTTCAAACTTGGCTCATGTATGCACATGGAAGGGACAATGATCTGATTAGATTTTGGGATCCAAAGGTCAAAGGTCATAGAGGTCATTATGTACATAGAAATGGTTCGTTTTCACCATAACTCAACAACCATTTGACCGATCAACCTCAAACTTAGCACATGTATGCATGTGGGAGGGACAATGATCTGATTAGATTTTGGGTCTCAAGGTCAAAGGTCATAGAGGTCATTATGTACACAGAAATTGTTCGTTCTCGCGATAACTCAACAACCATTTGATGGATCAACTTCAAACTTGAAGTGGCGAGTTGATCTGTGGTATCACATGTAAGAAGATCATTGGTGCATCATATATGTCAAATTCTGTATTTTCCCTTCTTGCATTATGATCCATTTTGAAAAAGAACCTTGCAAGCAGCCTTCATTCTCTTTTCTGTCTGTAGGTATGCATTGCAAATGGAGTATTGATCTGTGCTATCACATGTAAGAAGATCATTGTTAACATGTGTCTTTTCCCTTCTTGAATAATAATCCATTCTGTAAAGAACCTTGCAAACGTTCCTTTCTCTCTGTTCTCTTACTGTCTGTAGGTATACATTGCGAATGGAGAGCTGATCTCTGGTATCGTGTGTAAGAAGACCGTTGGTGCATCAGGAGGATCTCTAGGTCACATCATCTTCATGGAGAGAGGTCATGAGGTTGCTAAAGAGTTCTACAGTGTGGTTCAGGTGAGAAAGTTTAATATGCACAAAAGTTCTTAGTTTCTCAAGGTTTTCTGTGCTTAGTATGAAGTACTGGGAAACCTAAAACTTCAACACATTTGTATTGATTGGTGGTCTGATATAAGTTTTTCCGTGGTTATTAAATTCAATCTATCAGTCAATTCGTCCAGATTTTTTATTGTTCCATCCACCCCCTCCCCCCAAAAAAGTTTCT
The DNA here is from genome assembly GCA_029962745.1 of Echinometra lucunter. Taxonomy (NCBI): domain Eukaryota; kingdom Metazoa; phylum Echinodermata; class Echinoidea; order Camarodonta; family Echinometridae; genus Echinometra; species Echinometra lucunter. Next base: position 4,463,953 of record CM057169.1, on the reverse strand, counting down.
TGCCTCACAATTGGCTGTTAACTCCAAACAAAAGTAAATTTGTATTGTTAAGTTTCACATAAGTGTATCTTCAAGTCACGTTAGTGATAAGTTAACTTCCCATAGTCAATCAAAATGGTCATGCATAGATGTAACAGAAAGTATGAAAGCAGTGTGAAACATGAAATTGTTGACAGGCAGGTAGTAAATTCGCAGTGATGTGTGACATTGTCGATAAGAGCATTTCAACACTTCACACTACACAAGTCGAGTTAATGGATGTATCATATATACTGATTCCTGTAGTCATCTGTTAACCCATAGAAGTACAGAGCTTTTTAGAGGTCTAAATTAATCATCTTCAATCCTCAAATTGGCAGCAAATTTTTTTTTTTCCTCTCTTACACAATTTAAAAAAAATAAATATAGATATAACATGAACCAAAATGAATCATGATTGCAAAATTTAAGCTGAAACTGCCGATTTAAATACAGAAATAGTGATTATATAATATTCACTGCGTTGCCAATTTAAAGAGTTTATTGATTAGTTTCATCTAAACTGCTCTAATTTGAAAACGGAACAACATACTGCATTGGGAATGGACTCTTTCAGTGAATTTTTCTCTTTCTGCTCATGTATAGCATGTAATGCCCAGCATTCTGGATCAGCAGATACTGCAAAAGTGTCTCCTAAAGGAGACACTGTACCTCTATGTGTTAACAGCCTATTTAACTCAAATCCCCTTTATCTCTCTCATGGAAAGGTTCTTGTGAACAACTGGCTACTTCTTGAGGGTCACTCCATCGGTATTGGTGATTGTATCGCCGATGCCAAGACCTACGAAGACATTCAGAACACCATCCGAAAGGCCAAGCAAGACGTGATTGAAGTCATTGAGAAAGCTCACAACGATGAACTGACCCCTACACCAGGAAACACACTCAGGCAGACCTTTGAGAACCAGGTGAGTTCAGGGTAGCATTTCATCAACATTTGTTGTCTGACAAGTTGTCAGATCTGATATCTTGATTTTGATTGGCTGAGAAGCATCGTTACTGTGGCAACTGTCGGATAAAACAGACTTTGTCGGATAAAACAGCCGACAAGTCCTTTCATGAAATGCTCCCCAGGAGAATTATAATACTTCATGAATCCTTTGAAAAATGCAGATTAACCTGCTGAATACCTAGCGTGAAATAACTGGGCTAGGGTTTGTGGAAAATATGTGTTAACTGAAATTAAATCATGCTCAATGGATTAAAATACTAGACCCTGATATGTCTACCTTTACACTCCATCTCTTCATGAAGTACAAGTTACAATTCTGAAGGTGATTTTGAAATGATGATCTGTTTCTTTGATTTCTTTCTCTCTCTCTTTTTAAAAAAAAATCAAATATAGAGAATCATATTTTGATTTAATTTCAAAACTCCTGCAAGGGTAGGAGATTAATGTTACATCGTTTATTTTAGAAGCTTATGGCTAAGTGGAATTATTTTCATCGTACCTTTTGTGGCTTAAGGTGAAGAAAAGATGATGACATTATCGAATGAAAGTTAAACTGCATTGTTATAGCACTGTGCAAAATTGAAACTTTTGATCCAAATGCAAGAATTTTAAGGTAAAATATTTACTTCTAAATTTTCAGCTGAATATCTCAGCCTTCCATTGATGACGTTGTGTTCTTATTTGCTACAGGTTAACCGACTGCTGAATGAAGCTCGTGACAAGACTGGTGGCAGTGCCCAGAAGAGTTTGTCCGAGTTCAACAACTTCAAAACTATGGTGGTTGCAGGATCCAAAGGATCTAAGATCAACATCTCACAGGTAAGACTTGAACCTGTTGAATACTGAATTTTGAAATTACCATAGACTTTATACAGGGGCCACCTGGTTCCAGTAGCCAACAGGTTAACTTTGCTGGCTCAGGTTGCTGGATTAAATTCATTTCAGTCTGTGCAAGGAGTTGTAGGAAGTCCCCATGTTTCATGAATTGTTATTTCTGTGTATTTGTGCCACTGTACAAGGGGGTTTTTGTGGGGGGGGGGATTTCTTTAAAGTGTATGCTAATCTTCAGGGCAAAAGAATCTATGCGATATGAAACAAATAAAACAAATATGTTTGAACATTAAACCTGGGATAACTCGGACTGGGGTCTAGGAGAAATGCGTGTTATACTGGAACTGAATCGTGCTCAACAGGTTAACCCATTCATGACAGAGGGTCCACATTTTGTGGTTTGGCCTAATATCTTTTGATGCAAAGCCCTAAAAATCATACCAAATACATGAGCAGAAAGAGCAAAAAATTCTACACATACTGTGCCCATTTTGGTTGCGTTAATATTCGTTGTTTGATGCCGAAATTTTTTTAAAGGAAAATAAGCATTAAAATCCTGAAATTGGCAATGTGATAGAAAGTTTAAAATCACCGTTTTCCCCTGCTAATTGGCAACTTTTTGACTTCTCATACTTCTCATCATAATTTCCCTCAATTTATGTTCATTTCAGATATATGACGTTTTATAAGAAAATGTAGCAATAAAATAAAAATATTGGTTTGCCAATTTGAAGAATAAAAGCTGATCAAATTAGGCTTTAAATAATTCCTGTCACGAATGGGTTAATAAGGTCAGACTCATACTGCCCTACTATGACTAAAGGAAGCAAGTTACATATCAACCAAATTTGAGTTTTTTATATTTTCATATTGTACGTAGTGTTATCTTCCTCTGGGCCAAATTTCATGCATGAACACTCATCGTGCTAAGAGATATGTTAGAAAAGACATTACAGTCTTCCATTGACATCAGTGTAAACGGAAGATACATTTTGCTCTTTTACAGGAAATGTCACTTTTGTCACTTGCTTCCTTTTGTCAAAGTAGGGCAGCATAGTTACGTGCTGCCAAGGTCAATTTGCCTCAATAAAGCAATATTGATCCTGTGCATTTCTGTTTAACCCATTCATGACAGGAATTATTTAAAGCCTAATTTGATCAGCTTTTATTCTTCAAATTGACAACACCAACATTTTTATTTTATTGCTACATTTTTTCTTATAAAACGTCATGTATCTGCAATGAATATAAATTGACAGAAATTATGATGAGAAGTCAAAAAGTTGCCAATTTGCAGGAGAAAACGATTTTAAACTTTCTATCACATTGCCAATTTAAAGATTTTAATGCTTATTTTCCTTTAAAAAATTTTCAGCATCAAACAACAAATATTGATGCAACCTAAATGGGCACTGTTTGTGTAGAATTTTGTGCTATTTCTGCTCATGTATTTAGTATGATTTTTAGAGCTTTGCATCAAAATTTATTAGGCCAAACCACAAAATGTGGACCTCTGTCACGAATGGGTTAACATGATATGCAGAGGGGGAGAGTGGATTAAATTGGGTTGTACATGTCCTTGAGCATCATACAAAGCTCTCCTTGGTTTCTGTCCATCCGCTTGTAGGTTATTGCCTGTGTAGGGCAGCAGAACGTTGAGGGTAAGCGAATCCCCTTTGGTTTCCGTCACCGCACCCTGCCTCACTTCATCAAGGACGACTACGGTCCGGAGAGTAGAGGCTTTGTGGAGAACTCCTACCTTGCCGGTCTCACCCCATCTGAGATGTTCTTCCACGCCATGGGAGGCCGTGAAGGTCTCATTGATACTGCTGTCAAGACTGCTGAAACTGGTAAATAATGGCAAGGAAAATCAGATTTTATGAAGGGTATATTCTTTAGGATTCAGTGTGCTGCTATTAAATGTAGGTCAAATGGTAGAAGTGAGACTTGGTAATTAGAAAATGGAAAAAAAAAACGAAAGGTAGAAATTTTAAAAATGGTAAAGAAAAGTGTTTACAGTCCCCAAGTGAAATGCTGAAACTGTGATAGCTAACCAAGAAGTTGCTAAAAAAGACATGGATAAGAATAAGGAAACATCATGAAGAAGGTCCCACATGAACAGAGATCAGTTAAGAGGGAGAGTGGGAGGGGGGGGGGAGTTGTTAGTCAGAAAGTACTCTCATTTTTTGTGGAATGAGCTCTCTTAAGCCTTATTTGGAGAATGATTAGTAGTGGTAGAAGGTGGTGCGTATATGACATGTGGTGGACATCCATCCAGAAAACAGATGAGAAAAATCAGACTTTTGACACTTCAAACCAATCTGTTGTCTGCTTACTGTTCCCATGTTATACCTTTTTACTGGAAGTAAATCTGCTGTGTGCTTACCATTGTCAGGTTACATCCAGCGACGTCTGATCAAGGCTATGGAGAGTGTCATGGTACGCTACGATGGTACCTGCAGAAACAGCAACGACCACCTGGTACAGCTGAGGTATGGTGAAGATGGTCTGGACGGTACATCAGTGGAGTTCCAGAACCTTGCTTCACTCAAACCATCTCACAAGGCCTTTGAGAAGAGGTTCAAGTTTGACTATAACAATGAGAGGTAATTATTTTTGGAAAAAGAGAGAAAGGAAGACTTGTCAGTAATACATTATTCCTTTCATCACATCTGCCATACCACACACTATTTCTTCTTTGCTTGTCGATTTTACATCCTCAATGTCTTTCCTCCATTTTCTTCTTTTATTTCTTTCTTTGACATGTGCTTTCTCAATCTCTCGCTCTCTCTCTCCCTCCTGTTCACTTGCTTTGATTCTCTTTCTGTAGCTCTCATGCTCTTGCTCTCATAGTCCATCTCAAAAACATTTCTCTTTGGAGTTTTGCCTCTCCTAGTCACTGTCTCACAATATCTCTAAACTCTCCCTCTCTAACTATATTAGCTGAATCTCACTACAGAGGGAAAGCATCGTTCACCTTTAACAAGTACAGTGGAAACTCGGTATAAAGAGATCTGATATAACAATTTTCCTGATATAACAAACACATATTCTGGTCCCAGCTCTTTTATGTTCTATTATTTTTTAACCCTGATATAACGAGATTCCTGCTATAACACGGTGATTTTGATGGTCCTAAGGACCTCGTTATACTGAGTTTCCACTAAAATTTTATGTTGTGTATGAGTCTGCATTAACTTATGTTTTTGCCATCTTTTCAGTTGTGTAACATCTCATTCTCCTTTATCCATTAGGATGTTGAGACGGTGCTTTAATGAGAAGATCGTGAAGGATGTGGTTGCCAATGCTCACGTCCATCTGGAGCTTGAGAAGGAGTTTGAACAGCTGAAGGAGGACAGAGAAATCCTCAGAAAGATCTTCCCCAAGGGAGAGAGCAAGGTTAGCTTCCAACATCTTCATCTACCTTCTTTTCTTATTTCTAACCCTCTATACATATCTAAAATTCAGTGATATACATTGTCACAGAAAAGGGAAATCATCATAATTGATATTTTACTGCAGCATTTTTAAAAATTATTTTCCTACCCCTTGAGATACTCATTTATCGATTATCACTCGTTGCCCCTTTTCATTGTTTACTATGACATAAAGTTAGCATTGAAAAAGCCAGGGAATCAAGAATATGTCTTTTTCATGTATTGTCACTTCAGAAATGCTGTGGTATTGGTATCGCAGTAATTTTTGGAAAGAATGGCCCACATGTATCCAGTAGGAAATTACTGAGTTTGCAACCACAACGTGACCACTAGTCGAGTGTATAAAGTGCGCATTCTCAAATCCGAAAGAAAAAAAATTTGCACGCTCAGATGATCAAATCCGAAGAAGTGCCCATCCTGTTTAAAACAAGAAGGGTTCTTGGCCAAAATTGCGTCCGTTCTCAACGTAGGATGCAGCTGAGTAGCCTGACAATCGGCGATTAGTATGCAAAGGTTTTTGTTCTACGGATTTGAACATGAGCACACAACACGCTTGCACGCTTTACTAGTGATCACATACTTGGTTGTGAAAACTCCCTACTGATTTTTAAACACTTCTCAAGAGCTGCCAACCAACACTACATCTTCATCCATGAAATGGTCATGTGCTGTGTGATTTTATTATATAAACCAATACCACCTTGTGCTTTTGCTTGTTGCAGGTGGCTCTTCCATGCAACTTGGATCGTATGATCTGGAATGCACAGCAGATCTTCCACATCAACACCAGGCTACCCGCTGAGCTTCATCCCATTCATGTCATTGAGGGTAAGACACATCTTCCCATTCCTATCCAGTGATAAACTGTTAAAAAAATAGAGTGATGATAGTAGGGCGTTCCCAACACAAGCTTTGCTTTCCGGGTTTTCACCTCCTATTTTCTGAATTATTCACTGTATTGTATTCTATATTTGCCGCATTGTTACATGTGTATACGTCGTTTTTCACATTGCTTACAATAGGGTTAAATGGCAAGATCTGTAAGGCTTGTGCTAGATCAGCTATGGTGTATGGCTCAGAAACTTGGAATGTGAAGACAGTAGAAGAAGGGATCTTTAGAATTGAAAAAGCCATGATACAGAAAATGTGTGGGGTGAAATTGTGTGATAGAAAGAATAAAAGTGAGCTTTTGCAAAGGTTGGATCTAGAAGAAACTCTGATGGAAGTCGTGAAGAGAGGTGGTTGAGATGGATGGGCCATGTGTTGAGAAGGGAAGATGATGAACCTGCGACAAGAGTGTGGGATCTGGAAAAAGATGGCATGAGGGGAAAGGGGAGACCAAGGACTATGTAGAAAGAAGTGGTGAGGAGGGAAAGTGGGAGGGTTAGGCTAAAAGAGGAGGATGCTAAAGGGAAGAGCAACTGGAGGGGGGAGTGCTATCATGGCATGTGGGTCAGTGACCTCTCTTAAGAGGGCATAGGCTGACTGTAATAATCGATGATGATGGTGTGAAGTATGTACACATTTCAGAGTTTTAACTCGTGGTGTTGGTAAGGGAATGGATGTTAGAGTTCAGTTTCTTGTTCTAAACATTCTGCATTCCTTAAAATGCTAGTAATGGAGGGATCATTTAAATATGCATCTTTGTGCTAATGACCCTTTAAAATTCAAATGACCATCTGATTTTTATTCAACCATGATATAAAGTAGAGTTTGCCTCCTTGTTTTCGTCAAATAGTGTGTGGGGCTTTAATTCAGAATAAACATGTGGATCTTTCTCTGATTACATCTCATTTAAATCAAGGAAACTGTCATAATTTCTTCTTGAGAAGTCCTTTATAATTGATAATGCACTTTTCCTCTTTCCTAACTCTTCTATCAGGTGTCCGTGAGTTGAAGAAGAAGCTGCTGGTAGTCAAGGGAGAGGATCGCATCAGCAAGCAGGCCCAGGAGAACGCTACCTTCCTGATCAACGCCCTCATCCGCTCCACACTCTGCTCCACCAGGGTGGCCCAGGAGTACAAGCTCTCTCCGGAATCCTTTGAATGGCTTCTAGGAGAAATTGAGACCAGGTTCAACCAGTCTCTGGTGAGTTTACTGAAGAGTAACATGGGTAGAAAGTATTGCACAACTTGAGAACCTTTGCTGAGCAGTAAAAGAAAAAAATGAGGAAAATGCCTAATGTAGCCAAGCATTATTAAACATCTTCTGAATCATTTGAGTGGCTCCTGGGAGAAATTGAAACCAGGTTTAACCAATCTCTGGTGAGTTTAATGAAGAGTAATGTGAACAAACCTTTAAAGAGTTTGATGTAAGCTGCATCTAACCACTGTGATTGGCCTGTTTGGGATCCTCCTTGCAGGGACTGTTATTGTGGCCAGCTGTCATTGATACCCAAAGTGACTGTTTTGCAATTGCACTGTACATGCAAAAGTAAAAACATTATTTATCAATCATGATCATATCCAGGCTATGCCAGGTGAGATGGTGGGAGCTCTGGCTGCCCAATCTCTTGGAGAACCTGCCACTCAGATGACCCTCAACACCTTCCATTTTGCCGGTGTATCGGCCAAGAACGTCACGCTGGGAGTGCCCCGTCTCAAGGAGATCATCAACATCTCCAAGAAGCCAAAGACTCCTTCCCTGACATGCTTCCTGATGGGCAAGGCTGCCAGGGATGCAGAGAGGGCCAAGGTAAGTTAGTCACTAAGCCTACAAGGAGCTTGCCCTGCACAACTGCCATGGTAAAGCATCAGCAAGTAGGGGTAGAATGTTGTTTACATCATTTTGTGATATCTTTCAAAGTTATTTATAGTGTAATTTTGAAAAGTGCATGGAGAATTATTTAATGACATCAAAATTATCAAAGTAAAAGTAATACACTATGCGATCAAGAACTTTGGTAGTGATATCAAGATGTTATTTTTCTGGTTGATAATAGTATATTTAAAACAGACTTACTTGTTTTGTTTGAAATCGTCTTATTGTGGTCAGTTATTTTTGCCCGTAGTATTACAAAGTGAAATACTTTCCACACACAGATTCCCTCGTGATTGTTTGTTTGAATTCGGAATCACTTTGTTGAGTTTGGTAATGAATGAAACATATATTCCCTCAGTTCGTATGCTATGGTTCAGAAACAACCTTACCTCACTGTGGTGATTGCAATATTGTCGTAACGACTATTATAGGACATCCTGTGTCGCCTGGAGCACACAACCCTCCGCAAGGTGACCGCCAACACGGCCATCTACTACGATCATGAGCCCCAGAACACCGTGATCGCCGAAGACCAGGACTGGGTCAACCTCTACTACATGATGCCCGACTTTGACACCACCCGCATCTCCCCTTGGCTCCTACGTGTGGAGCTGGACCGTAAGAGGATGACGGACCGTAAACTCAGCATGGAGCAGATCGCCGAGAAGATCAACGCAGGGTTTGGCGATGATCTGAACTGCATCTTCAACGACGACAACGCAGAGAAGCTGGTGCTGAGGATACGAATCATGAACAGCGATGAGAACAAGTTCCAGGATGTAAGAAGGGGGTGCAGAAACAAGAATTCAAGAGATAAATTGCTGGGTTTGGGTGGATGCACAAAATCTGGGTTGGAAGTAGTGACTGGGTGACCAAGTGCATTTGCAAGAATTATCAGCAGTGAAGGAGGTAGATTATTCTGAAGAAGAAGAAGGCTTGTTATTCACATATGCAGCCCAAACCCTGCAGATTAATTTTGTACAAGTGCATGGTATTTTGAGGAAAAGGGGGGGGGGGGGGTGCCAAGGCAAAAATTGTCTTTCTTACCTCCTGGCAGCTAAAAGGTGTGGACCAATCAAATTCTTATGAAGTTAGCACAAAATATGATGTCACAAGTATTGTCTGCACAGCATTTAGCAAGACTCACCTACACTGTATATGTGAGTGTGAACTGTTATTGATGTCTGTGCTTCTCATCATTGTGTGAAGACAAAATAACTTCAAAATGTTTTACCATAATCTATGTCAACTTTTCGTCATGCATTAAGGAGTGTACTAATCACCTGGAAACATAATTTGTGCACAGCTAGTACATGTAAAATACCCCCCCCCCCCCCCTCCCCAAAAAAACCAAAAAAACAAAAAACAACAAAACAAAAAATTCCCGCTACTGAAGGGGTCAACAGTCATGGAGTTTTAAGAAAATAAAGGATAACATAAGACCACGCAGTTAGGGCGTTTACAGTATCGAATGGCTGTTCGATCCCATAAACACCCTGATTCATGCCCGCATGTGGTCGTATGTCGACTAGTCTACCTCACTATTCACTTTTATGTTTAATTGAGGGTATGTTTGAACCCACAGGCTCTCTTTATAGAATAGTATTTAAACTTCTATTTTGAATATAATGTAGTGACAATGAATTCCTGTTTAGAAAATACAGAGCAAAATGTCTTGGTGATTGATGCACTTTAATTTACCTGCATTAATAGAGATCTAGAATGTTTGTAGATGTTACAATCCAGTCTTTTTTTCTGTTTGCAGGAAGAGGAGCAGGTTGACAAGATGGAGGATGATGTGTTCTTGAGATGCATTGAATCCAACATGCTTACTGACATGACACTACAGGGAATTGAACAAATCTCCAAGGTAATCAAAGCTAATGGACGGTTATAGTAGCGAAAAGAAAATTGGCAAACTGATTGAATATAGTCTCACATTGTCTGCCTTGCTTAACCCATTCGTGACATAGGTCCACATTTTGCGGTTTGGCCTAATATCTTTTGATGCCAAGCCCTAAAAAATCATACCAAATACATGAGCAGAAAGAGCAAAAAATTCTATACAAACTGTGCCCATTTTGGTTGCGTCAATATTCGTTGTTTGATGCTGAAAATTTTTTTAAGGAAAATGAGCATTAAAATCCTTAAATTGGCAATGTGATAGAAAGTTTAAAATCACTCTTTTCCCCTGCAAATTGGCAACTTTTTGACTTGTCAACCTAATTTCTGTCAATTTATATTCATTTCAGATACATGACGTTTTATAAGGAAAATGTAGCAATAAAATGAAAATGTTGGTGTTGCCAATTTGAAGAATATAAGCTGATCAAATTAGGCTTTAAATAATTCCTGTCACGAATGGGTTAAAAAATATATGTTGTGATGTTAGAGCATGCGAGGTCAGCCAGTGACCCTCTTCGTCTCACATATTCAGTTACTCGTACATTAGCTGGTTATAGGGCATTTACTGTGTCAGCTTCAAAACACTGGAATGATTTGCCACTCACAATTAGACAGTCTCCATCAATTACAACATTCAGAAAGGCATTGAAAACCCATCTTTTTTGCAGTTTGTAGTTTAGGATATACATTTGATTATATGTTTACTGTTTGATTTATTGTAAGTGCTTTGGGCCTTATGGGAAAAGCACAGTATAAATAATAAGCAGTAATAATAATAATGATAATATTCCATTCATGATTTCCAGTGAATATCTTGAATGAACTCTTACTCAAACTTCTCTTGAAGGCAAGTATAACAAAATATCTGCTTGGAGCCAGAAGGGCTTGAAGTCTGTATCAAATGATATGAGTTAAGCCCTTCTAGCCCCAAACGGATGATATTATCTAGCCTCACGATATATATAACACACATTGTACTATTTCTGCTTTTTTTCTTTCTTTTCTATGCCAGGTGTACATGCATCTGCCTCAGGTGGCCAACAAGAAGCGTATCATCATCACTGAGGAAGGAGAGTTCAAGCACATAGCAGAATGGATCCTGGAAACGGACGGAACGGCCATGATGAAGGTTCTCAGTGACCCTGAAGTAGACCCAGTCAGGACATTCTCCAACGATATCTGTGAAATCTTCCAGGTATGCAGTAGTTCCATTTTATGAGCTGTGGTGGTATTGCAAAGGTGTAGTTAAGTTATCTCTATGTAGTGAAAATTTTGCTATGTGCATCATTACAGTGAAGATGTCAATATTCTCAAAGAATGGCATGAGTAATGATTTGTGTATAGGACGCAAAGTTTTGTTTTGCAGTATTAGTGTGTGTACAGGAAAGGTATGTTTTTAAAATGGTGTATGACACCTTTCGAAGAACTAATGATAGAGGGGGTTGTCAAAAAGATAGATTAATAACAAAAAGATGAAGCAGTATCGTCACCAGATGAGGTATTTCTTTGTACAGGTTGTATTATTTTAATGTGAATAAATACTTAACTATTTTCCCTAAAGATGGAGTTGAGAACTCCATCTTTAGGGAAAATAGGATTAGAAAATGCAGTGTATTCTTGGCAGAAGAGCTCAACTATTATGTATCTAAAAGTTTAAAGTTTAAAAACTAACATTATATCACAAGTGCATTTCTGGAAGGCCTTGTTCAAGTGCAAATTTTGGTTGAATTTGTCCCAGGTCAATGACCTCCCTGTGGAAAGCTCTGTACTCTCAATAATCTTTCAGGATCACTAAATGCTTGATCTTCCATCCTCCCATCAGGTACTGGGTATTGAAGCTGTCCGTAAGTCAGTAGAGACTGAGATGAACCACGTGATCTCCTTTGACGGTTCCTACGTGAACTATCGTCACTTGGCCTTGCTCTGTGACGTGATGACCGCTAGGGGTCATCTCATGGCCATCACTCGTCATGGAATCAACAGGCAGGATGTGGGCGCCCTCATGAGGTGCTCGTTTGAAGAAACGGTAAGTTTTTTTGAAGGCATGCAGATAGTGAGGAGGCAGTTTGTCTTGTGTCTGGCTGTAGATAAATCACATTATGACTGAATTGAATAACAAGGAGACATTGTTTCATTTTCATTCTTGTGGACATGTAAATTTGAGACTACCACTGGGAAGCGGTTGGAGGACATAGTAAGCATTACATCAAACAATAGACACTTCAGCTATAAAGTTTATGTTTTACATCGAAATAAAAAGTACTTTCTGGAGCACACAAGTGCATTTACTTTGCAGAGGCCAGTGCACAATTTTCTCTAGCCATTCAGGAAAATGGCTAGGGATTTTTAATAATACACTAGTATTTTGCATACTTACGATATCTAGAAAATCTTGTCATATGGTTTGATTGTCCCTGTGAGAACAGATATCCTTTAGAAGATTTTATTTATGGTAACGTCTTTCTGTCCAGGGCAATGGAAAAAATGCAAATAAGAGGGTTAGAAATGGATGGTACATACCTGTATTCATAGAGTTGCTCAAGTACATGTCAGTAGAAGAAGTCTGTAGCATATGTATTGAAACTGTTGCAGGTTAATACCTTTGGCTGTGCTTACGCATTGATTTCTAATGTAGTAACTCTTGTTAGATGAAACATCAGTCAAGTTCTCATTGCCAATATATCATTGCACGCAGGTTGACATTCTGAATGACGCTGCCTCTCACGGCGAGACAGATTACCTGAAGGGTGTCAGTGAGAACATCATGCTAGGCAAGCTAGCTGGTCTTGGGACAGGCTCATTCGATCTACTGCTTGATGCTGAGAAGTGCAAACATGGCATGGAGATACCCATGGGTTTGGGACCAGGACTAGGTAAGAAGCAATCAGTTTTTGTTGATTTTAGTCAGTAAAGTTGGTTCCTGAAGATTTACCCTTGTGAGGTGGCATTCTTTCATCCCCCTTACGATGTTCTTCTCATTTTAACTTGGCGGAATGGACCAGATAGGGCAGTACATTGATAATGAAAGTCAAGAGAATTAAAATCTTCATATATCCTAAGCTTATGGTCCGAATTCACAAAGGAGGTTTAAACCATGGGTAAGTTTTAAACCTCCATAAGTGTACCAAAATAACTGCACATCGCCAATGTGCACACTTACCATCAAAATATTTTCTCTCATTGTTGGCCAGCATATAAAGAAATTGCTTTCTTGATTATATCATTAGAATGTTCTTATTGTTCAATTTTGTCTTTGATTAGGTATGCCTGGTATGCTGTTTGGTACTATGGGTTCACCGTCACAGAGTATGTCACCTCAGATGACACCTTGGAACCAAGGAGCAACCCCAGCATATGGTGCAAGTTGGTCTCCTATGGGTGAGTACAATTAGAAAAGCTACAGTGTGTGTCAAAGAGTAGGGTATTGTCTTGTCCAGAGGCATAAAAGTTGGGGGGGGGGATTCCCCTCAAAAATACTTTTTGAGAATATATCCATGTTTTACATTGTTTGGTTATATTTTGTTCAAAGAATCTGTGTTTAAATGAGAATAATGGTCTTGAGGAGAAAAAATGAGCCGTGAGATTATTTGATATTTGCAGTACCAAGAGTATTCTGTGGAAGTTCCAAGGATCTTTGAAATGAATTGGAAGTATTAAATTCAATGCTCCTGATATTTGCAATTGCAGCCCAAGGTCTGAAAGGCAGGAGCATTTTCAATTTGAAATAACATGATAAAAACCTATTCACAGCAGTTACAAATATAGATAATTTGATTCAAATACAGGTCCAAAGAGTGGAAAGGAAAGGGAAGTGAAGGAAGAGTGAATGGATACAAGAGAAAGAAGGGAAAGAAAAGGCGAGCATAGTGTATGATAGGAACTATGAAGAGTTAGACCTTTGAGCACGATTTGATTGCAGTGTAATATGCATTTTCCATAGACCCTCGCCCAAGTTATCTCAGGCTTTGGGTTCAACAGGACAATTTTGATAATAAGTAATAATGCTAATGGGGTGTTGCAAGAGAGTTGCAATCGATTGCAAGTTGCAACTGATTGTCACTGGCCAATCAAAATCATTGTTGCATGCATGCCTTCTTAAAAGGGCAGACCCTGAGCCAATCAGAATGGTTGTTTCAAAATTAGCAATTATTTGCAATTGATTGCAACTTTCTTGCAACACCCCATAAGAGTTGTGCATTTCACTGAGTTTATCATGAATGTCAGTAAGATAGAAAATAGGCCTCTTTGATGGGATTATTATCTTGATCAAGATGGAGTGAATTTTTAATTTTAGCAGAAATTTTTACAATTCCTGTGGTGATTTACAGAAGATAAACATTCAGTAACGTGATGTATAAAGATTGAAGTTCGATCTTTGGATGAGAAGATCACAGAGATTGACTTCGATTTTACTATGATGCGATTTACTCTGATGAGTGCATGTCGAAAAGCTTCAGTGTGTCCATGTTCAGTGCTATTTTCCGATTTTGCAGTACCAAACACCTATTCAGACTGACTTCTATTGGTTTGGAAATATTAAGTGAACATTTATTGGATATATCTTGACATGTTTCATTGTTTGTCAGAATGGAGATGGACCATTTGAAATAAAATATTCATAATTCATGGAATTGAATGAAAATTTTGTAATGTATGTTCCAACCCTTCCATGAGTTGGTATAATATACTGGTGTTAGGATCAGGGTAAAGTCCCAGGGTTAGGGTTTCTTGTGTCACAGACTGACACAGAGTATTCTGCTATTGATACTTAGTTGTTAGTGTACTGATTTGATGACATTGTTTCTTTTTATTATCCATCAGGGAGTGGCATGACCCCAGGAGGACCAGGGTTCAGTCCCGCAGCTTCTGATGTCACCGGTTTCAGTCCAGCATACAGTCCAGCCTGGTCACCTCAGCCTCAATCTCCAGGCTCCCCAGCAGCCAGCCCATACATTCCATCCCCTGCTGGTCCCATGTCACCAAGCTACTCTCCAGCCTCACCTTCCTACCTACCAGCATCACCAGCCACACCCCAGAGTCCTGGGTACTCCCCTACATCACCATCATACTCTCCAACCAGCCCTGGTTACTCACCCGCTAGTCCTAGCTATTCTCCAACTAGTCCGTCATACTCACCAACATCACCAAGCTACTCACCAACATCGCCTAGCTATAGTCCGACGAGTCCGAGCTATAGTCCTACAAGTCCCAGCTATTCACCAACATCTCCAAGTTACTCACCAACGAGTCCAAGCTATAGCCCAACTTCTCCCAGCTACTCACCAACAAGTCCAAGTTACAGTCCGACTAGTCCCAGCTATTCTCCAACTAGTCCGTCATACTCGCCAACATCTCCAAGTTACAGTCCGACGTCGCCTAGCTATTCTCCAACAAGTCCATCATATTCTCCAACATCACCAAGTTATAGCCCGACGTCACCTAGCTATTCACCAACAAGCCCAAGCTACTCACCTACTAGTCCTAGTTATTCTCCTAGTTCTCCCAAGTACTCACCGACTAGCCCCTCGTACAGTCCCACTTCGCCTAGTTATTCTCCCCAGTCACCAAGTTACAGCCCAGGATCACCAAGCTACTCCCCATCCAGCCCCAAGTACTCGCCTACTAGTCCCTCCTACAGCCCCACTTCTCCCAGCTACAGCCCCACCTCACCCAACTACAGTCCAACCAGTCCGACATACTCCCCAGCCAGCCCCAGCTACTCCCCAACGAGTCCAAAGTACTCGCCTTCAAGCCCTAAGTATTCTCCCACCAGCCCTACCTACTCACCGACATCACCCAAATACAGCCCCGCATCACCCACTTACTCCCCAACCAGCCCCAAGTACAGTCCCAGCTCACCCACCTACTCCCCAACAAGTCCCAAGGGCTCAACGTATTCCCCGACTTCACCAAGCTACTCACCTACTTCTCCATCTTATAGCCCTACAAGTCCAGGCATGGATGATGATGATGAGGATTAAACTTGTACTGTCAACAGTGCTCCTACATGCTACCTTGTGTACAGCTTTGCTCACACATGATGCGGTAAATCAACTTAAAATAGAGGCAAAGTAGAGTAATTGAAGCATAATGTGCTTCTTATGGAACACCTAGTATCCTAAGGGACCTTTGTTTTGTCCGCACCCCATTTGCCCTTAATTTACATTTAAACAATATTATTTGCAGCAGGTGCTTTTGAGTTTGTTTGCAGCGTCATGTATGAACAAGGCTTAGTTGCCAATTCTATGCCTGGAATACATGTTGCCTTTGGATGTGTCACCCAGTGCTTGAAAATGGACAATGCTAAAGGGTTTTGTGCACTATTGAAAAAAAAATATATCCTTGTGCGAAGAGCTTTACAGCCTGCTCTTGCTGTGGTTAGCCTAAAAGCAAACATAGCTCCACTCTGTTAAATGCTGTTGTTTCATACATAGTATTGTAGGCTTCATTCTTATAAGGAGGTTATACTGTGGAGAATTCAGTTTTATAATTTATGACGTATGTGCTTTATCGTATTGTCATGATGCAGCAAGATTTTATGATGGTCAGTCATTTACTATCTCCTGTGTACTTAATGTCATAGTTTTTTGGGGAAATAATCCGGTTATACATGCAGATGATGGTATCATTACTGTACAGTATTTATGTGTGATTTATGACAGAGTTCATGATTTTAACAAAAATAAAAACAGTATGCATGAAATGTATGAATTTCCATACCAAGAATACTTGTGTCGTAAACTTGTTCTTTGAGAAAATAATATCATTATTTGGTTATGCATGGGCTTAAGTTTCTAAATGTGAATTCATTTTCTTTCATTGCTCATTGCTCATTCAATATTGTATGATAGAGGAGATATTGACTTGTGCATGATAGATATTTTACTGCAAAACACAGTTAACAAAACAGAAGAAAATGACCTGTATTACAGAAGAAAGAATTGTGAAAGAAACAAAAGAATGTGTAATCATTAATTTTGTCATGTATCTCATTGTGTGTTTACCAAGCCTCTTAATTTCATTATTTTTGCACGGTATGAATATGGTGTATATCAGTAGTATAGGGAGAATTTAAAAAAAAGAAGAGAGTTTTGATCCCCAAAACACAAAAAACAAAGCTTAAATAAAAAAGTGAAAAGACACATGTAAGACATTGTAGAAAATCCAGAAGAGTCTTGTGATAAGAGTTCTTGTGATTTTTTTCATGTTTATTTATCTGCAGTGGTATACTCTGCTGATTTAAGAGCAATATTTGGTCCATCTATGGGGAAGGTCATGAAGTTTATGACTTGGGAATTTTTAATTTTAAGAATGAACATTGATATGTATATCTGAACCATAAGAGATGATAATTCCTGTATAGAATAGACACTCATATTATAAATGTAAAGTTGAGTGTTTTACTACCAAGTTGGCAACCTATGTTTTATGAAAAACACTTTTCTGATGGTGACAGTGGCGATAGTGTCAACATTTTAGAAAATATTCTCTTTTCACACTTTTTGGTTTAAATTCCATTAAATTTGTACAGGTTGTCATGTATCACAAATCATGTGGAACAAGTTTCAGGTCACAAAGTCAAGGACAAAGGTCATTTGAGGTCAGTTAATTTACATTTCAAAAACTTAACCTAAGGGTTACGCTTTTGCATCTTTACCCTCATTTCAAGAATGATTATTCAAATTCTGTGGAACTTGTTCTCAATCTTGGTAGGAATGTGTTTATGGCATCCTCATAAGACAAAGCGTTTTCCCTCGAGGGCGCTGAGGAGCAGGTGTGTAAACTGCCCCAGGGGCAAAAACTAGATAACCGTATTTTTTAAATAGAAAAATAAATGGCTAGGTTGGAACTAAACTTCAAATAATATATTACATTTCTCCAAGGGGTCCATGCCTCTGTGGAACTTGGGGTAGCGCCCCTTGAGAGGCCTCAACCAGTATTTTTCACCAAATTATGATTTGCGTAATGCAGGCGAGACTGCCAGGTGTGATTTATTTGTTGCAAGTATGTACCGCTTTAAGTTAGCATAGCAAATAGGGGTGGTGCAAAAAAGACAAGTCTGGAATGCTAAGAATATGTAACAATTTGAATTTTGCATTATTTTCACACCATGCCATTTTGCTAAAGCTAAAGTACCTAAGTCAATTACATTACCTACCCAGGTAACCAATTATGGTAACTAAGAATCATTCATTCATTCAAGGGTAATTTGAAGTACATGTATTGTGACAAATTTTTCACTTTTACTACATTCTGTTTGTGACCATAAGCTGGAGTTCAAATATTCTGTTTTACCCATCTTATGTCTGCTTTGACTTGGCAAAGTTGGAGAACATCAGCAAGCATCATGACACAACCGCGCATCTGATTGAATGTTTAGAACTATTTTTCCAGTATTTTATTATAAAAGAGAATGGTTTATAGAGAGCACTGATATGTTGAAAATGTTATAAAATGTTTGTGTACATACTTTTTCTTAATAGATGAATGTTTCAGAAGAGGAAGAAAAAGGCTTTCGTAAATGACTGTACAGGAACAGCAAGCTATAAGCAGTTGCATTATTTTTCTTGTATTAATTTTATTGAATAAAACTAAACTGAATTTTAAATCATCAGACTGACTGGTTTTTGTTTTATCATTGTTATGTGGTTTGATGCATGATTTTATATTGTAGCTGCCAATCGTTTGTATTATAATTTGGAAAGATTATTCTTATTTGTGGGACTCAAGACTATTGTCATGAAACCTAAATTCCTTGTTTGGTTGGTTCTTCTCTCTTCTCTTCTCTTCTTTTTTTCTTCTCTGCTCTGATCTGCTCTTTTTTTTTTTTTTTTTTTTTTTACTTAAAATGCAGTATAAAAGCATACAAAATCATCTGTATTCGTAATTTTGCCTTGAGAGACTGCTGTTTGTAAAGGCATAGAAAGTCCATTGCTTGATTGCCTTTGTGTGTGGGTGCATGTGTGTGTGTGTGTGCGCTTGTTTTTTTTTGGGGGGGGGGGGTGTTGGAGGCATGTATAAAGATCACTGAAATTTTTTTTTTACATCTTTTAAAAAGTTTTTAACCTAGTGGCATGGAGTCGACTACTTACAGAGTGGAAAGTATCGATCAAGCTCCTTTTTCCATGATGGATTAACTCAAGTTGTGACAACACGAGAAAGATGAAACGTTTCCATGACAATATGAATATTATTACCGTATTGTTATTATTTATACTGCGCTTTTCCCATAAGACCCAAAACGCCTACAATAAATGAAAATGAAATGCATGAAATTATAAAAAGTAAATACATAATCTCAAAACTACAAACTGCAAATAAGATGCACTTTCATGGCCTTTCTGAAGGTAGTAAATGTTTTAGTAGTATTTTATATTCATAGCAGAATTATGATAATGTTTATAAGGTAAAGAGATAGACACTTGGTGCACACTGCACAGTGAATCGGTTGACTTACTCAAACTGAGAAGCCTGGCTGAGAAGTTGGGGTTCCTGTACTAAATTTTGAACACTGACCACACACTCATTCTGAAGAGGGCAAGTGCACTGAATGTGTTGAGAGGAGAGCCTTTATAGCTGCATTGATGATATGGAATGGTCATTGGCGATGATCAAGTTTTATAATTTTTCTCATTATTGAGGCACATGTAAAAAGAAACAAAAGAAAGAGTTCATTTGAGTGACTGGGTGATTGTAATGATGTGAGCAAATATGCAAATGTGTTCCTTAGAAAGACTCTCTCGTCTTCTGCTCGATTCTTCAGTTGTCATGTTTTTCCCTCCTCATATCAAGTCAATAGAATACTGCCATCCAATGACAACAGTAAGCAACTCTGTAGAATGAGTTTCATGGTAAATTATAAAGAAAATATACATGTTGCTGTTCTGTGTGGAAATCTATATGGAGTTGCTTCCATTGGATATGTCTAAATTTCGGAAATTAGGGGTCATGAGACCTTAATTTCTTCATCATCATGTAGAGCATACAAAGAATTAACCGAAATCAAGAAAAAGTCAGTTTGGTAAAAAATCAGAGTTGCTTCCCTCTTCTTGTTATTGGACGACAGAATACAGTGTGTAGTTACACCTGGCCGCTGCATCCGCGCTCAACTCAGCGTAAATTATTCTCTCGTTCTGATTCTCCATATACACTCAATTTTTGTTTTCGTTTTAACGCGACCGCGCGCTCAATAATTTGCATCGAAATGTCTCTGCATTTGAGCCTTGGACACCTTTTGCTTTCTTCTTGTTTGGCTGATTCAGAGATTCGAATTGTGCAAGTTAGTATCACAGTACTTTATCAAGTTATCATTATTCATTTTAGTGCTGGTTGTGTTGAATTTCTGATTTGAACATGGTATTTTAGAATGATTAGTGATGTCATGTTACACATAATTGTTTCAACTTGATGTTGACGCGGCGGTTGCACTGCACCGCGGCTCGACGACGAGATGATTGGGGGCCTAACCTCACGGGGCTGTGCCGCTTCGCGGCGAAGCCCTACACACATCAGTTTGGTTCGCTTATTTTTCTCAAATGAATTCAAAACTTTAAAAATTGTGCTTATATGTACTCACGAACTCTCTGGCCAACCAGCAAATCCTCTGAAATCCTCTTCTGAAAATGATTTGGAAGAAAAAAGATACGACTTTCTTGTCCTATGAAAATGTCCCGTGCCGTGGCGTGGGGTTATTGGGGGCCTAGCCCTAACATTAGGCCGAGGTCAGGCTAGAGCAAGGAGCACACACTGTTTCGGTAAGACCAGCCGCTATTGCCCACATTTAGCTTCCTGGATATCGCGCACCACGCAAAGTTCTACCCTCCCCCCCCCCCCCCCAAAAAAAAAAAAAAAGAAGGGGGAAAATGCAGATTTTCTTGCTAGGTCCCTATGCGGCCTCACACTCACAGACCAATGAACAATTTTCTAAGAGCATGAGTAAAATGCTTAAAGGCATTGGTCAACATTGTTTTTAAAAAGACTCATTTTGCTACTTGAAAATGGGATAGACATAAGGGTTATAGTGTAAAAATACCAGCCTGAAAGTTTTAAAGTAGGGTCTATATCCACAGATTCCACAGAAGTATTTTTAGATATTACTAATGTGAACCTATGTTTGAAATTATATAAGGGTTGGTCGCACAGACTTGGCGTAAGGAGTGCACAAGCGTGCATGGCTCACCGGACTTTACTCTGTGTATTGGCAGAGGGAGGCAGATAACGGTCTTTTTTAACTCAAGCAAACTGGTCCTCTTATTTATTGTCTCTGAGACAAAAATAATAAAATCACAGTTTTCATTTTACTAACAGTTTTTCACTCCAAATTAACGTTGGTTTCAGGGGTTTTGAGTACAAATACTAGTACCTATACACATGTTTCATCTTAATTTGAGAAATTTTTAAATCGGCTGCTCACAAAGTTAGAAAATGCCTGTAAGCTTTCAGTTTCCTCAAATGTTGTCACCCCACCTCTCCTGATCACCTCCTTGATTCTTGCCTCCCACTTTATAGTGAAAAAGAAATCTACTGCCTTTCCCTTCAGTGTTGGCAAGTATGTAAGGGAGCAAGTTGGCTCAGTCGGTAAAGCGTCTGCCTGTCAAACCAAAGATCATGGGTTTGAGTCCATTCCGGGCAGATGACTGAAAGCCTGCGTTGTATGTCTATGTGCCCCTCCCCTGTTTCATATACACAGGCTGTGTTACATTGGAAAACATTCCATCCCTCGGATAGGACATTAAATGGAGGCCCCGTGTAGAGGAGAGTCATCACCTTTGCACGTTAAGAACCCACTGCACTATTCATATAAAGAGTAGGGGGAAACCCTGGTGTAGTGGTCCACCTGCACACCCCCAATCAGTTATATCGGGAGGAGAGACCTGAGGGTTATAGTGAATATGACTCAGTTCGCTTTTCACCTCCCAGGCACAGGTGACATCAAACAAATAATACAATAAGTGACCTACATGTGTATTAAAGGCATTTTCTAACTTTGTGAGTAGCTGATTTAAAAAATTCTCAAACTAAGATGAAACATGTGTATGAGTACTTGTATTTGTACTAAAAAACCCTGAAACCAACCGTAATTTGGAATGAAAAAGTTTAAGTTAGACGCAAACGGCGATTTTATTATCCTTCGTCTCACGAGACAATCACTAAGAGGACCACTTTGCTTGAATTTGAAAATGCCGTTATGTGCCTCCCGCCGCGTGCTACGCCAATAGACACAGTACGGTAAGGTGAGTCATACGCGCATGCGCACTCCTTATGTCTATTCTGTGCAACCGACCCTCGTGTATTTTTCAAACATTGGTTCACATTTTTGATATTTATAAATACTTCCTATGGATATTATACTTTGAAACTTTCAGAATGGTATTTTTATGTTTATCCCATTTTCAAGTAACAAAACAAGATTTTTAAAAATCATAACAATGTTAACCAATGTCTTTAAGCAAGTGGCATTCTCAATTTCATGTCTCCATATACTACACTTATATGGCTCATTGACATCAAATAAACTTATAATTTGTGTGTTGAAAATAAAAACGTTATGGGGAAATTCACACAAGTAATCAACTTGCAATAGTTTTAATCTCTTACAGCTAATGCAGCCATGATTTTTCACATAGTAATACTAGGTTGTAGATTGCCATCCATACCAATTTATTCCAAACCATTATTTACATGACCTACAATGTATCTTTGCAGATGGTCACTACCTTTTAAAAAAAAAAAATTAAGAATATGATGTCAAAAATCGGGCAGCATCGACTGAAAGAGGGAAAGCAAAATTGCCCTGTATCATAAGTCAAGCATGCAAAATGCATACTTTTGTCTTTATTTTTTGTCTAGCCCACCGGAGGTGAAAGCGAGACTTAGGGATCCAAATGGCGTCCGTCCGTCATAAATGTTAAAGTTTACCTGCAAAACTCTCTTATGACACATAACTTGACAACTGTTGGTCCAATAGCAACCAAACTTGGGTGATAGATGCACTAGGGGTAATCATGTTGTGGTGCTGTTGGAGGTCAGATGATGAGGTCAAAGGTCATTTGAGGTCAAATGTTAGAGTTTACTTGCAATTCTCTCTTACGACAAATAACTTTGCAACCGTTGCTCTGTTTTCAACTAAACTTGGGTCATAGATGCACTTGGGGGACCTTCATGTTATAGTGGCATCGGATGTTACGTGGTAAGGTCAAAGGTCATTTTATTTCAAACGTTAAAGTTTACCTGCAAGACTCCCTCATGACACATAACTTGACAACTGTTGGTCCAATGGCAACCAAACTTGGGTGATAAATACACTAGGGGTAACATCATGTTGTGGTGCTGTTGGAGGTCACATGGTGAGGTCAAAGGTCATTTGAGGTCAAATGTTAAAGTTTACCTGCAAGACTCTCTTATGACAAAAAACTTTGCAACTGTTGCTCCCTTTTCAACTAAACTTAGGTCATAGATGTACTTTGGGGACCTTCATGTTGTAGTGGTATCGGAGGTCACATGGTAAGGTCAAAGGTCATTTTATTTCAAACATTAAAGTTTACCTGCAAGACTCTCTTATTACACATAACTTGGCACATGTTGCTGCAATAGCAACCAAATTTGGGTGACTGATATATGCACTAGGGGTACATTCATGCTATTGTGCCATCAGCTCACATGGTAAGGTTAAAGGTCATTTTAGGTCAAACATTAAAGTTTACCTGCAAGACTTTCTTGTGACATCAAATTTGGTTAGGGATGTACTTGGGGAAACTTTCGTCGTGTTATTTAGTCACGGGTGGGCGAGACACAATCTTGCTATTGGCTTGTTGCATCCTCTACACCACTTTTTGTTCCATTCGTTTTGCAAAACTGCCTTTAATAGTTTACTGAAAACCCATTTCTCACATCATATTGTGTGTCTTTTGATAAAAACTAGTCCTTGTGTTTATCAAATTTAGGATTATGACTGAACAGAAGTTACCATTTACATGTAGTTTAGGCCTGTTTGTTTCAGCTGCCAAATGAAGATTATAGGATTTTGACATCCATTTGTGTGTAATTGATTGCAGATGTCAAGAAAGATAGTAAACAAAAATAAACATGCATTTTGTTTAAGAAGGCCTGTAACTGTATGCAACATGCTATATTTTGGGGTCCAATTCTTCACCATAGAACTGCCCATTTGAATGAATGCCAATTCTTCACATTTATTATTGAGTTTTGCTATGGAATCCTATATTTGATATTTACATGTACATTTGCTATCCATGACATTTAAAATGAATAATAGTTGGTGGAGAGTTTATGAAAGTACTCTAGTCTGCATACATGTACATATGGTAGCATTCTTTGCACATACATGTGTTTTCGGCATATCTTATTGATTTTATAAAAAAAATTAATTTGTGAATAGTGCTAGAAATGTTATGATTCCTTGAACTTTTACCTTTCTCTTTCAGTGAGCGGTTGATTTTAATTCATGTAATTATTGGAGTAATATTTTATTTTCCTCTTATTTTCACAGAATTGTATTTAACCACTGTTACTAGACAGAGTAGACATAGACAAACTCCATTACAAGTTTAGCTGCTGTCAAGCACTGTAGGCTCTGTCAACAAAAAACAAATTCTGCAACCCTTTCTTCCATCCAATGACCTTTGGCAAATAGAGAACAATGCATTAGAAAGAGTGTGAGACAGTTCTATATGGATGCTAGACTGCACAGTAAAATGTCTCTTAAAGGCATTGGTTAACATTGTTATAATTTTTTTAAAAACTCATTTTGCTACTTGAAAGTGGGATAAACATAAGGGTTATAGTGTAAAAATACCAATATGAAAGTTTCAGAGAATAATATCCACTGGAAGTATTTTTAAATATTAGAAATGTGAACCAATATTTGAAAAATATATAAGGGTCGGTTGCACAGACTAGACGTAAGGAGTGCGCATGTGCGCATGGCTCACTGGACCTTATTGTGTGTATTGGCGTATCACGCGGAGGGAGGCAGATAACATTTTTTTTTTAACTCGAGCAAAATTATTTATTGTCTCTGAGACCAAAAATAATAAAATCGTGGTTTGTGTCTTACTAACAGTTCTTCATTCCAAATTATGGTTGGTTATCCAGCATGATGCGACCTGAGTGTTTAGTAAAAGCCCTGTTTTTGCATGTAAATGAAAAAAATGCTAGGGTTTAGGGGGTGCCACTTGGTATGTGAAGGAGCCAGTCTTAAGTCAACAGTATTCAACAAGAACTGGTTTCATCCTGACTGTTTATTTGGTTTTAATCTTTAGGTAGTCTGTACATGCAGGACTTGGACGGGATAATGCGAGCGATGTCGTTTACTCTGAACAAGGATGTCAGCATCTTCTAACAAGAACTGGGTTCCTGTCTGTTACATCATATTTCAACCTTCTTGTGAGCTTGTATGACAGGGTGATGCAGAGACAAAGTGCAGAGATCTCTTGTGCTACAAAAGGGAAATGGAATAAAAAGTCAGCATTATCTAACAAGAATCAGATTTGGTAACTTCGGTCTTGTAATTATTCAAGACTGTGGACTAGTCTGTGGCTTTGTTTATTGGGAATGAATGATCTGGCATCCAGAAATGGCAAGTGCTAGTCAGCAAAGAATTCCACTTGCATCATCTTGTCTTCTGTTGACTGTTGCGTTGATGCTCATGGTGGTAACGTCTGCAAATCCAGACAACCCCAAAGCTTACAAGGAGGCCCTGAAGGTGAAAGCACGGGAGGCTCGCGTAGAGAAGCCGATGGGTGGGGCCCTCGCAAGGCGGTCTCAACGAGATGGTTACTGGCTGACGAACTCCTGCGTGAAGCTGACCGCGTTGATGCAGACGAAGAAGAGAGTGATCGAGAAGCTGAACCAAACCATCATGGATGTGGATCGAAATCTGAAGCTTCCCGTGGAAGAGAGGGCATTCCAGATTCATACCTTTCAGATCTTTCAGAAGGAGATCAATGAGAGCGAGAATGAGATCTTCATGGCCATTAATGGACTACAGAGGGCATTACAGGTATAATAACAATGATATTCTGCATTTATATATATGTAGCACCTAATGCATCTCTCTGAGATGTGTCTATGTGCTTTACAAAATACATGTATTGTTGTTCTTCCCATTCCCATAAGCCTTCATTAGCTTTTGGTGTAGACTACTTGGTTGCCAGCACATTCAAATTATCCCCAAGTACATGTAATTTCAGATGGTTTTATCAAAGGCCCCTTAATAAAGGCCCCTTAATCTTTTAATGGTCAAAATACATTAGTTCTCATGACTTATTCTGGCCTAGAGCTACTAAAATCTAGATAACTCTGAAAGTAGGCCATTATTCTTCCTAAGGTTAATTCATTTTGTTTCAAATTTCCAAAGCCCCCCCCCTCAAAAAAAATAAAAAACAAATGAATAAGTGAATAAATGAATGAATAGATAAAATGAAATGAAATAATGTTTTTAGAATTCCAGATTTTCATGAGGATTTCACAATTCATTCCCAATGAGATTTTCAGTCCTTGTGCTGTATCCTCCAACTGGCTTGATCAGATATGATAAGTAATATTTGTCTTCATAGAAAAAAAATGTGTAGAACCTTTCTTGTTTGTGGTGCTATAACTGTTGATGCATGTTAACCAGGGCCCCATTTCATAAAACTTGTTATCAGTAACAACTGACACATTTCTATGACAAATTTGCTCTCAACCAATCAGATGCAGGGATTTTAGTAGCTTATAACAGTTATTGCAACCTGTTATTGATAACAAGTTGTGAAACTGGACCCAGATGTTACTGTTGACATAGCTATTGCAGACTGAATTCATACCTGTCCTACTCCATCCCCCATGATCAATGTTACAGGGCAATTACAAGGACATCATCAACATGAAGGAAAGCAGCCGCCTGCGTCTGGATGCCTTGCGAGAGGCAACCCTGCTGGAGGAACAAGAGTACAATGACCTTGTAGCAGCTGAGAAGAAGCAGATGGCAGCCAAGGTTCACTTAGAACATCTTAACTATGGGAACTCCTCAAATCACACCAAAGTGGAGACCATCTTGGATGACATATTGCAGGTTTGTAATTCTGATTGAAGATTCTGAGATATATATATGCAAGCATTACTGGTATTCCTTTTTTTTTATTATTATTATTGCCATTGTTGTGATGGTGATGACTGGGGATGATATTGCATTGAATAATGAAAAGGAGGAGGAGGAAGAAGAAGAAGAAGATAATTGATGATGGTGATGATGATGATGATGATGATGGGAGTGATGATGATGATGATGATGATGATGATGATGATGATGATGATGATGATGATGATGATGATGATGGGAGTGATGATGATGATGATGGTGATGATGGTGATGTGGTGATGATAAGAATGGTGATGATGAAAATGGTGATGATGGTGATGATGATAACGATGATGTTGATAATGGTGATGAGGATGATGGTGGTGATGATTATGTTGATAGTTTTGGTGATGATGATGATGGTGATATTGATGATGATTGCGATGATGATGGTGATGATGATAATCATGTCTATGAGTCTAAAACTCCAGTGTGAGTATGATTTTGAGTTTCAGTCTTTAGTTCCAATGTGATTCTCATCCTCATTCTTCTGCAGGAGGTGGCTGAAGCAGCAGATAAACTGGAGGTTGACATAGAGGAACATGCCTTTGACAAGAGCAAAATGGTGAGTATTTACTTTCAAATTCTATTAATCTAAACAATTCAGAACAATTGCTCACATGTAGAGGCTTGCCACAATGAACCTTCATAAGCCTTTTTGCAATTGTTATTGCGCATGAGCTAGAATTGCTCCCCATTGACTT
The DNA here is from genome assembly GCA_029962745.1 of Echinometra lucunter. Taxonomy (NCBI): domain Eukaryota; kingdom Metazoa; phylum Echinodermata; class Echinoidea; order Camarodonta; family Echinometridae; genus Echinometra; species Echinometra lucunter. The sequence continues at coordinate 4,436,185 of CM057169.1, read as the reverse complement.
TTTAGAGATAAATGGACACCATCTGACATAGCAATGTGTGTTATAGTATAATCGGGTGATTGTTCAATCAACCAGTTAAAGTGATTACACAATGGTAAAAAAAAATAAATTGATATATGATCGAGAATAGAATTCTAAGAAGAATAATATTAAAATTTGTTGATTTTCAATCGAAATCAATGCATTTTGGCTAATTTTCTCATAAAAAGTCAAGGGTTGACCAGAAAATTCGAGTATGAGGTATGAAGTAAAAGTGGGTACCCAGCTTCGCGCATTGCAGTTGTGCTGCGTGCTAGTCTGTACACTTTGTATTATACCTTGCGCGCATTTTGCTAGAATAAAAAATATCCTGAAATCTTACCACATTTGAGGGTTTCCTTGGCAACACGACTTTTAAAAAAAAACTTTAGCCAGATGATTTTCTGCTAATAAAATCATGCTCTTTAAAATGGACTAACATTGTTCCAGCATTGGGTACCCCCTTTAAGAAAATGTCGCTACATATTACCGGTTCTTGTTACATGGACTCAGGACATTTGGGACTTTGTTTTTATTTTCTCCCCTGACATATTTTTGAACTCTCTTTGCTTGATTCTTGGTTCTTAAAAGTTTTAGACGATAAATATACAAAACATCACACATATTAAGTCTAAAGAGGACTGATAGAAGTTTTACTGGAATTCAATATTTTTAACTGAAGAAAATTCTTCAAAGGGTCAACTTTCCAAAGTCTAGTACATGTATTTTCAATAGTGAGGTGAGATTCATTTCCGACCCACTTTCATCTGTCAGTCAGTGTAAAACTGCATAAAGGGAACAATTCATGACTAAAGAAAACAGTCGATATTGCTCTACGAGGCATGGGTTGTCAATGGCATTGGGCTACGTTCATCTCTAAAAACCTTTGACATATTCCCACAATGCAATGCACGCTGAGATGGCGAAAAGGCTTATTCAGAGACCTGAAAATATGAGGATATCACATGAACAGAAAGATTTTTTAAAGTCCTTCGCATACAGATACCGTAACCATAATCACTTGACATTTGATTTTAGAAATTAAATATCAAGAAAGATAAACTTGAGTTCTGGTCATGTGATCATAATGTGAAAGAAACTGTACCAAAGCTTTTGTTTTTACAGGTCCAAAACTCTGGAATTCTCTTCCAAATGATATTATACAATGCAATTCAATACAAATTTTCAAAAGGAGACTTAGAAGCTTTCTTCTGAATAGCTACTAGGTAATTGCATTTCCCAATCTAATATAATTTGTAGCATGACTTTGTGCAACTTTGATGTTTGTGTACCTTGATTGTTTTTTATGTATATATTTCATTGTTTTGCGCCTTAAAATGATTTTGTAATTACTGAATCAGTTGTTATTGTTGTTGTTTTTTCATAAAATAATAGTTCATGATAATTACTTTTAACAGGGGGGCCTACAACCTACAAGCTCTGCTTTTTAGTCGGCCCTCCTTCCCTTTCAATTTTTTTTTCTAATTCATTATATTGTGCAAGTTTATCTATATGTATGTTAATATGTGAAGAAAACTGTACCATCATTGTAAATATGAAAAATTGAAAGAGGAAAAATAAATGAATTGAATTGAATTGAATTGAAAGCAGAGTTAGAGTTAGATTAGTTGTATATAAACACATGTGTCTAGTGTGAGGTTTGGAGATTATCAAATTGATATGAAATTCATCTACTTTCCCCAAAAGCACTTACAATGCACAAAGAAATGACTCAAATGGGTATATGAGACCACACACAAATCTCACTTGAATGTTACGCCCAAATTTTTCAGTTTTTTCTTGTCATATTACGAATATGAGGGCATATGAAGAGCAATCGTTTCTAGGGGGCCTTTTTACTATAATGATATTCTTCATAACTGACATGGAAAGAATGAGAAAGTTCACAATTTTTTTTTCACCTTTCCTAGAACTCAAGCTTTTCTTTAAGGAAATTTAGTGATTTGTGTACATGTAGATCTTTACCCCACATGCAGATGAACAGATGGCTAATGTAGGAACACAGTGATTTGCAACTACTAGTATGCTTAACTTGTTTTATCAAGAGTTCTAACTAAGAAACAGGCTATGTCAGATGGAGTTGTTTATATAGAGCTTACAATTATTTGCTTTTCATGAGAAATAACATAAGGTCCGGCTTTGCATCAGCGGTTGGGCCATTCTGCCTAAAACTGAGCAAAAGCGCCGTAAATAAACAAAACCCCCCCAAAAGCGCCGTAAATAAACAAAACCCCCCCAAAAAATATATATATACCGTATAATATACATGTATATACATGTAAATCACAATAGAAAAGAGATAGTAAGTGAAACATTATTCATCAGCCATATATATGTAGATAATAATGATTATCAAGTGGCTGATTATGTTAACGAGTGATAATTTTACCATTGAAGCATGAAATATTGACCAAAAATATGGATGAAAATTGGACATTCCAAGTACAATTTCAAAATTTACTAATAACAGAAATCGAAGATGTATGTGATTAAGTTGGTGTACATAATGTATAGGTCTATTAAATGATTTAGAATACCATGTTGATTAGTTTGACGTCATCATCGTATTTCCGTTTAAAAAGCTAGTATTGGGACATTACGCTGTCCATCCATTGCTGTATAGTATAATGATGCCGTATTATAACCAGTCTATAAATCAGGTAACTCTCTTTTATTTGACTGTGAACTATGATCGATGCTTTAATGCACATCTCATTATATAAATTGACATGGTTTACCACCGTATATGTGAACACATAAATGAAAAGTAGATGACAACCCACTTGACCGAAGGCCAGCGAGGCCGAAAATAGCACATTGTAATCTATAATATCTTACCGCTCTAACCAATTCCTGTGCCAGAAGGAAGTTTAAGAAGTATTAAAGAGCAGCGGGATCTCCGGAAACGAGGACTGAACATGCTAAAGGAGACATAATTATTTCATATACCGATAGCGCATTATTTATGATGAAGGAAAATGCAATACAAGAAAAGTCGGCCTCACGGGCCTTCAGTCGCGTGGGACTTTGGTCAAGTGGGCGGACTCCAAAAAGCAGGGGTTTCTTTGGGGGTTTGCTCCTAGATATATACGAATGAGCCTTCAGGCTGTTCCAACATTATTTACATGTAGGGGGGTGTGGAATAGATGGAATATATTTGCATTGATTCCTTTTAACCCATAGGTTACTGGAAACGGATGGCCCCTGTATTCTGTGGGAAAGCTAGAATGTACTGTTCAACAGGTTAATAACTACAGAATCTCATGGTGATAGTTTCAAACTCAGCTGTATTATGCAATTCAAAACCTGTTATGCAATAGGAAAACAAAACCAAGCTTGGAATTTCCTTAAGCCCTCTTTACTTCTAATAAGAGATTTGATCCCTTTGAGTAAAAGCTCTCCTTTTGTTGGATTTCACAATAAGGTCCCTGAATCTTTTTAATGGTTTATTCAGGGTTCTCACTAGAAAAAATTCCACACATGGTTCCCACTCGGCGCAAAGAGTGGAAGTTTCAGAAGTTTTACGGAATAACACCTAAAGTTAGGTGTGGCGGCAGTATATGCTATAGTAAAAGGATGAAAAATACTTCTTGGTAAGCAGGAGTTGTCTACTAATGGCATAAAAGTAAAAATACATTGCCAAAAAGCAAAACAATCTGTGACATTTATCATTATTGTTATGAATATATACTCCAATATTTTTTTTACCCTTGTTGCCACGCAGGGTGCATTAATTTCACACATGGTTCTTCTTTGTCTGAAACCCTTTACGCATGGTATTGGAACCATGGGTGTTATGTACTGGCGAGAACCATGGGTTTATTGATCATATTGTGTCTGTTTTAATATTGTGACAAGTGTTTTACATCTGGTAGAAATAAGCAGTGATAAATAGTGTTACTTCATCGTTTTGTCATGGTTCTTGAATCGTGATCCTGTGATGAAATGAATGCCAGGGTCATTACATTAAAGAACTTTTTGTGATCATGTTATTATCATGTAATTACTTTTTAAGACAAAGTATGCTTTCTTACAACCTACAATATATATGCATACAACTTCACAAATGCAACATATAAGATTTGCTTGCCTTAAATATTGATACTCTTTAGAAAGTGCCTCATAGGTAAATTTGAAACAGGAAAAGAAGGAAATAAAAATAAGTTCATGTAGTGTATTGGTTTGCAAATGGTTAGATGCTCTTGAAATTTTTGGTAGTTTTACAAAGTTGTAATGACATTTCTTGCATATGTCAAAGTGCAGGAGCAGTCAGGCAGTGTGAATTAAAATGGATTTTAGATGTACACGCAAGTGACTTCCTCGCTGTGCACTTATTGTTACCTTGCAAGTTTTAGTGCAGGTGGATGAAAATTTAATCAATTAAGAACATGAGTTTATGCTGCCTTTTCTTGAAAAATACTGGCTCAAAGCATGCTCATCGGTGATAAATTCCTGCCAGCCCAATTTCTTATTGTATCCTCATCAGTAAATTGCAACGTTGAGATAACTTGAGCTGATAGACAGAAAATGCGTGTTATACTGAAATAAAATCGTGCTCAGCCGGTTAAGGATTGTATGTTTATAAATCGTGTTCCAAAAAGCATGTTTGTTTTTAAGCATTCTGCTTCACTTTTTTGCATCTTATTACACATGCAGGTGAGTACCTACAGGACCTCATGTGTAATAGTACACATTAAAAAAAAATGCTGCATCTTCTTCTTTCTTCTTCTTCTTCCTTCTTCTTCTTCTTTCTTCTTCTTCTTCTTCTTCTCTTGCGGTAGGAGGCGGCGGAGGAGGAGTAGTCGGAGGATTCGGCGTCTTGCTTAGTCTGAAAGGATGAGGGGTTAGTCTGAGTAGGCTGCTGGAGGCGGCGGAGGAGGAGGATCTGAGCGGAGGAGGCGGAGGAGGTCTTTCTTCGTCTTTCTTCTTCTTCTGCTTTCTTCTCTTTCTTCTTCTTCTTCTTCTTCTTCTTCTTCTTCTTCTTCTTCTTCTTCTTCTTCTTCTTCTTCTTCCCCCTAAAATTGGTAACATGTATTTATATTTTCCACTCCTACATATTTTGTAAAAAAAAATAAAATGTATGTAACATGAACCAGTGTGAATGCAGATTGCATAATTTAATGGAAATATTGGGAATTTGTACACAGAAATAGTGATTATATGTTTTACACTGTGTTGCCAATTTAGAGACCTAAATGATTAGTTAATTAATTTGCTCTTGTTTGATAACTGCACAGTGTACTGCAGTGGAGATGGGCTCATAATTTTCTGTGATTTTTGCTCTTTCTGTCCATGTATAATGTGTAATTCCCAGCATTCTTGGATTATATGATACTGCACAAGTGTCACTAAGAGGAAATGCTGTACTGCTGTGGGATATGGCAGTGATTAATTATAGTGGTGTACACATTTTTGATGATATCAGAGTCATGTGTAAGTGTAGGTAACTTCACAGACAGGAAGTTCAACCACTGCTGGTCAAACCTGTCATGCAAGCTTTATGAGCTACTCCAAAGATGAGCATGAAAGCTTCAATGTGTATTGCTGCCGGCTCAGTGTACAGAAATCAACTATTAACAAAATATCGCACAAAAAAATATAGACCTGCCATAGTGTATTATCATATGTAAATCTAAGCACAGAATGTATGTTTGTATGTTATGATTTATTTTATTTATTGCATTTTTCTTATTTATTGTAAATTCCCCACCTTTTTATGATGCCATTTTATTAGTCCCAGGCCCTCTTGCATAAAAAGTTGCAATTAAACACAACTCAAAATATTAAAGGCAACTTGATTTTCAACCAATCAGGATTGAGTATTTGGGACCTGCGTTTGATTGTTTTAGTTGCGTTTAATTGCAAATTTTTGTATGCAAGAGGGCCCTGAATTATTGATACTCCCAATGTGATGCTCCTTTCAGATATTACCATAAATGTATTTACACTGAAATTGAATTAAAATCATGGATAGAACATCAACATATATGGCATGTTTATATCTTCTTGCAAGTGAAAGATGTAAAACCCTGTTCATCAAGTTTCATTCAATTTTTTTTTTCTTCTTTTCTTCTACTAGACGTAGGTGTTTTTATTTAAAGTAATAAAGTTTGAACCACTTTGCATGTCCCTTGCAAAAAAGTACCATGGGTAAGATGATTTGATGAAATTACCATCAAATCAGGGTAATTTGATGGTACTTTCATGGTTTTGATAGTAATTTTGTCAAATTATGGTACGCATTGGAATTTTTTTACAAGGGACATGCAAAGTGATACGGTACTTTTTTATAAGGGGTACCAGGTACAGTTCCGCCTGCAGGTGACTGCAGTCAAATGAGCTCATCTCCACTGAAATACATGTAGTGTACAACTAAGCTCAGTCAATTGCCGTCAGCTGTGTGGTTATCTCAGGCCGAATCATACCACTTGTGAGGGTTTTCTGTTTAGAGTGAGCTTCATGAATAATACAGGGTACTTTGTAAACAATGAAATATTTACTTTTACCTTGTGGCTGATAGCTTACATGCATGGTTCTCGCCAGTACATACATGTAACACCCATGGTTCCAGTACCATACGTAAAGGGTTTCAGACAAGGAAGAACCATGTGTGAAATTGCTGCACCATGCGTGACAACAAGGGTAAAAAAATATTGGAGTATACAGTGTATATTCCTAACAATAATGATAAATGCCACAGATTGTTTTGCTTTTTGGCAATGTATTTTTACTTTTATGCCATTAGTAGACAACTCCTGCTTTACCAAGAAGTATTTTTCATCCTTTTACTATAGCATATACTGCCGCCACACCTAACTTTAGGTGTTATTCCGTAAAACTTCCGAAACTTCCACGCTTTGTGCAGAGTGGGAACCGTGTGTGGATTTTTTTCTAGTGAGAACCCTGCAGTTACATGTACACCTTTTCAGTCAAAATGGCAAGGTGTAAAACCATCTGAAGTGTAGACCTACATCTAGGTGTACATGCATGAAAACTGTACTGCCCTACTTTGACAAAAGGAAGTAAGTGACAAAAGTGACATTTTCTGTAAAAGAGCTTGAAGACATTGGTTAACATTGTTATGATTTTTTTTAAATCTCATTTTGTTACTTTAAAATGGGATAAACATAGGGGTTATAGTGTAAAAATACCAGTCTGAAAGTTTCAGAGTATAATATCCACAGGAAGTACATGTATTATTAAATAATAGAAATGTGAACCAATGTTTGAAAAATATACGAGGGTCAGTTGCACAGACCAGACATAAGGAGTGCGCATGCGTGGATGGCTCAACGGACCGCACTGTGAGTATTGGGGTATCACGCGGCGGAAGGCACATAACTGTATTTTTTAATTCGTGCAAACGGTCCTCTTAGTTCACTGTCTCTCGAGACGAAAGCTAATTAAATCACAGTTTGCGTCTAACTCACAGTTTTTCATTCCAAATTATGATTGGTTTCAGGGTTTTTGAGTACAAATACAATTACTCATACACGTGTTTCATCTCAGTTTGAAAATTTTTTAAATCAGCTGCTCACAAAGTTAGCCAATGCCTTTAATGTGTCTGTCATTTGCAATGATGTCAATGGAATATAATAATGTTTTAACTCTCAGTAGGATGAGTGTTTATGCATAAAATTTGGTCTGGAAGAAGAACACACTAGATAAAATATAGAAACATTAATAACTCAGATTTAGTCAATATGTCACTTGTTTCCTTTTGTCAAAATACATGTAGGGCATTGTAGTTTGTTGTGGATTTAGCCAGTTTATATCAACAGGAATTTTAATTTTGAAATTACACAAGAAGTGTATGCAGTCAAGATAGGTTTTTAGCTGGCTCCAGAATAAAATGATTTAGTTGGAGAGTTTTTTATTTTTCTCAGTCTTGCAAGATTACTTGCATGATTCAGCAAACAGACTGATGTTTCATTTTATTTATTAATGCATAGATCATTGATTGTGATTAATCATCTTTTGAACAGAGCTAAACCAGCTTCACAATGTACTGGAGTTATTCTACAGAATGCAGACCCTTTATTGTGCATTATGGCCGACAATGATTAATGAATTCAAAGTATGTTGTAATGGGAAGTGAAATATATAAATTATTATTACTATATTATCTGTAACACCTCTATGCAGGCAAAAGGATCCCAAATCGAGGCTGTCGTTCGCATCGATGAGATTCTCGCTAATTTCAACAACTCCAATTCAGTGAGGAAAAGAGAGATTCAGCCTGGAATGAGTCTACTCATTGACACAAGTAACAACCAATATGTCCTCACCAAGCCTAAGGATACGACCGTGCCACTAGAAGATCACCACTTTATAAAGGTAATGCATATTATCCATTCAGATACGTAAATACCTCAAATCTAAATCTTTTGCTTCATCTGTGTTTCTACTACCATCATTTACAAAAGTTTAAAGGAGAATGCAACCCAGGCATCAATGTGCTTTTAGTGAATGGAGATGACCAAGAAGAGTAAACAGTGAAAGTTTGACCCAAATCAGATAATCTGTTCAAGAGGTATGAATTTAGAAAGTTTCAGTAAATCCCTATTATGGGATCCTTGAGTTGGCAATTTTGCCAGCATCTGTGATGTCATCGTGGACAACTCTCCATTCATTTTGTGCACAAATTTTCAAAAAAATTGATTTATATAAAATTTCAAGTCAGGAATCAACACAATTCTTCCCAAAATGCTTGCACAATTGATGTAGCCATGTCATACTCAAACAATAAATCAAACAAATTTCTATTTTTCTTGAAAATGAAGAAAATGTAAAATTCTGGGAACAAAATGAATGGAGAGTTGTCCACAATGACATCACAGATGCTGGCAAAGTTGCCAACTTGAGGATCCCCATAATAGGGATTTACTGAAACTTTCAAAATTCATAACTCTTGAACAGATTGTCCGATTTTGCTCAAACTTTCACTGTTTACTCTTCTTATTCTTCTTCATTCACTGGAAGCTCACTTATGTCTGGGTTGCATTCTCCTTTAAGAACACCCTTCCAAAATGCAGTAATTCAAAGAAAAAACAAAGTTAACTCTTACGGTGCCAAGGGGTTTTGCTTGTTCCCAAATTCTACCAAATCATGAACAATGCTTGCTTTTCAAATGCCTGTAAGTCTTCAACAGTAATTTCTATACAGATAAGTTGTACATAAAAGTTGTAGAAAATTTATTACCCTTTCAAAAGATACCAAATATTTCCATTAATTCAATGTCTTGCATGAAAATTATTTGGAAATAGAAATGAGCTTCCCTCTTGACCTTTCCATTTTCATTTCTCATTTGTTTGCTATTGTTTTATGCTTAAATAAGAATGGATCCTTTCGAAAATTTGCAGTTTTCTAAAAAAATATCCTATGGTAGCATATATTGACTAATAAATATTTTAAATACTATATTTATCCTCTAAACTTTGACATATTTTCATGACCATATCCATTATTCTGAGTGGAGTAATGGTCGATTAAAATGTAAAGTCTCTTGGGCACATATACGTGCCATCGGCACTGTAAGAGTTTTACATGTTTATTTTTCAGACATATATTTCTTTAAACTTTTATTCAAATGAACTTAAACCATTACCCTTGTGTTACTGATCACTGTAGAAAAATGTTATGTAATTGTTCAATGAGACAAATGAATGCATTCCAAATTATTGAAATACCCCAAAACTCCCAGATGGTCTTAAATTTTGCCAATGATGATATTATCCTTATCCATATATAAGCAGTGTACACACTACTCTTAATAGGAGAAATTATAGGATTTATAGGTTTGCACTTTAAATTTGAATAAATTCTGCAAAATCAGTCTAAGAGGCTATAAGAAGCAAGATATATGTGGTGAAAATTGCATGGGATTTCCAGGAAATTACCCCACTCTCATGATAATATTTATTATTTTGTAGAATGAGTAGAATTTGTATAATTTTTGTTGAAAATGAATGCCGAAATTTCTTTTCATGTTGAACAGGACCCTTTGAAATGTTTGCCTTTCTTTTGTCAAATTGTTTTTGTGAACAGCACTACTAAAGCTGTTCCAGGTTTGTCATCTGTCCCTGTTTTTTACTTGATGTAGGATTCTTTCAGTAACACACTAAACATGTTTTACATTCTTTTATTCAATATCCTCCCTGACAGGATATAATCCTAATGGTAGTGTTGGCATCAGTACTCGGCTGGGTCAGCAGTGCCATGGGGTTTCCTGCAATGTTTGGTTACATCATGACAGGAGTTATACTCGGATCAGATGGATGTAATGTTATTAAGGTACGTAGGAGGAGGAGGGAGAGGAGGAAGAAGAAGAGGAGGAGGGTGAGAGTGGTGGTGTTGTTGTCAATAGTTATGATGATGATGATGATGATGATGGTGATGATGGTGAAGGTGATGGTGATGACGATGATGGTGATTATGGTGGTGATGATGATGATGATAATGATGGTGATGATGATGGTGATGGTGATGGTGGTGATGGTGATGATGGTGATGATGATGATGATGGTGATGATGATGATGGTGGCCCTGGTGGTAGTGTTGGCATCAGTACTCGGCTGGGTCAGCAGTGCCATGGGGTTTCCTGCTATGTTTGGTTACATCATGATGGAGTTATACTCGGATCAGATGGATGTAATGTTATTTAGGTATGAAGTCAAAAATTATAAATCCAAAACGAAACTTACTGTTGGTAATTTCCCGCTACGTTTCGGTGGGATACACCCATCATCTTGGATTTATAAATTTGGACTTCATTGAACTAAGACCGGATGAATTATAGCTTTCATGAAGTTATTAAGATATGTAGGAGGAAGAGGAGGTGGTGGAGATGATTATGATGATGATGTTAATAATCGGAATCCCTTACACACACACACACACACACACACACACACACACACACACACTCACACGCATCTATTAATTGATTCTTTTACCCTCTTCTGAATACAGGCTGTGGTACAAGTGGAGAGTCTTGCTGAGTTTGGATCCTTCTTCATTCTTTTCTCTGTTGGCCTTGAATTCTCTCCCGAAAAGATCAAAAAGGTTAGTATCTGTCAGAATTCAAAGATGTCATGCATAGCCCATGGAAAGCCAACAAGTCTAAAACTCTTTATGAGAGACTCTCTTTTCTCTCTGAGTATTTAATTGATAGTGTAAATCTCTGTGTGAAATTTACATGTAGATAAGTTCGAGACGAGATCAGATCATTAGAGAAGAACATAGGGGATTTCCTTACAGAAAGTCGTATCTTCTGCTGATTTCACCCCATTTTGAGAGCTCTGGTTCTTGATTTTCTGACTGACAATTCTAATTAATGTCATGAACATATCTACCATTGCAAGGTTCAGGGAAGGAATTCTCTCAACATAAATTCATCTCCTAAGCCAAACTGAATATTCCATGAACTCTGAATGACCATGCTTTGAGTAATCCAAGTAGAATTTCTTTCTGTGTTGCAAGATTTATACATCCGTTGATTAGAATTGCACCAAGCCCAGTTTGAGTGGATCATGACGTATTGTGCATAGGTTGTCCTGAACAGAAAATATGTTCCCTAATGATAAACATGTACATGTGCATGGTATGACTAAGATAGGAGTTTCATTTCGTTTCATACTTCATAACAACAAAATGATAGTTTTTATATGTCTAAATTTTGAATTAGGCCTACCGGTATGTGGTCTTATTTGTAAGTTTATTTCTGTGTCATTCATATACTTCCTCTTTATATTTTACTTTTCCCTCTGGTCTCTTTCTCTTTCTCTCTTTTTCTCTCTTTCTGTCCCTCTGCCTTCCTCTCTCTTCACCTCCTCTTTATACTTTTTATTTCTCCTCTGTCTTTGCCTCTTTGCCTCTCTCTCCTCTCTTGATTTTTATTATTATTTTTTTGTATATGTTATTTTGCATTATGTGAACTTTATTTGTAATTGGACATATTTGTATAATTGATCACAACTCGGTCACTGGCTGCGATGATCTTTTAATAAACCATATCTGTCTATCTATCATTCTTTTGCAGGTGTGGAAGGTAGCCCTGATAGGCAGCGTTGCCATGAGCGTCCTCATGATCGTGTATGGGATTCTCTTTGGTTTCGCCTTGCACATCATCCCCAGACAGAGTGCTTTTGTCGCTGCCTGCCTGTCTCTCTCGAGTACTCCGCTAGTCGTCAAGTTCCTCAGCACAAGCTCAAACTCTACACGCAGGGATGAAGGTGAGGTATCCGCATGCATCCACCGATCTCAGGACTTTGTTTTGCATGACACCCCTTGGCCCTCCTGCGTCTTTTTTTTACACGCAAACCTGTGTTTTTGTCTCGCCCACCGGAGGTGAAGGCGAGACTAAGGGATCCAAATGTCGTCCGTCCGTCGTCCGTCCGTCGTCCGTCCGTCCGTCCGTCACAAACGTTATGAAAGATAACTTGGCAACCGTGACTCACTTTTCAACCAAACTTGGGTTGTAGATGCACTAAGGGGACCTGCATGTTATGGTCCAGTCAGAGGTCACATGGTAAGGTCAAAGGTCATTTCAGGTCAAACGTTAAAGTTTACGTGCAAGACTCTCTTATGACACAAAACTCTGCAACCGTGACTCACTTTTCAACCAAACTTGGGTTGTAGATGCCCTAAGCGGACCTGCATGTTATGCTCTAGTCAGAGGTCACATGGTAAGGTCAAAGGTCATTTAGGTCAAACGTTAAAATTTACGTGCAAGACTCTCTTATGACACAAAACTCTGCAACTGTGTGACACTGTTCAATCAAACTTGGGTTGTAGATGCACTAAGGGGACCTGCATCTTATTGTCCAGTCAGAGGTCACATGGTAAGGTCAAAGGTCATTTCAGGTCAAATGTTAAAGTTGACGTGCAAGACTCTCTTATCACACATAACTTTGCAACCGTGACTCACTTTTCAACCAAACTTGGGTTGTAGATGCACTGAGGGGACCTGCATGTTATGGTCCAGTCAGAGGTCACATGGTAAGGTCAAAGGTCATTTCAGGTCAAACGTTGAAGTTTACGTGCAAGACTCTCTTATGACTCAAAACTCTGCAACCGTGTGACACTTATCTATCAAACTTGGGTTGTCGATGCACTAAGGGGACCTGCATGTTATGGTCCAGTCATAGGTCACATGGTAAGGTCAAAGGTCATTTCAGGTCAAACATTAAAGTTTACGTGCAAGACTCTCTTATGACACAAAACTCTGCAACCGTGTGACACTTATCTATCAAACTTGGGTTGTAGATGCACTAAGGGGACCTGCATGTTATGGTCCAGTCAGAGGTCACATGGTCAGGTCAAAGGTCATTACAGGTCAAACGTTGAACGGTTAAAGTTTACGTGCAAGACTCTCTTATGACACAAAACTTTGCAACCGTGTCACACTTTTCAGTCAAACTTGGGTTGCAGATCACTAAGGGGAAGTGCATGTTATCATTCTGTTGGACTTCACATGATAAGGTGAAAGGTCATTGGAGGTCATATGTTACAGATGTTTTCAAATTCTTGAATTTGCTTTTCCTCTGTCATTTCTTGTCCAGTGTTGAATCTGATTGCTCAACTGATAATCATAGGTGACGCTTCTGAACTTGTACACAGATATTGTGTAAACATTCGTAATGTAGAATTATGTAAAAATTACTCATGCAGATTTCTGCTAGTAAATACTACTTCTCTATTTTGCACAGCAATCTATTGTATCCCAACTTTCCTATCTGCCATTTTTTTCTTTATTTAAAACCACCTATCTATTCATATTATTCAAAACATGTCAAAATATTACTAGTACACCTCCAACATAATAAGCAAATGGTCATACATTATTCTTGTATGAAGTGTGAAGTCTTATTACTAAACAAAAACAAATGCTGTGAATAATATGATTTGTGATCCGCGTCCATGTCGTGGGTGCCGGGCAACATTTTGCACTTGAAAGAATAGTACAACTATACATAAATACTCGGTGCAAAGTGGCTGAGCGATCACAATGTTTTGTCTTCTCTTCAGTTTTATGCATGCTTTTTATTGTTAATGTTACATTCAGTATTCAATTTCCATAAAAGGTTTTACTCACTAATTCTTCTTCAACAAATTTTGGTCTTTTGTTTCTCTCCCACAAACTCAATTTACATGCATACCATATTACAATTATTATGTTCAGCATTCAAATCTGGTGTTCTCATCAATTTCAGGCATGCTTTTTACTAATTATTAACAAAATGCTGCCTTTATCCTCTATCTAATTAGTCAATTTACCCCTGACAGGTTATCCGCGTCTATCTTGCGGGTGCCAGGCAACATTTTGCACTTGAAAGAATATTAAAACTATACATAAATACTCAGTGCAAAGTGGCTGAGGGATCAGTTTTCTGTTCTCTTCAATTTATGCATGCTTTTTTTTTTTCCTGTGGCAGTATTCAATATACCATAAAAGATTTTACTCACTAACCCTTCTTCTTAACAAAACATAACTGTTCTCGTATTTCTTTTCTCTAAATTATAAGCTCATTATCACACTACATCATCTGCAGCCCTCAGCTACACTACAACCACAAACACTTTTCAACTCCACACATGTAAAATATCAATCATACAATGTTACTCATATCAGAGGGATGAGAGTAGAAGCAGGGAAAGTACATGCACGTGAAAATGCAGTACCATTTCATAAAAAACCCTTCTCATATTTTATCAAATGTTATTCCATCCCAGTTATTTCACAATGAGCTTTCGATACAGTTCTGTTGTGTGCCATCACAGATCGCGATATTTCTAGTTATTTTCACAAGTGGGCGAGACACAACATCGCAAACGCCTTGTTATTGGTATCAGGGACTTGACTGAAGAATATCTGTGATACTTTAACTATTGTATGAATGGAATCAACACAATTGTTACCAATTTCATCACAGCAAAAATATTATCAGCGTGAGGATTTGAACCCATGACTCTCAGAGACAAAGCTCTACCAGTCGCCTTGACCACTGCGCTACGAGAAGTTGACACTGCAGAGAGTGCTCTAAGAAATTTATACCAGACATTCATTGCTAGTCTTACTCCTCAGACCTGTTTTCAACATTTCGGCCATAGGCTTTATCCCTGCCATTGGCCAGGCTTGCGTGTAAAAAAAGATTATGTGGCCTCCTCTTAAGCTATCATATTAGTGGTCTGGAGCATCCGAATGGTGCTGCAGCAGCATTTCCGTACCTGTTAAATTCTGTGTTTAGACTGGTATATTCAGATCAACGTCTAATCAAAGGACATCTGTGTTGTGTGATTTTAATGTGTACATAAGACAAGTGTCGGTCTCTGGACTGTTTGGTCTTTTTTTAATAGTTAATACTTCCATAAATCCTTACTCATAACTACCACACAGGATTTTAATCCTCAAATCTTCAATTAGAAATCAAGCCATAATGCAGGATGTCCATTATGTCTTTTTTGCCATTGTGCCTAGGCTAGCTAGAACACCATAAACACCGTAGAAAAATTACATCCTTCAGCTCTAACCTGACCTGTGACTTTTGACTGCTCTCATGTAAATGTTGCTGACCTTGATTATAGTCACACCCTCCTGATGCAAGGTGTCCAGTAAGATCTCCTCTTAGCAGTCATGCCCATGCTAGCTGGAGCAAAATTCATCAATTCTTAGAGATAAACTGGAGTTCCAGTCATGCGATCATAATGTGAAAGAAGCTGTTCCAAAGCAGATGGGAGAGTTAGAATAGTTGTATATAAACACAGGTGTCAAGTGTGGGATTTGAAGATTATCGAATCGATTAGAAATTCATTTACTTTCCCCCAAAGGTACTTGTACTGCACAAAGAAATGAGTATATGGGAACACATATAAATCTGGCATGAATGTTACCCCCAAGCATTTCAGCTTTTTCTTGTCATATTTCCAATAAGAGGGCATGTGAAGAGCAATCCTTTCTAGAAATTTTTACTATGATCTTCCTAACTGACATGGAAAGAATGAGAAAGCTCACAACTTATTTTTCACCTTTCCCAGAACTCAAGCTTTTTCTTTTTATAAACTCTGACCTTCAACCTTTTTAACCCATTCGTGACACAGGGTCCACATTTTGTGGTTTGGCCTAATATCTTTTGATGCAAAGCCCTAAAAATCATACCAAATACATGAGCAGAAAGAGCAAAAAATTCTACACATACTGTCCCCATTTTGGTTGCATCAATATTCGTTGTTTGATGCTGAAAATTTTTTTAAGGAAAATAAGTATTAAAGTCCTTAAATTGGCGATGTGATAGAAAGTTTAAAATCACCATTTTCCCCTGCAAATTGGCAACTTTTTGACTTCTTATCATAATTTCTGTCAATTTATATTCATTTCAGATACCTGACGTTTTATAAGAAAAATGTAGCAATAAAATAAAAAATGTTGGTGTTGCCAATTTGAAGAATAAAAGCTGATCAAATTAGGCTTTAAATAATTCCTGTCACGAATGGGTTAATATTTGATCTCTCTTATCCAGATGTTGCGGACCATGATTACAGTCATACCCTCCTGGGAATACTAGTGATGCAGGATGTTCAGCTAGGTCTCCTGGTAGCAATCATGCCTACGCTGGCTGGAGCAGAGAATACCTTACCCAATACCAAAGAAGAATTGTCTGTGTTAGCCAGCATTATAGGAACATTTAGGCTGATTTTGTGGCTCACATTAGGTAAGAAATTTCCTTATAATTAGTCTTGCTGTTGTCTAGTCTAAAAGATACTATTCAGAATTTATCATGTTCTCAAAATCATTTTAATCCTTCACTATTTTGGCTTAATGTAAAAAAAAAAAAAAAATTCCTTTAAGTGTGAATGAAAACTATCAACATGTTATTCTTTAATGTTAAAGGATTGGGAAAACTGTTTTCATATTGCAGAAATAACCCTGAAATCATAAATATAAACAAACGAGATATAGATGAATAATCTTAAAGGAATTATTTTGCAGTTATCATCACCCATTCAGTTTTTATACTGATCATTTTTGGGATTGCTTTTTCTACATGCAAAATTTAAAGATAGAACTGAAGCTTTACGCTTACAAAATGTGGTAATGCTGAATGGAATGAGAGCAGAGAAAGATGTAGTATGAAATTAAGGCTTGTTAGATATGACATGACAACCCCCCACTGTAGTAAGTGAATGGGATGTGAGGTAGCAAAAAAAAAGAGGCATATTTTTTTACCTTCCGGCAGCAAAAAGCTATGGACCAATCAAAGTCTTAAAGGGTTAGTGCGAAATATGATGTCATGAGTTTATCTGTGCCACTTTTGACAAAGATTTCTTTTATTTGAGCATTGATGTGCATTGATTAGCATAAGTGGCGTGATTTGCTGCGCCACATCTGAACACTGCCGAAAAACTTGGGGGGGGATGTCGCATCATATCTGAACAAGCCTTTATGAGCAATATGAGCTGAAGAGCATTATGAGCTGGTGTTTAAAGTGATTACACAATGGTAAATTTTTTTTTGATATATGATCGAGAATAGAATTCTAAGAAGAATAACACTAAAAATATGATGATTTTTCAATCAAAATCAATGCATTTTGGCTAATTTTCTCATAAAAAGTCAAGAGTTGACCAAAAAAATTGAGTATGAGGTATGACGTAAAAGTGGGTACCCAGCTGCGTGCTAGACTGTACAATATGTATTATACCTTGCGCGCATTTTGTTAGAATTGCGCGACAAGGTACCCACTTGACGTCATTTTGACGTCAAAGTGGGTACCCAGTTGAAACTGGGTCACAGCTGAGGGGTCAAAAATATCTTGATTTCTTACCACATTTGAGGGTTTCCTTGGCAACAAGACTTTTTAACAAAGTTTAGGCAGATGATTTTCTGCTGATGAAATCACACTCTTTTAAATGAACTAACATTGTTTCTGCATTGGGTACCCCCTTTAAGAAATATGTAATGTGGGTAGAATTATGAGTTTAATTGCAAACAGCCCCCTCCCATTGTTATAATGTGCAATGAGTCTTCTTGCCAAACATGATAACTTCCTACTCAGTACTATATTCCTCACTTCTCATTTTGACAGCCATGGGAAGCGTTCTACTACTATCCTACGCATTCAGCAAACTAGTCGTACCAGTCATCTTCAATCGCTTAAAACATGAAGGCAACAAAGAAATTCTACTCCTCGCTACAATTTCCTGTGTATTTATCATGCTGATGGTAAGAACTCATGCAGTTTTGTAATGGTAGATGCACCAGTTGATTTAATGTCGGAAGTAATTGAATAGAGAAGGGATTGATCAAAGGAATGAGAGAGAGAGAGAGAGAGAGAGAGAGAAGGGAAAGCATACGTAACTTGTACATTTGTTGGCAATTATACCAACTGATATTTCAAAAAAGACCTGGGGAGTGTTTCATAAAGCTGTTCGTAAGTTACGAACAACTTTACGCACGACTGGTGATACCTTCTTATGCTACATGTAAATGAATGAGAATCTGATCAGCACCCAAGAACATGTTCCAGTCGTGCGTAAAGTCGTTCATAACTTACGAACAGCTTTATGAAACGCCCCCCAGTAGACATAAATGTTGGTCCATTAAACCATACCATCTTATGATAAGAGTTACTTGGAAGTTGTGTTGTAGCACATGACTAGGGAGCTTTCGCAACCAAGTACTGGTCGAGAGTGTAGTGTACGCGTGCCTAAATCCAAAAGAACAAAAATCTTTGCACACTCAAATGATCGCATCCGATGAACTCCCCGTCCTATTAAAAACAAGAACAGTTCTTGGCCAAAATTGCTTCTTTTTTTTTAATGTAGGCTGCAGCTTAGTAGCCTGACAATCAGTGAAAAGGATATGAGGCGGAAAAAATAACACTGCAGAGCAAAATATGATGTCATGAGTTTGCGCAACTTTTGACAAAAATATCTTTTATTTGAGCATTGACGCGTTAATGCATGTTCATTGCCGTAAGTGCGATGGTTTGTCAAGTCATATCTGAACAAGCCAGAGATACATTTCTTTTTAACCCTTGATTAATTGTCCTATTATCCTGGGGTGGTATTCTGAACACCGTTTTAATTGTGTTTTAAGTTCTGTTTTAACTTCTGTTTTAAGTCAACGACTTACTACACCGCTAAAACAGTCTTTAAACGGTATTCTGGAAACTGTTTTAACGGTGTTGTAAGTCATCAAAGCCACACCCACCAGAAAAATATCATCCTATAGGGAAAGTCGTAAGAGATGGGTCTAAGATGATTCAGCCAATAAGATCGCCCCCTGGGGAAGGGGTGCGTGAATTGTGTGAACTTATATTTGCATTGTAAATGAGCACATTAATTTGCGCTTAGTTTCTTGCTTGATTAACTTGATTAACTGATGCGATGATGTGACAGAATTAGTTGTGCAAATCATCTCTGATATTATCGCAGACAATTGCCAAATTTCTCCACGCGAGGCAAAAATTCTCTCGAAATGTTGTTTTGGAATATCAGCAAGGTTTACAAGATCTCGTTATCCCCCTCATTTCAACCAAAAACACAATGAGCGAGAAAAATTGCCGCCATGACATACCACATACAAAGTTAAAACACCTCCCACCCTTTTTTATCTCATGAGCATGAATTGTCCAGTGGAAAAAGTTAAAACAGAAGATAAAACGGTCTTCAGAATACCGTGTTATTGCATATGGCATTTTTACGCGATTGCGCACGATTTGTGCCAGGCATGTAAATTAAAAATGCACGGTTAGAAAGATAAAACAAAATTTAAAACAAAATTTAAAACAGAGATAAAACGGTTTTCAGAATACCGATTTGCTAAAACAGACTTAAAACAGAGTTAAAACAGTCTCAGAATACCACCCCTGATGTATAATGTGCTTTCTGTATTTTTTCATCATTTCTCTTTTCGTTTTAGATCACCGATTCCCTTGGTCTATCCATGGAACTTGGTTGCTTCTTAGCAGGGGCAATGTTGAGTACATTGGGTCACTCACACATGGAGGAGCTGAATGTCTTGGTGGAACCCATAAGAGATATCTTTGCCTGCCTGTTCTTTGCGTCGATCGGTGAGTTTATCTTCTCTCTACTGGAATCCAATCAGTCCGCAGGTCCACAAAAAGTGGCTTCTTTCACGTAACTGGTATGCATGAACGGAACAGGCTCTGCATATTTAATGAGTTAGAACCTGTCAGAACACCACTTTCATTCTCAAAATAAAAAGTTTTGCACAATCTGCAAGAGAAGTGAGAGGAAGAGAATTGTGCTTTGAAGCATCTTTTTTCACCCTAATTTACACATATTTCCCCAAATATGTTATCAAAATTTATGCAAAAATGTTAAAGTGTGATATTTACTCTTTTCAATGGTGTACGAACCAATGATTTCACTTGATGATAAAGTAGTTAAATTCTTCCAGAAAGAAAGTCTCATAATTCATGAGATTTGACAGGGTGGAAGATTTGGCCACGAGAGAATTTATTTGAATCCTGTTTATTTGCTCATTAGCATACAGACCTGCCGACTGGCTGAATCCACTCATGAAGTTTGTGTGTGTGTCTGTGTGTTAACGCATGCATGACATGAATTATTTGAAGCCTTGTTTGATCAGCTTTTCTTCTTCAAATTGGCAACACCGGTCTTTTTACTTTATGGCTACATTTACTAATAAAAAGTCGCATATCTCAAATGATTATAAATTGACAGAAAGTATGTCGAGAGGTTAAAAAGTTGCCAATTTGCATGGAAAGGCAGTGATTAGATTTTAGTGCTTATTTTCCCTTTAAAAATTTTCACCATCGGACAACAAATACTTACGCAAGCAAAATGGGCATAATATGTGTAGAAAATTTGCTTTTTCTGCTCATATTTTCCTTTCTTTTTGTTTTTTATGTTAGTTTGTAGACAGTACTTTTTGTGCACGTTGGCCTGATATCAGTAAAGAATACCACATATTTCTAAAGTGATTTATGTAAATGTTGTAAACTGGGATTGTTATCTGCAGACATTATTATCATTTTTATTTTATTGTTCTCTTTATCTCTCTCTTCCAGGTCTTCATATCTTTCCAACCTTTGTAGCCTATGAGCTGACCATTCTGCTCAGTCTTACATTTACTGTAGTCATACTGAAGGTTAGTTTTCACCAGTTATCGTTGCTCTATTAACCCGTTGGCTACTAGAAACAGGTGACCCCTGTAGTGAGTCTATGAGAAAGAGGGAAGTCAGTATTCAACAGGTTAAGATGCACATGTGGAAGGATATGAAAGCAAATAATTCAAGAATTTATGGACTAATTTTTTTTTTTTTTTTGATTACCGGTACGTTTGGGTGATATGGAAGTATATAGGAGCATGGGAATATATTGGATGAAAAGTTGTGACATGTTGATGTATTGTCATGAGATATTATAGTTTTGATTTTAACGTGGAATAGCCACCAAATGAGTACATGTATTGCATTAGAATACATGATATTATTCTTCTGAGCTATTAGTATATTCCATATTCAAATGATTAAGAATTCAAGAATATTAAGGAAAAGTAAGGTTATTTCCATGTTATTCAAGTGCAAAAGGTAAAAATGGAGTTACTTCCTGTGCATTCTAAATTTTAAGTGCATCACTTATTGGTAGTTTTCTCACCCTTTTGCATTTGTTCATAGGGTGCTTTGGTATTTAAAACTCTTCTTATCTTTCCTCTACTTAACTGACTAATCCATTTATCTTTATCTTTCTGTTGTAGTTTTTAACAGGTGTATTTGTACTTGGTATTCTCCTTCCGTTGAGCACCAGACATATCAAGTGGGTTGTAGCCTCTGGTTTGGCTCAAGTCAGCGAGTTCTCCTTTGTGCTGGGGAGCAGAGCTAGAAGACTGGGTATCCTTTCTCGAGAGGTAAGATGTACAGCCGCACCTGAATAGTGACTACCAATGTATATGTAGAGAGAACACCCGTCTGTACACCGATCCGAAAATCGATACCAGCCCTCTATTGGCAGCTCCATTACTGCGGTTTCCCCCATCTGACTTGCGTACAGTTAGCTGATCTGTGGAGCCAGATCAGTTATCATCTGTGTTCAGTGTAAAGATCTAACGTTAGGTCAGATCTAACGTTAGGTCAGATCTAACGTTAGACCCTAACGTTAGACCTAAAGTTAGATCTAATCCAAGTAGTGATGCAGTTGTACAGTACTGACGAAAATACTGGACTGCT
Organism: Echinometra lucunter; assembly: GCA_029962745.1. Lineage (NCBI taxonomy): Eukaryota > Metazoa > Echinodermata > Echinoidea > Camarodonta > Echinometridae > Echinometra > Echinometra lucunter. The sequence continues at coordinate 4,413,932 of CM057169.1, read as the reverse complement.
CTGCACTACAGCTGTACTGTGAACATTGTTAACCCCATTCGTGACAGGAATTATTTAAAGCCTAATTTGATCAGCTTTTTTTCTTCAAATTGGCAACACCAACATTTTTATTTTATTGCTACATTTTTCTTATAAAATATGTATCTGAAATAAAAAATAAATTGACAAAAAGTATAAGAGGTCAAAAAGTTGCCAATTTGCAGTATAAAAGAGTGATTTTAAACTTTCTATCACATTGCCAATTTAAGGATTTTAATGCTTATTTTCCTTTAAAAATTTTTCAGCATCAAACAACGAATATTGACGCAACCGAAATGGGCACAGTTTGTGTAGAATTTTTTGCTCTTTCTGCTCATGTATTTGGTATGATTTTTAGGGCTTTGCATCAAAAGATATTAGGCCAAACCACAAAAAGTGGACCTCTGTCATGAATGGGTTAACAAACCTATAAATTAACTGGAACACCGCAGTAATGACGAATCGTCTGCTGCCAAGTTGGATTGGTATATAGAGACAGCAGTTTTACATCCCCTTTTTAGATTGAATTTTCCTTTGAAACTTGCGCAGAAATATTTTCTTGTAGGGTTTTCATGGGGCACACAAAAAATTCATAAATGGTGCGAATGTCAAAAAAATTGAAATTCAAATATTTCAATTTTAGGCTCAAAAAGTTTGCCAAACATGCTTGGGGGTTCAGAAGCATCATCGCTTGTTTTGGCGAAAGTCATTTTTAGTTTGGCGGAAATTTCAAAAAAGTTTGACATTTCTTGCGACCGTGTCCAACTTCCCCTCGATGATTCTTCCGAACCCGAGCACATGTATGGTAAACTCTTGGAGCCTAAAATACAAATGCTGGACTTGCCATTTTTTTTTACATTCCCATCTTTCGCAAATTGTTCGCATGCCTCATGGTACCCCTACTTTAGTCTTGTATATAGTTGTAATATGTAAATAATATTAGTGTATTGTTGTTATTATCATTACTCCTGTGAAGGTTTACCTACTGATTTTAAGTGTGACAACGCTCAGTCTGCTTATGGCTCCTATTCTATGGCGGATATCTGTATGGCGATGCAGGAGACATGTTCACAGACCAGTGTTAGCAAGGTGAGCAGCTGTGTAATAATAGCATAAGGTTTTGGTTCCTTTGGTAAACTCTAAACTTGTCTTGCCACCACCTCCTGAAACCCACCCTCAAGAGAAACAGCAATGTATGGTCAAGTTCCAGTGTCTCGCTGGGTTCATATTTTGGGAAATGCTGTATTTTTAATAGCAAAAAACAATAATTTTGTGAAAAACTTGACATCAGGATTTATGGTATGATTAACATTTGGGAATATTGAACAGCCTGCATATAATGCAGTATGAAATCTAACAATCTGTGTAATTAGACTTAAAATCAGTTTGCTGTAGGTATATTCTAAAGGCTTATTCATATGACACAGGAAGCTGTGGGCTTTTTCTTTCTTTCTTTCTTTTTTTATGTGTGTGAATGGGGATGAAAAAAAGTTAGCTGCAGCTGCATGCAACAAAAGGACCCATACATACTTGCTTATCCATGTGTTGTAACATACCGAAATGCAAAGCACATCATGCTTATATTATTGCCACATATTGTCATGGTAAACTGATTCATATGTGAACAAGCTTAACCCATTCGTGACAGAGGGTCCACATTTTGTGGTTTGGCCTAATACCTTTTGATGCAAAGCCCTAAAAATCATACCAAATACATGAGCAGAAAGAGCAAAAAATTCTACACAAACTGTGCCCATTTTGATTGCGTCACTATTCGTTGTTTGATACTGAAAATTTTTTAAAGGAAAATAAGCATTAAAGTCCTTAAATTGGCAATGTGATAGAAAGTTTAAAATCACCGTTTTCCCCTGCAAATTGGCAACTTTTTGACTTCTCATCATAATTTCTGTCAATTTATATTCATTTCTGATACATGACGTATCTGAAAGAAAAATGTAGCAATAAAATAAGAATGTTGGTGTTGCCAATTTGAAGAATAAAAGCTGATCAAATTAGGCTTTAAATAATTCCTGTCACGAATGGGTTAACAGGGGCTTTTCAAATGGTATTCTGTATCCTGTTGTAGGAAAAGACCTGTTTACATAATGCTTACTAATCACATATATTAGTCTTCAAGGGGAATGAAACCCTGGGGAAATGTTCATGTTAACCCATTCATGACAGAAATTATTTAAAGCTTAATTTGATCAGCTTTTATTCTTCAAATTGGCAACACCAACATTTTTATTTTATTGCTACATTTTTCTTATAAATGTCATGTATCTGAAATGAATATAAATTGACAAAAATTATGAGAAGTCAAAAAGTTGCCAATTTGTAGGGAAAAACGGTGATTCAAACTTTCTATCACATTGCCAATTTAAGGATTTTAATGCTTATTTTCCTTTGAAAAATTTTCAGCATCAAACAACGAATATTGACGCAACCAAAATGTGCACAGTTTGTGTAGAATTTTTTGCTCTTTCTGCTCATGTATTTGGCATGATTTTTAGGGCTTTGCATCATAAGATATTAGGCCAAACCACAAAATGTGGACCTCTGTCATGAATGGGTAAATGAAAAGAGAGGATAGAGAGAAGTCATTTTTAAAAAGTTCCATCAAAATCGGTTATGAAATGAGAAATTTATGAAAGTTTGAAAAGTCTCAGTTTACTTTCTATGGCGATCCTCAAATTGGCAATGTTGCTTCGAAATTGCAGGTTTAGAAGGACAACTCTCAATAAGTTTTGTACACAAAATTTCATATTTTCTCCATTATCTCTAAAGATGCTGCTTGTCTCTTTGTGAATTCAACATGTGTTGTGTCAAATACATTTTCCCATGGTATATCTTTAGCTAAGGAGACAAGCTGCGCCTGGAGAGATAATGGGGAAAATCTGAAATTTTGTGTACATAACATATGGAGAGTTGTCCTTCTAAACCTGCCATTTTGAAGCAGCATTGCCAATTTGAGGATCGCCATAGAAAATAAATTGAGACTTTTCAATCTTTCATAACTTTCTCATTTCGTAACCGATTTTTGATGGAACTTTTTAAAAATTGCTTCTCTCTGCCCTCTCTATTCATTGAAATTGATCCCCCCCCCCCCCCCCCCCCCCCGCCTGGGTTTCAGTCTCCTTTAATGCTGTCATTGTCACATTTTGAAGATTCATCTTTCATATCTGCTGTGATGATATCTAGTGTGTGCTTCATGTGGCTTGAAGCATGCTGTTATTTAATCATGTAAATTACATGTAGTTGTTCTTGGATTGTAAACAGCAGGAAAGATTGCATTTATTCCAGGAAGATCAGAATTCCTATGAAAGATTTCGTAATATTTTAGGTATCAAGACACATGCATAAGAGAGTAAGTGTGTAAAGAATAGCTTTTTTTTTTGTTTTTTTGTTTTTGTAATGTCAGTGGAGTTCCCCTGTGTAAGGCCTGCATCGCATTTGACCGATAGTGATGACTACAACTATTGATCCTTACCAAATCGTTCAAGAGCTGTTTATGTGGAAAATGGTTAAGAAATCATTTTATTAGGTCACACCTGACCAGAGTATGCAAATGAGCCTCCTTTACCGATAATATGGTCTCTGTTAATGCGCTTGACCACCGATTTTTTTGGGGGGGTGGGGGGGGGGCACAGAGTTCACTGATAAAATCTGTAAGCCAAACATTTCACTCCTTTGATGTAATGTTAGTTTGATTTTTAAAAAATAATATGGGCGATGTCAATCATGCGTGTATGACAGAAGGCCACTATTTTACTGTGAAGGTGTGATCTCTTTATCGTTAGTGCTATAGGTACATTGTATATGTTTGTTATGCATGCACATACACTATCAATATTGTTATATGTATGATATGCATATATTATCATTATTGTCATCGGTCAAAAGTGACCAATGAGGCCTAACTGTTCATTCTTTCAATATATTTACCGGGTATGCAAAATTGTTAGAAGCAGATTTGAGATCCACAGTATACAAATTTGACATGAAGTACAAGACCCCCCCTTCCCCCTCCCCCCTCCCCCCCTCCCCCCTCCCCTGAAAAAAAAAAAAACAAGAACAAGATAACTTTGATCCAATCTGGAGATATCATCTTTCATTTCTTCATACATTTCTTACCCATTTGATTATTAAACCACTCTAGAATAATATGGCCTTGGAGCAGCGTAGCTTTGTGAGTATCCTGCTCCATAAAAATAATTTACTTCAAAGAAATCAAAGTGCTTTTTGGAGGCTTACTTATTCTGTTCATGGGGTAAATACATAACAAAAGAGCACTAAAATTTTGTATCATGTTTTCATCATTAAGTAGTCTACATGTCTCATAATTGTCATCATTTCTTGTTCTTTTTTTTGTTTTCTTTTTATCAAAGATAATGGCATATCTGGTGGCTTTTAAGCATTTCATGTGGTGCATGGGTTTACAGGTTTGTGTCTGCATGTATATGATATCTGTACGTTCAAGTAGAATGACGTAAAAAAATTTAACATATTTATGTATTCTTCAGATTACAGCACCTATTTCATAACCCCCCCCCCATATTCTATTCAGTACTAAGCAAGCACTGCACATTCTTCACAATTTTTCTTTAAATCTCCTTTTAAGTCATGTTCAGATATGAGGCGACGAATCCCTGTAACAAATCCCTGCAAAGTGTTTAGTGTACAAGTCAGTGGGGTATGGAGCAACAAAAAAATGTCGCCAAGGCAGGAGGAGACTTTATTTTTTGTTGCCTGGCTGCAAAAAAAGCTGTGGAACAATCAAATTCTTAAAAAGTTAGTGCAAAATATATTGTCATGAGTTTGCCTGCGCAGCTTTTGACAAAACTCTCTTTTATTTGAGAGTTGACGCGTTAACCCATAGACGTACAGTGTCTCCTTTAGGAGACGCTTTGGCAGTATCTGTTGAGCCAGAATGCTGGGCAAGACAAATTATACGAGTACAAAGAGAAAGATTCGCTGAAAATTTTGAGTCCATTTTCAATGCAGTATGATGTTGCATTTTCAAATTAGAGTAGTTTAAATGTAACTAATCATTAAAGTCTTTAAATTGGCAACGCAGTGAATATTATATAATCCCTATTTCCGCGTTCAAATTGGCAGTTTCCGCTTAAATTTTACAATCACAATTCATTTTGGTTCATGTTATATCTATTTTATTTTTTTCAAACTATGTAAGAGTAGAAGAAAAATAATAGTTGTTGCCAATTTGGGGATTGAAGATGATTAATTGAGACCTCTCTAAAGCTCTGTACTTCTATGGGTTAATGCTCGTTTATTAACCTAAGTGGGGTGGTTTTTCGCGCCATTTCTGATCACTAAAAATGTTGTGAGGATATGTCGCCTCATATCTGATCAAGCCTTTAATCTCATCTTTTTGCACCTTCCATTTTTGCATCTCCCCATCATTACATCGTAAATTCTTGCTCAAAGTGGTTAATTTTATGATTTATATTTCCTCTTCACCAAAATACTCTTTTATGTACAAGCACAAAGAATAGAGTAGTGATGCATGTTTTCATACTTCCTTCTGTGTTCATTTACCCATTCATTCATGACAGGAATTATTTGAAGCCTTATTTGGTCAGCTTTTCTTCTTCAATTGGCAACACCACTTTATTTATTTCATAACTAATTTTTTATTTCTGATGTCATAAAAGCATTGTTTCTGAAATAACTATAGATTGACAGAAAGCATGTTGAGAAGTTTAAAAAGTTGCCAATTTGGATAGAAAAAGAGTGATCTTAAACTTTCCTTTGCAATGCCGATTTAAGGATTTTAGAGCTTATTCAAATGACAGTCATGCAACCAAAAAGGGGTAGAACTTTTTTCCCCTTTCTGCTCATGTTTTTGATATTTTGTTTAAGGGCTCTGCATGAAAAGTTATTGGGCCAAACCCACACATGAATGGGGTAAAGCCAAAAAAAAATCAAAAATCAAAATATAAAAGAAATATTATTTGCTTATAACTCTGTGCCAAATATGTGTAGACAGGGAATGCTCTTACTGTATAGAAGTTAGCATTGTATTTGTATCTATAATGACTTATTTCAATTATTTCCTAATTTCAATCTAGAGAATAATCTTTGATGAGATAAGAAATTTCAGCATAACTTTGTCACAAGAACATGTACATACCTGCCACTGTCTTACTTTCCAGTGGTTTCATTTGTTTTGTTTCATATGGTGTTTTGCTTTTGCTTTTGTTTTTGGTTTGTTTGTTTGTTTGTTGTTGTTGGGTATTCTTTCCATTTTTGAGGCTATTTTCTTTAATAATGTATTCTAATTTCATTCTTCCAATCTAAATGAAATTTATACTCTGTGTAGTTTTTTTTTTTCATTTTTAAGACTATTTTCTTAATGTATTTGAATGGCATAAAAGTCATATTTTGCATTCTTCTTACCTATAATTGCATTTTTTAGTGTAGAAAGAATTTAGATTAACTTGAATTCTAAAGTCATGGTAATAATTGTTTATTTTTCATTTCTAATGAGTTCATTAATTCATTCTTTCTTCAGACTATAAAAGTAAATTGTTTTATGCATGTTTTATGGGGGAAAATTTTGGAACTTAACTGTTTGTTCTGTGTCCTCTTGTTTTCATGCATTAATTTTTTTTTTTTCTGCAGACACAAGTCATGTAGTGAGAGCGAGAAAGATATCGGATCAAAAACTGTGTGATGCGAGGACCAAGTGTTCAGGAAGTATGTGACTGAAGCTCAAGCTGACGACTGAACAAAATTTTGATCAGGTCCAGTGCTATGTGAGCATGAAATTGGGACCCAGGCTGTCTGGGACTCTCATCTGGACCAAGTCGGTCTGAGACTTTCATTTGGAACAAGTCTGTCTGAGGCTCTCATTTGGACCAAGTCTGCCAGATGTATGTGATTGAAGGATAAGATTGTTGGAGACTTGGATTTGGAACAAAATGCTACGTGAGCTTAAAATTGAGACTGAGCCTGCCTGAGACTCCACTATCAACCAGGTCCATTTGAAATGAGATGGAGAGCTGAAGACTGCCGAGTCCTAAGCCTTAATTAAGCTTTTTGAGATACTACTAGGGACCAGGTCTATCTGAAATATGTATCTCATTGAAACCTTAGACCTCCTTTGCCTTGAATTCAGTCCAAAGCTAGGTGAGCTTAAATTAGGACCAAGGCTGTCTGAGACTTCACTTTGGACCTAGCCTGTTCAAGCTTTGTGATTTTGCCTGTAAAAACTGCCTGAAACTAGAGATTAATGTTTGGACCAAGGCTACCTAAGACTCGACTATGAAATATGGGACCAGGTGTGACCAAGACTGGAACCAAAACTGCCCGAGATGGAGATGACGGCCATACCGAGATTTGGACTCATTAATATTTGGATCTCGATTTAGATTTGGACTAGCTTGTCTGAGCAGAGACCAAGACTGTCTGAATTTGAGATTTAGACCAGGAACTAATAAATCAACACTCAGAATTACCCCACAACAACTCCCCGCACCTTTGAACAGAATAGGTTATCTCTAATACAGATATTTACATCGCCTATAATTCGATTTACTTGAATAGGAGTATCATTCAAATGGTGCTTGTATGTAGCTCAACATAATTGTATTACCATTTGTTATCCAATACACTTCTAATTGATATCAATCTGAAGATATTGATAGGGAATTTGGGTCAGTATAATAATAATTAATCACTTGGAACAAACTTTAACTTTAGTTTTGAAAGCTAAGAAAGCCATTATGTTAATAGAGTTATCCCTGCTGGTACTATTATGCATATTAAAAACTTGCAGGTAAACCTTCGTCTGTGTCCGGTTTTATATGATGTTTATGTTTTGCTTGTACATGTATGGTCCTTTATTAAATGGTTGTCATTATCTTGTTTATTGGTAAAGATAATAGTGGTGGCCTCTTGTACAGTGCCCAGGTTCGTCACGTTGCGATGCTCATGGCGCTCCCAACATTATTTACCCCTATCATCTTACTGCCCTGTTTTGACAAAAGGAAGCAGGTGACATACAAACTAAATCTGAGTTATTAATGTTTACAACTTTACATCTAATGTGCTCTCTCTCTTCTTCAAGGCCAAATTTTATGCATAAACACTCATCCAGCTGAGAGATAGGTTAGGTAAGACATGATGATATTCCATTGAGGTCTGTAAAAATGACGGACTCATTTTCCTCTTTTACTCACCTTTGTCACTTGCGTCCTTTTGTCAAGGTAGGGTAGCAAATCTTACTAGCCAAATACGTAGTGCTCCAGCATATTGGATCCCCACGTACACTCGGGTTGGAAGAGGCAATTTTCATAATTTTCATCAAGGACATTAGCAGTGCTGGACTGGGACTAATGGATCTGTGTACAAATTATGTTTTTAAAAAAAATGGTACTGTGCTTTAGATTTTCTTGATGTGAAGCTCACCTATATCAAGTAGGTCAATTCATAGGGCTTTAGTAATACATTAGCTACAACATTATAAACAACCCTAAAAAGGCAGGGGGGGAGTGGAATCCACCCCCACCCCCCCCAGACGTGTGCAACGCGCTTAGATGTCACCACGACGCTGCATGACTTTTTTTTGTAACATCTCGCGCATCTTTTGAGACTGAATTTGTGATGTCCGGGTATGCAGTTCCGAAGTTACGCAATATTTTGTACTCGCATGTCGGATCAAAAATTGCTCAAAAACGTGGTTTCATGTACAAGTCCAATACAAATTGTGTTTTCAGCAAAAATTCATAAATGTATGATTATTTTTGCTATTAATGATCAAAATCAATTAGTTTTAGTCTGGTTATGATCCAAATAGTATTCCTGACAAATTTTGTCGAAAAAACAATAAAAAACAAAAAATCAAACAAAGAAATACATAGGAAATTTCAAAAACAATGAAATGATAAGAAATTAAATTTGATTCCAATTTTTTTTTCTTGTTAACGACACTACAAAGAGTATTTGCAACAAAAATAGGACTATTTTGAGCTTCATCTAGTGATTTATAGCAAAAAGTCTGATTTACGCATAAATTAGCGTAATTAATTACCTAATGAATTATTTTGTAAAATTTAACTATGGAAATTGGTAGATGACGTCGTGGGTGACGTGTGTGCCAATTTTCGGCGCGATCGTGCAACCGGTTGAGATCTTAAGGGGGTGGAATCCGCCCCCCCCCCCCATATAGCATCACTGAACAAGCCCAGCCTGATAAGGGTTAATTTGCAAAATGTCAGAAAGTCTATGATAACACTGCATATTACATGTATGTGGTTTAGACTGCATAAACTCTGCTTAAAGTTCATTATTATTCTGAAATTCATGCTTTGCTTATAAATCCTCTTGAATACTAATTAAGCAACAGATAATCTGTATATATATTTGAAGTCATTTAAGTTAATATATATAATAGTCATTTTCAATTTCTTAAATTGCATATGCACATAATTTTGTCTCTTTGCGTATGTAGAAATGTGTGCTAGTTCTATGCTTCCCTAGTGCTTTCATTTGTTAATAGAGAACTATTTGTAAAGTAAGTTATGTCTTGCTTGTAAGCCTTTATTATTCCATTTACATTTCTATATCCTCTTTCCAGTGGCTAAACCTCTTTATTGTATTTGCCTTTTTTTGTTCAGGGTTCATACGAGCTCTGAAAAAACCTGGAATGTCATGGAATTTGCCCTATATATTTTCCAGGCCTTGAAAATCATGGAAAATCAAAAAAATGAGAAAAACTGGTCATGGAAAGTCATGGATTATCAAACTGTGTAGAAAAAAGAAAGTCATTTCCCCATGGCCAAAATAATTATTCTTTTTCATTTATTTGATTGGTCCTCACCTTTTTGCTGTCAGGAGGCAAACAAGATTATTTTAACATTTATATTAACTTTGTTTTAGTTTTAGTTTTTGTTATTGTTATTGTTTCATTTTTTGTTGTTTTTTCTAATTTTTTTTAGTTTTAGTTTTTGTTATTGTTATTGTTTCATTTTTTGTTGTTTTTCTAATTTTGATTTTCCCATGTGATTTATGTTTCTCTGTTTATAATTTGTATTTATAATTTTATTCGTGATTTGTAATTCATTATTGTCATTTTTCTCTTTATGTTTTCTATTTTTATGTACGGACTTGCTGAAAAACAGCCTTGCGGCTGATAGCAGGTTTTTTTATCCCGTACTGAAATAAATAAAACATAACATAACATAACATAACATTATTTTTGCCTTGGCATTTTTTTTTTCTCATATACCATTCATTTACATGCTAAAATAACAACAACAACCAAAAACAACAAGGTTTTTTTTTTTTATGATAGACATTTACCATCCTCTCGTTTTAACTATTATTTAGTATAAATCATGTTTGTGGTTTGATAATGCATATAAGAATGATTAGAATGATAAGAATGGTCACTTCCTTCATTATTTACGATAATTCCTTATGTTGTGCTATTGATTTCTTTTGTTTTTTCCTACTGCTTGAAAGATTAATGTGCATTTTCTGACATATTAGTGTGTATGAAGTCTTAATTTTTTGCGACTTTTCCAATAAACTATGAACATAATAGGTTTGTTTACTCATTCAGAAATAGACTAAATAATTTCTGTACTGCAAAATTAGAGTCAATTTGGAATGATGAATGAATGAATGTTCATTCTTGAATTTAGAAATTCAGCAATAAATGCTTGCATGGCAGCTGGCTGCTATATATATATTTTTTTATCATTTGAGGATAAAATCATGCAGTATAACAACATTGTCATGAGTTCTACACAGAAATTGCAGGTGTGAGCATTAAGGAATGTTCATATTTGTTCTGTTAGTCATGGTGGTCACAAAGTACAAAAGTATATATGAAATATTGATTGGGGTAATTTTTAGATCCTGAACTTGTGGACCATGTTTGCTTTGCAAATTGGATTTTCTCTTTTTTTTTTTTTTTTTATTTTTTGAAAACAGTATTGATGTCTTTTAGCTGTAAGCTTAAATGTGTACTTCTTGTTTGATGTATTTATTGAGAGATTTGTTATGATACAAAGATCAAAGGAATATATAGTGCACTCTTATGAAGGGTGTCAGTTATTGAATCATGTCTTTTTATATGTGGCAATTTAGATTAGTAGAAAATTGCAAAAGGTGCTTTTGAAGCCAAACGATTAATGATTGTGTGAATTTTTTTTGCAAGATGACCCCTAGTTTACAGTGAGCTAAGTTAACCCTTTTCTTTTCCTCTAGAATGAAAGGTGATCTTGATCTTCTGCAGAATAAATAGACCAATATGCATTTAACATGATTACAAAGACTTGAAGATGTAAAAAGCTCTGTCAGTACCCCACTGTGTTTATAAAATATGTTTGCACTATGTACTACGTCACTGTCATATGCGCTTATAATTTCCAAAGGCTTTATACAAGGCTATGAATTTTGAAATAATGTTAGGTAAAGCAGATCAAAAAAAGGGAAATTTTCTCTGTTCAGTGGAACTCTTGGATCTGCTATATAAGGCACAAATCTGATCTGATCTGTATTTTCTTGCTTTTACCACAGCTCTTTTGGAGTTTTCTCAAACAAAAAATTGTTCAATGCTCCTGTGTATTTTTGGCAGTGGGTTTATTATTTATAAATTTGTATTTTTAACATAACTGATTTTTATAACAGAAATAATAACGGCCATATCATCTCTCTGTTAATATTCTTTACCTTATAATTTGTATACTCTATCATTATAGATATATTAGGCATTGAGTATTGTCTACCTTGATGTTTAGGTAAATTACATGTAGTAAATTCGGGGGGGGGGGGGGGGGGGGGGGGGGGGGGGGGAGGGGGGGATACTTGCCTAATATCGTATACAGGGGTGTGCCACTGTAATGAGTTGCTTTTTTGCAAGAAATCCCTAATCATGGGGTATGGTTTTGAGCCAGAAAATTCCTAAACATGCCCCCACTTTTTTAAACATGGGTAATTTTATTATTCAGAATTATATTCTCGTCCATAATGAGGCTAAAGTACACACCTGAGATGCAAAATCCCTAATAGTGGTTACCCTTTTCCTGCCAAAATGACCCTTAAAAATGGGTACGGGTATGGAGGCTTCAGCGACACAACCCCGTACGAACCAAATGTGAGTTCCCCCCCCCCACACACACACACACACACCCTCACACATGTGTGTAGTCCCATATACCGATTTCTGTGTGCAGTGCATGTGCTGTTAGGCAAGATCGAATTGATTTCTTATCATTCAATGATTTCAACACCTCATGGTATACTCAAATTTCTATCTACTACCAAATCAACATTCTAATTGCATGAGTGGAGCAAAAGTTTATCTTTTATTAGAGATACTTCTAATGCTGTCACAGTAGTACATGTGTAAATTATCATGTTCTTGCACAATACCAACATCAAAGTCTTCATACTCTTCATAAAGGAAAGTTATGTGGTAAAGATGGTTGTTCTGGACTTTTCACCACACAAAAATACAAAAATAAAAACATAAAAACATTGAATTAAGCAGAAATAACCAGTAAAATACATTTTTGTGACTACTGCATTCAACTTAAATGAAAGAAGGGCACTTGACTTTGCTAGCTGGTGCAAGAATTTTTCATTATTGATATATTAAAAAGCATTTTTTTGCCTATAATGCCTAAGATGTGTTTCTAATGTGTGTGCATTATTTGACAGTTATATGTATTAAAACTATTTTGCAGGAATATGAGATGGAGAGAAAGAGAGAAAAGAATAGAGAGAATGAAAAAGAGAATGACAGAGAGGAAGAGAAAATGACAGAGTGAGAGAGGGAAGGAGAGAAATATAGTGAGAGAGAGAGAGAGAGAGAGAGAGAGAGAGAGAGGTGGAATGAGACAGAGGGTGAGAGATAGAGAGATAGAGGGAGAGGTGTTATAAACCATGAGAAGAGGCTAAGAAAATAAATTGCAAGGTGATAAATGGAATGATGTATGAGAAGGAAATAAGACAAGGTTTCAGGAAGAACTGGGAGATAAATGATAGGAGGAAAGGGCCTCTGATATAATAGAGGAAGAATAATGAAAGGATACGGTGGATAGAGACACAGAGGAAGAGAGAGAGAGAGAGAGAGAGAGAGGCAAAATACAGGATAGAGTAAAGGGAGAAAGGGAAAAGTAAGAGAAACTTTATTTGCAAGAAAATGGATAAAGTACATTAACACGATAAAAACTACTTTTGAAAATTCACCTCAAGTGCAATTTCAAAAGCCTACTTTGTTCATTAATAAGCCATTGTAAAGTCCGCTCATTTCTAAAGGTGATAGACAGGGCCACTGAAGTAGCCTTAAATTGATTTTTCAAAAGTAGTTTATATCGTGTTACAATTTAGTTTCTATTACATTCATTTAGATGTGTTTCAGGCAAATGAGACTTAATTGTTGATTACAGTGAAACCTATATAGAAAGACCCCTATTAAGGGAAACAAGAAAGGCAGTCTTCTTGAGCAAGTTGATCTTTATGTACAAGGTTCTTAACTGCACGTTAATTTGAATGAAAAACACTATACTGAAGGGAAATGAAAAAATGAAGTCTTTCTGTACAAGTGGTTGTTAAATCAGGTTGTACTGCGAAACTGCAGACCATAAAACCGACTTACATAAGTATGGAAATGCAGTGCATGAGGTATTTTAGACATCAAAATCTATTATACGAATTTCCTGTAGTTATGTAATAAACTGAAACTTTTTACTTCTCGGCTAACGTCCATTCTATTTACTCCATTCTCATCTCCCTTTAGTGTTTGTTGCTGTAGGTGCATAAATGGTATTTTAACGATGTTGATGCATAAATTATTGTAAGTCAGCCTCTTTTGACAAATAAATGTGAAACAGAAAGTGTTGACTTCCAACTGAAAATCACCTCCTCTTATACAAAAATAGAACGCGAAGCTTTTATCAATGCAATGTAGTTTTGCAACTAACATGCATGAGACGAATTATATTATGTTATATTATATTATGCACATTATGCATACTCCTATCTTTTAAAGGTAAGGGAATGCTCAGTTTGTAAGTCAACCGAGATAGAGAAAGTGAGATGGATTTACTTTTAAGATGGGACGGGGGGGGGGGGGGCGGAAGAGAGGTAGAGTGGGGAAAGGGGATATAGGGCATGTATAGAGGGGAGCAGAGGAGGGGTGAGGGAAAAGAAGAAAGACAGCTGAGAGATAGAGAGGTGAGACAAGATAAGATGAAAGAGAAATAAAGGGACAGAAAACCGGGCTGGCAGAGAAAAGGATTTACACATGGAACTGTATGGTCATGATGGTTGTATGGTCATGATAGTTGATAAGCCTAAAAAGAAAATGAGAGAGGGTGGAATTGTCAGGTAGTGAGACGGGGGGGGGGGGGGGGGGTGGAGAGAGGAGAGAGAGAGAGAGAGAGAGAGAGAGAGAAGGGATGGGGCAGACAGATCTGAAGAACGATTGCAGGGAGATCGAGGGAGAAAGAGAATAGTAGATCAAAAGAGAGGGAGAGCGGAAAATAATTGAAGTATAGAGAGTTGGAAAGAGAGAGGGGGAGAGATGGAGAGATAGTATAAGGGATGGGGCAGACAGATAGAGAACGATTGGGAGAGGGGGAACAAAGAATGGTAGATAAAAAGCGAGGAAGGGTGAAAAACTATATAGAGAACGAAAGAGTTATAAAGAGAGAGAGAGGAGAGGGGACGATGGAGAGAGAGAGAGAAAAGGGATGGGGCAGACAGATAAAGAACGACTGGCACAGAGAGAGAGACTGAGAGAGGATGGTAGATAAAGAGAGAGGGAGAGTGGAAAACTATAGTAAAGAATGCAAAAGTTAGAAAGAGAGAGGGGGAGATGGAGAGATATTAAGGGGTGGTGCAGACATGCAGAGAACGATTGGCATGCAGAGAGAGGGAGAGAGAGAGAGTGGAAATTTTAGTAAAGAATGAAAGAGTTAGAAAGAGAGAGAGAGGGGGGGGGGGGGCGTTGGAAGGAGGCGTGAAGATGGCACAGAGACAAGCATAATTACACGAGATAACATTATCACCCAGACAGTGTGTGACAGTAGGAAGCGACTCTTTATTGTTCTAATTTCTCTCGTCTCTTCGGCGGATGAATTCAATAAAGTACATTGACCCAAACACACCATCGAGCCAAAGTCTATGCGGACCCTCCCTCACTTTAATGAAGGAAATGATCCCATTATCAATTCAAACACATTATTTAACACTGCACGTAATGAGATGGGAGAGCATGCTTAATTTAAAGTACAGTCAATAAAAGCGGGAAGTATATAGACATACTACATGTACATAATTATTATTTTTTTACTACATGTCGTCTGGACTCTGGACAAAAACTGCATGTGCTGGTAGTGAACAAACATTTATTGTACGGTAGATTCGAGACGAGTCATGACCACCAACAACACCTTTCTTGCCCCGCAGTCGATTTAACACTCTAACTAGACCAAACACAAAGCCTATAAATAACCCTAAAATCTAAATCTAAACTAAAATCCAATGACAGACCCTAACCCAACCAATACCTTCAGACCTATACTTGTATATCTTTGACGATTTTTTTTTTCCGGAGCAAGCTCGTTTTGTGGTATATAACGGGTTTCGTCAGAGATTTTACCGTTTTGGAGGTAAATTTGCAACATTTTCTTCATCGTCAACAAACTGGTCTTATCTATACTGCCCTTCCATTGAATTACTCTTCTTCCTTTCATTTCTCTCTCTTTAAGTTTTATTCAAATACTCTATCTAAAAATCTTCTCCCCTCCTTCCACATCCCTTCTTCCCCTTCTCTATCTTTCTCTCTCCTTATCTATCTATCTATCTATCTATCTATCTATCTATCTATCTATATCTATCTGTCTGTCTGTCTGTCTCTGTCTCTCCCCTCTCTTTCTCTCCCTCTTCCTCCCTCTGACTTCAAATTTTATCCTCCTTTTTTGCTCTCTCCTTTCCTCTACGATACATAAATTTGATATTATCTGCTCTCGGTTTCATGATGAATATCTATACCATCTCAATCTGAGGATTGTTTCTCATTATTATGCTTATTGCATGCCCTATCAGTTTGGTAATATGCGTTTTTGCAGCCCCCCCCCCCCTTCCCTACAGTATTTGGCTCCCAGTTTGCCCTCCCCTCTCTCTTTTTAATTTTTTATATTTTTATTTATTTATTTACCACTTGTGGGACGGAACACGGAACACGCTATCAGCAAAGTGCTGTTTTTCGTAGGGGTCTCTCTCTTTCTCATTTCCTTCTTCCTTCTTTCTCCCTCTCTTTCTCTACCCCCCTTTCTTTCCCCTTTCTCTCTCTCTCTCTCTCTTTCTTTTTCCAGCTACCCCCCCCCCCCCAGTTTATATTCTTATTTTTCTCTCTCCTTTTTCCTCGACGACTCGAACATGTGTTGTCTGTTCCCGTTTTCATGATGAAGATCTATATCATGATTATTTAGTATTGGAGGAAGCGGAGAGGATATTGAGAAGGGAAATGAAAGGGGAAGAAAGAAAATCACAGTTTTCCTTCGTCAGTCCACTCGCCAAGCTCTCAACGAATAAAAAATATCAATGAATAATGTGACACTAACATCTGCATGAGTGCAGGGCATGTAGGATTTATGAAGACGTGAAAAGATGTCAAATGAATTACACCTATATATACAAAACAATGTTTTGCTCGAAAAAGAAAAGGCTGTTTCATTTCAGTCTTGGAATATTATTTTTTTCCTTATAGGAGAGGGCTTTCATATTCTGAAAATAAAAATGTGTGTTCGAAAAGCAAATTACAGAGTCATGTTCTTGTTTAGAGCCCAACCCAAGGAGGGGATACTTTTTTGTCGACAGCTTTGTCAATAAATTATGCAACCCCCCCCCCCCCCCCACACACACACACACACACAAAAAAAAAGATTCGGAAAAGCGATACTGAAACTGAACATGCAGAATACGTCTGTTTGGAGCCAGAAGGGCGTTAACACAAATCTTTAACACATATAACGCCCTTCTGGCTCTAAACAGATGAAAATAGACCTAGAGGTAAAATAACTACGACCGACACATATCATTTCCACAACAAAGTCATTTACATAACCATGGCAACAGAAAACTTCTGGATTGCAGAGGGGTAGGAACACATGATGACCATTGCTTCTTACGGGGGGGGGGGGGCGAGGGAAAATTGTCATGATGGAATGAATACTTTTTATATAAGGCCAAATAAAAATTATTCCTAGTTTCTCGTTCCCTCCTCCTTCCTTTTATTCGGTGAGCCTGAAAATATTTGTTATTTTGTTATTTTTGTTCTGAAATTGAATTAATTTCAAGCTGAGTACATCTAGACAACGAGGTTACCACAAATCACAATTCATTTTCACACTGTTTTGAGCCTCTAATATGCTTATATCAATGACATATCCAAAAAAATAAAAAAAATTAAAAAAATTAATCAAAATTGTCCGAATAGCATTTCATGTAAAGAAATAAATATCAAATATTAAATAACACAGAACCCCCTCCTCCTCAATTTGAAAATATCCGGAAGAGAAACTAGGTATCAATTTCACCTTGACCTAAACTTAGGAAAGCTACACCACTTAAAAATCTCAGTTTAACAATAACAAGCAGAGTATCCCTTCTTGGAAACTTTTTGGTCAGGGAGCGCGGGAGCGGGGGCTGGAGGCTATAGCCACCCCCCCCCCCCCACACACACACACACACGAATACATAACTAAGGCTTAAAAATGTATTAAAAAATAAATAAATAGATTATAAAAACTTGATATTTCAATTGCTCATGGGCTCGCAAAACATAAATACTCCCTGCATGGACCCTGCCTTTTTGGGATGTCACCCCCCCCCTCTAAAAACGTTCCGAAGTCCCTGTGGGGAGGGCTCTGAAAAGATTATCTTGTCTCCATTGTTATGGGCCCCCCCCTTTCCCATTCGGTTGTTGGCATTATGTTGGCATATAGCCCCCCCCCCCGGCCCCATAGTTAAACTTTATATAGACTCCTTATTTTTTATTTTTTGACGCCCTGTCCAGTTTACAAAACTGTCAACTAACAAATACATTGAATTTGATACGAAATATCTTCTAAATATCTTCTTCTTTTCTCCTTAAGTAACTCTCAATTTGTGGCTCAGAAAAATTTCAGAAAAGTCTGTGAAATGCTTGGTTTTCAAGTTTTCATCTCAAGTTAACCAATATATCCGTAAAGGTTGCCGAAAGGAAGGAAATCGCATTTTAGTTATCGCAGGCACGGAAGTACAGCAGACTCTTATTATGTTTTTATTACTCACAGTATAAGAGGATCCAGGATAAAACGACCCCTCCCCCAACCATCATTAGAGGGGGGGGGGGTGAATGAAAAAGAAGTCTTTTAAAGGTCCTGTATACCCATGCGGTCTGTCATTGATATTATAATTAAATCAGAGATAATACTTTTGAACATCTAGCGAAAATATTGACTGTTTCCGGACGAAAAAAAAAAGAGAGAGAAAAAAAAAAAGAATCTCGAAGTATTCCCTTTTTCCCAACTGGCGAAGGTATAGTTTATGTCTTAATTTCTTGTTTAAAAAAAAACCAATGAAACTAAAAACAACAACAAAAAACAAGGGTGTTTCACATGAGAACTGTAGGTTGTACACGCGTCATTGGAAAATGAGGGAGTTGGTTACAGTGAGCAAGTTATACTTGTGGAAATTGATGAAATGCATATAGGGATTTTAACGTAGAATAAAATAGACCAAACCGTAAGCAAAAAAAAAAAAAAAATGTTGAAAATGCGAGAGTTTAATATGAGATCACAGATGTGACATGAAAAAATTAGCTAATTAATATACTGTAATGTCGAATACACATCTATTTTCTTAATAATTATACGCAATTATCAGACCCAGTGGTCAAAAACGGCTCGGTATATATTGGCGGCTATGTCATCCAAACACATCCCCCCCGGAAAAAAAGAAACATGATAAAATAACTGAGAAGTTGCTGGAAACGAAAGACGACAAGCGGAGGGAAGAGAAAAGAGGGAGAAAAGAAGAAGTAGAAGAAGAATGATAAAATAATAAGAGGAGGAGGAAGGAGTAGGAGAAGAATCAATCAAGGGAGGAACAGGAGGAGGAGGAGGAGAAATAAGAAGAGATAGTCCGAAGGTGATGGAGAGAGAGAGAGAGGGGGGGGGGGGGAGAGAGATGTGAGAGAGAGAGGGAGAGAGAGGAGGAGATTATATAGATTTCTGAAATTGTATGCCCTATTTAACACTATTGGGCCTAAATAAACAATAATAAATGTAATCATCAATAAATCCTGTAAATATAGAGCTAATTATACTAGAATTTACTTCAAAGCAAGGTCGTGCACTGAATCATGAATTATTGCAGTTGCTTGCTCTTTTCAAATTTTTTTTCTTGCTTCCGTTTTTGTATTTTTTGTATTTTTTTTTTTACTTTTGCTGTCTATTGTTTGTTGCTGTGGTTGTTGTTGCTGTTGTTTTTTTTTTTAAAGAAGGAACCATTCTCTCCGCCAGAACAACAAAACCAGAAACTGTTTGGCATAACCTTGATTAAAAAAAAAAAATCTTTTCAAGATTGAATGATAATTACTTTCTTTGGTTTAGGCCTTATATGGATACAATAAACTGCACTAACGAAGCATGTCTCATTAAATGCGTTGGAAAATGTACTTTTTCAGACATTGTTATAGCTTTCCTCTTCCTTATTCCAGTTTCGTCTTTATACTGGTAGGTCGTGTTTAATATCCTTCTTCTTCTTTGTTTTTTTTTTTTTTTTTTGAGGGGGGGGGGGGTATGCTGCATGGGTTCATTTATGGTAATTATGGTAATACGATACTTTGCATGATTTGAAGGTAATTTGGTCAAATTATACCATGGTATATTTTTCACAAGGTCTTTCTCTCTCTCTCTCTCTCTCTCTCTCTCTCTCTCTCTCCCTCTCTCTCTTCTCTGTCTGTATGTTTG
This sequence comes from Echinometra lucunter, assembly GCA_029962745.1. Classification (NCBI taxonomy): domain Eukaryota; kingdom Metazoa; phylum Echinodermata; class Echinoidea; order Camarodonta; family Echinometridae; genus Echinometra; species Echinometra lucunter. The sequence continues at coordinate 4,393,917 of CM057169.1, read as the reverse complement.
TCTGTCTCTCTGTTTCTGTCTGTCCGTCTGTCTGTCTGCCTGTCTCTCTCTCTCTCTCTCTCCATCTTTTCCCGGAGAGGGGGCAGCCCCGCGCACGGGAGTTAGTATACCCATGCTTCACCCTTCCGACCTATAGTCGCATCACAGGCAGACCTATTTTGGAGCTCTGATATAGGCGGGGATATAGGCTATACCCGTCTTGTATTATTTCACTGTGAGTTCTATATTCCGCTTCAGTCGCCAGTGTGTTCATTTTGTCATTCTGGAAGCAATATTTGTAATGATTATATCCTTTATAGGCGAATCATGATTTTTTTTGTTCTCTGTAATTATAATCTTAGCTGTATTGCCCAGTGTTAGCAATTACTTTTAGTCTGAAATTTGTTTTATTACATTAATCAACTACGATTTTGAATAATATCATTTTATGTGCCTATGTATAATATAATATTATCATGTCACTTTAATCTTTAATAATAATTGATGTTAACTGATCAACTATGATGTATGATTAGTGTAAGCATGCATATTTCAGCCTTTGGCTGCTTGACATGTACGATCTTTTTGAACAAATAAACCATTACTACACTCAACTCAACTCACCTTTTGAATTAATGAATTTTAGTAAAAAAAAAAAAAAAAAAGAAAAAGAAAAAAGAAGAAGAAGAAGAAGAAGAAGAAGAAGAAGAAGAAGAAGAAGAAGAAGAAGAAAAAAGACCCCCCGACATAGCAATGATCCCAGTTCTCATAAGATCCATGATGATACTGAACAAACATGAAGCAGTCCGGCATGGGACCCCAAGAAATATATGCTATTGAGTGGTCTTCATACTCCGTATATACAGCTCCTGTGTAATTATAGTAAGGTGGGTCATAATGCTTTGACTGGCCAGTGCCAATACTATACACAATAAATAACTGGCCTAGTGTGGTAAAACGTTTGTCTTACACACAAACTCGTCCCCAAACTAGGGCTAAACATACGTTTGAACTTAGCTTCCAAAATATATATGATAGGCCTTCATCAGTGTTCCCCATTTGCAATGTAAAATTTTTCTGGCTGATTGAAAATGAATGGGCACTGCGTAGTATAGTTTTGTGTATATTGTCCAAAATATAACGATCATTGCAGGTTTTTATCAATGACTTCGTCTCTTGGATTAGTCTTTCTGACAAACTTTTTACGCACTTCAATAGTGATTACGAGCGATAATCTGCACAGAAATACACGTCACGGCCTGGACCAAAAACTAACGCCACATGATCGTTTCTCGCCATTTTGTGTGTGCTGTGTTGGACTAATGGCAGAAAGCAGCAGCTAGATCGGTGTTTCTTAGCAGGGCGAAGTCATTAAACATTTGACACATTCAAGCTGTTTTGAAGGATTCTGATCATTCCAGGATGTTCTTTTCGATATGGAGAAGTTAGGAAACATTATTTGGAGTGCATGTTGGATTAATGAGGCGTTAGCGGTAAGATGAAGTAAGAAATTTAAGAGGTAAAACGGAGATCGACCGCAGACGCTTGTTAGCTTCACCGGCCGATAGCTAGGCGTGTGTTGTGTGCATGCACTGTAGCATGCACAATATTATCAGTGCTGTAGAAGTAGGTGTATTGTGCATAGCGCAATGGCGAATCCTGAACTAGGTGGTGTGAATAGAACTATAGAAGACGGCAATGCAGTCGTAAACTCTGGATCAGGGGTTAATAAACAAGATCCAGACCCAACCTCTGATACAGAGCAGTATGTTGGAGGTGTGGATATGTCAAGCCAGAGAGCAGGCAGCAAGAAGAAGGCCTGTTTTCAAATCACTAGTGTGAGCAAAAGAAATGCTGCAGAGCATGACCAAGATGGTAACATGGATGACCCAGATAGTAATGATGAACTAGATGAGAGTCGAGCAGACGAGTTCTCATCATCAGAACTTGTAGATTCTTTCAATGTATCCAAAAATAGTATACAAGATCTTGACCCATCAGTAGACGATGGTAGTAAAACTAACAACAGTAACAGCGCTGTATCTGCGGTGCCTGTATCAGGAACCACTGAAGAACAGACAAACTCAAATAATATCCCATCCAATGCAAATCAGGCCAATGGAAATGGTCCCCATCGGTTCAAAGTAGTTAAGGTTGCCACGGAACCAATACGCAAAGGGAGGTGGACATGTAGGGACTTTCCGAGTGAAACGGCCAAAAGTCAAACAACTCCCGAAAGCTTACGAAATCAAGACTCGAGTAAGGAAATGTTAGTTCATTCTGGCAATTCAAGTGCTGCAAGCTCTGTTCATTATATTCATGGTCAAGACAATTCCGATATCAATCCCCTCTCCCAAGTGGATGAGAGTGGGAAGCCTGTCGAATTAGGCAGGAAAGTCAGCACTACTAGTTTGAAAGAAGTGAGAAATCATAGCGATGCTGGACAAGATGATGATGAAAAGGATGATAGACTTGGTCTAGATCAGTTGAAGGATGGGCTACTAGAGCACACATCAGAATCCACGGAAGGAGACGATGGGTAAGAACCTAATTGCAGCTTTAAAGATGATTTTAATGAAAGCTGTTTTTGTAATGCACAGTAGATGTACAATGTAGCTCAGAATTCACAAATAATCTATAATTTTATGTGATTAGCTGTATTACTACATGTGATTAGCTGTATTACTACATGTTTCTTCTGTAATAATGTTTATGTTCAGAGAATGTTTATAGACTGTAACGAAAAATTATAATAAGATGCCAAGTACATGTATTTATATTTTCCAGAGTCTGAATATGAATAATAAGGAAATGTAAAATCAGTTTTGCTGTATCATTTTTTTTTGATGCAGAATTTCAGTTACCAAGTTCTTAGACTTAGAGATTAAAAGTCTTTCCTTTATTTACATTTCTTCATCATTGACGGCAATGTTATACATGTAATTGTTATTTTATTTTGAAAGTATACTGTATTTTTATTGTTTGATATGGTGTGATGATATTGTTTTATTACTGTTTTTATTTGCTCTACATTTTGTGAAATGTCTTTTAGATTCTCACCAACAGCAAATCACACATGTGTGACTACATGTACTTGCATTGCTTTAGGCTGTGTATCAGCAACAGACTTAAAGAGATGTGGCAGAAAAAGGATCTGATGTGGTAAAATTGAAAGGATTAACAGTTGGTAGAGTGTGTGTTCCTCCAAAATAGAACATGTCTACTTTGCTCCTTCCTTTCTATTGTGAAGTGAGGAAGTAGCTGTGATAGCAGTACCTCTAAGCGGAAGCATCCAGAAGGACGTTTTTCATTCAGATTTTTTTTTCTTGTCTACTACTGGATGTGGTGGTACTGGATATTCATGATGAATATTTGATGACAGTGATGTGCATAGTATTACATCTTTGTGTTATTCTTAAGATGGCATTGAAAAAAGGAAGTTTGCGATAAGATAGAACTTTGCAAGTTTGCATTGAGTGATTCGCTGTCACCTGGGCCTCTCCCCAATTCTTTTTGGGTTGTTGTCAATTTCCTGGCTATTTCCAGGTCATCAAATTCTATGTTGTTATCAAGGATACTTTTGTTGTGTTGATTTGTTTTCATTACCCGGTAGATTTACTTTGATGTCATTTATCATTCAGTTTGGAAATTTGATTTTTGTTTCTCTTAATTGTTCTCTTAACTCATTTCTACTTTCCAGTCTTTTATGATAAGAATCAAAACTTCATGGAGATATTTTTAAAGATAACCTGGTTGTGAGGTGGATGAACATTTAAGGAAAAATGCGTACTCGTCCCGAATCCTGTAATCTTCGAGTACCCGGTGAACCATAATACATTAGGCCTATATTTGTGGTCAGTCAAGACTTTTTGTTATACACTTACATGTATACATGTGTATACAATGTAGTTTCTAAATACACTGCAATTAATTTTTTAAAAGAACTTTCTACAGTGCATTTACATGTATGTCATAGACTTAGAGCCACAGTGTGGAGCAATAGCTGCAGTGCTTTAAAAATGAGGTATTAATATTTGATAAATGATTTGTCAGAGGTATTAATGAATGATTTGTCAAAGTACATGAATAGCATATTGTCCATGGATGTAACTTCATTACACAGGGATTTTTCATGTTTGTACTGAACACCCATGTACCATGACAGTTACGCTACCATTGTACCTCTTTCAAATTTTGAGGAAGTACTACATGCAATACTGTATCAAAATTATGGACCTAGATTTGTAGTGTGCACTTTGTTATTGTTTATTATTATTATTATTATTGTTTTTGTTGTTATTATTGTTTTTTTTGTTATTTTTTATATTATTATTATTATATTATTATTATTATTATTATTATTATTATTATTATTATTATTATTGTTGTTGTTGTTGTTATTATGATTAGTATTAGTATTATTTTTCAAAATTTTTTTTTTCTTTATGTTACAACTGTAGACTGTATTTTTCACAACATATCACAGGATTTGGGGATAGACATCAAATGCTGCAATATTAAATAATACAATATTATTTAATAGATAATAAATATTATTTAATAAATATTAGTATCAAATTTAGCTTCACCTACATATACATATTATGTACGCCCGGGAGGGGATTTTGAAACGGTATGAATGGTCCGTAGGCTATACAATGACAATTTTATATGACGTTTCTTTCTTGAGTTTTGGTATTTAACGTTTTGTGTCTGAACAGGGGGTATATAATTTTGAAACTGATAATTCAACACTTGGTAGCTTCTTCCTCCATTCATGAAGTGAGTAAAATCAATATATTTACATGAACATCCTGTCCACTGAAACTGAGGAAGTTTGTATTTGAATACATGTACATTCTCAAATATGATTCTTTTTCCAGATTTCCTGACAAACTTCCAAGGGTCAGAGAAGGTTGAGATATGAGTTTTATGAAATTTGAAAAACATGAACAAGTTGATTCCAAGAAAGTACATGTACACCGGATAAGAATGCATATATGTATCTGTTTGTGTTATAACTTCTAATGTCCTTTCGTAAGTTTGTAACATTTACCTAAATGTACATAGGGTTCTGTTTATAGTCTTGAGAGGCAAGCTTAACACTGAAATGTTTAGTGTTCCGTGCTCTCCTAAAGCTGACTGGTCCTGAAAAGTTTTACATACAGGTACTTCTGAAAAGTTTTTGCATACTCCTGAAAAGTTTTACGTTGTAGTACTGTTACATTATGATATGACGTTCATACTGGCTGTGGACTCTGATGCCGGAAATTGTGTTCCACTGTGTGATGTTTTGTGATGTATTTGCATGATGTTTTGTCATGGCTTGGTTCAAACTAGAACAATTATCTTTATGCCTCCACCCACTGAAGGTGGTGCTGGAGGCATTATGTTTTGGGTTGTCTTATTGTCTGTCTAGCCCACTTTTTCATGAACAATTTAACACAATATCTCAAGAATCATTTGAGGTATGAACTTCAGACTTGGTCCTCGTTCGTATTGCCATATGTAGATCATGTGACTAGATTTTTTGGTATGTAGGTAGGTCAGAGGTCGTAGGTCAGAAAAGTATTTGAATTTTTTTGCAAAAATTTGTTTCCATGATACATGTATAGCAAAGATTTTAGTTTAATAAAGATGAGTGAAATAAATTTTTAGGTGGAAGAGGTAATGGTGACTAATAGTAGCTGTTGTTGAAACATGCATGAATTAAAAATTGCATGGGAGGCGAAGGAGTAATTTTCTGCTGCACGGGGTTGCATTGCTCTTGTTACCAAATACACTTTATTTATGTATTGCTGACTTTGCTGTATACTGTTTGTAAGTTTTACTAGTGTGAATGGGGGATTATTTTGTCAACAGGATTATATACATCTATGTCCCTTCCAGGAAACAATCACATGCTCAATATGATACTGAGAGAAACATGAGAAACGATAAGAGGTATAGGGTTAAAGAAATTGAATCGTTGGAGGTGAGAAACGTCATCTTGTGGTCAGAGAGGTTCTTGACAGGCGATCCTGACATGCTGGTAGGGAAGAGTATCAGTTTGGGGTAAGGGACATGAATTTTTTTCATCCACATTGTTGTTTTTTGCTTTATATTCAAAGGGTCATTTTTACGGTGCGCAGTGGTGCTGACATCACACCGTTATTTACCTATTTTATGCCAATTCCCTTTCAGCTGAGTTGATAAAAAATTCATAAATGCAATGATTTTTTAAAGCAACATGTTTCTGGCTTGTCCAGAGGGTAGAGTCATTTGTCGCCTTTTCTTCCTAAAATGTTTTTAATATAGTTTATAGAAACGATTGGAATTCCATTTTTTATAATCAATTTGATATCTCCTTGTGGTTGTTTTTGTTTGTCCTTTTGTTTTAATTTCACCTTTCATTAAAGGGCGATTGTGAAAGTAGTCTGCACTGGAAATTAGATGCTGGTTCTTGAAATTACCCTCCTTGGAAGACATTCTTACAATGTATAAGTTGACAAGTGCATGCCATGAATCACAAAATAATTTCTCTTAACACCCAGCGAAGTTCAAAAGTGTTGGGTCTGTGTTGTACATTTCCATTATCCGTTGTCTAGTATGTTATAGTTCATTCAAAGTACACTGTGCTGCCTAATGTAAGTGGGATATACACCCACCACATGTCTATTGGCCTTAAAGTAAACTTTACAGTATTTAGCGTTTCTTTAGCACACATACATGTACAAAGAATCTAAAGTGTGTATGGTGTGTAATGTTATGTTTAAAGATGTAATGCACCTTGTTATTGCCATGTGTAATTAAACATTGTATTTAATAAAAAAAAAACAGACAAGAGTTTAGTATACTGTGGCTTGCACACATGTGTAGGCCTACATTGCAGTGTGTCTGTATACATTAGCTGTACTACATATGATGAATTTGATGACTTCATTCAGATATTTTTGGACAGTTTTAAACAAAAAACCTTGTTTATGGTGACATTCTGCACAGTTGTGTTGGTAATAGTCTTCCGGTTCAAGCCAAGAATACCCGGCTAGTTCTAAATAAAATACATGTACTATACAATGACAGCATCCCCCGGGGTATACCTGAGGTCACCCCTCGTTCAGCTGTACTGACCCTTCTTTCATCCCATCAGAGAGGTCAGTCATTTTGATATCAGTGTAATAGAAAGTATGATATGACCAAAAAAAAAAAAAAAGCAAAAAACAATATGGCACTGTATTTACAAAATAAAAAATATAAATCAAAAATATAAAGAGACTTCTGTCAAAGAGATCAGTCTCATGAGATCAAGTACAATTTTAAACCACCAGCCACCATATTCATATTCAGGGCTCAAAATTAGCAGTTGCATGAGTGCAGTTGACAACCAAAGCAAGAAAGAAAAGTAATGAATAAAAACATTTAGATGAATGAAGTAAAATGAAGAAATAAAACGAATGGTGGCAAACTGAAAAAGTCTTGTTTTTGCTGCTCTTGTTGTACATGTGGCTACAATGTAGAAATACATGTACATGACTGTTCAGTGTTTCAATTCATGGGAATTTTGTGGAGTTCAAGTTTAAATGACTTCCAAAAGTTCAAATTTGCAAGTTTTTTTTGAGCCGTAATTGCTAATGAGCTGCTCAGCTGGTGACAGGAATTATTTAAAGCCTAATTTGATCAGCTTTTATTCTTCAAATTGGCAACACCAACATTTTTATTTTATTGCTACATTTTTCTTATAAAATGTCATGTATCTGAAATGAAAATAAATTGACAGAAATTATGATGAAAAGTCAAAAAGTTGCCAATTTGCAGGGGAAAATGGTGATTTTAAACTTTCTATTACATTGCCAATTTAAGGATTTTAATGCTTATTTTCCTTTAAAAAAATTTCAGCATCAAACAACGAATATTGACGCAACCAAAATGGGCACAGTTTGTGTAGAATTTTTTGCTCTTTCTGCTTATGTATTTGGTATGATTTTTAGGGCTTTGCATGAAAAGATATTAGGCCAAACCACAAAATGTGGACCTCTGTCATGAATGGGTTAAGCAAGAACCCTTGAAAGAGTCATAAAAATCACAGAATGCTGCATATGAACACCCCTGGACCTCATTTCTGTTTTGGTTGCTAAGAAACCGCATCCAGCAATTACACCTTGTGGGACTATAGGAACGATTATTATAGCTTCTTTGTAGCCCTGTTGTTTCTGCCATTCTGTATGCATCAGTTTTTTTTATTGTGTCCCAGGTGTAACAGACCTTGCTGTAACAATTAATACCATAAGATATTTTAAAAATACATGCATTGTTATCCTTTTTTTTGTGGTCAGAACCTGACCTGAGAAGCATCTAAGAAGGTTTGAATACTGATCTTGCAATTTTATTGAATGATACAGTTTTTAAAAGTTATGTTGAATGATGTCATTTGTAAATCGATTCAAAACTTGTGTTTTATGATTTGGGAATCATAAAAAAGGACAAATTTACTCAAACTTGCTGAAAACTTTTGAAGTTCAAGCACTGGTAGACTGCCAAAAGATAGGAAATGTACAGTATTGTACACCTACATGTATGTATACATTTAGGTATGAAGAGACTGCATGCACATGTGGATCCGTTTAACTTAAAACTACAGTAGAAAGTTCTTCTTCTTCTTCTTTTTTAGAGCTCTGATATTATGAGATTCCAGATATAAAAATGTAATTATCCTGGTCCCATTTTTTTTTTTTTTTTCATTGTGTTTTTTTCATTGTGTGTGTGTTTTTTTTTTGTGTGTGTTTGGTACCATGATGTGGAACAGTCTAACTTTCATGGTCCCAAAGTCCATGTAATAGTGAGTTTCCACTGTATTTTGAATGATTTGGGACAGGAGGCTGCTTCATTAAGCAATTTGATCATGTGCATTGCTACAATGAAGTCAGTGATGCATTTACTATGGTAAGCTACCATAGAATTAAAAAAAAAATAAATAAATAAAACGGGAAAGCTCATATAATTTGTTACCAATACTAGGACCCATCCTTTTTTCTCTAACCACAATGTTGAGATCCATCTGGCTCTTATTAATAGCATTCATCCTCATACAGTGTGCATGTACATGTACCAAAGGTCAGGGAAAAAATTAATTATTTTTTTTCCGGGGCTACTCTTTGAGCCCACCCACCCAAATTTTTTACATTGTATTACAGTTTACATTGGACCCTATGAGAATTTCAGGGGCTCTTTCTTAGTTTTCCAGGGCTCTTTCTTTTTGGCGTTTCGGGGGCGAATTCGCCCTGAGCCCGTGTATTTTTTTCCCTGCCAAAGGTCATGATGAGCCCCCCCCCCCCCCCATCCCCTTTGAGGTGGTTTTAAAACCAGTTTTGAAACCAGTTCAGTACCATCATTTCTAATACTGTGAGGAACGTGCATAAAGTGGAACTTCTTTGCTGTGCCTACATTGTCAGTTAGAAATGAACTTTGTGCACAGGTCCCATAAAAATGAATTCTAAAGTTCTAGTTTGCTATTTGTATTAATGCAAGTTCATTCATTCGAACCCATTTCTTTGGACTTTGGTACATACCTTTACATGTGCATACTAATGAAGGATTATTATCCAGCTTGTAAAGTTTTCGCAGTTATGTTTGTAAATTGTACTAATGTAATAATAGTGTCAAAAACTGTATTTTAAGTCTGTTCAGGTTGCATTTGCATGAAAACTATTAATAAGTTTTCCCTTGACTGCATTTGAGATGGTTTAAAACCAGTTTTGAAACCAGTTGAATACCGAGATTTGTGGTACCACATGTATATAAAGTGGACTTCTTCGTTGCCAGACGTGAAATAATATCTGATTGATATGATTTTACGTCTGTAAAAACCCAATTACCAGCCATAAACTTGTTGCCATCAAACCAACATCAGGAAGCCTGTAAAGTGCAGTGAGACCAGTATTTGAAATTCTGAACTGGCAGTAATATTGCTACATTTCACTGATGCCTGCCAAGAAGTCATTTAGTAAATCTGAAATCTATTCTGAGTAAGAATTTATCATATTAAGTTCATATTACTTTTGAAAACATACTTGTACAATTCTTAATTTGCTCTAAGACTTTGATTAAGTGATAGCGCCTTGTATCCTTTGGAAAAGGTGCTATATAAATCCAAATTATTATTATAATTATTTTGACTTTGGTATACTTGATTACCAATCCAGGATCTGGCAGGTATTCATAAAAGTTTGCTAACTTAGTACTGGGTTAAATCCTATTTGAACTTCGAAAACTTTATGTATTAAACTCTGACTTTGGTTCATTTGTGACTGTGAGTTGATTAAGTTGGTAACAAATTTTATAAGTATGAAGTGCCAAGTGTCAGTTTCTACATGGATCCCCTACAAAGGACCACTTTCTGAGTTTATGTGAAACTGAAAGTATGGAACACTGCAATTCATTCTGCATTATTCAATTCAAAACTTATTTCAAATTTATTTGTTTATTTTGTGATGAATTATACTAATGCATGAAAAGGGTGCTTCTTCTGTTGTTCATCATGAATTTGCATGTTTAAAGCAGGTTTAGATTTAGGCCCTTTATTTATCCTAATTTTTATGCCTCCACCCACTGTAGGTGGTTGCCAGAGGCATTATTTTAATGTATGAACTATGAAACCAGTAGATTATTGTGATCTTCGTTTTATGAAAGTACAAGTAACTTTACTCTTATGGATATTATATCTTTATTTTGAATCTTGCCTTGTATCCGGTTTTGCTTCAGGTTTTGGAACCACTTACTAATCCATCATAAACAGGATGTCATATTGCACATGTTCACATGTATTGTACAAGTTTAATACAGTGTACATGTACATGCAGGGTTCTCACTAGAAAAAAATCCACACACGGTTCCCACTCTGCGCATAGCGTGGTAGTCTCGGAAGTTTTACAGAATAACACCGAAAGTTAGGTGTGGAGGCAGTATATGCTATAGTAAAAGGATGAAAAATACTTCTTGGTATTAGCAGGAGTTGTCTACTTATGGCATAAAAGTAAAAATACATTGCCAAAAAGCTAAACAGTCTGTGGCATTTATCATTATTGTTAGGAATATATACTCCAATATTTTTTACCCTTGTTGCCACGCATGGTGCAGCAATTTCACACATGGTTCTTCCTTGTCTGAAACCCTTTACGCATGGTATTGGAACCATATCTCACCGGGCTTGCAACTAGTTCATGACTAGTTTGCGGCTCCAGATTTTGCTAGTTGCAGAGATGTCTCCGCGACGTCTCTGAGATGTCTCCTGAAAATTATGGAGTCTCCGAGTAGTCGCAAGAAATTCGAACATGCTCGATTTTTTTTAGAGACTTTTTACAGTCTCTGCGAAGTCTCTGCGAAGTCTCTGCGACGTGTCCGAGACATCTCCATCAGTTGCTGAGAATAATTATATCCGTGACTGCTGAGACGTCTCCGCGATATCTCAGAGACGTCCCGGAGACCTGCAGGAGACGAGAAAGACTGATGAGACGTTGCGGAGACGTCTCCTCGACTCTACTTGATGATGTTTGACCCCCTTTAGAAACCATGTGACTGAACGCGTGCTGACATTCCCCCTGGTCCAAGTCAGGTGCGTGATGCTGCAAACGCTCCATCATGATTATTTTGAAACTTGTCGCAGAGACGTCTCTTTGGTGAGAGCTTATTTTGGAGACGTCTCCGCGACTGCAGTCTCTGAGACGTCGCGGAGACGTCTCCGTTGGTGAGATAGGGCCTTACGGTTTGGTTTACAAGGTACACAATTGCAGACTTTATAATAGCACAATGTCATTGCAGGCATGTGGACCACCTGTTACACCTATAATCTACAACAAACTGTTGTACATTGCTCCTGTGAAATATGTTACATAGTAAAGGCTTCCACTTTCAGAGGGTAACATAATTCTCCTTTTCCTGTGGGAGAGTTAAAGAGCTGGTCGAAGTCTAATTTCTAGGAAGGATGAAAAATAATTTGTGATCTTTCATTCATTTTATGTCTTTCAGAAAGAAAATTATAAATGAAATATAAGTATCTCTTGAAAAGGATTGCTTTTCAAGTGCCCTTGTGTTTGAAATACATGTATGACGAGAAAGAGATGAAGTGTTTGCTCCAGACATTTGTGTGGAGCCCCATATACTCATTTCTGTGTGCGTGCTTCTCAGCAAAGTTGGGTCAATATCTTTTCATTTTCATGATTTCAAAACCACATGCCACACGGTATACAACCATTTTTATGTGATACCTTGTTTTTGTGTGATTAAAAAAAAAAAAGAAATGGTGATACCTGTACTTATCAACCATTCCTATTGCTTAGAAACAGCTTCTTTCATACTGTGATCTTATGAACAGGGCCTATATTCTGAAAATTGTTATATCTTTTTTTATTTTAATTGTCACAGCAATCAGAAATAGGGTGCGCTATTGGCTATTTGCTATTGGCTATTGGCTATTGGCTATTGGCTATTTGAGTAAAAAATACAAGTAGTCATACACATGTTTCATCTTAGTTTGAGAATTTTTTAAATCGGCTGCTCAAAAAGTTAGCCAATGCCTTTAACCCTACCATACCCACAGACAGACACTCCCATCACTGCAGAAACTATGAGATTCTGGGACTGTGCGGCTATGAGAGACGAGATGGTAATTGTAGAAGCTGTGCATGTATCAGACATGACTGACCCAGCCTAGATTTCTTGCAGTCTTTGAAATCGGTCAGCAGTTCATGTGTGGTCGACTTTGACCTTGGTTGACATTGACCTTGTGGGCCACGGCTGTGGAAAGTGTTTGAAACTGTAGCCAAGGAAGTTGGAGAGTGAAAGATTTTCTTCTTACTTTTTCTCTCTAGAGTCTGTGTTTTGTTGTGCCAGTGCCAGAGTGGATTAAAAAAGCTGTGAAAAGCTTGTGTTTGAATAAACTTTGTCCCCTCAGGGGCCCCCTTCTCCGAATAGTTCAAAGTCACAGACCTGTTCCTGATTTTGAACCTTCGTGGTGTATTACTTTCCTTTGGCTCCATCTGTTTTCTTGAAAATTTTGCATTGTTGATGGGATCGATTTATCATGTCTATTGGAATTATACATGTACATAGACTGCAGGGCTCCGCACACATGTTTCTGTGGGGGTCCAGGTTGAGATTTGTTGTATCTCTCTATATGAGCTGTATATAATTTTTTTGAAAGTTTTGGGATCCACACCCGGGCACCAGCGTACATGTACATGTATGTTGAGCCATGGATACAGTGTAAATATCACAACTGCAAGAAGTCAGGATAAGAAATTTGGGGTATCCCGAAGCTGTACACTGTAGAATATGATTTGAATTGTTAGTATTATTGTCTTATCTTTAGCACAAGTGGAAATAAGTTTTCATTCTATATGTAAATGGAGGATTATTTGTAAAAGTCTAATGTGAGTGCACTGTAATGGCCTACTTTCATTTACATGATACAATCAGGGATACCAGTTTTCAGGCAAAAGACTGAATTCAGGCCTTGGCAATTTATTTTCATCCCACAGTTTGAGCATTTTTGTGTACCAAAATGTTTTATTCGTTAGAGGTGATTTTCAGGCCCTCTGATCGATTCCAACTGGCATCCCTGTACAATGTTGGGGGAAGAGATACATGTAGTTGGTATTCACCAACATCTGAAATTGGCTGATTTCATGGTTGGGAGGGTCTTGTTCCATTCTTCATCTCCAGCTATTGTGAATAATGGATTGCTACATGTAATTTATAACAGGCCCTTGGAATGATAGAAAGGAAATTGTCCTTTCCACGTGTGGCCTCCTCCATACTTGGACAGTTCTCAAGGTGCGTAATCGTATTGGCGTAAATGTGCAGTCCATTTTTTTGTTGGTGTCCCCCTTTCCAATGTTATTTGTGAGCTTTTAGTGTTGCCCAAAGATCTAGACCTATGAATGTGTACATGTAGCAAGCAGAAACCCCTCTCAGTTGCAACACATCTACAGTAATGGTGAACAGTGTACAAGTCGAAAACAAAACGAAAACAGAACGAAAGATTGGCAGAATCTCTGTAGTAACTGGTGCACACAACACAAGATTGTGGATGCACCAAAACTCTGCTTCAACAACAACAACAAAACTTTTCAGGACTCACTTAGTCCTGGTACTGTTCTGTGTATTTTTCTTGACATGGCCGTCAAGCTGGTGCAGACTTGAGACATTCAGCATTTTATGATTGATAACGAAGAGTCTTGCTTGCAGACTAGCCTGTAGCAGTGTGAGCACTTTCTTCCCAGTGTGTCCATAGTGGGTCAATCCTTTTGTCGGATGTATAGAGGGTATTGATTAGAGACTAACAGATGCAGCTGCCACAGGCTCATTAATTGATGTCTGTCATGTATTGTACCAAAGTGGCAGAGTAAATGAGAGGTTATGCAATTCAATTTGAGATAGGCCCTACAATATGTTTGTAGGTCTACCAATTATTAAGAAAATCCAGACAGAATATGTGATACAAAAATACTTGTAGGCTACTGTAGCATATCAAAAAATAAAACAACATTGGGGTTTTCTTATTTCAAAGTAAATAAAAGCACCACATAGTACATGGAGGCCCATAAATATAGCCCTAATGCATGATTAACTGCATGTACATGTACATGTACATGTACAGGTGTTCCCATTAAATTACAGTCTGAACCACCCACAGTCCTGTAAAGTACACTGAATGAATAATACATTGTATGTGTGCATCATATAGGCCTTCTGCTACATTTTCATCAATTTAGATGTACATGCATGTGTGACTGTAATGGACATGTCTCTATGTGGTAGAGAATACATTGTAACTAGAAGTATGTTTCCTGCATTCCTATGCAATGTAAACTGTACACATCAATGATGTGGTCCATTTCTGTACCAACACAGTTCTGTGTTTACAAACTGTTTGTGTACATAGTAGTGCATGTACCCATGGCATTGACGAACACAACTGTGGATGGAACCTGGGGGCGTTTCACAAAGAGTTGAGTTGGATTAAAGTTATACTTAAAGGCACAGTCCACCCCAGAAATTTCACTGTTTCAATAAAAGGAGTTAAATTTGAACAGCATTTTAAAAAAGAAATGGGCAAAATCAGTCATCGAATAAGAAAACTACACATTTACATTTTCTAGTAAATTACTCTCGGCTCTGCAAATTGGCAACACTGATGACATCATATGCGAGCAGTTCTCCATTCACTTTATACATGAAATTTCACATTTTCTCAATTTTCTTGGAAGTTACACATTTTCTAACCCCCATAGTCCATGTACATTATGTTCAGAAGAATTGCTTTTTACATAACATACTTTGACTATGGGGTGAGAAAATGTGTAACTTTTAAGAAAATTGAGAAAATGTGAAATTTCAGGAACAAAGTGAATAGAGAGTTGCTCGTATATGATGTCATCAGTACTGCCAATTTGCAGAGCCGAGAGTAATTTACTAGAAAATGTAAATGAGTATAATTTTCTTATTCTTTGACCGATTTTACTCATTTCTTTTTAAAAATATTGTTCAAATTCATCTCCTTTTCTTGAAACTGAAATTTCTGGGGTGGACTTTCCCTTTAAACGCTAATGTGCATCCAGTATTTAACATGTAATCTTATTGATACTTAGATTTCCCATAGTGCGCGTCCCCTGAGCATGATCTGACCAATGCAGTGATTTGTAATATACAGCACGCAACTAGGAATTTAAATGCAACTTTAAGTCCAACTTAACTCTTTGTGAAACATCCCCCAGGTTACCCTTAGTTGAGTTTTGTTTGTGTGGTTACATGTACATTGTGATGATAACTGGATCGACGAAATATTTAAAAAAGTTCATAAAATATTTTGTATACATACATGTATCACTGTAAGGTTTTTGAATATCAGAATAGGAAATGAATGCAGTCTTGTTTACAGGCAAACTTGAGTTTTAGTCTTATGATTATATTATGACAAAATTTGGAAGAAATAAGGTGAAAAGTTTATTGCGTACATAAAAGGATTTATGTAGGCCTATACTTCAAGATTTTAAGGATGTTGAAATGATAGGAAATTAATTAAATCTTACTGAAAGTTCCACACACAGAAATATGTGTATATTGGACTACACATACCTGTACACGTGGCAAGAAAGTTTTGTTTTCATTTTTTCAGCTATTTCTCGTCATATTTCGAACACCAGGGCATTTCAACGTGGATCGTTTTTAGGGGACATTTCTTCTATGATATTTTCCAAACTAACAAGAATAGTATGAGATGGCTCACAAATTATTTCTCACGTTTACCAGAACCCAACTCTCTCTTTAAAATTGACAGACATTCAGAATGTCACTATTCTATTGTGTGTTGTCTGAGCTGAGAGGATGAGTAATAAGGTGTTGATATTATCACTCGGCAGTGTGATCTACGCTGCAGCTATGTGAGGAATGTTCATGATCCTAAAACTATATATTTTCACAAAGTCTGGATAAATATATTGGAGATAAGGAGACACTCTGGGTATTATACTATTATTGGCCACTGAAAAAAAAAAATAGAAGGGGGAAGGGGAGGGCTGAGGGTCATTTGCCCCCCTAAACTCTTCATGAATTATAGAGAGCTCTAATTTGATGTCTACTTGTTAATGTTTGTAGTAATGCAAAATATCTTGGTATGAAAATTTTGCTGAAATTAGCTGAAGTTTGCATTTGGAATTGATTTTTTTAAACCCTGTTACTGGTTATGTGGGTCAAATGAACTGATAACCAGTGTTCATAAGAGGGTGGAAGATGATATGTAAACTTTCTCAGTGTTTTTATGTACATGTAAGTTTGGAAAAATATACACTGTACTTGTAGTAGAAATATCCCCTGACAAGGACTACACTGATTTGAGATAGGATTTTTTTTTTTTTTTTTTTTTTTTTTGGGGGGGGGGGGGGGGATACAAACAACTGCCTGGGAATATTTTTTTTCTTCAGAATTTGGGCACCGCAAGTGCTTACTATGTTTTCTAATGTACATATGTGCACGTGTAGATAGGCCACAAAGTAGTTCATGTGTATATGATACTGATTTCATGCAAATCAGTTTATATTTAGTGAATGAAAGTTCATTACCACCCTCATCCATCATTGAGGCATTTAGATTTATTGATCAGTGCACGTGGGATATGACTGCTGTGTGATGTCACTCACGTGTAGAGAGTAGTAATCCTGTGGAATGGGAGCTATGCATGATGGATTGGCAATGGGAGAGTGATTACATACGAATGTCAGGTTAATGTACAATTGTAATCAGAGCACTCCAAGGAGTTCCAGTGTACATGTAGCTGCAGACAAAGCTCTCCCTGGAGAGCCGGAGAAAAGGAAGTAGGAGGGGGAAGGAAAAGGGGGTATAGGGGGAGGAGACATTGGGGGATTACATACATGTACCAATTTCGTAATCAGAGTATTCCGAAGAGTAGAGTGTAGCAGACAAAGCTCTCCCTGGGGAGCTGGGAGAAAAAGGGAGGAAGTAGAAGGGGGAAGGAAAAGGGTGGGGGGGGGGACAATGGGTGATTACAGTGTACAAACGTGTACAAATTTCAGTTCAATGTTTAAATTTTGTAATCAGAGGAGTAGAGACAAAGCTCTCCCTGGAGAGGTGGGAGAAAAAGGAGGGAGGGAGAGAGGGGAAGGAAAAGGGGGGGGGGTGGGAAAGACAGAATCAAGACTGTAGGGTAAAGATGAAGGGAAGGGGAATGGAGAGGTTGAAGGGCCAGGGGAGGAGAGGATTGGAAAAAAGAATGAAATTAAAGTGGGAAATGTTGAAGGGGGAGGAAAAGAGGGAGGAAAAGAGGGAGGAAAAGAGGAAGGAAAAGAGGGAGGAAAAGAGGAAGGAAAAGAGGGAGGAAAAGGGGGGGGAGGAGGGGAGAGAAGTCAGGGAATCAGGGAGGGTAGGGTATAGAAGAAGAGAAGGGGAATGAAGAGGTTGAAAGGGAGAGGAAGGGAAAGAAAAATGAAATTGAAGTTGTGGGGGGGGGGGGGGTAATTAAGGGGATGGGACCCATGGGGGTATAAAACAGTCATCAGAACACTCCAAGGAGTAGAGCACCATACGAAGATCCCCCTAGAGAGTGGGGAAGGAGAAAGTACACAGTGTGAATGGGAAGGGAGGGGGAGGGTTGAAGTGGGACGAAGAGAGGGGAAGGAGGAATAAAGGAGGGGAAAGAGGGTTAGCAGGGAAAAAAATAATTATATTTTTTCCGGGGCTACTTTTTGAGCTCACTGGCCAGAATTTTCTACATTGTATTACGGTTTACATTGCAACGTATGAGAATTTCATGGGCTCTTTTTTAGTTTTCCAGGGGTCTTTTTGGCATTCGGGGGCGAATTCGCCCCGAGCCCTTGTGTATTTTTTTCCCTGGGGGTTAGGGTTTGTTCAGTTGTACAGTAGTTCAAGAACTTTAAGCAGCATATAGCAGAAACAGATTCCCCAAGGGAGGGAGGTGAGTGAAGGAGAGGAGGGGGTAGAATGAAGAACGAGGTTTTCTCACAATCAACCAAAAGTTTGATAAAGAGAAGAAACTGCTCTTTTTTAAAAAGTTGTGTATAGGAAAACATATTTAGCTGGAATGTACAGTATATGTCGACATAAATGGCTGAGAAAATTTTAAGAAAGGCTGGAAGATTGATGATTATTTCACAAAACGTCTTTGTCTGTCTGGGGTTGACTAAGGAGGGGGGGGGGGGGGGGGATACAGGGGTTCCAGCCGCAATGTTGACACTTAAATTGAGGTATTGTACTGAAGAACCCACTTGAGTGACAAAGCTCTCTCTCCATGTGATGTGGACTAGCTACAATAGAGAGTGCATACAGATGTAATGCATGAAGACAATGCCTAGCATTTTCTTTGACGTTGTGGTCCAGAGAGCTCCTCTTCTGACTCACAAAGCAACCGCAAGACCAGGCATGCGTTAAAGAGGGAAAAAAAGGAACAGGGGCCTCATGAAATTCTTACATGTACCCTCACATAATGGGGCACTGCAGACTCACATGTGAGACACGTATCCCAGAGGATTGTAAAAAGATGTTCTAATGCATTTTGAGCTTTCTTTATTGTCTTTCAGCATTACATTGTACATGTACATGTAGGTTACAGTATGCTGTTGTTTCTAAACTGCTTAAAACAGACTTTCATTTAAAGGAAGTATTTATTTTTATGAATGGAGACAAATTAGTGCTTTGGCATGTTCTGTATGTGTAGTTGAGCAATTTATATGAAAATAAGGGGCTTGTGTAAAACAATGGATCATGTTTTTATAAATATGAATGATATACCAGTAGTTATAGTTTATAACGTATGCTTTGTATGAAGAAATATGACTACAGTGTACCAACGTAATGCTGAATAGAAATATGTTTGAATAGATCCTGTCTTTCTCAGAATAAAAGACTGATTATCAAGTCTTATGGCCTTTAAGCACATTGGTGGTTTAACACAATGAACACATTCTATGGAACAGTTTTTATATTGTATGTGTATGCACATACCACAAGTTACTTGTGGTCAGCCATTTTCAACTACATGTATGTAGGGCCTATAGACTCTGCTTTTTTCTAGGCATATGTTATAGATCTAGGCATGTACATATGAAAATTAGAGGCAAGAAGAAGGAAATAAGACAGCTTTATGATAATAATTCATAGCTAAGAATTTTCAAGGCCAAGCATGTCCAGATAACAAGGGCCGACAGTGATTAAAAGCATGGTGTTGGATTACATGCATGTATGTTAAAGCTGACTGCTATAAAAGATATAGAAGCTTGCGTTTTGGGAAAAGTGAAAAAAATTATGTTGTGAGCTTTCTAATTATGTGTATGTATATTATACAAATAATGCACAGGTGTGAGTGTGTTAGTGGTGATGCAGTGCACTCAAGGGTATTTACAATGTGCGACTAGCACGAGGCGCTTGCGCCGAGTGCTTTTGCATAATATTGTAAATACCCGAGATGCCTGCATCTCCACTAACATCACGAATTTAAATCTGTGCATTATTTGTTTTATAAAATGGGTCGGCAGTATGACTTTGTTGTGGAAAATTTGTTAAAACCGCTCCAAATTTCCTCAGATCGCACAGACAAGGAGGCAACATCTGCTTTCGAATTTCTCTTATGACATCACAAGCGTAGCCAGTGTGATGTGCCCCTGAGTAAGCGCATCAAAATCCTTGTGATAGACTTCTAGAAAGAACGCGTATTTCGTGGCGCGTGTCTCAGTTTTTACGCGCTAGAGGTAAAGTGATGCATCCAAAATGCACAGTGCTGCACCAAAAATGCACAGTGCTGCACAAAAAATGCACGGCTGGAAGGTTGCGTAGAATTAAAGCATGAACACGTGATATGCATACGCACTCGCTATTGGCTACATCCTTGAACCCGTTTTATAAATGTACATATATGTAGTTTGGAAGAATATCATTGTAGAAATACCCCCTGCACGGGATTGCTCTTTAGATGCCCTCCAGGGTTCTCACTAGAAAAAAAATCCACACACGGTTCCCACTCTGCGCAAAGCGTGGAAGTTTCGGAAGTTTCGGAAGTTTTACGGAATAACACCTAAAGTTAGGTGTGGCGGCAGTATATGCTATAGTAAAAGGATGAAAAATACTTCTTGGTAAGCAGGAGTTGTCTACTAATGGCATGAAAGTAAAAATACATTGAGATACTCTTTATCTTATGCACTTAATTACCTTTCGATTTCTTATGAAATGAGACCCAACTTCATCCAAGTTATTGATATATAAGTGGAGGCAGTTATCATTGGTAATCTATTGAAATTGCCACTTAAAGGGAAAGTCCACCCTAGAAGTTTCACTGTTTCAATAAAAGGAGATAAATTTGAACAGCATTTTAAAAAAGAAATGAGCAAAATCGGTCAAAGAATAAGAAAATTACACTCATTTACATATTCTAGTAAATTACTCTCGGCTCTGCAAATTGGCAACACTGATGACATCATATGCGAGCAGCTCTCCATTCACTTTGTACATGAAATTTCACATCGACTTATGCAAGTTTGACTGTACATGTAGTTGATGCCCCACTCTCAGTTTCAGTACAGTGTAAGACACAATGTACATGTAGGCCTACAAAGTAGCTGCACGGTTTGTTGAAACTTCATATCGTTTTCTACGTCTGAATGGGGTTCATGTAAACATGAAGTTTCAAGATGTAAACAGGACTTGTCCTACTATCATCCAGCCTCCTCTAATCCAGCACTGAGTGAAAAGCTCTGATAAATGCACATGATCTAGACACAAAATGTAGAGAGAGAGAGAGAGAGAAAGAGACTGTACTGCAGGCCTTGTAAGGTCACATATCTCCAAGTGAGGACAAAAATAGATTTAATTCTTTCTTTGGGTGTCTGACTAGTCTCCCTCCTCCCAGCCTCGTCTGTTTTTCTAGTCTGATGCAGATTAGTCTTTTTTCTAAAAAAAAAACTCATTTTCTTTTGCTAGCGTGATGTTCATTGTTGAGATGAAGGAAGATAACCTTTTTACTCTAGAGATATGTTATGCATTTCAAAGAATAATATACACCCTGTATGATTTTTTTTTCTGCGGAGATCTGACTGCTTCTTAGTATGAAACGAAATACAAATAGGAGGCCTGTAGTAATTCTTTATTCAGTCTGCCTGATAAAAAGATATGCTTGATTTCCCTGTATAGACGAATTAATTTTTAGAAAATGTAATTTTCGTCATCCTTTTCTCTGTCTGTTTTTCTTTCCCAGTTATGATGTTCCTGTTTCCTTACTTGTATAAATATGTGCTGAAGTTGGAATCTTTACAGTGTATGTCTGTATGTAGTTATAGATTTCCAAGAGTAAATGTTTTTGTTTTGTTGTAAGGAACTTCCTGAAAGAGTTGTCACCCACTCAATAATGATTATAGGTCTATTTTTAATGTGTTTGTTTTGGAGGAAGATATAGAATATTTCCTTCTAAACTGACATCCTTGTGTCTATTAATTCATTTTAATGGCCAGCAATGTCATGTTATTTATTTACTTTATCAACACTTCTCAGTTATTGATCACTAATGAAATTTGTTTATAAAAATATTGTCTTTTTATTTAATGCTAGTGCAAAACCTTGGCTTTAAGTAAATTGTAATTGAGTTTGTGACTGTTATCTTAAAAGAAAAAAAATGAGATCATACACTGTAGTTTCAATTTCATTAGTAATAGCATATTTTATTGATCTTGGATGTGAATTCAATATGTTTGAAATTAGCTGCACTGTTGATTTTTTAAATAAACCTTATCAAATCATATCAGATCAGATCATGTAATTACTTAATAGATCTCAAGTGGAATCTTGGCATCATTAATTGACGTTGGTTGGTACATGCATGTATCTTACCATTTTAACATGTTGCCACTGAAGAAGGAACTTTTTTTTCTTCTTGTGTAGTGACATCACGATATGGCTGCATTGCCAATTTGAGTTTACCACTTATTACTTATTAGTGGTCTCAATTTGTAAAAAATCATAAATCATTCATGGTATGATTTCTCTTGATTCTTTATTGATCTCTGCTTGATTTCTTTCTCTGATTCCAGCATACCGGTAACCAATTCTCCCTTAAATGTTCATTCCCCTTGAATACTCCAGTAATTCTAGTAATTCTATAATTAAGATATAACATCTTTTTCATTCGGTCATTTATTTGTATATTTGTATATTTGCACAGGAATCATTACATTCACGCATTGAAAATCAATTTGACTGCAGTGAATGAAGTATAGTTGCCTTTGGATATATTGTGATTTGTCACGAATTTATATTCAGCAAATCTATAGGCCTAGAGGTCTGTGTATGTACCAGCATAATAAGCAGTTCATCTCTTTGAATTCCTTCATGCAAGTATTATGAGGTACTGGAACTAAAAATACAATCACTTACTGAAAATAATTTTTATTGCAATGAATAAGGTATAAGTTTCCTTTGAACGCATTGTGGTAACTGGTATTGTAATCGGCTCTCCATGCAAAGTTTGTTGACTCTGTATTTATGCTCCATTGGGAAGTAGGTCTCTGTGGTTAGCCTCATTCAAGGCTAACTGAAATGTTTCCTCTTGAATGAAATAGAATTCTGCAGACATATGTGTGAACCTGTATGTCAAGACTACAACATTCAGTAAAAACAGGTCCCAAATAGGAAGGTGATAGTTTTTGTCTGACAGCAAAAAAAAAAAAAGTTTGTGACTCAGTCATTACTTTCTACTGTATCCTTTGAGAATCTTCGCCAGAGGCTACAGTATTGAAGAACACCCACTATGTTGTCTGTATGAAGTATGTATGTATGCAGGCACTGAATATCAGAGTGTAAATATCCATTGTAATCTTGGGCCAAGTTTAGATTTAGAAAAAGAAGCATTTGGTTATGCTTCCTGATATACAATATTTTGAGGAAATTTTGCTGTTTTAGTGATCCATATCCTCTGCCTTGCACCGGCATAGCCAGGATTCCATTTTAGGGGGGGGGGGCAGTAATAAGCATGCGAAGTGTGCGAATTACATAGTGAGTGCACAAGGCACAGTCCTTAGAAGGGAGGGTGCAGGAAGGGGGAGTTTCCACCCTCACATGTGGAAGCTTTGACGTTTTTAACTCATCATTCCTTGTCCGCTCCTCTTCTTACATGTATGTTCTCTCACTTTTTAAACTTCTCTCTCAAGTTTTTTTTTTTTTTTTTTAGGGAAAGAATGTAAAATACACACTGTTGTCTTTGTTGTTTGCATTCCAGACACATCTTTTTGTATCACCCTGTTTTGCTTAGCTATCGTAGGGTTAGTTTGGTCTGCATTAAAGTTGGGCCCTGTTTCATAAAACCGTCACCTGGCTGGGCAGGCTGGCAGAAAGGCATTGACGGGTGCACATGGTGCAATGTAATACATTATACATGTACATCCCCTTGCTGGCAGAAGAGCATAACGCGCACGCACACTTTACCTTTCTCGTAGCGTGTGCTCGAGCTAATGCCCTTCTGCCAGCCGGGGGGGGGGGGGAGGATGTATGAAATCGCGCATGCACATGTGCTACTGCCAGCCAGGCAATGAAACTTGTTATCAGTAACAACTGCCACATTTCTATGTCAAATTTGCCCTCTGCCAATCAGATGCAAGGATTTCAGTAGCATATAACAGTTATACTGCAACTTGTTTAATATTGATAACAAGTTTTATGAAATGAGGGCCCAGTATTCAGTTAGTGTATGAAATTGATGCCAATCCGTTGTCACAGTAGCAGCGTCGTACAAACCAGGCCTATCGGCAAATGTACAATTGACCACAGTACCCTATCATATGATAATACAGTGGAAACCTGGTATAAAGAGATCAGGGGGATGTAACATAAAAAATACAATCAATCTTACTATTGATATCAATCGTAAGTCTATGGCAAACCATGTACTAAAGAGATACAATTGATTGTAAGATTGATTGTATCTCTTTATGTTACACCCCCCTGATATAACAATATTCCTGATATAACAAGGTAATATTTTGGTCCCAGCTCTTTATATTCTTTTGTTTTTTAACCATGATATAACAAGATTCCTGCTATAACAAGGTAATTTTGATGGTCCTAAGGACCTCATTATACTGAGCTTCCACTGTACTGCACCACCATGTAAACTGTATGTATAGCAGTCTTGTACGTGTACTTTCATTTTTGGTTTGTTTTCACATCGTTTGCCCTGCCCTCTTGTGATGTTCCAAACCACTGTTATTTTTTTTTTGTCGGTTTCATTTTCTTTCTTTAATTGGCCTACTGCTGTGTGAACAAGTATGATGTATAGTCTTGGGCTCATTTTCATGGTGCCACAATCGGGGCATATTTTGGGTGTTGACTCACATTGCAGGTGTTTGATAGTGTTTTGTGAGAAAAGAATTTTTCTTCTTCTTCTTCTCTTTTTTCCACCTTTCTTTTTTTTTGGGTTTAGTCTGGTAGTCAGGCAGTAGTATTTTGCTGAAGCTATTTGGGGAGTGTACCGGGGGTAGTCTAAAGCTATGCCATGGATGAATACTAGTTTGCAGGTACAGTTGTACAAACCCTGGTCTGTGAAAACAGGTCTAAGTAGGAGACTAAGGCAGGTCAATGGGAATCGTGTACTGCAGCCACTAGGCACATGGCCTAGGCTTCTCTCAAGACCCAAATGTAATTTAGGAAAGTGTCAGTTAGCCTGCAGACTATGGTACCTGTATTAATACAGCCTGTGCTCCATAATCAGGCCTACCTTACAGGTGGGCAAATTTTAGTGAGCTGGTAGCTTGGATGGCTATTCCAATATTTCTGCCACTGATATACGTTGCAGCAGTTTAAAGGCATTGGCTAACATTGTTATGATTTTAAAAAAATCTTGATTTGTTACTTGAAAATGGGATAAACATTAGGGTTATAGTGTAAAAATACCAGTCTGAAAGCTTCAAAGTATAATATCCACAGGAAGTATTTTTAAATATTAAAAATGTGAGCCAATGTTTGAAAAATAAACGAGGGTCGGTTGCCCAGAATAGACATAAGGAGTGCGCATGCGCGTATGACTCACCTTACCGTACTGTATGTATTGGCGTATCACGCGGCGGGAGGCACATAACGGCATTTTCAAATTCAAGCAAAGTGGTCCTCTTAGTGATTGTCTCATGAGACGAAGGATAATAAAAATCGCCGTTTGCGTCTAACTTACACTTTTTCATTCCAAATTATGGTTGGTTTCAGGGTTTTTGAGTACAAATACAAGTACTCATACACATGTTTCATCTTAGTTTGAGAATTTTTTAAATCAGCTACTCACAAAGTTAGCCAATGCCTTTAAGTGGATCAAAAAAAGAAGACATTGTAAGAAATCATTTTTGCAGATACACAATGTACTAACAGCTGAATTTTTCAGATACGTATAAAGATAAGATTGATTAAAGGCATTGGCTAACTTTGTGAGCAGCCAATTTGAAAAATTCTTATCTGCCTCCCTCCCCTCCGTGTGATACGCCAATACACACAGTACGTAACGTTCTGGTGAGTCATGCGCACTCCTTATGTCTAGTCTGTGCATCCTACCCTTATATATTTTTAAAACATTGGTTCACATTTCTAATATTCAAAAATACTTCCTGTGGATGTTATACTTTTAAACTTTCATACTGGTATTTTTACACTATAACCCTAATATGTTTATCCCATTTTCAAGTAACAAAA
Source organism: Echinometra lucunter (assembly GCA_029962745.1). NCBI lineage: Eukaryota > Metazoa > Echinodermata > Echinoidea > Camarodonta > Echinometridae > Echinometra > Echinometra lucunter. The sequence goes on along the minus strand of CM057169.1, from coordinate 4,367,721 downwards.
TGAGATTTTAAAGAAATTATAACAATGTTAACCAATGCCTTTAATATTAGTCTTGAGAAGGTCTTGCTTGGCTTTGATTTTTTGTTGTTGTAATTTGTGCTTCACAGTGTGATAAATTTTATTTTTAAATGCCTTCTGCAAAAGGTAGTTCATGCAGAAATCTTTTTTCCATTTTTGCTCCCCCTCCCCCTCTTTGTGATTTAAAAAATATATTCAGGCTCTGTATGAATTCCATTTCATATTTTGATTACATTGGTGTCCAGCTTTTTTTTCCTTGTTGTTTTGAATGTCAAGTTCATGCATGTCTGAAAATTCATCTTGAGAATGAGATTCAATTTAAATTCATCTTGGGTATTTCTGTGGAAGATACCAATAGAAATGTCTAGGAAATCATAGTGATGGGAATTTCCCATTTGAACATGTATGTTTCCAATTTTGAGTGTAGACCTACATGTAAATGTAATTCTGGAAATTTGTCATTAGTATGTAATTTCTTAAATTATATCTGTTGTATAATGTAGATGCAGCAATTTAATATGAAGTAATAATTCATGAAGTTAGGTTTTTAAAAAACTCTTGTGAATCATATAATTGGTAGACCTTGAAATTAAACATATTTTTATGTAAGACAATACCTAATATTTCCTTATTATAGTAGGCTTTCTGATGTAGCATATTTATTTATTATACAGCATTCATATGAGGAACTCCTTGAGACTAATTACTTGTCCAGTCCAGTTGCTTGATGAGTTGTGACCTAAATGGTATAGTATTTCCATTTACCGTTTGTCTCTTTTCTTCTTGCACGTTGTAATGAATATAATGGCAATTAGAAGCTGGGGGTTTGGTTTAACAGGCCACAGACGAGAAGACGTTCAAAGCCTGTCTGAAGATCCGCATGGTCTAATGGGCACCTAATAGCAATTTCTTTTCTTAGCATAGGCTGTATAGTAGATGTTTGACGAGACACTTCCACGCGTGTTTGATGTACATTGACTGTGTACACAACTGTGTATTAGCCCAGCTCTTGATTTGTCAGAAGGGTTATATGATTGTTTGATTGATTAATTGATTGATTAATCAGGTTTATTAAAAATCAACAAAACAAAGCAGCCGTAAGGCTGATACAGTTTGCTTTACAGAGTCACATATCACAAGGTAAAATCAACATTAAAAATAAATACGTGATAAAAAAGCATGGAGCTACATACTAATTCAGGTATACAGCAATTATACATGTATGCGAAAATTTACAGTTGAAAAATTAACAATTATAATTGTAGACGATAATTCATGTCTAAGGAAATCGTGAGAGCCAAAATGAGGAATAATTTCATTATTAATATATGTTTAATTAAAGTAATGTAGTTTGGGTGATATCATGAAGTTGAATAACAGAAAGTTAAATCAGATCTTCATTCCGGATTATCATTGAAATGAAATAATAGGAGAGATCAAACCAACGGTTATGGAAAAATGAAGATAGAGAGAGAGAGGGGGGGGGGGGGGGGGGGGGGGAGAGAGACAGAGAGAGACAGAGAGTTGTAGTAGGGAAGAGTAGAGTAATATAGGAATACAATATCAGAGAGGCTATGTTTTCTAAGCAAGTTACAATGAAATAAAAATTCCTATGAAGAGAATAATCAAATTTATATAAGTATGAAAACTATGCTGCTACTTGAGACAAGATAAAGTCACAAATGCGCATGCCCCACCTTGAGTAGTGCCTTCACGCTACAGAACTTGAGTGTAGCTCAGGGTGGACGGTCAATATTGTCATTGGCGTTTTGACTTTTGGACGTGGAATGCAAAGCAAAGATGAGAAGTGGGGAAATAAGATGAAAAGTTGTCCATTTCCATTTAGATTTAGTGGAAGGGGGGGGGGGGGAGAGAGACAACTGTGATTATGTGTTGCTGAAAGATCTTTTAAAACATGTAGTGAATATCTCTTGTTTATAGTCTTCAAACAGTTAAAAGTTGTATTTCTATGTTATCTTGCACTTGAAAATTTTAATTAAAGATGAAGAATAATATTCAAAAGTGAAAGAAAATCAGACAGATATGACATCTTTGGAGAGCTTAAAGATTGATCAAACATTTAATAACTGTCTTTCAGAAAGTTACATGTTGTCTTTTAACTTGTTACTTTTGTAGAAAAAAAGTGATGTATGTACAAGAAGCACATGAAAAATGGTCCATTTGAAAGGGCAAGGTCAGATTTCATGTCTTTGTTGAGCTTGAATGTCTGTTAAATGTTCGATAAATGTCCTTTTTGTGGTCTTCTTTAAGAAGTCCTGGTGTATACTTTTCATGTTGGCTCTTCAAACAGGTATTGAATACGTTGTATGTTGACACGCTATTCCCCATATCCGACTCTACCTATTTACTCTGTACACATTTGATCAACGTGGGGAAAGAAAGGAGAAATCGAAGTTGGAAGTGGACCAAGTACAATAGGATGTCTGTTCCGTCTCCAGCACGAGAACTTGTTTTACTGTACCTTTCAGAATTCGAAAGATTGAAAATTGAAGATTAAGCCATGCATCAGTAATGTACATGTTTTGTAGTTGAAATGGAAAGACTGAAAGATTACAGATTAGGCAATGGAACATGAAGCTTTTGACGTATGAATTACATACTGCCAGATGTGCAGCCTGTTTTTCAGAATCACTTTCAAACACTGAATGGAGGAAAAGGAAACTTTTAATATATCCAATCTGACCTAAAGAATAATCGGTCGGATGAATGTAAGGGCAGCCACATGTTCATCTAAAAAAAAATCTGTTTGGGAGGAGGTAAAAACTAACACAACTGCCACACCAATGAAACACACCAAACCGCACACAGACTGAGCAAAAAAAACAACTGTATTGCCCCAGTGGCCAAAAATCAGTCGGTTTTGTACATATACATGTAGTTTGACTGAGGTAAAAATTTTGCAGGTTATATATAATTGTCCTTCACCTTCCATCTGGCTTAGAGGGAACCACTTTCCTATTTTAATCCCCCCTCTTTGAAAGATTGATGTGTTTGATAGGCCATTACACTTGGTAGTCCAACACATGCAAATCAGTGTTTGTATTCTAGTATACAGTTCTAATTTTTGTTTAGATTTTTGTTTTTAAACTTATTATATATATATATATATATATATATATATATTTTTTTTTTTTTAGATATAGCATAATTTATGTTTCATATAAGACTGCTTCTTGTATTTATGGAACTGCTTCACTATTTTCCCCTCTTACTAACTTACCAAATGAGTGCTTCTGATATAGGCTATCTAAATGTAGGCTACACTTCTCACTCCCTTACATGCATATTAGTGCTTGCACTTCAGTACACATTTTCATAAAGAATTGTCTGTTTCATAGCGAATGCAAGACTTTGTTTTGTATGGAAATGGAACTGTTTTTATTACCATTTTCCACTCTTAAACAAAGACTGCTTCTGATAGGCCATCAGTACACTTCCTACATCTGTAGTCCCATACTTGCTTATTTCATGATGTATTATTCATTTTATCATTCATCCATTCATTCATTCATTCATTCATTCATTCATTAGCAAGATACATCCATTTCATGTACTATGTAGACCTGCATGCATTGTGAGACCGTGTGTTTATTGGCCCAATTCCCATTTACTACGTTCATTCTACCAGCCATGATTGTACACTTCTTTGATAAAGTGTCCAGTTGGTTGGTCGTAAAATGCATGGTACTGATGGAAGAGATTCATTCAGTACCCCCCCCCCAAATATATAGCCAATAAATCATCCCCTAAGTGAAGCATGATGGATGAATGGTAGTCTACCAGCACAGACTGTACTTTGACACTAAGAAAGTAATAGTTATATTAGTCTCTGTAGAAAATGTACCCACTGATTTACGCCCATGTACTAATTAGCCTTCAGCACCAATTATCTTGGGTCTAGGACCAGCCTTTTGGTCTGCATTTTTCTTTGTGGGGGGGGGGGGGGAGGGTCAGTTATCAATGTGCTATGGATGGCCTAAAAGATTCAAATAATTCCTGTTAAAACATAAAAAAAATAGAGAAAATGATGATGATGATAGTGACGACGATGATGATGATAATGATTATTAACCCATTCGTGACAGAGGTCCACATTTTGTGGTTTGGCCTAAAAGCTTTTGATGCAAAGCCCTAAAAATCATACCAAATACATGAGCAGAAAGAGCAAAAAATTCTACACAAACTGTGCCCATTTTGGTTGCGTCAATATCTGTTGTTTGATGCTGAAAATTTTTTAAAGGAAAATAAGCATTAAAATCCTTAAATTGGCAATGTGATAGAAAGTCTAAAATCACCATTTTCCCCTGCAAATTGGCAACTTTTTGACTTCTCATAATTTCTGTCAATTTATATTCATTTCAGATACATGACATTTTATAAGAAAAAATAAAATAAAAATGTTGGTGTTGCCAATTTGAAGAATAAAAGCTGATCAAATTAGGCTTTAAATAATTCCTGTCACGAATGGGTTAAGAATGATGATAATAATGATAGTTATAAATGAAGGTGATGTACAAGATGTATTTAGGACTTGCATTTATCTATATCTGGCCCACATCTTTTTAGGATACCCAGATTAAATAGTAAATTCATACCATAGTTTGGGGTTAAACCAACTGTGAATTGAGGCAATGTTTTCCATATTTTGACTGATAAGGTTTTTATCTACAAAGTAAATGCAGGTCTGTGTGGTGTCAATCTTGGAGCTTTAGAATTGAATGGATTTAGAGGAGTGTTATGATAGGGTATGTTCTCTTTCCAGTAAACATAGCATTAGTTACAGGTGATTTACCATGATTTGTTCTGGTTATGTGAACTCAACCCTTCTACATGTGGGCAATAGTCCGTAGCTTGGTTTTCACTGTGGCCAAGATAGCTTCTAAGCGGAACAGAGTGGATGGAAATGACCCGTCTGCTATGCAAATAATGCAGATAAAAAAATGCATTTTGTGTTCGTCATGCATCTTTTCGCACCACGTTATTTCGCCAAGCTACCCAAGTACAAGAATACATATTTGTGAATTGTGAAAATTGATCTTTTGAAGTTTTTAGTTAGGAAAACAGGTTATACTGTAAATTCTGACATCCAACCCTAGTCTTACCCTTGGGTACTGGTTCTTATGAACCGAGGACCCTGATTGGACGTTCATTCTCCCCTACCACTGTCATGGTGTCGGAATCCACGGGATGATGAAGGTTTAGAGCATGAAAGCAAGTTTTTTTATGGCAAGATAAGATTTATGGACTAAAGGTAAACTTCTAAATTCACAAAGCTTATGGTATGATTTTGAGCAAGAATATATATGTAGCCCAGCTGCCCCTCCAATCCATAACAGACTGGGTTTTTTTTTTCAAGACACATTAATGATTAATTTAATCTTACATTTAGCTATTTAGATTTCAAAATTAGCATGAAAGAATCCCCACCTTTGATGGATGTGTGGAGATAGTGTCAGGATTTTTATTATTATCTAGATTTAAGCTCATGAAAATTTGCAACATCTTTCATCTTCATATTGTGTTTTGGGAAAACTTATTGTGCACACACAAAATGTAGTGTGAACAGGGTGTGTATGATGTTTTAATCTGTTATGGTTGTGTGTAAATGCACCTATTGATGCAATTGTCTGGATTGTGTTTTGCTTCATAAAGGGAGGATGAAATCACATGAAATTGCATCATCTTACTAACGTCATTGTATGTTCTGGGAAAATGTACTTTTCTGTGCATGCACAATATATAGTGTGAACAGGGTGTGTATTATGTTTTGATCTGTTATGGTTGTGTGTGAATGTGAATACACCCATTGAGCCGATTGTCTGGGTTGTGTTTTGCTCCATTATGGGAGGATGAAATCACAAGAAATTTGCAACATCTAACTAATGTCATTATGTTCTTGGAAAACTATGTTCTGTGAATACAGAATATGCAGTGTGAACAGGGTGTGTATGATGTTTTAATCTGTTATGGTTGTGTGTGAATGCACCTATTGATGCAATTGTCTGGATTGTGTTTTGCTCCATAAAGGAAGGATGAAATCACATGAAATTGCATCATCTTACTAACGTCATTGTATGTTCTGGGAAAATGTGCTTTTCTGTGCATGCACAATATGTAGTGTGAACAGGGTGTGTATTATGTTTTGATATGTTATGGTTGTGTGTGTGAATACACCCATTGAGCCGATTGTCTGGGTTGTGTGTTGCTCCATAATGGGAGGATGAAAATAAAGGTTAGAGGAAGGGCAGACTACTGGGATATAATGGGATTATATCCAAGTCCTGTTTTGATTGTCCCATTTTATCGGGAGAAGAGGAAGGAAAAACCTTGTTTTATTTTGGGGAGAGAGATATGTCATTGAGTTTGGGAGAGTTTGTTTTGGTTTAGATTGTGTTGGAAGGGAGGGTTTGACGGATGTGATCAACGTATTTGATGAAAGGTTCTGGAGGAGCTGGATGGCATGGAAAAGTACTTTTTGTTACCATTTTCAAGTGAAAATTAATTGTTTTGTGTGTTCGATGCAATGTGTTTTGAAATCCCTGGAAAAAGCTTGGTCAGAAAAATGCAAGAAGTCTGAATTTTTTCTATCAATGTGTTCAAAGCGAGAAATTTGCCTCATTTTGCTACTAGTATTTGACTCAAGACAAATGAACAATAAGTAACTAGTATTTTGTACAAAATGTTTCACTGTAGGTTGGTTATCTTGGTGTTATGATCTCTATTCATATTGCATTGCATTATTATCTTGGAAATGGCAAATAATTTACATAATTCTATTTTTTTGAGAAATAGGTCATGAGTATGGGAGATTTTGTTCGAGTTTGGATTTTGAGATGAGAAAAAAAAAGTGAAAGCTATGGCCAACATTTTCAAGGAAGAAGCCTCGTAGAGAATATTTTGAAAGATACCTGTACCAACATTTTAGCAACATTTTCAAGTGAGAAAAATAAGAGTAGTTTTACATGTATCATACATGAGAAATATCAAATTAACAAACGCTTGAGATGACAGAAACATATACTGAATCCAGTTATAATTCAAACTAGTATTATAACAAGAGAAGAGACCAAAAATTAATGGAAAATAATGGAACCATTTTCCCCCCTCCCCTCCCAAAAAAGAGGGGACACTGTAAAGCTGCTTTGAATCCTTTGTTTTGCTTATTATAAATTAATGTTTTAATTTCTAAAGTTGAAAATCTTTGATTTTTGTTTGTTTGTTTTGTTTTTGTTTTTGTTTTTGTTTATGCTGCTGTAAAGAAAATTACTTTTCTATTTCATGTCTGTAAGGATTAAGCTTGACATTTATGGTTCTGGTTGAGAATCTATACACAACCATTCATAAATCATATTTTTAATATTTGTTTGCAAAATCATATAGTTGGCATTTTAAGAAAAGCAATAAGATCTTCCTTGAACTCAAGAAATGTGGAAAACTAAGTCTTGTTGGTTTTGTGGTGAGTTTTCCAGTTCTCGGAAAATAATGTGCCCTCTGGGTTTCTTCCAGGCCTGACAACTTACTAACTATGAATCGACTATAGATGGCGCTGTTGCAGTTCTTGCAGTGGTGAAGCAACCAACTAAATCAGTGACATATATGCTCAGTCAGTAGACACTGGACTTTCTGACAGTTTCTGTGTGTGTATCTTCCTGTCATCAAAATTACAGGGGCCTTGGGAGCTGGGGGGGGGGGGGCTGGAGGGCTGCCCCCTACAATTTCGGCCAAAACTGAAAAAGGAGTATAATTTATTTTTTAGAACTACAAATTGTAAAAAATTATCCAAATTGCTTTAATAATATAGGCTTCGCGATATTAGTTTGAAATGTGCACGAATTCACACAGATGTTGACTTTTTCATGGATTAATTCTTTTCTCAACAGATATCAAATCAAGATTAAGGATATCTTTGGGCAACCTGATATCAATTATATGAAAATATTGTTACCATAAAGAAACGTGGGATTTCTAAAAAATTCTTAAATTTAATCAGATGAGTCGCAGATGCCATAAAAAGAAAGGAATTAAATAAACAAACTTAAAAACAAGCATTTAAATAATTGCCATGGAAGAATGTGTCAACAAATTTGTTCTTCAAGAAAAAAAATTATGTGGATATGAAAAATAGTTGGAGCAGTGGAAAGCACTATTTTAAAAGGATGTATGTACATCTGGAATCAGCCTAGCTCTGATTTTCCTATATATCGTCTTTTAACACATAGTTAATGCCAGAAGGGTAAAAGTATGAGTTAACGCCCTTCTGGCTCCAAACACACAATATGTGCTTGCAAAAAAATGTAGCTGTAAAGTACATGCACACTTCTCTTCTACGTAATTCTCATGTTTACATTAGAGAAAACTAAACAAACACCCATCCTACGGCGTCAAGAAGATGCATGATAGCGGAAAGATTGCCTGATGTCTTCTTTGTCATGCTGCCAATTTGAGTGTGAAATGCAATCAGCGAGGATCGAGTCAGGTGGGGAAAGGCGACGTTCCAATTCTCGGCAATTCCATGAAGATCAATCAAATATTGGTTCCTCTATGTGGTGACATTCTGGAGAATAAAATTACATTGTCTAGATATTATGCCGAGACTGGCTGTACATGTACTCTATAGGGAAAGACCACTGTATCCAGGAAATATTTTGGGCAGTGCTGTGGTTAGTGTACTGCCTATATCATGCTTTTTTTTTTTCTTTGGAGAGTTGAGGGTTCAAACCTCTTAGAGGTATCCCGGGGAATGAAATTGCTTGGTGTGGAATATTGATGGGGGTTGTACAGAGAACGGTATTAATAATGGGGCTCTGTGGTTAGTGTACCTTCCCTCTACATCACATGGTTTGATCCTGTTTGAGAGGGTTTGGGGTTCAAAGTCAAACCTCTTGATTCCTGTTAGAGGTATCCTGGGGAATGAGATTGCATGGTGTGGCATGTTGATGGGATTGTACAGGGAACGGTAGTAATAAAGGGGCTCAGTGGTTAGTGTACCTTCCCTCTACACCACATGGTTCAATGCTGTTTGGCAGTGTTTGGAGGGTTTAGGGTTCGAATCCCTTGATTTCTCTCCAAGGCATCCTGGAGAATTAATTTGCATGGCATGGAATGTTGATGGGGTTGTGCAGAAAACGGTGTTAATAAGGGGCTCTGTGGTTAGTGTCCCATCTACATCACATGGTTTGATGCTGTTTGGCAGTGTTTGGAGGGTTTAGGTTTCAAGCCTCTTGATTTTTTTTGTGGTGATATTCTGAAGAATGAAGTTACAGAATTCAGATAAAATGTTGAGATGGGAAGGTACATGTACTAAGTAGAAGGTATCCCAAAAACATAAAGGGCCCTGTGGTTAGAACTTCAGAGTACTCTCTACCTCCAATGGTTTGATTCTGATTTTAGAGTTTATGGTTCAAGGCCTAGGGTTCTTCCTTGTGACATCCTGCCTGGAGAATGAAATTACATGGTCTAAAATGTTGGGATTTGATGTTTTATGAGAATGTTTCCAGTTGAAGTATAAGAGCATCATTGTTATTGTATACTCCATAATATCAGGTTCCATTCTAATTGGACGTTTGAAGGATCGGATCTCACTATATTATGACGAGTTTTAAAATGATAAAATGATTCAGGGATGGTTATCCATGGATGACATTGACAGCTTGAATTGCAGTGATAGTAAGGTTTAAGGTTCAAATTCCATCCATCTCAGTACTCCTTCCAGGGGTATTATCAGGTGCCCAGGAAACACGGGCCACCCAAATTTAGGTCTGGACCCCCAAAATTGAACAATTGTAACACGGGGCTCAGTACATCAGAGCCTAGAATTTTAGTCTGGAATCCCTACCATAAAGGCTAGTGTGAAGCACTGCCCAATCCCCAAAGCCACTGGAACAACTTAAAATGATATGGAAGGAAAGGAAATATAACTGGAAATGGAAGATATTCAGTGTGAAGATGTTGTGCTCATACACTCTATAATCAAATTTGACTCGGAATGACGTCAGCTGGGAGTCAACTCTATTCTGAGTTAAAGGGGCTGGAAAGTCGCAAATCATGGGATTACGGCGGGTGGCCCAACTCGGGTCATAGTCGGATATCTTTGTATATCTTCAAAAACGAACACGCAATATTACTGCCGGAACGGGCAAACCCGACCAAAATATTGAAGTATTACGATCATCAGCCTTCTTGATCGTCTTGCTTTTCACTCTGAATCACTTGCATTTATTTCTCTGTGTATTCCGGTTACAACAGTCATTCTGCTGAACAAAAGCCAAAGTGAGTAATATAAAAGCAAGGTACCCCACCAGCGCTCAAAATACACGGGGGCGGCTGGCGATTCGCCCCTGTGACTTTAAAAAAAGCCTCTGTCAGAGAGTTAACGAGGGCGATTTTTAAAATATGAATTAAAAAAATTGCCCCTGTCAAATTTTCATGGTAGATTACAAAAATGTTGGCACCAGGCAACATAACTTCAATTGTGAACTTATATAATTTAGAATCGAGTTAATTCAGTTCCAAAATAGAACTCAAATACGTACGTTCTTGTACTTCGTGACCGTCATGATCATCCGACTAACTTCCTAAATCCTAAATGCACTGTGCTGCGCCAGTGCCAGCCACTGCACAATGCGGCCGCATGCACAACTTCCATTCATGAAAAAAAATAATAAATTCTTGTAAAATACCTGGCTTACGATAAAGTCTCTAATTGTTTTGATTTATGGAATATCATCACTGAGATCATTTGTAATCATGATCATGCCGAACTAATTATTCTTGTATCATCAGACATAATAATTTCAATAAAAATCGCTGGAACTATTTTAGAAACAAGTGATTGCTTTTATTTTCGAGCGGACAGCACAATCCAAGTAATTATTTGCACCCCTTGACAAAAGGCTATATCATTGTCAACAAGACGGTTTGCTGTTGGCGATGGAATACCAAACAAATTTTCGAAAAATGGTTTGCTAATGGTATTTTTCCTAGAAAAATTAGGGTAATTATTCCGCTTAAAAATAACTATTGAGTGTGGATATACAGTATTTTTTCATTGATATGGACGTAAAATCGGTAAGAATGGTCTTTTGAGATGTACGAAATTTTGAATCAGTCCCACTCATTGCATTCTGTGGTGGACATTGCCACTTGTGACGATCGGAGCCCAAGTCCAAAGACTTCAAACTATGAATTGGCCGTAACTTATGATGCAAATTAGTGGTAATTTGACAGCAAATTACTACTCGGGTACTCAAAAAAACTCGAGTATTTTTATCTACTCGCCTCGAATAGTAAAATCACTACTCGTAATACAATACGGTACATAAAATGTTGGATCACATAAATAAGGAGGAAACTCAGGGAAACCTAATTTTAAGTCAAGTGGTACAAAACATTAGCTAGACATTGAATTAAAAGGCTAATAAAGTGTTTTCAGGGGGGTAAGATGGACAAAAAATACATGCAAAAAAGAGCTCCCGTCATCACAAAAAGAGCCTCCGTGAGAAAGCTGACGGGGGCTCTTTTTTATTAGGGTTTTCGAAAAAGAGCCCCCGTGGAAAAAAATTAATTTGAGGGTTGTACCCCACCCTCACAGAAATTTTATTCGCTGGTCCCAGGTCATTGTGCAGTTTAGCTTGCAATATGGAGAAAGCGAATGAGTTTGGGTTTACACAGTTAGCGACTTTCCATTCCCTTTAAAGTGACTCAGATTTCCAAATTTGACTCGGAATGGTGTGGTGTCAACTGAGAATCAACTAAATTTGAGTCAAAGTAACTCCATTTCGAGTCAAATTAATTTGGAAATCCAAGTCACTTTAACTCCAAATAGAGTTGACTCCCAGCCAACTCCATTCCCAGTCAAATTTGACTCCGCAGAATAACAGTGTATATGCAACATTATCTTTAACTAAATTGTATTACTTTATGACTATGAATACTCACCGCATCATAGTATGAATTGACAATATTCTGGCAGCATGATTTATACGCTGCTTAATAATACTCGACAATGTGTGGGAGATGAAATAACATTGACATTTTAGCAATCCTCAATGTTGGATATAATAGATCTCCGAGACAATGCCGAAGTAAGGATGGGGCCTGCGCTGTCTTCGTCTTCATTTCCGCTTCACAAAAAAAAAGAAGAAGAATCTTCTTCATGAGTCTGGCTTGCTCGCAGCTGGAAGGCAGATCCTACGAGATGCCAGGAGCAACATTATTCATATATGTAGAGAAAGGAAAACATGCGCCGGCACATTTTATTGCATTATGTTTCAATATAAGACATGAATTGCATTTCGGTGACAGACTAGAGGCGATATATACGTGTCCTCGGCTCTTGAGATTATTAGCCAGTTTAAAGGAAAAGTGTCCTGTCTGTGGAAATCTATTCAGAGATATCTTTTCATGTAATACATTATACTTCCATACTATAACAAGCCAAAAAATTGTTCAGGTTTTCCGCTATTTTGAGGCTAATCTGATTATCCTAGTAGTTTGTTCTTGTTATATTACTTTGTACAGTTATATGAATAAAGTCCCTGTGCAATACATATGTACAGTTATTATCATTAATTATTATGATTATGCAGCTGGTTTAGATGAAATCCACTAGTTTTATGTGGAAAAAAAAAATTCTTTTGAGAATAAGCCCAGATTCTGCTTCAAACAGGAAGTGACTCTGAATGCAACCCCCACCCCCATCCCCTCCCCCCCCCCCTCCAGTAGATTTCAACCCTGTAACATTTGGAAAATAAAGAAGGAAATTTTCCTGTACTTGCATGATTTCAGTTATGCAGCAACAGTCAGGTTTTCCATTTTTGGTGTTGAAGACAAATAACAAGATCACTTGAAGGAATGCACTGCTTATTTGCATCTGTATGGTTTCATATTAAAGGCATTGGCTAACATTGTTATGATTTTTAAAAAATCTCATTTTGTTACTTAAAAATGGGATAAACATTAGGGTTATAGTGTAAAAATACCAGTGTGAAAGTTTCAGAGCATAATATCCACGGGAAGTATTTTTAAATATTAGAAATGTGAACCACTGTTTGAAAAATATACGAGGGTCGGTTGCATAGACCAAACGTAAGGAATGCGCATGCGCACATGACTCAACGGACCGCACTGTGTGTATTGACGTATCACGCGGCGGAAGGCAAGTAACGGTATTTTTGAATTCGCGCAAACGGTCCTCTTAGTTCAGTGTCTCTCGAGACGAAAGCTAATAAAATCGCGGTTCGCGTCTAACTTACAGCTTTTCCTTCCAAATTATGGTTGGTTTCAGGGTTTTTGAGTATAAATAAAAGTACTCATACACATGTTTCATCTTAGTTTGAGAATTTTTTAAATCAGCTGCTCACAAAGTTAGCCAATGCCTTTAATGGAAATGTGAAGCCAACTAAAAAACTAAAATATTATTGAAGAAGTTATACAGACTCTCACAGAAATATTCGCACGTTTTAGACAAATATTGTCTGTGGAAGAAGTACAGGTGACGAATCCGAATGAAATAACATATGGAAAGGATAAGAGATGGTCAAGGGGGGGGGGTGTTAGAAGATTGCACATCTGATGTCTGCATCTTAAGGGGTATCCGTGAAGGTAATATCGCTGTTACTTTAATGATTATCTCTCCTTCCTATGCCTCCAATCCTCCCTAGGCTATGCCTCGATGAGTATTCATTTGCATCGTCTGCAGAGGGGCACATTGGTTTTCTAATCATAGAAGGGGAGCCGAGAGGGGGAGGGGTTTCCAGAAGATAGAATATTTAAAGAATCTACATCATATTAACTGTTAAAGGGATCTGGTAACTTTGTGGAGGCTTGGTTTGATAAATTGTTGAATTGTGATGTCTGTGTTCAGAAGGATAAATAAACAGACAGGAATATACAAGCTTTTGAAATACAAGATGTTTTTATCAAGATATCTATCACTGAATTCTGCCACTTACAAAACTGTCCTGGGTATGCTTTTGCCTAACGCTGCAGTCCATAGGGCAAAAAGGTTGGTATTTCTGGTCACTTGTATATTTTCACTTTTTGTGAAGCAAAATGATGATGATTTTAATTACATTTTTTCAGGGCTTCATATTTACACATAATATGATATGGTATGTAGCATTTAGGGCCATGCAGCTCAGATTTTCAAAAGTTACTCAATAGCTTTAACTGTTAGGCTCCAGGGCTATTACTTTAATTACTGCTTCTCCCTCTTCTCTCTTGTGCTTCATAGTATTTATTTGTATCCTCTGCATTTGGGCACATTAGTTTTTAATTATAAAAGGGATGCTGGGATGGGGGGGGGGGGGGAGCAGGTGGAAGATGGAATATTCATATTCTATACCAGGTACATGCCACAATGCTGTTACTCTAATGACTGCCTCTCCCTCATGCACTTGCAATTGAAAGCAAAAATTCTCCAAGGCCTCGTCTGATTTTTATCATGCAGCGACGGATTTATTTTGTTTTTAATCATGTCTGGCACGGATCCTTGACTCTCGATCAGAAACTAACAACATTTTTATGAAGCATTGATGACGAATTATTAACCACTTATTCCAATCTAAATGAAATCACGCAATAGTTTTATCACCAAACTGCTCTGAAAAAAATAGAAGGCACATGAGCATTGAATGATTGCAGTTCTGGAAAGCTCCAAACAAGTTCCTTGTAATTAAAAGAAGAATTATGCATATCTTTGTTTAGATCATAGTCCTGCTAAAATGGTTTTTGTCTTTCTGTATTGATTTTGAAATTACTGTTAGTGTTAAGTGCTTTTAATCTTGGCTTTATGAAATGAATTCAGCTTTTTAAGTGCCCCCCACCCCACACCAAATAGACCAAGTGTGCTTTTTAAGCATAAAATTTGATAAATTCTCACTTGTTGAAATTGTTTATGATGTGCAATGATCTTGTGAATAATATGTAGGCTACCATATTTTTCTTTGTAAAGGACGACAACCCATCGTAAAAGTTCTTCAAAGTTAAATAGTAAAGAGCATGATTTTGGTTTGCATGCACATATTGAAATTATTTGTTTTCTAGATTAGAAGTGATTAACCAGAGCTATTATAATCATGGCTTTGTTGCTTATACCTGTTCCAGAAAGAATGATTTTGGACATGAAACATATTTTCAGAATAACATACAACCTTGCTTCATATTGTTTAATGTCAACCCATTTGTATGCATGACTGTGGAGGCAGAACACTTGTGGCTGCAAACTTTACGTCGCTTTGGCAACAGTCGGCGCATACAACAGCGTAGATTATGCACCATGGTTACAATCGGCAGTCACCTTTTGCTAATGTTCTCCGTTCCTCATTAATTCATGTAGGGCTCCAATCTTCCATGATCAATGTTACCTCGCCTTGCATTTTTTATTCAAAGCATTGATGTGATCAGCTTTTCTTCTTCAAGTTGGCAAAACCAATATTTTTCTTTCTGCATCCTCGCATTGCCTGACACGTGTATCGGAGTGTGATCGGTTTGTCACAGATGGACATTTAACCCTTTCGTGACAGGAATTATTTAAAGCCTAATTTGATCAGCTTTTATTCTTCAAATTGGCAACACCAACATTTTTATTTTAGTGCTACATTTTTCTTATAAAATGTCATGTATCTGAAATGAATATAAATTGACAGAAATTATGATGAGAAGTCAAAAAGCTGCCAATTTGCAGGGGAAAACCGTGATTTTAAACCTTCTATCACATTGCCAATTTAAGGATTTTAATGCTTATTTTCCGTAAAAAAAAATTCAGCATCAAACAACGAATATTGACGCAACCAAAATGGGCACAGTTTGTGTAGAATTTCTTGCTCTTTCTGCTCATGTATTTGGTATAATTTTAAGGGCTTTGCAACAAAAGATATTAGACCAAACCACATAATGTGGACCTCTGTCATGAATGGGTTAAAAAAAATCCCAACTTTGAAGGCCTGTGAAAATTAAGTGACAATGTATTATGTATTACTTTATGGTTTATCATGAAGGGTGTCACTAAATGTTCTGAGAAGTGCATGAGTTTGATTGTCATGGTTTCCTATTCATATGCAAATCAAAGAAAGGTTCAATATGTCACGGATGGACAAGATAGAAATTAGGTGCGTGACCCTCTAGTACTTTTTAGCTATTTCTATCCCAATAAATTTACCTTGTATATTTTCAAGTACAAATGTTAGTCACATAAATTGGCTTCCCTATCATCCATTTAGAATTTGAAACCCTTGATTTTATAGGAGATGTCAAATGGTGTGTCACGGACGGACATTTTGCTTAAAAAGTGCAATTTTAACAACACCCCTGCTGAAAATGGTTTGGTCCAAAGAAGTCCTCATCTCAGAACTTTCTAAGGAACCATATACAATTTGAGATTACAGATAAAGTTGGATAAAGTCTCTCAATATAGGATACCATGAGTGTCATGGATGGACAAAATGTTACCCTGAACTGATCACACTCATAGGCTTAACCTGTTGAATCCTATGGTTGAGATAACTCAGGCTAGGGTCTATGGAAAATGTGTGTTATACTCAAATCAAATCATGCTCAGATGGTTAATCCAGAAACCACTGGGTTTGCATTGGCAATGACTTGACTTCAAGAACATTGTAGTCTTTATTTAACTGGAAAAAAGAAAAAAACGGAAAAGGGGCTTTTCTTAGCAAATCCGGAGAATAAGGGACCAGTCACGCGCGCATGCCATTTACACATTGCAAGGACAGCCGAAACTTGAGGTATGGGACAAGGCCATAATTGTGTTCAAAATGACTTTCAAATGGTTTTTGTCAACCAATCATGTTCTGATATATCACATTGTCCTCTCGGCTCTCAGATTCCCAGTTATTTGATGAAAATAATCTTGATTTTGGCCAGAAATGTTGTCAAAATCACAAATGTTTCATAACAGAATTTTGTGCACATCGTCCCCACTGCCGCTACCACTGGGCTACATTTGCTTGCACACAAATAAATACAGCATGTGCGCCTGGTCCCCTATTCTCCAGGTTTGCCCTTTTCTTCTTTGAATTTCGTATATTAGAGCTAATTTCATGTTTTTATTTAAGTCAATTGTTACAAATGTATATGTGATTGATTCTGCCACCGTACGTCTGATGAATTCATATGGTTTCTGTATGCCATGATCAACATTAGCTAGCTTTGCATTATTAATGAAGGCTTGTTTTCTCCATGATGAAAGGGTCTCATGCAGGCTGTACTTAAAATCCATGTTCCACCTGTCTGAGTATCGTTTTGAAAAATCTGAATAAAAAAAAACCTGAAAGAAAATTGAATTTAAAAAAAAAGATGATTAAACAGAAATGTAGAAGAGAATAGAAAAGTGATATATCACAAACTCATAATGATCATTTTGATCATTGTGCTTCCTTTTTTTCACAAATCTCGCAAATTTCTCTTCACTGCCTCTGTCTGGTAACGTTTTGAGCATACTGTTTGGAATAAAATCCCAGCCAAAATGCTATGTTGTAACTTATTATGACTTATTATTTTACTACCTAAAAGAAAATAATGTTTAATTTATATACTTCTTTTCTGAAAGAAATTTAAGTAATTGAACAAAAATGGGAAAAAGGAGGCCTACAGTAATATCTCTCCTCCCAACCATAGAGCAACCAACTTAACAAGTTCATGCAGTTTCATGCAAAGTGTCATACTGCCCTCTTGTGGCCAATGTCAGTTGATGTTGAGAAATTGCTGAAATGTGGACTTGTCTCCCCTTACCACAGGCCTCTCTTCGTGATTAGATCTTGTTGATGGAATGGCGTATACTGTGTGTGATGAATTATTCTATCCTTCATAAACCCTTTGACTCTCGAAAGTTCTGATATGTTGATTTGATATGTCATTCCCACCTTTTCCCTCTGCTATCATTATTAAGAAAAAAAAAAAGGTTTTCTGTTTATTCAAGATAATACCTTCCTTATAATAATTAAAATTTTAGGGGATTTTTTTTTTTGTTGTTGTTAAAACTCCTAACCCTGTTTTGAGGTTTCTAACTTTCATCCTGATACAGTTTGATGCTTCATTTTATTATGATATGTTATATTAATTCCTCTGGAAACAAAACTTGAAATTTCATGGTACAACATTAGTCATAGAGAACCCTTTCCAATTTCTTTTTAGTTCTCAAGATACACCTGTTTTATCAGTTCTATTAAAAAATGGAGGGCACAAATCAGATCATAATGATTATCATACCAAAAAAAAAAAAATCATGATTATTCTTATGAACTTTGCTTTGGTTATCCAGGCATAAAACTCAAAAGCCCAAAACACTTATTCTATTTATTATTGGAGTTGGAGTGTCCCTTAAGGAGAAGGAAGCTCTGTTCTGTTCTCCCTCAGAAAAAGTTGCAAGAACTTTCAGATATTGTCTGTTTGGAACCAGAAGGGCGTTAAGTCTGTATAAAATGATATGAGTTACCACCCTTCTGGCTCTGAACAGACGATATGGACATGAATGATCCATCACTTTTGGCAATACGTCATTTTAACCTGTTGACTACTGAATTCTGTCATTTGTTTATGCTTGGGGAAAAAAAATCACCTGGTTCCCCGCAGGCAATAAGTTAAAAATACCCATCATTTTCCGAATCTGAATTTATTTTGTATGGAATATCGTCACTGATATCTCTGGAGTGTTGTGCTTGTACTACCGTCAGCCAGAACCTGAATAATTGATGTCTCTCTCTGCTCTCCTGTGTATATGCAGTGTTTTTACCCATATCTTGCGGCTTTGATTCTTGATCGAAGATACTGTTTTCCTTTTGCAGAGGTTTAAAGGTGGTTTAGACTTTTAGTAACGGTGGAAAAAAAGAGAATTATTGACAGAATCCTAGCAGATTTATGCTTTATTTTCAAGACTATATATGAATGTTCAACTGGGGTTGGATACCAACAGGTGCGCCAGGGACATATAGGCTGGAATTCACAAAAGAGGTTTATAGCATGGAGTTGTACCTCCGAAAGCGCACTGAAATGAACGTAAATTGGCATATATTGGCCATGCACATGCTTAAAGAAAATAGATAATTGGACCGGATTCTTTTAGTTCTGGTCATGTGATTAAACAACTGTTCCAAAGCAATAAGGTTGAATAAGTAGTACATAAAAATTAGTATGTACCATGAGGTTTCAAAATCATAAAAATGATCAGAAATCAAGTGGATCTTGCCTAAAAGCAGCACATGCACTGCACACAGAAATTGGTATATGGGACAAAACACAAGTTTCGGGCCGAACACTCAAGCTCGTTCCTGTCATACTTCACTATGAGGACATTTGAAAAAGCAATCTTTCACGATGGTTATTTCCATTATGATATTCTTCCACAAAAATGAAAACGATCAAAAAGCTTGCAAAGTTTGATTTCATCTTTCCCGGTACTCAAGCTTCTCTTTAAATCAAGAATAAGATGGAACTTTCCACAAAGGCAATTAAATATTCATGTATGAATCATGGATGATGAGTAGGAAGATAGTGAGGCACAATGGAGTCATAAAGAGGAGTTTGCCGTTATCTTTGTGTAGCCATTAGACACTAGAAAGATTGGAATGGATGCATGGGCAATGGATATTTCTGATAAAATGCATTCCAGAGGTCGTACAACCTTTGATAAGTCCTGTGTCGTACATTTCAGTCCGTTCATTTGAATGTCGAAAACATGGATTTTACCCAGAGAGATCACAGCAAATAATAAAGAGATTTATACCGAAACTTTCTGTTTGTACCCTTCTGCCAGGTAATAATGATAATAACAACAACAAACAACAACAACAACAACAAACAACAACAACAACAACAAACGATATATAAGATTTGTAAGGCGCCAAATCCACTTGATAATGAAATGCTGAAGGTGCAACTTGTTCGAAAGATGGAATCACACATCACATGACAAATAGACAAAGGTTGCAGTAGGAGAGCTAAGGATATAAAAGGTAATGGTAATCAGTTATAGGCCAAATTAAATAGGTACTTGTTTACTTTAACAGATACTTAAAAAGATATAGATATACAAATATAATGTTTTTTTTTTGTTATTGTTGATTCTTTGTTGTTGTATGAATATGTCCAAGTTTGAGTGATTGCCAAGGTTATGTGTGTATACAGGTAGGTATTTTCTTGGAAGAACATCCTTACAAGCATACACATGCTTTCATTAATAGCAGTCATGCAGGTAAAACAAACAACCAGTCAATAATCAATCATCCTTTCATCAAGCGATAAAGTTATTCTCATTAAAGTGATGATAACAATAGTAACATAGTGCTGATCTACGTCATGCAATGATGCCTCTTGCACTCCTACATCATTAATCATTAGCAGAATGTTGTTCCAGATTTTTATTGATTTGACTTCCCGGAAACATATTTTCATGAAAAAGAACTTACATGTACCGTTAAAATGTCACTGTATTAGTGTTTCTGATTTACAGTGCAAAGTATATCCGGAGCTAAAGAGAAGTAATATATCTAGTCATATCTCTCTGTATGAAGAAATGAACTATCGCTCTGTTTATTCATGTGCCCTTTTCTTTGAAGGGGGGCCCCTGCCAGCTAAAATGTCATGGTTCAGTTTGTGTAGGTAGGAGATGTACACATCATTGCTATCTGTTACTGTGCATACAAATTCCATGATAGGGGAGCTAAAAAGCAGCTTTGCAGGACATCGCTTCACTTTAGTGGTCATTCACACACAGCAATTTATGAGGTTTATTTTGATATTGATAGGATTATTTGAAATATAAATCTTGATAATTATTGAGATGCAAAGAGAAATTTAGAAAAAAGATAATATTGCGTGAATAATTAAGATAATTTTGCATGAATAATTAAGATAATTTTCAGCATGTTCTGCACAATTAAAGGGTGAATGGAGCCTGCTTATTTCTGCAGACCAGTTCAGTATTGTGAAATTAGGAAAATCAACATTTTTTTTTTTATATCCAAGTGTGAATGGATGTAAAAAGTCATATTGGAATCATTTTAAATCTTACTTTTTCATAGTGTGAGTGAGTAGATCCATTAGCTCATGAGGTTCATTGATAAAGATTTTATGCAATTATGATGTGAACTATGATGATTAAGTTTTAAGTGCTACTGAAGGACATTAAAATCAAGTTTGATTCTAATCTCTTCTCTTTTTCTCAAGTGTAAACAGGTCCATTAGCACTTGTCATGTCTCTAGAGTTATGATCCCATTATGGTGCCATGATTGAATCATAAATGCTACATGTATGCTGAAGGACACTTACACGTACCAAGATAAAGGTGTGAAGACAAATCACAATTTTAATCCCACTATTTCCTTTCATGTGAATGGCCCCCATTCGCACTTGCCAGGACTCCTTGTTAAGATGTTATCCCATTATGGCACGATGATTGAGGCTTAAGTGCTACAGGAGGACACACCAAACTGAGATAAAAATTGCAGGTGATGAAAAGTGACACTCCTGCTGATCAGGATTATCCTGGAAGATGAGTTTCGATACTCTTGGCCATCCTGAAACTTGTCTTTGCAAGTCAGTACTGTCCCAATGAACCGATCCAATGACTATTAGATGGAATTAGAAATGCGTGTTTTAATAATAATAATGATACTCTGGATTTTTGTAGTTCGTAGTTCGTCTCTCTTCATGTCTGTAGGCCCTTCACAGAAATATTATTACCCCGGTCATTGAATTCAGGCTTGCACACAATGTATGCACCTTCTCCACTCTCTAGGAAGCATTCCAGCCAGGCGCTCACAATGCTAAACAAATCACAATGACTTTTGCATCGTACCGGGTACCCACTTCCCACCTGGGTGGAGAGCGGCAAATGTAGATTCATATCTTGCCAAAGGACACTAGTGCTGCAGCAGGATTCGAACTTGGACCACAAGATCCACAGTCCGGTGACATATCCACGAGACCACGACACCTGTTTTGACCATCTTACTGAGTGTTAATTTGCCTGTTTGAGGATACTCTTGTCCATCCTGAAGTCTTTGCAAGTCAGCACTGTCCTAATGAGCTGAAAATCACAATTAGAGGAAATTAGAAATTTAAATGTGTGTTTTAACAATCTTACCAAGTGTGAATGGGTGGGGTTTTCAGGGAGGGGGGGGGGGGGGAGGTGGATATCTGTATGAGCTGTAAAGGCATCTCATTAAATCTGAAATTCCTCTACCTTAAGATATTCCTAGAATCCTAATTAAGCCTCCTGCAAGTTAATTTAAAATCCAATCTCCTGTGCATTGATACAGACATCTTAGCATTCTCTTTTCTCAGTAGAATAAACACTGATCAAGATCCAAGGGCTTCCTTGGAGGAAATCACCTGCAATTGTGCCTCCACATCTGTACTTATAATTTCCGTCTCCTGGTGGGAAAGAATCGTTCAGGGGTGGTGTGCAACACTGCATGGTCCACGGCTTACAGTTACCATGGCGATGAACCTCTGTGCTGAATCTTTGATGAGACTTTCTTTTACCTCTTGTCAAAGTAGCAAATCATGCATGATTCTGCATAAATATGATTCATTTTTCTGGCAAGCTTTGGAGCTGTTTTTGGAGGATATATGATTAGGAAAGTATGATTTTATGTTTCAAGAGCTCTTTGAATTTTTTTTTTTTATATTGAATACATTGACATTGAGTAGACGTGAATGATGTTTTGCATATTTTCTTGAAATTCACTATAAACCAAATTTAAAAGTGAGATTTCTGTAGGTTAATCTATATCTATTTTTAATCATCTCCTTTCTATGCTAAGGGTTTTCCTTTTAGAGCTTGCAAGAGCTAGATCAATTTCTGCACCCATGTATGTTTTTCATTAATCAAAATTAATCATAACAATTGAAATATATGCAGATCTGAATACACACAAATCCTTCCACCCCCCCCCCTGCAGAAAAAAAACAAATCAAGAAATTGAACAAGTAATATGGGGAAAGGAATATTTGTAAAATTTACTGTTATTTTCGAGAAAAAAAATCATATCCAAAGTTTAGGTGAATCTCACTAACATACATCATGTGATTCTTTTCCTTATTTTTTTTTTGTAATGAAAAACAAATTTTGAGAGATCTCATGCTCAAAGAAAAACCTTTTCATCATCCCAAAATTATACAATTATGAAGAAATTCATTAAAACTGACCGTCAGTTTTGCATCTAGTATTGATTAATCAGCGACAGACATAATATTGATTTCAATGTCATTCGTCTTCTGTTCTATTGATGGATTTGTTTCATGTTAACCCATTTATTACAGGAATTATTTGGAGCCTTTATTTGATCGGTTTTTCTTCTTCAAATTGGCAACACCAGTATTTTCATTTTCTTGCTACATTTTTTCTTATAATAAGTCATGTATCCGAAATGAAATTCAAATTGACAGAAAGTATAGTGAGGAGGGAGTATAGATTGACAGAAGTTTGTTGAGATCATGAGAAGTTCAAAAGTTTCTAATTTGTATGGAAAATCAGTGATTTGAACTTTCCATCGCCTTGCCAGTTGAAAGATTATAGGGCTTATCTTGCTTTAATATATCATCTGCTTGGAGCCAGAAGGGTGTTAAGTCTGTACAAACTGATATGGGTTAACGCCCTTCTGGCTTCAAACCAATATTTAGTATCAAATGACAAATACTTCTCTTTAAAGGAGAATGCAACCTTGACATCAGTGTGCTTCCAGTGAATGAAGAAGAACAAGAAGAGTAAACAGTGAAAATTTGAGCAAAATCGGACAATCCGTTCAAGAGTTATGAACTTTAAAAGTTAAATCTAATCCTTATTATAGGATACTTAAATTGGCAACTTTGCCAGCATCTGTGATGTCATCGTGGACAACTCTCCATTCATTTTGTATACAGAATTCAACATTTTGTTTATTTTCAAGAGAAATAAAAATTATTTTGATTTATTGTTTGAGTATGACATGGCTATATCAATTCTGCAATCATACTGGGAAGAATAATGTTGATTCCTGACCTGAAATTTCATATAAATCAACTTTTCTGAAAAATTATGTACAAAATGAATAGAGAGTTGTCCACAATGACATCACAGATGCTGGCAAAGTTGCCAACTCAAGGATCAGCATAGTAGGGATTTACTGAAACTTTAAAAATTCATAACTCTTGAACCGATCGTCCGATTTTGCTCAAACTTTCACTGTTTACTGTTCTTGGTCATCTTTATTCACTAAGAGCACACTGATGCTTGGGTTGCATTTTCCTTTAACAAAGGATCAAGCCAATGTCATTGGGGCACATGTCCTATTGCTGTCACTGATGTAGGTATTGTACCATGTTAGTGTGTATGATTGCATTAGTGAAGGGGTGTGGCAGGATGAAATGTCATAATGATGATAGGTTTGTTTATTATGTTTGATAATGATACATACCTCTCTGTGACTGATCTATCGTTGACCTTTCATTAGGCAATTAGCGGAACTTGTTTCATCTTTGCATTCTGTCTGTTCAAGGAGTAAGTGGATGGCTGATATTCAATTCAATGTTTGGACATGCATAGAGTTTATTTGTCTTTGCTATTTAAAGGTATGACTTCAATCGAAAATGAAAGTGGTATGATGGCATATGAATCTATGTGAAGCTCATCCGAGGTATACAAGCTAAAGTTTCAGTCACGACATTTGAGCAAAGTTCAGGATTTCAAAGGAGTTTACTTACTTTTCCTTGTTTTTTTCTTCTGTGTCCAAATATTTGTTCTTCTCTTTTAGTTCATGGAATGATTTTTTTCTCCTATAATTAAAGGCATTGGCTAACTTTGTGAGTAGCTGATTTAAAAAATTCTCAAATTAAGATGAAACATGTGTATGAGTACTTGTATTTGTACTCAAAAACCCTGAAACCGACCATAATTTAGAATGAAAAAGTGTAAGTTAGACGCAAACGGCGATTTTATTATCCTTCGTTTCACGAAACAATCACTGTGAGGACCACTTTGCTTGAATTTGAAAATGCTGTTATGTGCCTCCCGCCGCGTGATACGTCAATACACACAGTACGGTAAGGAGAGTCATACGCGCATGCGCACTGCTTATGTCTCTTCTGTGCAACCAACCCTCGTATATTTTTCAAACATTGGTTCACATTTCTAATATTTAAAAATACTTCCTGTGGATATTATACTTTGAAACTTTCAGACTGGTATTTTTACACTATAACCCTTATGTTTATCCAATTTTCAAGTAACAAAACAAGATTTTTAAAAAATCATAACAATGTTAACCAATGTCTTTAAGTGATATCTGCTTATTTAATTTGACTGTGCTACCAATCAATCTATTTTTATTTTGTTGGAAAGGAACATTGTTGCTAAATTCATAAACTTTCATCATTTGAAAAAAAATTAATATGAAAACTTTCAGGTTTTTCTGATCTTCTGAGCCAATTTGATTGACATCTCAACTTCTTGACCACACCACGTCAGATATGAAACTTGTCAGACCTATTAGCAGAAATCACGTACAATCACATATTGATATATTGATATTGATATTGATATTGAGTATTTATTGTCCATATTACATGGAAATTTGTTTTTCACTGGTATCAAATCATTTAACAAGATGAAACTGTCTTAAGTAAATACAATTTAACAATAAATCAATCATGAACCTCATACATGTGTTAGGGAAAGAGATATTGAGTTAATTTGACTGTGGTCCCAATCAAACTATTCTTTTATTTGGTTGAAAAGGAACATTGTTGCTCCCTTACTAAATTTTCATCGCTTGAAAAAAATTGATATGAAAAACTTCCAGGTTTTTCTGATCTTTTGAGTCAATTTGATCGACATCTCAATTTCTTGACCACACCACGTCAAATATGAAACCTGTCGGGGGCCCACTTGCAGAAATCGTGTACAATCACATGCGCTTCATCGCGTGACAGGGAAAGGGTTAATGCCCTGTGGAACACATTATGCATCCCAGAGCACCTGTTGTTGTGCCTCCCTGCAGTGTGATTCGTGCATACACGGATGCAGGAAGCAAGGTTCCCTGGAACATACCCTCTCTGAATGTTGCTTCCCATTGATCGCTCCCCATACACTCAAGGTCTCCTTCTGGAATGCGTGATGTGGTGAAGGTCAAATGCACATGAATCTATATTGGTTTATTTCTTCTTAGGTAATGTTGCATGGGTGAATTCGGTAGAAAACCATGGAAAGGTCATTCATGCAGAGCTTTGTTTATGAATCTTATTGACTAATTTAATGGTTGAGATTCTTTTAATTGTATTGTTATTGATAATTATCAAAGGAAATAAAGGTCCTTTAGTTTCATATTTGGTACTAACGCATGCTGCTAGTACATATTTGTTTATCTTTTGAGGTAATTTTACATTGAGTGATTAAATAGAATACAATAGAAATATCCTTCATGCATCATGTAATAACTAAATTTCGTGGTTGAGATAGAGTGCAGTTGTACAGAGATTGATTCATATAGCAAGTATTGTGATATGGTGTCTTAGTTTCATAGTTGGTTTTCTTTGGTACAAATGTTTGTGTATCCATTACATTGTATTGGTTTATCTTTTGAAGTACAATGTAATTTCACCTTGAGTGATTAGATATAATACAATAGAGATACCCTCCATGTATCATATAACTAAATTTTGTGGTTGAGATAGGGTGCAATCATTCAGAGATTGATTAACAAAGGAAATGTCACGGTCACTTAGAATGTTCATGCAGTTTTGTACCGGTAGTTGATAATCTTTACATTAATGTGCATACATGCAGCATGTCATAGCATTTTGATGAGAAAGAAATTCTGAAAGCCTAGTTCAAAAGGGTATTAAATTAAGGCAGCAATAAAAGGAAAACAATGGGAGGCAGTTGAGGGGGAAAAAGAGGCTTTTGAGAAGGGGTAAAGAGAGGAGGTAAGAGTAGAAAGTAGAAAGGTATGTTTTTATTTTCTTGCCATTTGTTCTAGGTGACCTTTTGTACACTTCACTACCCAAATTTCTTGTCTGATTTAATACTGAATATAGGAATAAGGTCGATGGATAGGCAAGTGAAGGTTGGAGGAGACGGGAGAGGACTCAGAGAAGGGGGGGGGGCTGAAAAGTCAATCATCTGATGCACCCCAATTTAATCTTGAATATTGAGCTTTTCAGTGAAATGTCTTTCTTTGCTCTCACTTTACTTCAAAAGTCTCTTGTGTGACGCAGTACGAAATGTTAGAAGGCTAATGGATGGGGAAAGAAAAGAAAGGTAAAAGAACTTTGATGGGCCGGGGGGGGGGGGGGGGGGGGGGGGGGCTAAAAGTTGTATGATGCCCTTCCAGTTGCCACCCATATAATGATGAATATGGAGATCTTCATTTATGTCTTATTTCTTCTCCAATTAACTGCAAGTTTCTTGTCTGATGTGCGGTGTTACCCTAAATTTTAGAATAAGAGTGATGGATATGGGAGGAGACTTGAAGGGGGGGGGGGGGGGGGGCTAGGAAGTGTGTTATCCAATGCTTTCTTCATTATTAGCTTTAACCTAAAAATGCCATTAAAGGCCATATTACAGCCGGAGGGTGGGGGTGGAGCTCATTCCGCCCCCCCCCTCCCCCGAGATCTCAGCCATCGACCGCGTGATCACGACGAAAATTGGCGCACATGGCGTCTTTTAGCGTTAATACAGAACTTGATTTTTGTCTGAATTTGCTTGTACTTTACTGTGTAAGTTTTTTTGTCTGACTTAATTCTGAATTTTAGAATGAGACTGATGCATGTGGGAGTAAAGGTAAGGGGTGAGGTGGAAGGGGGGGGGCAGGGACTAGGAAGCCTATTATCTGATGCTCTCTCCATTATCAACCATCCATTAATCCAGAACTTTTAAATATTTGTCTGAATCTGAATTTGCTTGTACTTTACTGTTTAAGTTTTTATCTGCATACTGAAGTTTAGAAAAGGACTGATGGATGTGGGAATAAATGTAAAGGGAGAGGTGAGGGAGGGGAGGGGGAAGGCAGGAAAGGAGAGGGAGGAAGAGAAAAGGGGGGGGGCTAAGAAGTCAATTATCTGATGCTCTCTCTATTATCAACCATCCATTAATAGAGAACTTTTCAATTTTTGTCTGACTTTGCTTGTACTTTACTGCTTAAGTTTCTTGTCTGACATAACTCTGAAGTTTAGAATAAGACTGATGGATGTGGGAGTAAAGGTAAGGGGAGAGGTGGAGGGAGGGGGGGGGGGGGCTAGGAAGTCTATTATCTGATGCTCGCTCCATTACCAACCAACCATGAATACGGAGCTCTTTCGATTATGTCTGACTGCGCCGCGTTCAGCTTGATCATGTTCATGCACATGAATGTGAAATTAGCCAGATTGTCTCATCCTTGGCAAAAGCTTCCCCCAATAAAATGTTGGTTCCCATGCAAAGCGTTACCTACGTCACTCCCTGATTAGCATGTCTGTGTGGCTGATGCTTCCCAAAATTGGAAGGGAAAGAGAGAGAGGGAGCGAGAGCGATATTGAGATGGGAAGAGCATGACTGAGATTCGCAGAGGTTCACTGATGTGAAAGAGAAAAAGAGAGAGAGAGAGAGAGGGTGATAAAGGAATAGAGAGGAAAGAGAGAAAAATGAGCAGAGATATTGGAAGAGCTGTATTGAAGTGAAAAAGAGGGGAAGGAAGAGAGTCTAAGGAAAAGAAAGAGATAAAAAGAGAAAAGAAAATAGAGAGGGAAAGAGCAGCAAAGAGCTGGGAAAAGCATGGTTTGGAAATTGAGATAGCCATGCTGATGTGTGTGTTTTCTAAGAGAGAGAGAGAGAGAGTAAGAGAGAGGGAGTGAGAGGAGGAGACGTTGTTCAACCACCGCCATTGTGATGATCACCATCGACACTCCTCATGCTTTCCAAACCAACGCCAGTCTAGTGCAGAATCGATATTGTTACGAGCACGAGAGATACACCTCTCTACAACTTTTCACGGTCGACCCATCAAATATTCATATCTAGACGGCTTAATCGTCACCATATTTGATACTCTCTCCATCTATCTGATCTCTCTGTATGTGAGGAACAAACACGCCCGTTGATTAGGCGTTGATTCTGTGTGAAATGTTTGACTTTTGGGGTAGGAGGAGAAACTGACATCGACGATCGCAGGCCAGACCATTCTCCCGTGCTGTTGAGATCATAGATATTTCTTCCGTCGTGGTGTCGTTCGAAGATGAAGCCCATCTTGGATGTAGGGAAAGATTTCCTCGCTAAGAATGATGTCGGCGTGGCAGCATTCTCCCCCGATGGAAACGCCTTTGATTATCAAGATGTGGACCAGGCAATGCTTGCCATCATCATGGTCTTTCAGAGGTACCTTATCTACCTAATTAACATTCCTAATTATATTTCTTAGCTTGGACATCTGGGTTTTATTTGGTTGACTGAAATCAAGTAATTTGATTAATTCTTTACCCAACCCTTATTCTTTTTCCATCCCCCTCCCCCCCCCCCCCCCCTTACGCAGATGTGGATGACATTTTCTTTATATTCTTTTCTGCCAAAAAATACATACTTTATATGAATTTGATTTGTTGTTCGTATGATGCATTTGCCCCCCAAAGGCGGTGCCAGCGGCATTGTTCCACCCTTTTTAACCCCTGCCACAAGAATCTCTATTCTTTGTCACTTTTCTGTATTTTCCCCAATCATTTTGATTATGCTTTTGAAGATTTCTCATGCTTCCGTGCGGCATTGTACATGTACACCTGTTTTGAAATTGACCAAAAAGATTGTGAAATTGATTTTGATGTATGAAAATTTTGTGAGTAATATGATATATATCAATCCCTTCTTTTCCATCTTTCTGTACATCGTCTTTGAAATGTCAAAAAATTTCCTTTTGTTTCTCCTTCTTCCCCTGATCTCCTCCCTTCTTTTAGCCTACCATGTAACTTTTCTGTGGTCCTTTGTGCAGAGTTTTGTACAAATCAATGTATAGCTTATTTTCCATTCCGTCGCTATGCTCTTGGATGTTCTATGTGGTCTATTTTTCATTTCTCTCACACTCTCTATTGTTTTTTCTTGTCATACTCCCTCCCCCCCCCCCCCACCAGTTTCCCTTTCTTATGCTCTGTAGTCCACATCTTATATGGATGAGTATGAGTCATACATCTTGGGCCACATCATTATCATGAACATTAGCCAATATGGACGTCATTTCTACATCCTCGATAATAGATCTGCACACCCATTTAAGTGTACCGGTACATTATTGCAAATGCGTCATTGAGTTCTAGCAAATTTGCTCTTACAAATTGCACATAAGAGTATGTTGCCAGTTGATTATTAACAGTTTTTTATTGTTGGCAGAAATATTAATGATAAAAAAGTGAACTATAAAAGATTATTTCTTAATAGATGTAATTTGTCACTGAATGTGTAATTAATTCATTTTTTCAGACTTGTTTTTTCATGTTGACCAAATTTGCTGTCGTTTTGCAAATTGTAATTTTTGCTCATCAAATGCCAATGAACTCATCAGAGACTGATCCAAACTTCATCTGTATGCTGGTACACAGAACCATGCCTCCACCACCCATTTGTTAGATGGTAGTCTGAAGACGCAGCCAGTTCATGATACTTAAAGGAGAACGCAACCCAGACATCAGTGTGCTTCCAGTGAATGAAGAAGAACAAGAAGATTAAACAGTGAAAGTTTGAGGAAAATCGGACAATCTGTTCAAGAGTTATGAACTTTTAAAGTTTAAGTAAATCCTTATTATGGGATCCTTGAATTGGCAACTTTGCCAGCATCTGTGATGTCATCGTGGACAATTTTCCATTCATATTGTACACAGAATTTTACATTTTCTTTATTTTCAAGAAAAATATAAATTCTTTTGATTTATTGTTTGAGTATGATATAGCTATATCAATTCTGCAAGCATTTTGGGAAGAATTATGTTAATTCCTGACTTGAAATTTCATATGAATCATTTTTGGGGGAAAAATTATGTACAAAATGAATTGAGAGTTGTCCACGATGACGTCACAGATGCTGGCAAAGTTGCCAACTCAAGGATCCCCATAATAGGGATCTACTGAAACTTTCAAAATTCATAACTCTTGAACAGATTGTCTGATTTTGCTTGAACTTTCTCTGTTTACTCTTCTTGGTCATCTTTATTCACCTAGAACACACTGAAGCCAGAGTTGAATTCTCCTTTAAATTTAATTCCAGCATAAAGCCCTGAGTCGAGTCTAACTTTACCAGTATCTGGCTGTGTCAATTAGGGTTAGGAACTGCTACAGTACGTGGGCCTATAGTTGTGATGGTAGTCTCACAGTACAGACACTATAATAAGCCTTTTAGCTAATAAGGGTCTGTACCTGCAGAATATGCTAGAAATGCTTTAATATCTTTCCACCCCCTTCCTATCTTTCCTGGTATTTACATACATGTACATCCCTAATGTGAACTTAGACAAACTAAATCCCAATACTAGGTAGACCTTTGCATCTATTATGCATGACATTTCATTCCCCTGCATCAAAACAGCTTTGAATTATATCGACTTTGATTACGATAGTTTAATCAGAAAAAGGTGGGATGATCAGGAACGCAAACGTGTAGGCGTATCAGCATGAAAGAAAGGGTTGCGCTCAGGCAGAAATGAAAAAGGAATTTTGATCTGTTTCATTCCTTTCATGCCTTTCAATCATTCCTTTTTGGAAGAATATCAGAGAAGCAAAGACACATGAAAGGAAGCTCTCTCTATACATCCTGGGCCGTGTTTCATAAAACTTATTATTATTAATAACAAGTTGCAATAATTGTTACAAACTACTGAAATCCTTGCATCTGATTGGCTGAGAAACGGGACCCTGATATTCTGAATACCATGAGGAATAGTTTCAAACTATAGACCATGTATTGATGTGAAGTCCCATATGCCCATATCTGTATGTTATTCCTTTTTTTCACACTTTGAAATTTTCCACTGACCTAAGTCTGTTTCTTGTCACTTTTATGATTGCAAAATCTCACAGTATACTGATATCATTATGCACTTCATAATCAACTAGCCTTAGTAACTTCTAGCTAGCTTCTTTTTTTGTACAATCACATGACCAGAACCATGTCTTCTCTTGAAGTGACCAGCTTGCTTCTTCGCAACATCCATCCCTCATCTTTTCTCTCCGTGTGTATGGCCATGTTTCCATGACACCAAGACCTCTGTCATTTCTTTGCAATGTCTTTGCCTTGAACATCTGTATGGATAATGGTAGCGTGGGTGAGAAAGATGGCCTGCAGCAGATGCAGTCATAAGCCCTTGTACTTGCATGTCGCCTTTCTGTTACGCTTATGCATCGTCTGTTGATCCGGATTCTTCGAATCACAAACGTAATACATAAGCAGAAGTGGGTGAAATCAGAGAAGAGTATGATTCTGTTATTGTTGCAGTGCATGTGCTGTTCATTGATAGTAATGATTGGATCATAAAAATCTGTATTTAAATCTCTGAATGAGTTATAACAACACAGAATAGGTAATTTGGCAATGATTTGGCAATGAGTGAAATTTATGATCATTTTCTTAATGGCAAATTTTTTTTTCCCCTTTTTAAAAAAATTTTGTAAGTTAGATTCATATTCATCCATTTAACATACATATTTTAATTGATCATAAGGGAAATTTACAAAGTTTTAAATGGAATGGCAATCCCTGGTTGACATTTTTCACATAATTCTCCCTGTTGCATATTGCTCTCTGAGTTCCAACACTGGTGGCACTCTAAATTTTTGGCTTGTAAGTCAGTATGAAGGGTACTCGTAGTACGCACATCTGCGATATTGATCCCCATTGACGGTGTTTTGGTAGACGCAATCATTACAACAAAAAGTAACCCTTCTTCCTTAATCTAAGGAATAATTGGGTTGTCATAGATTTGCTATTTCAATGGGATTCTTCTGATATAGAAATATTTAAATTGCTGAAGATTGGATGTCAGCTAAGCAAATAATCATGCATGAAGAAGTTATGCTGTGATGATTCAATTAGATCAAAAGTAAGTGCCCCAAAGCCTATCTCCCATATTGATAACGATTATCGATTTTTACCTTCCCACAGCAAGGAAATTAATTGACTTTACTTTTTCAGTCCTGTGCCCCATTTTATAAAACTTGTTATCAGTAACCACTGCCACTTTTCTATGACAAATTTGCTCTCGGACAATCAGATACAAGGATTTCAGTGCCCTATGACAGTTATTGCAACTTGTTGTCGATAACAAGTTTGATGAAATGGGGCCCTGATGCCAACTCATTCGTTAATAGTATACCTTTTACAAGACTCTGTCATCTCTGGCAACTTTTTCATCATCTTCCTCATCTATGCCACAAGGATGGCGGTACAACAACTGTGGCGAATGCACCATGCATCGGAAAGATTTTGAAACCGAATCTACTTGTCTACGTGATGAGCCTGAGATGCCGGCCGTCTCAAAGTCTGCCTATTAACGGCACCTATTGAGATGAAGGTCAACAACTGCCTTCCCCGTGTACCGTCAATTTCTGTATGTTAAGTGCCTATTCTTTGCTTCTTCTAGATGAAAGTCCCCACTGCCTCTGTGTATCCTGTAAATGTCTCTATGAAAAGTGGGTATTCATTGCTCCTATTAATATATTCCATGAGAGACGACCACCGCCACCTCCTTTTATGTCGCTATGTAGAGTGGCTATCCATTGCACCTATTGAGACTGCGTGTCGACAACCTTTTTCTCCGTTCTTTTCTCCCCTTCACCTTGTTTTGAAGGAACCCTGTCCTATTTGGTTGGTATCCCAATCTCACCCATCCTCAGCTCGTCGCCCCCATTCAGACTGTTGAAATTCATCGTGTAGCAATGCGACAACTGTACAGCTACATGATAAGTAATGGACTTTTTCTAGTCTGAATGTCATAGGAGAAACATTATGTAATAAAGCATCATGTGCTACTTGATGTAGCTGAAATGGAGGCTTGAGCATCCTTGTGAAAGAAAATTTGATGAAGAAAATCAGGGTCCACTTGGAGTGTGAATGTCGTATCTTATGAAACCATAGGCCGATGAGCAAACTTTGATACATGACTAGACTGCTGTTATCTCGTCTGTTCAAGGGATACCGTGACACTGTTGTTGGCTGTCCTCTCTCCAAAAATGTTCCTCTTTTTTTTTTGGTACAATCTTTTTGATGTGTGCATCCTTTTCACCACACTTGCAGAGGTTCTTTATACCATGTTTCCAGGGACAGATCCAGGATTTTATAAAAAGGGGTGGGGTAGAGGGGGCACAATATTCTTACAGTTTTCTGATAATCGAAAAGGAGGAAATAAAGGTCATATTTTTAGGGCTGTCATTTTACTTCATGATACCTTAACAAGCAAACAACAAGGGGAGAAGGGGGGGGGGCGGGGTCATCTCGTATTTTGAGGGCTACTTTTTACCCCACTGTTCTATGAGTCTGAAAAGGAAAAAAGATGCAATCGGTTGCAGTGGGTGGCAGGAGCCAGATCTAGCCCCTCTTCATCCAACACATCATGTTTCTCTTCTATGAGCATGGTATAACTTTCTTGTAGTGTGAACTGGTTATTGGATGTCCTCCTTGAACTTTATAGGACGACAGTAATCTCGGGCATCAAGCCAAGCGGTAGGAACCAGCTCCATCAATCTAGTCTGCCCATCGAGACCCCTGTAACAAAAGTAGGTTTGCTTGACCGATAACACAACTGGACATTACCCGGGGCGGGGGTGAGGGACTTTGAGCTTTTAATGAAATCCTGTGCAGCCCTGTGAAATTAAGAAAAACATATTCCTTTATGAGATAAACCGTAATTCTTTATTTTGATCTTACCTTCAAAATGACCCCCTCAAGTACAGTTTGGAGGAGTCTTGCTATGTTAAAAAAAAACTGATACTGTCATTCCTGCATAATACCTCTTGAAAAATCATCAACCAACCAATGGCTAAATACTCCTATGTGTGCGATGATATCTTATCAACAGTTAAGTGACCCAAAATATTGGGGACGAATGATTATTCTCTGCGGGAGAGATTTTTGTAGTTTTATATTCAAACGTACTGTTAGAAAAATCATAATTTTGATGTAGGCACTAAAATCAGCGACAATCATAGTTACATGTCATGAATATCATGCTTATTAATTGTGACAATGATTTGTCATCCTATATTTTTTAACCCATTGCCTCCTGGAACCGAGTAGTCCCTGTATTAAACCGATGGGAATCTGAGAAATCAGTCATAGATGGACTAACATTTCCTAAACTTGAAAACAAATGAGTCAAATGCCACAGAATGGTGAAAGATCTTTAAACATCTCTGCTACAGAAGCCTTCTAATCCCTGATACGCTGCTGTTTCATGATCGTAATATTCATCGGTTTTACAGCATGGCAAATGAATCAGAGCAATAAAATCAATGGAGCATGTGTGGAAGGGAAATCATATTGACATAGAGTTTGACAGGCCCTGACTTTGAAACCACAAGTCACAAACAGTTAGTTACCGTGGCTATTGACCTTTTGCTCTAGTTTCAGTAACCCTGGACTGCAGTGCGATTCAAAAATGAATACCGAGTAATTGTGTATCAACCGACAAAGGATTGATGTAAGGATATTCTTTTTTTTTTTAATTTGTAAAGAGAGAAATGTGGATGTTGCTATAACAGGCAAACATTCTACATTTACCTTGTTATTGAGGCTATATCAGTTGTGGTGATAAGCATCACATTGTCTGTTCAGAGCCATAAGGGCATTAACTCATATCATTTTATACAGACTTACCACCCTTCCGGCTCCAAACAGAAGACATATTCAAATCACGAACTTTTTGAGATAAAATACAATGTTCCATTTTTGCGAATTTTTTATTTAAATGAATCAAATCAATGAAAATGATATGATTTATATCTCTCTATCATATATTATAAAATTGATTTTCTTTTCATTCCTAGATAATAGTTTTAATTGTTTTGTAACAAGTGTTACACCTAGAGAAAGTTATTAGCAGCTGCTTTTGTTTTTATAATTGCTCAGGTGGTATAGCAATGCTGGGTGCACTAGTAGGTTGAAAGGCCATTCGCAGTATGCATATCTCATAAGCACCTGGATGCTAAGAAGGCATCGGGTACATTCTTTAGTGACGCTTGTCATTATCTCATCATGATTCATATACCAGATTAGCTCACATAAGCTTTTCAGTGCCAGAAGGTTGTTTGCTCATTACAGAATGATATGAGTTAAAGGGGCTAGAAAATGAGAAATCATGGGGAAAGGCAGGGTGATCTCGGATGAGAGAGGGGGAATGCAGTCGGCCGCTCGAGTTTCAAGAAAAGGGATAATCCATTCTAAACAACTGATTTATTGCCGTACGTGTTTCAAATTTCGCGCAATGAAAAAGCTAATACATGTAAACAGCTAGTCATATGGAAAAACAATTACATGGCCAGTTCCCTAGGAGAGCCTAAGGGGTGTTACGTAATCTGCGGCGACGACGTGTCGAGGAAAGGCAATGAAGTTTAATGGCTAGACTAACAAACCAGAAGTAAACTGTATTTGTATTTTGAAATGTTGGAGCATTATACAAGACGTTTCTTCGAGTGAACATGATGAGACCCGTTATGAGTCTAAACACTTGGAGTTGTTGAGAAATGTGGGAACCCGAAGTGTATGACTAGGTTGAGTTCGGTAAACTTCGTGCTGTCCGAACTGTTATCGCATTAGTCCGACGGGCTCCCATAACGGACGGATTATAGTGTACAAGTAAACAAGTCTTTTGCAAATTCGTTTTCCCCATGATTTCCCATTTGTTGGCCTCTTTAATGCCCTTATGGCATCAGCAGATGATATGTACTTTCAGGTTGATACCCTGGCTCATCGTGTCTTTGCCAGGCCTGTAGTACCATGCACTGCTCTATTTTGGCAAAAGGAGACATGTGACAAATGACACAAATGAAGAAAATATGTTTTTGACCTCGCCCTACATCATGGATTTTTTTTTTAAAATCACAAATAATGTCGTTTGCTGTAACTTGCTTCCTTTTGCCTCGGTTTTCCATGTGATTCTGTGCTCTTCCTTTTGCCACCAAAATATTTGAGAAATGGGTCAAATTTGGGACTACTCGCTTTGTCAGTTGTATAAAGCATGTCTCAAATATACCAAGTCAATTTCCATGAAAATCTCAACTGCTTCCTTTTGCCATAATAAAGTGGTGTATTTTATTTTGGTTTTTACTTTACCTTCCTTGCTTTCACAAGTAACTTGCAATAAAAACAAAACAAACAAAAACAAAATAAAACAAAACAAAACAAAACAAAAACAAAACAAAACAAAACAAAAAAGGTGAATAAATTGGAGCTGATTAGCATTATCCCTACTCATTTTTTTAAAAGCTTTTCCCTCCAAAAGCAGTTGGAAATGACAGTTAGCCTTTGACATTAGGTAATAAAGGGTAGAAGAATATTTGCTCTTTTTACTTATTTGAATTGATAGAATATTTGAAAACAGTTTGGCTTCACAGTAGGCCCTATATTTGGTAGGGGACAATACTCTCATAGACCTTTTTGTTTAAAAAAGAAAAAATGCTTGAATGTGATTAATATATGAAACGATGTTTAGATGTGAATATTATATAAAGCTTTGTAAAATCATTTTAAATGTATAAAGTGAAGTATGTCTTGATAGATGAAAACTAAGACATCTCTGGACATGATTCGTGAGACCAATTACTCAAGAAGAGGAAATAATACTTGAACCCTCAAGATCTTTCCATGCTATTCTGTACATAACGGATGTGGATACTCCCAATGCAAAGCATTAACAGTGCACTTGTCCATAGAGAGAGAGAGAGATATGCGTTGACGATACTGAAGAGCATTTGAAATTGAATAGGGCGCTTAACCTGACTTTCCTGTCACACACACTCTCCCCATCACTGGTCTCATCTAGGAGACTAGCGGTGGAGCATACAAATATAGCATCTCCTCATACCGATCCTGCCTAGCTCGCCAACCAACCAGCCAGCCAGCCAGCCAGCCAGCCTGCCATACCGTCCAGGCAGGCATCCCTCTCATTCCCCAGTTGCTTGCCAATGCCCGCCACCCAATGCACGTACGCCTGCTCTTTAGCACTCTCCCGACCTATTCATGGATAAACCCTTCGATGAGGGAGCCGAAGCCAGATTGACCAAGAAAAAACCGTAAGCTGCCGCTTTTTTGTAACATGACGTGTGTGTATGTGTGTGTCCATCCATGTTAAAGGCCCACACAGTATCTTGTCATTAGTCGGATGTTGCAGTTTTGTAGGCCCATATGTATAATGATTTGTTTGTGAGGAAGCCGAACCTTGACTGACCAAGAAAAAACATAAGCCATCGTTTTTTGTAAAGTGTTGTTTGTCCACTCTTAGAGGACTCGCACGTCTCCTTAGAACACCCCAGTATCTTTTCATTGATCGGATGTCGTAGTTTGGATAGGCCCATATGTGTAATGATTTGTTTGCTCATAGCATCTCCGTATTGATTTCTCCCAGAGGAAGATGAGCACGGATGTTTCGCCCCTTGTTTACATTCCACGGTCGTCCATTCCAGGATGTTTGCCTGCCGTATCTTGTATGGATCTTTGATTAGATATGCGCCGTAGTTTGTGGCCGTGACTCCGTGCACATCACCGAAGCTTTCATTTGATGTGCACTTCTGGAATAACCAGTTAGCAATATATGCATACTGTGCCAATGACAGCATTTATTTTATGTCTGTT
This sequence comes from Echinometra lucunter, assembly GCA_029962745.1. Classification (NCBI taxonomy): domain Eukaryota; kingdom Metazoa; phylum Echinodermata; class Echinoidea; order Camarodonta; family Echinometridae; genus Echinometra; species Echinometra lucunter. The sequence goes on along the minus strand of CM057169.1, from coordinate 4,328,895 downwards.
TTGATAGGTTTTGTGATGGTCACTACATATGACCAGTCAAACTAAGACTAAATTACAAGTACAGGCTACATCTACATGTGCAAGTCATAAATTGTGATTTTGCTCCACATTTGCCAATAGATTCTTCAAGTTTTTGATTGTGTTACTGTATATGTTATACACAAGATAAGAATATAACCTATTTACATTATGTTCGTGTATACATTATGTGGGTAAATAATTGTTTACATTCACCATTTTTTATCAATTAGAAATTAAGGCAGAAGAAATTCATAAAAAAATAAATTCCATCTAGAAATCAAGATTTAGACAGAGAAGAAAAAAATGGGTCACCTAGATAAAAAAAAAAAGAGAAATTAAAGCTGTAGACATTCATCATGCTGATGTAAGTGAGCACATCTGTTTCCTTGACTAGACCGAATTTATGAATCCGAATTTGCTCTAATTTTTTAATGGGCACATTTCCTTTCTGCCAAATTATTCCATTTCCCCTAAACTAGCACTTATGCATGGATTGTAGATAGCGACGTTGCTGCGGCACTTGAGAAAACGTGCACTTTTCCTATTCCTGTGTATGTGTTTGTGTGTGTGTGAATATAAAGCCTAAGGCGAACGAAGGCAAGCGGAGGTGAGTGAACCTGAACTTAATACAAGCAACCAAACAAATGCACTCTACAGATATTGTGCATATCTTTGTTTTTTAGAATTTGCACATGCATACAGGCTTCAGGTGTATCTCATATCTTGCATCCTGTGCATGCGTGTGAATGCTTTTAAAGTGCTTTTAGGGAGAGTAAAAACTTCTTTGTTCATATTGATCTTACGCTGAAATACGTACGCACTGACATTTTGCTAAGGCTGTGGGGTCGTTTGTATTGAATTGTTATCGAGTGGCTGTGCTTGCGTTTTGCTTACGTCCAAATTACTGGGTGCAGGTTGTTGAACCTGGGTGTAATTTGACTAATTACCTGCTTATTTTTGCACTCTGTCAAATTACCCAGCTTCCTCAAAACTTGTAACTTCTCTCCAAATGAACAAAATTTGCTCATCTGGTTGGGGTGGATAGAGATAAAAAGTGTAATGTCATCAGGGTTCTCACTAGAAAAAAATCCACACACGGTTCCCACTCTGCGCAAAGCGTGGAAGTTTCGGAAGTTTTCCGGGTTTAACACCTGAAGTTAGTGGCGGCAGTATATGCTATAGTAAAAGGATGAAAAATACTTCTTGGTAAGCAGGAGTTGTCTACTAATGGCATAAAAGTAAAAAGACATGGCCAAAAAGCAAAACAATCTGTGACATTTATCATTATTGTTAGGAATATATACTCCAATATTTTTTTTTACCCTTGTTGCCACGCATGGTGCAGCAATTTCACACATGGTTCTTCCCTGTCTTAAACCCTTTACGCATGGTATTGGAACCATGGGTGTTATGTACTGGCGAGAACCATGAATGTCATGCCTCTTGTTTCAAATTGATCCTAGTGAAAAGCTTTGGAGAAAGAGGTGTTTCACAGTGATTTCACACTCCCCATGTTTGTCATGGGGACAGAAAATTGGTAGGATGTTTGACATTGGTTTACATCAATGCACCTTGCATTTGACATATGAAGTGTAATCTAGTGTTAGTATACAAATACAGCCATGAGAGGATCTAGTTCAAAAGTGTGATACCTGAAGTGACCGATTATTTGGTCATATTCATTTCACTTCAGAGCACCATATTTTAACCAGGCACTCAGACATGGGCAGTATATGTATTTGGTTGATATCTGTCATCTTTTGGAAATGATATCCATCATCTTTAGTAAATGCACAAACCATACATGCATAAATTAATTCAAACATCTAAGAAATGCATGCAGTGATTGCATTACACAAATGCAAATGCATAATAAATTAATAGGAACCATGACATCATCAAACCCCAACGCCTAAAACAATAGATTCGCACAAATATGTCACAATACAGTACGCTCCTTTTTCAGTGTGATGTCATGTGCAGTGAATAGTATCTACATGTATGAATACTCTACACAAATTGTGAGACCAGATTTCCTGCGATGGCAATATGCTCCTTTACACGAGGCCAGTAGGAATTGTATTTCATCACATGATGCGCAATAAACCAATCAACTGCAGATTCTTGTTAACCCATTCGTGACAGGAATTATTTAAAGCCTAATTTGATCAGCTTTTATTCTTCAAATTGGCAACACCAACATTTTTATTTTATTGCTACATTTTTCTTATAAAACGTCATGTATCTGAAATGAATATAATTTGACAGAAATAATGATGAGAAGTCAAAAAGTTGCCAATTTGCAGGGGAAAACGGTGATTTTAAACTTTCTATCACATTGCCAATTTAAGGATTTTAATGCTTATTTTCCTTTAAAAAATTTTCAGCGTCAAACAACGAATATTGACGCAACCAAAATGGGCACAGTTTTTGTGTAGAATCTTTTGCTCTTTCTGCCCATGTATTTGGTATGATTTTTAGGGCTTTGCATCAAAAGATATTAGGCCAAACCACAAAATGTGGACCTCTGTCACGAATGGGTTAATACTGTATGTACATGTTCTACAACTGATGTAGCAGTGATCATAACCTTTTCTTTATGTTTTTTCTTTCCTATGAAGATATATTTAGTTAGGGTTAGGGTTGCATTTGGATTTTAGTTTTATATTTAGGGTAAGGGTTAGGTTTGATGTTATGTTCGAGTCCTTGGTTAAATTTTGGAATTCACTGGTCTGAATGCACAAAAGAGGCTTATTTCAAACCGTAGTCTAAACCGTGGTTTAAAGTTCAACCTCTGTAGACTAAAGTAATCATAAGTACCGTATGCATGTAAGCACATTACTATCTGCCCATTGAACAAGAAGACATGCAGACACTGAACCTACGGAGATTTAAACCGTAGTTTGTATTTAAACCACATGGTCATAGGTGTTTTAACCACAATGACAGTGATGATTACTGAAACTCCTGCTGCTAACTACTACCCTACTGTACACATTTTTAATGTGAGAAATGAAAATGTAGGAAGTAATATTGAATCATAATAGATGTCAATGTAACAGGCTAACAATGAAGGTCACATTTGATAGATACATGTACATGACTGACTGTACATTCGTGATGCAAGTGCATTACGAGGCATCATACTGTACATGAATCATAGACAGGCCTATAGTTACCCACAATGCAAATAGTCCTTAGTCACTCCTGGAACGGGAAGGACGAAATCATCCACTTAGTAGGGATACATGTGAGCGATAACGCTGGGTGGTTGACGTACAGTGTGCATTTGACGATCTCCAGGGATAGCTAACTGGCTATGGGCGGATAGATCTGTGCTTTCAACATCTACCCGTAAGTCAATCCCACTCTAGCTTGTATTAACCCTCTAACTACCTGTAGTCCCGTATGATACCTTTTCATGTTTTCTACTGCGATCTGAAAGAGTGATGCCTTGCTATGATATCAATGTCATTTTAGCTTTCAGCAAAATAAGTTGCCATGGGCAGATTGATCTTTGCTTTCAGTATCTACCTGGATGTATAACCTGATCATGCTTGTAACCCTCTGACTACCTGTACTGCCACAGCTAGTCGACTTGAGGCCTGCTCTATACATTTAGCTGAGAGCCACAAAGACCTTGATTCCGTTTAAAATATGAGATAAAGACTTTCTCTCTCTTGTCATGTCATGTGTTCAAGAAACAAAATGTGACCATAGGCAGCTAGATCTGTGCTTTCAATATTTTCCTGATTAAAGTGTATCCTGGGCCCCATTTCATTAAACTTGTTATCAACAACAAGTTGCAATAACTGTTACAAGCTACTGAAATCCTTGCGTATGATTGGCTGAGAGCAAATTTGTCACAGAAATGTGGCAGTTGTTACTGATAACAAGTTTTATGAAACGGGGCCCTGATCTAGCTTGTAGCATGTACAGTGACATTTCTCTGCATGTACTAACCCTTCAGCTACCTGTAGTAGCTGTGCGGTATGGTTGACTGTAGGCCTTCGCTTTGTTCATGTGTTTAGTGAGGAACCAAGATGGGGTTACCTCTGGATAACTTGTTATGACTCAGGGTCTTTCTTGCTTTTAGCAAATGATATACATGTACCTGGATGCCATTGCATAAAAAACTTGCTATTATAGTAACTTTGCCATCAGTGGTAACAACCATGGTAACGTTGCTCAACAGCCAATCAAAATCCAGTATTCCATGAAAGTTACCATAGATGGCAAAGTTACTATAGTAGCAAGTTTTATGTAACGGCACCCTGTTTTGAAGAGGATAAAGAAGTAGAGTGGGTTAAACATTTGACTTGAGATGCAAAGGTCGTGGGGTTGATCCCAGGCATGGCACTAGTTTCCTTTGGAAAGACATTAATCTTCATTTGCCACTCTCCACCCAGGTGGTAAGGGGGTACGAAAGGCATTGTGGTTCGTTTAGCGTTGTGAGCGTCTGCAAAAGGCTCCTGGCTAGAATGCTGCTGAGGGAGTGGAGAAGGTGCATACATTGGGGGTGGGCAGGCAAGCCTGAATCCGATGATCGGGGTAATATTTCTGTAAAGTGCTTAGAGATCTTGGAGAAGGCACTATGAAAATCCAGAATATATATATATTTTTTTGTTATTATCTCTTGCTATGGACTAGAAGGTCATTAGCATACATGTAGTATGATCAAGCTCATACTCATTCAGCACTCCAGAGGTGATAATTTTGGGCAATATAGGATGTGGTCTTGCACCATTTCCAATTTGTTTGCGTTATATTTTGGGATTCCCATTTTTATTCTTTGCTGAAAACAGCATGTTACTGTGGGGAAAACCTTTGCCTATTTTCTATGAAACCATGCCAAATAGCACGCAATTTGCTGTCACTTCCAATTAGTAAAAGGTGACAGTGCACATGATTTCTAGGTGCCGATGGGTTTCACAAGAGTGCATGGGTAATTTGCATTCTGCTGGTGATTAGATGTTCCAAGAATTTCAAAAGATGACAGAAGAAAAAAGGCATGGTTGTGCAAGAATCTCCCTTTACTTGATGTAGATTTTTCGTGTTTCATGTATTATTATGACTGATAAAACATGTTGAATTCAGCCCAGCTAAGAATGACTAAGATGTGTAAATCACAGAGTTAGCTGTCTTCTTTATTTTGAGGCATCCTGACTAGCAAACAAAATAACAAGCATAATGTTGGGGCTTGTTGGAGGCTTCCCTGTCATGGCAAAGATGTTTTGATTACAGTTGTAACAAATAGGCTCTGTAACGTGTTACCTAATAGGGTATGAATACTAAGTTTCACAGGATTTTCCTCTATGAGGTTTCTGTTAAATTCAAGACTTTCCTATTGACCTGATAGATTTTACTGCCAAATATTTTTAGGGAATTTTCCTCTTAACTGGACACAGTAATGGCCAGCGAGATAACATCTGCTGAGATGAAAGCTTGAAGTGCTGAGTAACATGCAATGGGAGCACATCCTTCTTCTTCTCACCATTTGTTATTTTTCATTGCTCACAAAATAATGAATACCATTTTTTCATGTCCATATAAAGGGGAAAAAAAGGGTAGCTGTTTGAGGATTTATTGCAGTAAAAGTACAATTTCCTAACTGGAATTTTATCTGTCTTTATTCTTTTTTTTTCAGAGCTCTTTAGATTACTTTTAGAAAGAACTTTCCAGACCTGAATGATTTTCCATTCCTGTGTATATTTTTTTGGCGGAGTTATGTTTGTGTACACAGATACTTCATGTTTGTCATCAGCAAAATTCAAGTGTTGGAGATTCTCAGAATACATTCTTTTGGAGCGAGACAGAAGAACTTTATTTTTATGCCTCCACCCAACGAGGATGGTGCAGGAGGTATTGTTTTTTTTGGTTGTCCATCCATCCATCTGTCCGTCTGTCCATCCGTCCGTCTGTCTGTCCGCCGGTCCATCTGTACCACTTCTTTTGTTAACGCGATATCTCAAGAATCATTTGAAGGGTGAACTTCAAACTTGGTCCTCCTATGTATCACCATAGGAAGATGATCTGATTAGATTTTAGGGGTATGTAGGTCAAAGGCCAAGGCTACAGAGGTCAAATATATGAAACTTTAGGTGTTAGCCTTGTTAACACTATATTTCAAGAATCATTTGAGGTATGAACATAAAACATATAAAACATATGGAGATTTTTTTTTAAAACAACTGCTGGTATGTTAGGTTCATATTTCAAGCAACATAATGATTTTTAAACAACTGTTCTAACAGTGCATTATTTTGGCATAGTGTTTAATCCAGGGTTAAAGTTTAGTATTCAGTTTGTGTATAGAAAAATTTATGCGGAGCAATTGTTGCAGAAGCAATTATTGTAGAACGTATTTGGCAGCTTCTCATAAGATCCAATGTTTCTTTTTTCACTCGTCCAATAATTTGGGCCATCATGAACATATTTTCAGTCAGTCATTTGGCACATGGCACATATTTGTGTATAATACTGTAAAACCACGCTCCAGTCCTTTGACAAAATTGTGGCAGCAATAAATCAATTTTAAAGATAAATATTGATTTTGGAATGTTATATTGAAAAGTATTTAATCCGATTCTGGTACAGTCAAACCTGCTTTAGAGACCACCTGTCTATAACAATTACCTGTCTATAAGGGCCATATTTTCTGTTTTCCGTCAATGTGGTTTCTCATTGAAGCATGTACTAAAGGAAACCTGTCCATAAAGACCACCTGCCTATAAAGACCGCTTTTCTTGTCTCCATTGAGTGGTCTTTATACACAGGTTTCACTGTATTAATGAATTGAAGGCATCTTGGCACTTATTCAGAGGAACTTTTGAAAAGTATCTATCAACAGAATTCTAGTGACTGAGTCCACCTTGATAATGTGAATACATATGATTTATGCAACAATTCGCTTGCTTTCCTTAAACCCATAAACAAATCATATATAATGACATGTTTTTTCCACTGATCAAGTCATCATCAACTGTGTATTCTTTCAACAGAGAGGGCGTACAATTCTAATGAATCCACCAGTTTGTAGTCCTATATGTGTGTATACATTGCTTGTGTTTATATCCTTGCTTGGTTCAATGATCTATGTTGTGTAGTAGTCTGGAGAAACAGAACCTGCTTTGACACCGCAAACACAATTCCATAAATCCTTGAGAAGAAACTAAGCTTGCTAGTATCTGGCTGCGTCAAATAAGATGTCAGGAGCAGCTTTAGTACAGGGGTCTATGTTAGATATTAGTCTCATAATTCAGAGCCTTCAGACACTGTAAAATACCTTTAACTATTAAACAGGGTGTTTGCCTGCAGACTAGATGTAGTTGTGAAGCCCGTGCATTGGAGCGTTGTATATTCACAAAGGTCTTTGAGGACAATTTATTCAGGACCTAGGTAGTATCATGCAGTGTGCATGTGATGAGGTTCTTCCATTTTATCAGCAGGGATAGTAGAGTTTGAGTGCAACTGCAGATAATGGAAGATGGTTGCTTCTCTCTGTGAGTTTTATCTTGTTTTCAATTCCTCATCAAGAGAGTAATCTACATTATTTAGTATTTGGCTGCCTTTGTGGTATATTTTGGATATTCATCTTGAGAATTTGTCTGGATGAGCTTGCTGCTGTTGACATGGCACCCCCCTCTAGAAGTGGAACATGCCTGGGAATTCCCTTGTATACATTCAGTAATTTTCCAGACCGCTCATGCAGGCAGCCCAGAAATTTCCAGACTCTCAATACGTTTTCTACACTTTAACATGTGTGTGTGTACATGTGTGTGTATGTGTGTGCATTGAATGAGATGAATTGCTGGCTGCAGGTGACCAGATTGATTTTTTAAAAAGGCTTTTTGCCGGGAACTACTCGGTCGGAATTCTGAATGAACAACATAACACAAGAACGACCACTCAGGGAACACATGCCCTGCTTGCTAGCATTCGATAAATTGGACATTAAACAAAATAGATTTGTTTATCCTTATTCAGTATCTTCAAATTGATACCATTAATCCTTGCCACACCGACTACCAAGACTGTTATTAAAACATTGCTGAAATATTACTGAAATAAACAGAAGTTTGTTGCATACTGGTGATTCTTCTAAACCTTGTATAGTATTCGTTTGTGGTCAGCATTGTATTATGTGCTGCAGGAGTGATGAACGTGTGTTCATGTAGCTGATTTATTGTGCTTATCGCTCAACCTTGCATCTAGATAGAGAGAGGATAATAACCTTGTACATCAGCCAGCCTTGGATGATAAAACTGAAGCTTGATAATTAACAGATGGTGATCTCTATCTTGTCATCATCACATGGTGTGACACATTAATGCTGACCTCTTTTTCTCTTGTCGGCGTTCCAACTAAGATTCAAGGCAGAGAGCAATTACACTGGACTGTGCTCACAGAGAGTTGAGCTTTGCTTCCAATAACCTGTCATAGCGTTTAGGAGACCTTGGAAAAGACATTGAACCTATCTGCCGTGTAAACTTGACAGCATTGCTGGAATGTTACCGTCATTCCCATACGCAGGAAATAAGATTTGATTTGGGCGAATTTGTGTAGTCGAATCAGTGCGTTGATATCTAATTGGAGGCGCAGAAAGTGAGAAGCGCCTGTTCTTGAGCCTTAGAAGTTAGAGCTCTAGCTTGCTCTCACTTCAGTGAGCTGGAACCTTGTGGAAGGTTTGTAAAGTTGGTTGACTAGTGGTAGAGAGGCTATTCATATCCCACCGCTGCCTCCATACAGGAACTGGCCCATAACCCGTTCTGACGTCAGCCTACGACTTCCATTGAGGCGTTGGATTATAGCAACCCTCGTAGGTTGTCACTTCTGATTCCTCTCAGCCAGGCGCTGTCAGTAGGCTGACAGGGACAGATAAAACGACAACAACTCGTCAGGATTTTTTTAGGGGCAATTCCAGAACCAGTCCATACCGGCTGATGCCACTGTTTAACTCTCAGGCTTGCACTTTCCTACGTATTGGATCCACGTCATCTGTGATCTCCGATCAGCTGATGAGCTGATTGCAAAATCTCGCAGATTTGATTTAGGCGCTTGTCCCAGAGACTCATTCCATTGCAACGCTTGGACTCAATGAGACGTCCCTGCCACTCTCTCTAGAGCTCCCAATATCTACATTATCTAGAACAGCAGTCTCATCCATTCATCAGCTTGCTTCCTGAAATCATCACCAAAGCCATATAGATTGGCCTGTAACAAACCATCTCTGCACCTGTCCGTCTAGATACCTCTAACTTGGACCGGAGACATCACGTGTGACCAACCATGCGCATGCTCTACAACAAGACAGTACCTAGGGTACAACTTAAGAACGAGAAACAGATTGCCACTTCCTCCACCAAAAAAAGGCCGTGTTCCATTAACAATGATATTCTTGCCGCTTTTCTCCTCTGCAGCACGTCACCGGCTGGGGGTGCTATCGACAACAAGATCGAGCAAGCAATGGTAAGTACACAACCTTTCCATATTTCTAACTATGACTTTGGAAACGAATTCACAGGGGCATTAGCAGTGGCATTTCTTATAGAAACTGATTCCAAATCTGAGATAATGATGACAATAAAATTGCGAAGAAAGTGGCATATGGATCTGACAGTTGTGCAGAAGGCTCATTAGCAAAATCAGTGAGCAACACGAATATCCATAATAGCGGGAGGCCATTTTTTAATAGTGTTCAAAGACACATAGTTATCATCAGTCACGTCAACACAGCCCCTATACACCAAACTAACCCTGCTAACTGCTAAAGCCTTTCTGCCGGGTACATTCTACAAGACATTGACGTAACAATGTTTTGCAGGTGTATCAGAAATTTGTGGGTCTATGAGAAGTCCGAAATAATGAGGGATGTCTCTTTTTAGTAATATGTTCATGTTTTATATTTGTAATAATTTTCATTTATTGCAATTACATATTTACTTCTTTTTGCCTCATAAATGCAGCAACTCTTTCAAAACAGAGATTGATAATAATCTTCAATAGACGGATAGCCCACTCATGTGATTGTTGGCAAAAACATTGAAAGACAAAACAGAATAAAATTGAATCATAGTATCCGTAGGATCATTGCAACTGATATTTCATATATCATTTCATAGTGATAATAATGTGAATTTTGCATTTTCTCTATTTTTTCTATTTTATGGTTATTGTTATCTTTTGTGAGTGCATGCTGTTATGTTTTTCTTTATGTTAGTATATATACACCGAAATTTGTCACCATACAGAAAAATGAACATCTTTATTGTTATTCTAAACCGAATGATGAAGGTTTTGTGACAACCTGGGAGATAGAAAGAGAGGGGGAGAGAGAGAAAGACAGACAGACACAGAGAGAGAGATAGACAGACTAATGACAGAGACCCAAGATTGAGACAGAGACAGAGAGAGAGAAAGAGAGAGAAAGAGCCAGACAGAGAAAGATAGACAGAGAATATGAGGGAGACAGAGACAGAGACAGAGATGTAGACAGACACAGACAGAGCAATGAAAAAAAAATGATTGAAATGTCATTTCAGAAATAAGAGAAATGTTTTCATTAATGGGAGATTGAGAAATTAGAAAAAAAAACCTACTACCACAAAAGGTTAAAGTCATAAGAAGGTTAAAGTCATAAGATCTGAAAAAAAATATCATTAATGGATGACTAAAGATTTTATGTTATTTTTTGTGGAAAGGTGCATCTATTGTGTTTTTCTCATTTTTTATGACTCCATTGTTCTTCAGCCCCCTATTAAAGTCTAAATCAACCCACACCTTGATAGCAATCAACTGTATTTCCTGTTTGTCTTAGGGCCTTGTCTGAGTAAAAAGAAAATAGTAGTACGGATATGGTGTGATGTCACTTTGATAACAGACAGCATAATCAAAAGGCATTGATAATAATAAAAAAAAATGGTAGTTGGAAAGATGTTTTGTTGGTTCCAAGAGGGAAATTATGAACTTTATTCAGGATTCAGATCATTTCTAAGTATTTTACTTTAGCAAGTAGTTTGTAAAGCAAAATTCTAATAACCATTGTACATCATAAAGTCTATACCAAATAATGTGCAGTAAAGGCGTCGCATGGTATGCATGATAATAAAATTTACGTGCGTGCACAATATCATGACTGCGCGTGTATTGAAAACTACATGCCAGCCAATCAGACTTCCAAAGTTCCAAAGTGATTTTGTTAAATCTGCTAGGGGGTTGTCTTGGTAAAATGATTAGCCTAAAGATGCAATTGAATACAGAAGTTGGTTAGGTATTTTGCTGAGGCTGAAAACTGAGTAAATTACTAAAAATTAAGTAACATTGAATTGACTACCAGCCCAAATGAGCAATTAGTAGACTGTGCTATACTGCTATGAATTGGAAGACAAAGTCTGTCTGTCTTGAAGTCATTTTTCTTCCCATGAATTGTTTCTTTTCACCTCCAAAGAGCAGAAAGAGAAGACATTAGAATGGAAAAATCCTGTTCATCAAATCATTTGTCATTCTCCAGTAAGGGAAAATGATGTAAACATTGGCCCTGCGTGAGATGTAAACAATGACAAAAGTCATCTTTCCCCCATATGCTTTGATAGCATCGACCCCCTTTGGTGGTGTCGCGACCCTCGTCCCGTCCTTTTCCTGTCTGGGGGGTACATTCCGTTTTGTTCCGCAAATCAATAAATTGAATTGATACCGAGTTGTAACAATAGTCCCTTGCATCTACAAATCCATATTCTCTGTATTCACAATATCAGACTCTGCAGTGCATATTGTTAACCTGTTTGCTCTGCCACCAGAAGGGATTGTCAATTGGTAGGGAATGGGCTTGGAGAAAGGGTTTGGGTGGAGAGGGTTAAGGATGGGTACGGTCTGAATCCCTCAGCTAGGGGGCATCATCTTGTCAGAGAGGCACACAGGACCTTTTGAAAAGGCCGCAGGGGGAACAGAGGGTCTGTGGGGGTACAGGAGAGGGTCGATATGATGTTATAACCTTGGGGTGGATCCATCATGGGTATTGATCAGACGACTTCCTTCAAGGGAAGGTTCGCAGGAGGTGGGACGGGGATGGGTTGGAGAATGATGGAACAATTACTTGGCCTTGCTAGAGATCCTTCAACCTTCCGTGTATGTATCTGTATGGCTCATCAACTCAACATGAAAAACAATAGATTTTCATTTTTGTTCCTTAAGGAAATAAAGGAAATGAGGCAGAATTGAAGTTGAGAGCTCTCAATTGGAATTATTTTACATATTTTCCCATCTTGCCCTCAGAAAACTATTTGTTTTCTGGTGGGGACAGACACTGAAGTATTTTCAAAAGTAGGTATTGGTCTGATACCCACAGGACTCCCACCTTTCACATTTCACCCTGTAGCATCCCCCCCCCCCCCTTTCCACCCATCCTCCCCCATGTTAAGATTTAAAGGTAGTAGCCCACATTTGCAAGTGGCACCCAATCTGGACAAAAGTTTTACTTTAAATTGCTTTAAGCCACAGAAAAACACTCGTAAAGTTTTAGATCCCAGTTCATTCCCGTTTAGGATTGAGAAGGAAATATTCACCACAAATTTTCTTTTATTTTCTTTGTTTTGTAAGGGCATCTTCCTGATGCTTTAAGAGTAAAACCATTCATTTTTCACTTATTCTTTTAGTCTAGATTCTAGACGTCGGTGTACTTGTTATTTCTCTCCATTTGCTTCATTCTCCATCCCCTGCGCGCCTTCCCCAGTGATCGCGCTATCCCCTCTTTCACGCCCTTCACCAACGTCTAGAAAACTCTGCCAGTAGAAGGGTTCAAAAGTTCACCTATAATTATTCTGACGTAATGCCGAGACCAGCCCCTTCGCCGGTAATACTCATGAATATTCAGAAGTAGAGAGTGTGTGTGCGTGTGTGTAACTTTCGATTCACCAACAATGAAGCACCTTCAGCGATCCCAGGGCGCCAGGACTAGCCGACCCGGCTTCGATTCGGTCATGCATAGCGCATGACGTAATGTTCGTAAATGATTGTCACATTCAACCGTCCAGTGAGCGGAGATCAAGTTGGCTCGGAGGTGTGGTCAGTTTCCGGAGTTTTCGGGGGACGGTCGTAAAATTGGCAGAGTTGAAAGGACTGTGATGATGGGAGGAAATCGTGCGGCTGTTTTCATTTCGGGCGTAGAGGTCGAAGATTGTGTTATTGATCAACAACGTAACTGAAAAGTAGAACAGTCCTGGCAAAGGACTATTATTCTTTGGAATATTGTTGTAAATTTGATAACATGATAGTTTTACATAAATATCTGTTATTTAAAATTGAAATTGGCTTATTTCTCTTCGAATTCTGAAACATTATTGTGCAAATGTGGGCTACTACCTTTAGACTGTGGCTGAAGCACATTAATCCCTGATATTTTGCTCTGGACAACACCATCTATGAGAAAAAAATATTTATTTTTTTAATGTGAATCATGAGTTTGCAAAAAAAAAAGAAGAAAAAAGGGTGGTGATCTTTATATCTGTCAATTGGGACAAACAATATTTGACATAGCATGGTAATATGATTATACCAGTAGAACTGCAGGGGTGTGTATTTTACAAGCTATTGTTCAAGGAGAAACAGTCGTTTTGTGTTTCCAATTTAGTTTCAACCAGCTATTTCAAATTAGGTTAACACCTGATCATATTCTAGTCTGTGTACCCTGATAAATTATAATGAATGTTGTTAACCCAGTATTAATGACACTATTACCATCAAGAGCATGTGCTATCATGGGTGTGTGTAGTTTTTTGATATTCTGGTTTAGGTTTCCTACATCAAGAATCTTTGGTGTTTGACAGTACCCTTACTGGATAGAAATGGATTATATCATTTTAAAGATAACCTGGAGTTCTGGTCATGCGATCATAATATGAAAGAAACTGTTCCAAAGCAACTGGGAGAGTTAGATTAGTTGTATGTGTATATACAGGTGTCTAGTGTGAGATTTGGAGATTATCGGATTAATAAGAAATTCACTTACTTTCAATGTGTACTTGCACTGCACAAAGAAATGAGCAAATGTTACCACACACAAATCTGGCATGAATGTTATGCCCAAATGAACAGCCTTTTCATGTCATATTTGTAATATGAGGGAATTTGAAGAAAAACCCTTTCTAGGGGACATTTTTACTATGATATTCTTCCTAGCTGACATGGAAAGAATGAGAAAGCTCACAAATTAGTTTTCACCTTTCCCAGATCTCAAGCTTCTTTTTAAACCTTGGTGAAAAAGGATTAATGATTCATCTATAGGAAAAATATTGTCATAGGGCCTATTGCACCTTTTCAAGTAAGATCACTGTCATCACTTTTTATCTCTCTCTCTCTTTTATGGGGAATAAGTACAAAACCACACTTGGACCAAAAGGGGTATTCCCTCCAATTGTCTGATACCGGTTGGCAAGTTGCATGGTAAATTAGGCGCGGTCTGGTGAAATCGGAATAACAGGAAAGCACATGGGAAGTGGACCGTGCTTCATATGCCATCACATGACCACATTTCGTGAGACACTTGAAATTCTACATGTGGAACATAAGTGACTAGAGATCCCTCAAGTCACCAAGACACTTTAAAAGGTTAAATCAATATTTTAAAGGACCCTTGTTATGAATTATGTCAGGGCCTTTTGGTAACCTTCTTTCCATAGAGGTCTGGATTACAATTTTCAGGGTCTGTATGCTTCAGCAACTTAACAAATTTTTTGAATTTATAGGCCCAGAGATTATATTTTTTTGGGGGTAGGGGAGGCATCATAAAGTCCGCATTTACAAGCATCTATGATATTCTATTATCATATCTTACTCTGAAATTTTGGCCTGAAAACTCTGGAATCACCACAAAACTGCCTTTTTTTGCTGAGCAACTTCGCTATAAAATTAAGGGGTTTTGATTGTTTTGAAAATGAGGCTTGTATTCTCTTTCATGTGGACTGAAGCGGAGTCATGAAACACATGGATGCATAGCTGTCTCAAGATGTTCTGCAAGTATTTCTCTCCTTTGTACAGGATTATAACAAAACCACGTCCATCCCAACTTGGCTTCCCTTGATTGCACCTTTTCGCAAGGAATATTGATTGGAAGAAAGCATTAAAGGAGTATAATGAAAAATCATACAAAATGAGGATTAGGAAAAATAAAGACACAAAATAAGAATCATGGAGAAGGGGAAGCACATGGCTGGTGATTTGGGGGCATCCCCCTTGTTTCCAAAGACATTGGACTTGAGGAGTCTCCTTCAGCCCTTGAGATGTACTTTTTAATTAAGGAAGCCATTGTTGAGGGATCTGAGGCTGAGAGGACATTCAGTATGTAAGGATAATGTGGTCAGCGGATGATATGCATGAGATGATTTAATAAGAGAAGGAAGATTATGAAACAAGTAGGAAGCAGAAAAACAACATTAGGAAGGAGAGGGATGAAGGAAGAAGAAAAAGTGGAAGAGGACATGATGGAATGGAAGACCAGGGCCGGTATTGTGAAAATTGTTCATTCTTTTATCTTATCTTCACTTTTTCTTCTGTCATAATAAATTTTGAAGGCGAATTTGTGATTGCTTCGACTGCACAGAATTTTGCCCATGGACCAGCACTCAAGTCAAAAGTGCACGGTGTGAGTCAATGGCACACATTGTTTCTAATTGCTATGACAATTCAAATAAGATAAAAGATAAAAACAATTTTCAGAATATGGCCCCTGGAGAAGAAGAGGAAGAGGACATAAGTAAAAGGAAATATTATTCAAAGAAAGTGCATTCAGATCAATATTTTTACTATACATCATAATAATATTTTATTTCAACTACATATTACAAACTTTTAAATATCAAACCCTAGATAACTTGGGCAGGGGTTTATAGACATGCCACTCTGTTACTGCAAAATTATTTCATATCCATTAGGTTGATAGTGTGTAAGCTGATATTTGAGTGGTTGGAAATTAGAAATTCAGCAAATGTCATGCCGAAGAGAATTCATTACTGTAAACACCGTTATTTTTGTGTGATTAAATTTTTGCACTGAGCGACCAATGAACATATTTGCGGGTTCTTGAATTTGTACTGCACAATATCTCACTTATAAAAGTGCAAGATTTGATTTGATATTTCGAAGCATATGAAATCGTGCTAATATTTTCGCAAGTACTAGAAATCGCGCTTGCCAAAAATAGCGCGAAATCCATGAAAATTAGTGTAATGCCAATATTTCTGCATTTAATGTAAATATGATGGATTGATCTTTTTAGACCTAGATCCTCTCCTCATTTTCCTCTGAAAAAAGTATAGATCTGGTCAGTAACATGTAAAAGTGGTAATGAAATAATCTTGATATGGGAAAGTGGAGAAACTTATCACATGTGTGATATTGCCTTCACCCTTGGCAAAAAGGGGCTTGTAGAACACAAGTGACAATGGGGTAGAAGAACACATGTTTGTTTCTGAAAGTAGCTGGATAAAGCTTGATATAAAGATCCATACATAATGTTTGCATTGATGCCGAAGATGAGTTGATGTTGAACGAACTTGTGGATAATCCTATTGAGAAGTTTTAATCATGTATTTCAAATGTAATCCATGTTAAGTACATGGAGATAGGGATTAACATGGGTGAATGGTATCCCTTTTATACCAACATAATCCACGTATTGAATTAGGATTATATGCCTGGATAACTGGATACTGGTTTTGAATAGGGTGTAAATTGGACAGGGTGGTTCTATATTTGGATGGATGGTTCTAAAACTGAATGGTTCTTAAATGGGGATGGTTGATGAACATAGGAAGTTTACCTGAAACATTCCCAAATTCAGGCATCGTACTCGAAGATCTGCTCTCAATGTACTCCTTCTTTTGCTTAGAAACAGAAGGGCATTAATTTTATATATTGATATGAATTAAATCGGTGCATTGGTGCAAAAACACCCCTATATGCATTGTGTGCAAAAAATTCCTTAACAATTATGAAAAATTTTCAAAGCTCTTCTCATGAAAATCCAGTTGTGACGCTGTAACTATTGTACAAGGTTTAGCTTCCTTTTGGATGGATTTAAAGGAATAATGAAGCATTTTTGGGCAAATTTTCTATTTTTGATTTACGAAGTAAATTTCTGCGCTGACGCTACAAAATTCAGCTATTGGCATTGCCATTCTATTTTTCATTCATTTTCTTCACTTGTGATGTGAAATGGCTGCCATATCAAAAGTATAATGTGCAAGGAGTATGACACAGTTAAAGAAGTAATTTCATCCTTCAGAGTTTTAGCAAAGTTTTAAAGCATTATGTGTTCGTAAGGGTGTGTTACATTGTAGCTTTAAAAAAATATTGAACAAACACATCGTAGGCCCTCTGGATTCTACATTTCTTTTGAGGGCTCTACAAAATATCAGACTCTGCTCCCCACAGTTAGGAGGGAAAAAAGCAGTGAGATGCAGGCCCTAGTGAATATTTCTAAATTTGGGAGAAAAGCAGTGAGATGCAGGCCCTAGTGAATATTTCTAAATTTGGGAGACAAGAATAGGTGTAAGAATAGATATCCTCCGGCCCTCCCTCGCTTGGGTATGCTCACTTGATTTAGGGGAAGGTAGTTGTATTGATCTATATTGATCGCTTTTTGGAGGAGGGGGGTGGGGCGAGGGGCATCTAGCACTGATGTCTTGACTTCTGACATTTTCATCTCCATCAAGGCACGAAATGTTCCATTCCAAAGTGCTTATTTCCCTGTTCCAAAAATGAACATCCGCATCAGTATCCTTTCATTGATTACATTTACATTTACAAAGCAAGTGTGGACTATATTTATGGAAGTTTGAAATTCGAGGGGTGTCTTTCTCTGACTAAAATAGACATGATATTGACTTATTGTGCTTTTTCTTTCATAGTTGTGATGGGAGGGGGAATGAAAAAGATTACTGATTGAAAGAGAAGACAGTTTACCCTTTCATGAAGGAGAACCACTGGTAGACATGAAATAAAGTACAAATGCAAAAGTTGTAAAAAAAAAAAAATGTCTTTGAATTAAAACTGTTAAATGAAGCAATGAAGCCTCAATTTAAAAAGGAACTTAAAAGTTCACAATGAACTTAATGTGGCTGAATGATATTGTAGTCTTCATGTTTTTTTTTTTTTTTGCTTTTTCCATCTTTTACTGAATAGTGTTATTAGGTGACTTAAGTCTCGTTAGTAATCACCCCTTTTTGAAGGAAAACAAATATTCAGCAATTTTATTTGGGATTTTTCCACTGCCCTTTGGAATATAATCTTTGATATCAAAGAGTTGTTATCAATCACTGTGTTGCTTCACAGCCAACAAAAGAATGAGAGAAATGCAAATTAAGCAGAAAATGTGCATATCGATGGCATGTGCAAATATTTTCGACACTCCCTGCACACTTGGATTTCGAACTCTCTTCTGACAATATCTTTGCAATAAATGAATATCTTCTCTGAAATATATTTGACATTATCAGTAAAATCTCTGCAAATGATATGATGCTATTTTGGTCAAATTATGACGTGAATACTGCAATAGGGATGATTAAAGTAGATAAGTGATACTGTGACAGTTATACTTTGGAATTATGATTATGGGGTTTATCTCTCACATGACTCCTGGAAGCTTACATATTTCTGTAAAGTATACAAACAAGGGGGTGTTGTCCATAGATTATTTGTTATGGTGCACTAGGAGGAATTCTTAGCATATGTTTCACATGAATGTACATGTATGTATAGCTGTGAGATTTTGATTTGGTATATTATTTCATAGGGCAGGGCTTGAACTTGATAGGTTTTTTTTTTCCTTTTTTTTGGACTTCTTACCCCCTCCCCCCATGTAAAATTGAATATGGGACCTAGTGCATGTACATGCAGAAATAGTATTCACTTTGAACTCATGTGAAACTAGTTTTCTGTAGTGCTTCACATAAGACCGTTCCTGCAATGTCAAATTTTTCAAAACACCTTTGTGGTATGAATGTAAATGAATGAATAGCAATAAAAATGAACTTAATGGAGGTTTGTCGGACTGTCAAGTATATGAGTTAACAAATATCCATATATTTTTAATATGCATGTAGAGCCCTTCATAAGGCTGTTCTGAAATCAAAATTTCAACACACCTGTTGATTTGTTTTTATTTTTTTATACACCATCATAACAGACAAATGTATACTTCAACAGATGTTAATGGAGAATAGCCCATTTCGGTTGTATTAGCAGAATAAGCTTGGTCTTCCAAGGGGTCCGAATGTTGAACATGAAACAAGGAAATGATTTATCATAAAATTGTTTGCATTGCTTTTGAACTGTCAAATGTGAAATACAGATGTGAAGCATTGGATAATCCACAAGTTCTTTCTTTACTGTAAAGCATTTCATAAAGCAATTGCTGAAACAGCAATTCTTTCTTAGCACTTTTGTAGTGTAAATATGAAATGCACGAGTGAATTCGCATGAAATGAATTTTGTGTTGACATTCTAAATGGTAAGATTTAGCCTATAGAACATGATTGTAGAGCTTTTCATAAAGCAGTTGCTGATACATCAAAATTTTCACTATGCCTTTGTTGTATAGTGTGAATGTAAACAGATATGACATGCACCAGTGAATTATCATAAAAAATGATTTTGGGGATTGGTTTTCAGGCTGTCAGATATGAGCTTTAGGTATAAAATATACAGTAAATGGTAGGCCATGCATGCTTAACATGCACATGTTTAACCATGAGCATTTAACGTGACAGGATTACTGTCGACAGGCATTAGGAGATAAACAATAAGTCCATGAAAACTTGACTTAATTGTTTGCTTAGCTTTGCAATTGTCACGAAGCTGACATTGACTTGTATCAACTCCGCAGTTTCCAAGCCTCTTCTCCTTGATTAACTATTTGTCTATCCGTCTGTTTTGATGGTTCCTATCTCTCTATGCTGCTGCTGATTATGTTATTATAGTTGAATTCTCAGTTTACTTTACCTTCCCTCATTTTTTATTTTCTCTATCATGTTGAAATCTACTTCAAATTTGATTCCAAAGTGGGTCTTGCTGCTAAAAACTTGCTGATGTACCCTCGCTCATTTTCTCTTTCTCTTTCTTTTTAAAAAATCTATTCAAATTTGATTTCAACATGAGCCTTGCTATTAAAGACACACTGATTTATCTCTTTTTATTGATGTTTCCATTGTAATTTCTTCCACTTTCTTTTACCATCTCTCTTATTTTGTACCTGTATTAAAGTAAATTTTTAAAATTTGATTTCAAAGTTAACAGTTCTGTTAACTCGCTATTTTACAGTCTGTCTATCACTTTTTACACTTTTTACACTTCTTTTTTTAGTGTTAAATCTTCCATAATCTCACCCTATGGTGTATTAAAGTTGCAAAAAGATTTTGGAATTATGCAGTATTTTGTTTATCGACAAGCCATCCATACCCCTTCCCCAAGCTTGCCTGCCTGCATGCTTGCTTGAGCTAACTCCACCTGATCTATCTATCTACGCATGATATGACCTTGTCTTTGACCTTTAAGGTGAGAACCCAATGTGTGATGTCATCAAATTGAATGTTTTCCCTTCCTCTTCTCGGCACTATGTGGTGTACGTGACTAAACCTGACACAAGCACCTGTGCCTTGGTCTCCCTATGTGACAATCCTCTGTATGCGTTTTTACGGTTTCCACGGAGATCGCCGAAACCATGCATATTATTCTCATCTCTGAAAAGAGTCGAGTGTCAGGTTGTTGACGCTAGAAATCTCTATAGAAACAACAAGCACCAATCTCAGTATGAATTGCACTTCACCTTGTTGACAGAATATTCTGCTGTCAATTTTCCTGGGAAATTAAACTATAATATGATTGCGTAGATTGTAGTTGCTTTTAGGGTGGGGTTCGATGACTTGCAGATTTTGATGGATCAATAGTGTACTTGATTTCATGACTATTTCACTCTCCCATTTTTGGTATATTTTGACAAAATATCATGTAAAATGCTTAGAAACATGAATTAAGTGCTCAAGAAATTAAGTCATGATTATTATTGTTAGAATTATTCTGAAAAAGGGAATGGACTTTAATCTTGGGCATATTTGTGAAAAGGCAATAAAACAATTTCATGAAAATATTCCAGAATTTGCTGACTGTATAACTTTGCATTCTTGAGCATAATTATTTACTGCTCATAGCACTCCCATTCATGTAAATGATTTTTTTTTAAAGCCCATGGAGAATCCTAACATTAAAAAGTCATTACATTCCGCATAAAAAGAATTATTTGAATGTTCTGCAGTTCAACTGCTCCCCACACATTGCGTATGTTAGGGAAATTGATATGAACACTTTTTTTTCACATGCCTGCGTCAATAGACCAATATTTGTTGATTACATGTTTGCAAATTATACATGGAAGTGAGATGGGTTTTCCCACTCGATGTGGGCTGACTTAACATGACATGTCACGATTCCTAGAAATCCTACTCAGCAGTCCGTCGAATGATCCAGGCAGAAAAACAGTACACCCTCACAAAGTAATAAATTATATTTGTATACTGTCTGATGATAATAATGCTGCTGTATTTTCATTATTCCATCGCATGATTAGAGAAGAGTGAACAATACTTCATTATATATTCATTTATTTCTATATTTCATAAATTCAAGAAAAAGCAATTTACTTGGCAGAATTGTTTTGGAAAACAGAAAAATGCAAACATATTAAAAATAAAAGCTTCACTACTCCCTGAGGGGAGCTTGATGTAAATAAGTAATTTCATATCTGAGATAAATTAAGGAAAAGGTTACTCTGTAACTGGGTCATTCTGATATTGAGCAAACACAGCAATTCTGCGTAAAGTACAGCGGGAAGAATGGGTGTTATGAAACTGAGTGATGAATAAAATTTGCTTACATGACATGCAATTACAGAATACACTCACAGTCAAAAGAATTTCTAGTGCCTTTGGGCCCACCTTCTTAGCTTGTTTTCAAAGGTGTCTGTTACTAGCCAAAAAGGCATTAACTTTATGTGATACTATGTGGGTTAGTGCCCCCTTGCTCTCAACATGTTTTGTAAGATGTGCTTGTTTGTCATGTGGCATATCTGTTCAGAGCCAGAAGTGCTTTACGATGCGTGTACGAGATAAAAGATGAGCCTAACATCCTAGTAGCTCTGGGCATGTTTAGAAAAGTAAGCAAACAGTGCTAGGTCAGTTCCAAGGCAATTGTAAAGGCTATCATATGCCGCAATGTTTCAACACATCTGTTGAGCACCAAAAGGGCATTATTTCTACATGTATGAGATATAAGATGAGCCTCGTGCCCTTATTGCACTCAATGTGTTTTGAAACCGTGAGCAAACGATGCTAGGTCAGTTCCAAGGTACATAGAAGGCTGTCATATGCTGCAACATTGCAGTGCTTCTGGTGAGAGCTGAAAGGGCTTTAACTCCATGTAGTATCTAATGAGTTAGTGCCCTTCTTGCCATCAGCATGTATTGAAAGGTGTGATTGTCCATTGACAGCCAGAAGGATGGTAACTCCATGTAATTATATGAGTTAGTATCCTTGTTGCTGGCAACAGATATGTTTAGAAAGGTGAGTAAACAGCGCTAGGTCACATCCAAGGTATACATGGAATATTGCGTGCTCTTTGGTTTTGGACCTTGGACCGCCACCACCGCACAGAGCCCCACTAAATCCATTATCATGATCACCCGAAAGCTGGGCTTGTCACGCTCTGGGTGGACTATTCGTGATGAACAGACCCGTCTCAAAGTTCAGCATGACATAAACAAGCTTGGAGTTGGGCATATTTCTCCCTGTTCTCTCTTCTCTTCTCTCTCTCCCTCTCTTCCTCTCCTCTCTCTGCTCATACCAATATATCTTGCGGTAGAGAGTGTGCAACATCCATGAATTAGAACTGCTCAGGATACCTAGTGGTCTGTATAGGCAGGCGGTCTTCTTATACAGTTGGTCTACATGCACAGGTTCCTTGTTTTAACAGTTTTTTAGTAGAAATGTTGTTGTGAGGAATGTGTCTCTTCAGTAGACAAGTTATAGCAGAATTAGCAGAATGAGGTTTACATTATGAAATGAGGGTTGGAGTTCCTTGTTATAATATTTTTGCTGAGAAAAAAAAAAAAGATGCCGGATAAATATGGTGAAGCTTTAGGATATTAATGTTTCGTCTTCATTGTCTTTATGTGAGAGGTCATGTCAAGTAAATCAGGCAGGGAATTCCAAATGGATTCTTTGAATGTTGACTTTCTACATAATGTGTCATTCTTGTGCATCCTCTTTATTATCTGGGAATATTGGCTCTCTTTCCAGTTCCGGTCTGTCCTGTCTCCTGTGATGATGTAATCTTTCTGCAACAGTAGTGTTGACATGAAATAGGAAACATAGAACCAGTTTATATCGCGTCATTACAGAGTAATTTGTACAGGCGTAGCCACCCGTCGGCTTCAAAATCAACGAGTCTGCACTCAGACACTTGTTCTAGATCTAATTTCCTTCTCTTTATATGCCATAGTCACATGACCTGAACAATCGTATGAGGTCAGTATGGTTTTATGGGCTTTTATTTGTTCTGACAACACTCCTGGAATCAATAATCGATAATCTAGCTGTAAGATTTTTGACAGATTTGTAGGTGCGGGTCTATCTCTCTCTTTCTCTCTCTCTCTCTCTCTCACTCCTGCTCTCACTCGTACTCTTTTTTCTTTATTTCTCTTTATCTCTATCTGTCTCTCTCAGTCTCTCTT
>CM057169.1:4279974-4304598 GCA_029962745.1 Echinometra lucunter | reverse complement strand
AAATCTATTTCAAATTTGATTTCAACATGAGCCTTGCTATTAAAGACACACTGATTTATCCCCTTTTATTGATGTTTTCATCGTAATTTCTTCCACTTTCTTTTACCATCTGTCTTATTTTGTACCTTTATTAAAGTGAATTTTAAAATTTGATTTCAAAGTTAACAGTTCTGTTAACTCGCTATTTTACAGTCTGTCTATCACTTTTTACATAGTGTTAAATCTCCCATAATCTCACCTTATGGTGTATTAAAGTTGCAAAATTTTTTTGGAATTGTTCAGTATTTTGTTTATCGACAAGCCATCCATACCCCTTCCTCAAGCTTGCCTGCCTGCGTGCTTGCTTGAGCTAACTCCACCTGATCTATCTATGTACGCATGATATGACCTTGTCTTTGACCTTTAAGGTGAGAACCCAAGTGTGATGTCATCAACTTGAATGTTTTCCCTTCCTCTTCTCGGCACTATGTGGTGTACGTGACTAAACCTGACACAAGCACCTGTGCCTTGGTCCCCCTATGTGACAATCCTCCGTCTTCGTGTTTACGGTTTCCACGGCGATCGCCGAAACCATGCGTATTATTCTCATTTCTGAAAAGAGTCGAGTGTCAGGTTGTTGACGCTAGAAATCTCTATAGAAACAACAAGCACCAATCTCAGTATGAATTGCACTTCACCTTGTTGACAGAATATTCTGCTGTCAATTTTCCTGGGAAATTAAACTATAATATGATTGCGTAGATTGCTTTTAGGGTGGGGTTCTAAATGACTTGCAGATTTTGATGGATCAATAGTGTACTTGATTTCATGACTATTTCACTCTCCCATTTTTGTATATTTTGACAAAATATCATGTAAAATGCTTAGAAACATGGATTAAGTGCTCAAGAAATGTCATGATTATTATCGTTTAGAATTATTCTGAAAAGGGAATGGGACTTTAATCTTGGGCAGTATTTTGAAAAGGCAATAAAACAATTTCATGAAAATATTCCAGAATTTGCTGACTGTATAACTTTGCATTCTTGAGCATAATTATTTACCGTCCATGGCATTCTCCTTCACGTAAATGATTTTTTTTTTAAAAAGCCCATGGAGAATCCTAACATTAAAAAGTCATTACATTCCGCATAAAACAGAATTATTTGAATGTTCTGCAGTTTCAACTGCTCCCCACACATTGACGTATGTTAGGGAAATTGATGAAACACTTTTTTTTTCACATGCCTGCGTCAATAGACCAATATTTGTTGATTACATGTTTGCAAATTATACATGGAAGTGAGATGGGTTTTCCCACGCGATATGGCTGACTTAACCATGACATGTCATGATTCCTAGAAATCCTACTCAGCAGTCAGTCGAATGATCCAGGCAGGAAAAACAGTACACACCTCACAAAGTAATAAATTATATTTGTATACTGTTTGATGATAATTACTGGTTGCGTATTTTCATTATTCCATCGCATGATTAGAGAAGAGAAGAAAGATACTTCATGATACAATTCATTTTATTTTTCTATTACAAGAAAAAGCAATTTACTTGGCAGAATTGTTTTTGATAACAGAAAATGCAAACATATTAAAATGAAGTTTCACTCTCCCTGAGGGGAGCTGATGTAAATAAGTCATTTCATCTCTGAGATAAATTAAGAAAAAGGTTACTCTGTAATCTGGGTCGTTCGATATTGAGTAAACACAGCAATTTTGTGTAAAGTAAGCGGGAAGAATGGGTGTTATGAACTGATTGATGAATAAAATCTGCTTACCATGACATGCAAATTACAGAATCACTCGCAGTCAAAGAATTTCTAGTGCCTTTGGGCCCACCTTCTTAGCTTGTTTTCCAAAGGTGTGATTGGTATTCATAGATTGTCTGTTACTAAGCCAAAAAGGCATTTATTAATGTGATATCATGTGGGTAGTGCCCCCTTGCTCTCAACATGTTTTGTAAGATGTGCTTGTTTGTCATGTGGCATATCTGTTCAGAGCCAGAAGTGCTTAACGATGCGTGTACGAGATAAAAGATGAGCCTAACATCCTAGTAGCTCTGGGACATGTTTAGAAAGTAAGCAAACAGCCCTAGGTCAGTTCCAAGGCAATTGTAAAGGCTTCATATGCCGCAATATTTCAACACATCTGTTGAGCACCAAAAGGCATTATTTCTACATGTATGAGATAGAAGATGAGCCTAGTGCCCTTATTGCACTCAGTGTGTTTTGAAACCGTGAGAAAACGATGCTAGGTCAGTTCCAAGGTACATAGAAGGCTGTCATATGCTGCAACATTGCAGTGCTTCTGGTGAGAGCTGAAAGGGCTTTAACTCCATGTAGTACTAATGAGTTAGTGCCCTTCTTGCCATCAGCATGTATTGAAAGGTGTGATTGTCCATGACAGCCAGAAGGATGGTTAACTCCATGTAATTATGTGAGTTAGTACCCTTGTTGCTGGCAACAGATATGTTTAGAAAGGTGAGTAACAGCGCTAGGTCACATCCAAGGTAACATGGAATATTGCGTGCTCTTGTGGTTTTGGACCTTGGACCGCCACCACGCACAGAGCCCCACTAAATCCATTATCATGATCACCCGAAAGCTGGGCTTGTCACGCTCTGGGTGGACTATCGTGATGAACAGACCCTGTCTCAAAGTTCAGCATGACATAACAAGCTTGGGAGTTTGGGCATATTTTCTCCCTTTCTCTCTCTCTTCCTCTCTCCCTCTCTTCCTCTCTCTCTCTCTCTGCTCAGTACAATATCTTGTGTAGAGATGTGCACAATCCAT
Organism: Echinometra lucunter; assembly: GCA_029962745.1. Lineage (NCBI taxonomy): Eukaryota > Metazoa > Echinodermata > Echinoidea > Camarodonta > Echinometridae > Echinometra > Echinometra lucunter. The sequence continues at coordinate 4,301,813 of CM057169.1, read as the reverse complement.
GAATTAGAAACTGCTCAGGGATAATACCTAGTGGTCTTTATAGGCAGGCGGGTCTTCTTATACAGTTGGTCCACATGCACAGATTCCTTTTTAACAGTTTTTTAGTGAGAAATGTTGTTTGAGGAATGGTCTGTCAGTAGACAAGTTATAGCAGAATAGCAGAATGAGGTTTACATTATGAAATGAGGGTTGGAGTTCCTTGTTATATTTTTTTGCTGAGAAAAAAAAAATAGATGCCGGATAAATATGGTGAAAGCTTTAGGATGTTTCTTCATTTTCTTTTATGTGAGAGGTCATGTCAGTAATCAGGCAGGGAATTCCAATGGACTCTGTTTGAATGTTGACTTCTACATAATGTGTCATTCTTGTGCATCCTCTTTTATTATCTGGGAATATTGGCTCTCTTTCCAGTTTCCGGTCTGTCCTGTCTCCTGTGATGATGTAATCTTTGTGCAACAGTAGGTGGTTGACATGAAATAGGAAACATAGAACCAGTTTATCGCGTCATTACCAGAGTAATTTGTACAGGCGTAGCCACCCGTCGGCTTCAACGAGTCTGCACTCAGACACTTGTTCTAGACTAATTTCCTCTCTTTTATGCCATAGTCACATGACCTGAACAATCGTATTGAGGTCAGTATGGTTTTATGGGCTTTTATTTGTTCTGACAACACTCCTGGAATCAATAATCGATAATCTAGCTGTAAGATTTTTGACAGATTTGTAGGTGCGGGTCTATCTCTCTCTTTGTCTCTTTCTCTCTCTCTCTCTATCTCTCACTCCTGCTCTCTTACTCTTTTTTTCTTTATTTCTCTTTATTTCTATCTGTCTCTCTCAGTCTCTCTCTTTTATCTCTATCTTTATTCCCATCTCTTACTTCTCTCTTTCTCTTGCCATCTATTTTTTCTCCCTCTTTCCCTCTCTCTTTCTCTCTCTCTCTCTCTCTCTCTCTCTCTCTCTCTCTCTCTCTTCTCTCTCTCTCTTCCTGTCATTCTATTTGTATTCCCCTATATCCGGATAACCTCTGCGAAGTAGAAATGATAATATTGTTCCATCTAAATCAAGTCTTTTAACGACTGCAGTGCATGCCCAAGGGTCAGCGTGGGTTTTTCCAGGGAAGTCTGTTAAGTAATGGTGTAAGGGTAGATGCACTCTCCGGTTAGACTGTTGTTGCTTACCTGAGTCAGGTCAAGGAGTTGCGTGATAACTGGTTGATCAGGGTAGCATTGCTCTTCTCCTAATCTCGTCTAATGCTTTAATAGGAGAGTCTGGTTGAGAGCCAAGGGTGAAGCAAGGATAGTTGAGGCAAAAAAGAACCAAGAATTACATTTCATTTGCAGTTTTGTTCCAGTTTTGATTGATTGAATAAGGCCCTACAGTTCAAAGCAGTTATAAAATGTATGATTCCAAGTATCTTCATATATGCCCTCCATCAAAATGTTCTTGAAAGCTCCATAGGTATGCTCTACTATGAAGGATTTGTTATTTCTCAACCTATACTGAAACTTAAAGGGCAAAAAGAACTCAAAATTACATTTAATTTGTAGTATTGTTCCAGTTATATTTGAATAAACAAGAACCACACCCTTAAGGATAGCCCTAGCTGATTGATACTTAATTCTTGTCAATCCCCCATTTTGAAATAGTTTCTTCTGGACTGGAATGTAATTACACTGACATATAGTTCTATTGTTTTTTTTAGCACTGATATTTGAAGTAGATAATTTGAAACATATTCTTTCAAGCTTCATATCTAATGGGAGCTTTGCTGCTGAGTTTCTGAGAATCGCAGCTGTATTGTATTGATGAATATATGAGAATTCTAGCTAAATGATGGCTTGATGTTTAGGAATCGTGGTTGTCTCCATCGGTGAACTTGGTGGGCTACTTTCCTAGGGCAGGAGCAGATGATGTATAGTACAGAGCCCAGAACGAGGGGCCGAAAGCGTTCGACTGATTACATATGTTTCCGTGAAATGCAATTTTGATGTACTAGGGATGGGAGATTTTGGGTCAGGGCCATGTGGTGGAAAAACAGGGTGAGAGAGAGAGAGAGAGAGAGAGAGAGAGAGAGAGGTTTTTGGAGAGGTACCGAGAGAAAGCAACATATTTGTTATAAGGAGGTTGTATGATAAATGCAGGATAAAGAATTTTGAGAAAGAGAAAGACAGAGAGAGAGAGAGATAGAGAGAGAAAAAAGAAAGAAAGAAAGAAAGAAAGAAAGGGAAAGGAGAAAGTAAACAAAATATAAGATTATTGGTGCGTGGTACACTATATGGAGTTTTGAGAGAGGAGAAAGGATAATTGACGAGCCATGATGATAAATTTCCCTTTTTCATGTGTGTGAAGTTTTTTTCAAGGCAGCTTTATCAAAATGGTGTGTTATTCTAAAGTCAAAACTTGCAGTACTAAAATTTTGCTTGAGCTAACCATAAAAGCATAAAACTATTATTCATCTTGATTTATTTTTTTGTTCCTTGTTTTTTTTTTTTTCTCCATCAGGACTTGGTTAAGAGTCACTTACTGTTGCAGTCAGGGAGGAGGTGGAGGTTTTGAAGGAGCAGATCAAGATCCTGGTGGAGAAGAACGACAAGCTCCAGGAGGAGAACACCACGCTGAAGCAGAGGCTACAAGCCAGCGGAGCCCCAGCACCAGGCAACCCCACCCCAGGCCTAGCCATGGCCGCCGCCGCCCCGCATCAAGGCATGCCCATACAACCCCCATCACAGGTAGGCCTACATCCTAGCATATCATCTGTTCGGAGCCAGAAGGGCATTAACTCATATCATTTTATACAGACCTAAATGCCCTTCTGGCTCCAAACGGATGATATCATCTGATAAGCACAATAAGGGCATTAACTGTATTCTTTAATACAGGGTTAATGCCCTTTAGGCTTTCATTAGAGAGTGTGTTCAATTTCTACAGTGGCATTTGTCGTATGCTTCAGCATTTATTTTAGCAGGTCAAGTGAGCGAGGGCTTGAAGAAAAATATAGAAGTTTAAAGATAGCCCCAAAAATGACAGTTTTATCTCCAGCAGATTTGCAGATCTAGTATTGAAAGATACATGCAGACAGACAATCCCATTGATTTTTGTTAATGGTTGACCTATTTGGGGGATTAGTATAGTGGAATTGGCAAGCCTTTATTGCAATAGATTAAATAATTTGTAAGTGGGCCATCCTTTAAAGTGAACCATCCATTTGATTTTCACAATATTTAATGAGAAATCCACATGAAATATGTTCCAAACCATGAGTAAGGAACATTCGAGAGACATGACATTTTAGATTTGTGAGAAAGCACAAATCTAGAATAGTGAAAGTGCATTCTTCCTTTGTGAAAGCGTATTCTTGCTTTCCGCCTTCAAGTGGGTGAGTTGACAAAGAGGAAGGAATATGTCCTTAACGATGAGATCATGTATCTTTAAACAATGGCAATGAAACATAATGTTCATGCCACACCTACCCTTAACTTGTATAGGATTCGTGCAAAGCCTACCCAGCTGCTATATCGATAGAAAGCTAAATAAGCATTTGGCATTGAAGTGAATTGTGTTTGTGTGTCAGCCTCCATAAACAACCCAAATTATAATTCTCCATGTCCTCTATTATGTCCCTGGGCATTATGGGTGTAAAAGCGTAGAGCTCAGCAAATGTAATTTGCTCTTTGGGCATATCATGTTAATGCAAGAGGTCTCATAACTCAGGCTGGGGTCAGTACAAACTCGTCTCACCAAGAGCAAGTGGTATTCAACAGGTTAAAACATGGGCAGTTCATATAGTTTTATAAATTACATTTGATAACATTGACTCTAGCTCTGAAGGATAGAGAACCCCAAAAAAAATCTGAAGTAGGAAAACATTTGTTGCTTCCACAAATCAGGGTTTCAACAAGTAGCAGCAAAAGACAACTTTCTTTGAAAGATTAGGAACTTGTGTCTGTCTCACATTCAGCTGAATGCCCAGACAGGGTCACACCCTTCTGAAGATTGTCGAAATGCATCTTCTTTATTTCAGCATCCTAAATTTTCATAAAATATGAGGACCTTCAAGTGTAAGAGGCATGATACTGGATTCCCTATTCTATATTGGCGACTCCCAACGTATGATACGTTTGTATCTTACTCTGGCAAAATCACACATCAGAGTTACTGCTAGTGGTTATAAACAAGATTAGCCTTTGCAATCTCGTGGATCATTTGGGGATAAAGACAGCTGTCAGTCTGGATGATTTCATGTCAGGGTTTAATTATTTCTTTATTTTTTTTTTTCGTGGAGCATGATATGGCATTAATCCAGAAAAAATTAAGTGTAAACAGATTGTGGGTAGAAAGTGAAGGAATTTGTGAACCCTTTTTTTTTTCTCCTTTTCTTTTATGAGTAAACCCTCACAAGCAGGTGCTTCTCTGGGAATATCTCTGGTATTTTGTTTTTCAGTTTTGATATATTTTGATTTTGATAAATTTTCTTTTAAATGGTTCACTAATTGAAATGGAAAAAAATGAAATTAAAGTGAATTTTACTTTCCAGGAAATAGAAAAGGAAAATGGGGAAAAGTTCAGGAAAATGGATTTCTTTTTGAAAAGGGATGGATGTTTTGTTCTCTGCCTAGTGAATGCCTGAAGGAAGCCTAACCCAAAAGCCTTTCCTGGTAGCTGGTATTATTCATCCAGTTTATGACTTTCAAAAGAAAGGAAAATCAAAGAAATTCTGAAGAATTCTTTTGAGAATATTTCCCATAACATCACAATATGATATGCTGATTTTAGGCTAAGGTAAGTCCATAGGTTGTAACCTTAATTTACTCACACTCTATGTGAGAATGAGCTTTACAAAAGTGCCTTTGGGTTCACAGCTTCTTTCCCCTTGCCTTGATTTAAAAGGGAATAGTTATTTGAACCCTGGATACACACAGATTTTTATCTCGATAAAAGTTTATACTTTATAGAGTTGATTGTCCTCTTGCATGTAGAAGTACAATATAGTTTTGTGGCATTTCCACAATGGTATTTCCATAAAGCCAGTATGCCTTCATTGTCATTCCGAACTACTGCATAGAATTTTTGTCATGAAAGCATGTCTGAAACTCTGAAAGGCTTTGCAATCATGATATTGATTTAAACTGCCATAGTGAACCCGCTTGACTTTTCTATAGTTGTTCACTCGAAAGCAAAAGTGCACAATAGAAGAATAGGAATTTCCAAAGGGTCGTACAGTCAAAGTGACCCACGTGTGAAGGATCTTGTGGCGGCTTGTATTGGATTAGAATAACACATATGAATTGTGTTCGATTGATTTTAATTGTAGGTGATTGTTTTGAAATAAGCTGATGTTTCCTGTGGCCTTTTCACTGACTCTATCCCCCATTGTGTTTTGTGTTTTGTTTGTATACAGGAACAGCCACAGTATCCCAATATGCCAAACCAGATGGGTCAGAATCTAGGCCAGAACCCGATGGGTCAGGCCTTATCAGACCATGCAGCCTACCCCCAGCACCCTAGACCAACTCAGCAGACGCACAGCACACCCAACCCAGGAGGCCTGGCTGACGCCAACCCCCAGTACACGCCGCAGACCAGTGTGGAGTCCCAGGGGCAATATCACTCCGCACACTCCCAGCTACAACACTTACCGAGCGGTCAAGCACAGCAGCAACAACCGCCGCAACCGCAGCAACAGCATCTAGCACAAGGGATGCAGGACATGTCGCAATACTCACAGGTTGCAGCCACAGCCCCGCAACAACAGACACAATCCCAAGCAACGCCGCAGCAAACGCAAGCGCAGTACCACACGTCCATGGCACCGGGTGCTGCGGGGAATCGACCAAACACCACACACTGACGCTTTAACCCGTGAAACCCTATGTGGGAAAGCGATTGCTCTGTTGCGCCCTGAGAGATTAGCCACTTGTGACTGTGCTGCTCTGCAAATATGCATTCCATCTTGTGAGACTGCTTGTGTTGCTCTATCAGTGCTGAAAACCCACCTATCAAAGATCGCTCGCTACTATCTTGCATCTTGAGCCTACTTGTAGTATTTAGTTGAGAAACTTGGACAACTTCAGAGAGCCTTGATGGCATGTAGGTGGTTAAACTGTGTGAAGAAAAGACTTCCCCTTAGTGTACTCTGCGAACCGAGGAAGGAGAGGAAAACGTGATGATACTTATTCCATCATATATGCCAGTATGAAGATGTTGATGACAAAAATATAGTCCAATGTTCACAGCAATAGCCTGTATATATGATATGACATGGGCAAGATCAAATATTCTTTTTGCAAAGTACCATAATGTGATCTTTATGTCTGACTGAAGATGCCTACTTATGTCAAAGTTCTGTACTGCTAAACTGTTTCTTTGTTTGGCTAAGAATTAGCCAGGATGTGCCTCTTTGTTGTTGAAGATTTGTTCTGTATTAACGCTAACACCATATTTTGATGAAACTGTCAAAGTCACAAAATAATGCATTTAAGGAACTAACAATAATACATACTAGAATTTAATCTGTCAGCACTAACTAACCACTATTTCACTAGATTATATGTAGCAGTAGAATTAACTAATTTGAAGTATATTTTGAGTTATCTGTTTGAACGCTGCAGTAGCATATGTTTATCCTTTTTTTTTCTGTACACTAGTTTGTTGCACGACTCTATATTTCAATGGAATTGTTGGATATGTTTGTGCCTGTCACATATTTTACAAGGTGCTCTATATATGATATGAGTTAAGTTAACATATTTGTTGTCATCTTTGTGTAACTTGTCTTAAATGCAATTCTTTGACTGATAGCAAAACTATTTTGAAGGTCGCCTGTTTCCTGAGGTGGTAAGGAACTGTTGATTTGACTCCAGCACTCTTTTTGGTTAACCAAAATTGTGAAACGGTGATTATAAGATTGATAAGACTTTTGTTGCTCCCCCCTCCTCCCACCATCCCATTCCACCCCGTTGTTGATTATGTTGTCATTAGCTATGGCATGAATAATTTATCCTACCCCGCCCACCCCCACGACAGTTTAGAAGGCAAGAACGGCTTTTACTCGTTGTTCTTTTGCAACTGACATCCTGAGATTAGATACGAGGCTGCGTGTCAGTTGCAAGGGGAATCTAGAATAGTTTCACTTTTGTGTCCTTTTCCCTCGTAATTCCCATGTTTTCACCTGCAAGGGATCATCAATAACTGGTGTAACTACATCCGTTATTGCGTTGCCACCTGCTCAGATGATATCCTGCACATCAATCTAGTCCCAGGTCCTGCTAGATTACCTTCACATCTTCTTCAGATCACTGTACCTGATAATCAATCTGTCTATTTATCTATCTATCTATCTATCTATCTATTGGTCTATCTATCCCTCTATCTATCTATCTGTCTACCTATCTATCTATCTATCTATCTATTTATCTATCTATCCCATTGTCCAATTCTGTAGGAACTAACTGTTAATCATTGTGTTTGCTTATTGTATCTTTTGTAACCATAATTATGAATGAGATTACATAAAAATCCACTAATTAAAACAAAGCATCATTAACTTTGAAATGAATTTCGCGAAAGAGTAATGAGATTAATTAATTAATTCTCCTATACCACTTTCTTTATGGTATAGGGCAGCTTTTCTGAAACACAAGGCCAAATTTTGTTCTTTATTCATTTTTTCAATTTTTGAAATGTGTTACTTTCAGTCTGTTTTTTTTTTTTTTAATATTTATGTCAGGAAAGGTTGTGCTATCCAGTCAGAGTTGTATTTTTTAAACACAAACATTGGGCTAATAATCTTGTACTTTGTGTAAGTCTTCTTTATAAATTTTTAGATTTGAATTAAAATAATTTTGCCTTCCATCCATAAGATGCAATTGTAATGGAGAAGGCCCTTGGAAATGTGTAGTCTCTTAATTTTCTTTATTGTAGAACATTGAAACTGAATTCGTTCAAAGGGCTCCGCAAATGCCATTCTCTATTTGGACATTAAAACTCTGTGGTATGCTTCATGTTTCTGTTTTGCGCAATTGCAATAGATTTGAACCCTTTTACTAATCAAGTTGAATTTTTCTTTTTGTTTTCAAAATATGCTGTCCCCAAGTTTGAAGAGAAATATCCAAGAAGTACATGGTTTTCATGATTTTCTTGCAACTCTACCCTAAGGTTTTTTTTCTATGTTTGTTTAAATGATGTGAATGTGCAATTTTATATTTTTCTTGTTGTCTTAAGTCGTGCACATGATGTTATTTTCAAATATGATTTCATATATTTGAATTGCTTCCAAGAAAAAAAACTTGTGTATGATGGAAATGATGAGTGCTTGAGTTTGTTTTGTGCTGAATGAGGAATGCATATTGTTTTAAAAGAGTTCTAACGAAAAAGATGAATATGCGCATAATTTGTGTACAGTGAGTAAAATATAGACATGAATTTTCAGAATTGTATGCGTTCTGTCGTTTTGAATATATACAAGATATAGCCTGTAATGTTATGTGATGCACAGGAAGACAAGAAAGGTTTGATTTTGGAAGACAAGATCAATGCCTTCAGAAGGAAAACTCTGAAGATCCATTCTCTTTTCGTGAAATCTCCCCCTCACTTATAGAGATATCTTGTTTACTAACACCACGTATCAGCTTTGATATTAATCAATATATCTACAATATGGGGATTATATATCTTAAAATGCATGAAGCATTTATCTTCAAAAAACAAATACCATTCCTTGTGAAATATACTTCCCTGTAGTGTTTTAGAAAGTGTGAGAATTAATACATATAACATCCAGTTCTTCTACAAATGTAATCAAGATTTGAATTTTTGGAGAAAAAAAAACAGAAGAGAAAATATTCCGGTAATAGTGACATCCAAAAAGGAAGCATAGTAATTTGGGGAAGATTATGTTTGTTTGTGTTAGAGACATACTGCAAAACTGTATTTTCAACCAAATATTTAAGGTAGAATCTTGTTTATTTATAAGTTTACCCAATATGTTTGTGTATGAGGTCATGTGATAAGTTACTCTTGGCAGATATAATTTAAAGAATGTAATCAATCAACTGTGTACCTTTCAGCAATTTTCTGTCACAATATGAATAGTTGCAGAAGTGAGTAAGGTAGAAATATATAGTTATTAACAGATGATACTATGCTTGTGTTTGAGTAGTTTCTATTCCTGCACTTGATGGTATAGCACATTCCTTCAAAGTTGCACTCTATGAAGAAGACAAACTATGACATATTTCTGCGCACACACACACTCACAGACACACTATATTTCCATTGTAATTCACTCTTGTCGTTGATAACTTCTCCTAATTTAGTTGTTTCTATCCAATTGTGGTTCATTTCACAATCAGCAGCAGTTCGAATATAGCATTCTGTGTATCTTAGGACTATTCATACTTCATTTATATATGCTATCACAATACAGAGTGGGCATTACTCGAGCTACACGTTAATACATATTGTATTTCATTCACACTGGCGTGCAGCATGCATTGTCCATTATGATAATCGTATTAAGATTAAACGTTAGTCTGGGTACTGTAGCATATATTAGTCGGATATTACTAAGAATATGACATAATTAACGAAGATTGGTATTCCATATCGTACACATACCCTTCGCCTTTTCGCATGGACGATAAGACCTTGTTCTGCCGTTCTGCATGGTTATCAGTTTGTCATTGCAACCATGCAGTGTGCTCAAGCTGTGAAACTATGATATTCCATTAATATATTTACACACAAGTAGTGATGTTGAATACTGGTCTAACTATATATATAGTTAGGATTGTAGGATTGTAGGATTTGTAGGTGTGTAGAGGAAGAAGAGATAACCGCTTCGACATTGAGTAGTCGGTAATGAACAGAGAGAAGATCTTGAATTGAAAGTTGATTTTGTTATTACAGTGATGTTGATGTACGTGTCTGATGAGGCGCTGTTGCCGTGGAAACGAGCGTTCGGCACCGGGGAAGGCTGGATGCTTTTTTTTTGTTGTTGTTGGAAACAAAACCTGTGTGTGAGATATTAAAAACAAATTTGATTTAAGATTTGGGGTATACAGTACTGCATATAAGACATACATGAATAAAAGAAAAAAAATCACGTTGCATCCTGAAAAACAATTCTTTTGTTGTTTTTTTTTTGTTTTTGAGTCTGTTTCTACAGTCTTGATATGCGGAGAGAGAGAGGGAGAGAGGGTGAGAGAGAGGGAGAGGGAGGGAGAGAGGGAGAGAGAGAGAGGGAGGGAGAGAGAGAGAGAGAGAGGGTGGGAGGGAGAGAAGGAGAGGAAGAGAGGGAGAGAGGGAGAGAGGGGAGAGGGAGAGGAGAGAGGGGTGGGAGAGAGAGAAGGGAGAGGGAGAGAGAGGATGAGAGGGAGAGAGGGGGAGAGAGAGAGAGGGTGAGATGGAGAGAGAGGGTGAGAGGGAGAGAGAGGGTGAGAGGGAGGGAGAGGGTGAGAGGGAGGGAGGGGAACTTGTGGAAAGGAGGATAAGAGGATCAAAGATAAAGGTTTGAGAAACAAGGATTAAGAAGTTATGAGAGGAAGTGTCAGATCAGGGATGTTGTAGAGAGGAGAAAAATAAAGGAACAAACAAATTGAAAAAAAATAAATAAAAAGGAGAGATGGGAAGGAAAAGATGAGAGAGTGAGGAGCAGAGGAAGATCATGGTGGAGATAGGAAAAGAAAAGGGAGGAGAAAGATGGATTTGTAAGAGGTGGAAACACAATTTAAAAACTACTTTTGAAAAATCATCTTGTGCAATTTCTAAAGCCTGTTGTACTGCCCATACAAATCATGTTAAGTAGTTTTTGATCATGCTTGGAGTAGAGTGAGAGAAGGGTAGGGATAAGATGGGAGGTAAAAGATGAAGAGATGACAAAGCTATCCTCCCCTCTCTTTCTCCCCTCCCTCTCTTTTCCCTCCCCCCCCCCCCGTCTCCTCTCTCCCTCTCTCTCTCTCTCCTCTTTTCTGTTTCCTCTCTTCCCTTCCCTCTCTGTCCTCTTTTCTTTCTCTCCACTCTCTTCTTTCCCTCTATCTTATCTTTCTTTCTCACTTTCTCTCTCCCTCTAATCTGACTTCTATTTTCCCCTTGTCTTCTCATTTATCATCATATCTTTCTTCCTATTCCTCCTTATTTTTCTTCTTGTAAGGCACAAGGATCAGTTTTCATCTGACAAGATACCAAGATCAGGTTTCTATTAACCTTTGCACGGTTGATGAAACAGAGTCAAGTAAACAACAATGTAGAAAATCTGCCACAGAGGGAGCTTGTCATGTTCTAACAAGTAGCTCTTGGTCACCTTTTTTTCGTGATTATCATGGCTATACATTTCCTCCTTATCCATCTTCCAATAAGGCATTGAGATCAAGTTTCTATTAATCATGGTTGATTAAACAGAGCTTGTTAACCCATAGAGGTACAGTGTCACCTTTAGGAGACGCTTTTGCAGTATCTGTTGGTCCAGAATGTTGGGCAGTACATATCATACATGAGCAGAAAGAGAAAAATGCACTGACAAATTTGAGCCCATTCCCATCGCTGTATGGTGTGGCGTTCTCGAATTAGAGCAGTTTAAGTGTAACTAATCATTAAACTCTTTAAATTGGCAATGCAGTGAATGATATATAATCACTATTTCTGTGTTCAAATTGGCAATTTCTGATTCAATTTTACAATTATATTTCATTTTAGTTTATGTTATATCCATATTTATTTTTTTCAAGCTATGTAAATGTGGAAGAAATAATTTGTATTGCCAATTTGAGGATTGAAGATGATTAATTTAGACCTCAAGAAAGCTCTGTACTGCTATGGGTTAACACAATGTAAAAGATCTGCCACTGCAGGCATTTGTCAGTTTCTAATAACTGGTTGTGTCTTCTAATCAACTAGATATGTTTCTCTAGCAATTGTGCTCTTTCCTCCTTAATTTTAACGAAATATTTACAAGGCTGCCAAGAAACCCCGGCAGATGTTTTAAAAAAAAAATACTCTTTAATTTTGGTATGAAGATAGTGATATCCATGAATTAAATGCTTAGGTACGGTAAATGTTTAAGATGCGAACACTTAATCAGGTTTTAACAATGCAGAAATATTTGGTAGTAGAAATGTTGCTTTTTTTTGTCTTTAATATGGACAATCCAATTTACCAACTGACAAATGTTCAAATTTTCAATTGCCCACAAGGATGCTCTAAAATTCGTTATCAAGTTTGATGGCTACACCACAGACCATTAGACTGGTGGCCTACAAGACTGACAATCCTCGAGATCAACACATAAGATCTTGTGGGTCTCCTGTAAACTTTTCTGAGGTTTCATTAGACATGGGTGGCAGATTGGTGCCCGTGTTTAAATGTTCAGCCCTGACTTAACCGACCAACATTGTAATTTCTTAAAACTCAAGGTACAGTGGAAATTTGGTATAAAGAGATCTGATATAACAATATTCCTGATATAACAAGGTAATATTCCGGTCCCAGCTCTTTATATTCTACTGTTTTTTTTAAACCTGATATAGTGAGATTCTTGCTATAACAAGGTAATTTTGATGGTCCCAAGGACCTCGTTATACTGAGTTTCCACTGTACTTCATTTCAAAACATTTAGTGCATAATTATATTCCACCCACATGTTTCAAAACATAAAGGAAACTAGAATGTTTTTATCAGCAAATCTTTAAACGCTTTACACTGACAAAAAGACAGGGTACACGAATGATGTAAGAGAAGAAAAAGTACATTTTATTCAGATCGAAATAGAGGACATATATATTACTTTGCTTTCATCTTCCGAACTTGACACGAAAACAAAGAAGTCAAGAAAATGGACAAAAAACAATGCACAATGGGAACGGAATCCTTGAGAAAAATATATATGGCTAGTCCAATATCTAGTGCTTGATGGTACAGTGTGAACATGCTTTCTGCATAATCAATGATTCCATGCTTTTGGCGACTGACTATACATGGACTGAGAGTAAAACAATGCCTACTTACAGATCCAGTGCCTATTCTAGAGCTAGTGTTGCTAATTGTCTCACTGGTAGCCAAAATTCATAAAGATGTATCCCATTTTTCTTGGTCTGTGAGAGAGACTAGAATATGTCACCAAGACATGTTCTCAGAACCATAAAGACCTGTTTACATATGAAGTGGGTAAACCACTTGCTAAAAAATGTGGGTTTTGTTTTTTCTTGTGTGTATGTTCACAAAGTGAATGCAAGTGATAAAACACAGGTGCCATATGCTTCTCACTTTAATTTGTGTGCTAGATATACAAAAATGTGAAATGTGGTGCGCTCTTAATTTAAAAAGAAGATTTTTTTGAAGCAGTTAGCCGATGCATATGTCAACAAGCCTTTAAGGGTACTATATCATACAGCGTATTATCTAACAAAGAGCAAATGCTCTCATGGCTCTTTAACAGACAAAAAACAAAAATACATTTTTGAAATCATATCCATTTCTGATCTTTACATGGACCTGATACAGTGCTGGGCATTTATCTCGGTATAGAGGTAATTTGAGTACGGTATGTTCTCCAAATAATGGTTTGCAACGTGCATTCAGAGTCACGGCAAAACATGAGGCATTAACTGTGCATAATCCACTAACGTAAGACCTACAACTCCCTATATGAATATAAGGAATATAAAATATAATATCTTTCTTCTGCTCTAAAGACTATCTCCTAATTATCTACGTTTATGTATGAATTGTTTAACCTTAAATTCTCTTTTACTATTCACGCTAAAATCACTACATGCCAATTGGCTTTCAGATCCTAAAATAGATATCTTTTTAGAGTTTGACAATGACAAAAAATGGTAATGCAATTTAAATACAGCTCTATAGAATCAACACAGAATAATTATTTACAGAGATATTCAAAATCGAACTCATTATGACACACCCAACATGATCAATATTTTTTTTTCCTGAAAAGTAGAACATTTAATGCATGTGTAGAGACATTTTCCATTATTAATCAAGAAATCCACACAGCTTAGAGAGAAAGTCTGACAAAGCAGCCACTGAATGCTTAGAAAGTTAGAGATGTAATGAATTAAGAGTGCATAACATTGTATCTCTGAATATTCTCACAATCTGGACTTCTGTAATAAATTCAACCACAATGAACATAAGAAGTAGAATACTGATATGGAATATACTCCACACATACAATGGGAAATTTTCCAATAATTACGCCAATCAGAGAAGGTGCCGTGGAGAAAACAAAGGGCATTTTCAGTTTGTGTCACAATAGTGATAAAGGAATATGACTTATACAGGACAGATAAAACCAAAACCAAATAATTGAACATGAAGTTCAAAGGTTACACCGATTGAAAAAGCTGCAAAGAGAAGGACAAAAAATGTACATGAAGCAGCATCTCATTACCATAGAGACACTGTCAACGTAAAGCTAACAATTAACCCTGAAAAGAGGCATGTATTTATTTTAAAAATCCCAAACAGCGTCGAGCAAGAGTAATACTCTACTACAGTACACAATGATGAAAATTACAATGTTTACTGAGATGAAGTATAAACACTAAAGAAAATGACTTCGTTATCCGTCGTCATCATGAAAGTAGTCTCCAAACAGTTATCGTGATTTTTGGTTGATTAAAAGCACACATGGTTGGAAAATAGGGGATGGAGGGCCTTGCCACTTATACACATGTTCATTGTCCTTCTTTGTTTGAATAACATTAATGGCAAACACAATTACAAAGCCACAATTCTTCATTTGTTAATTAATAAGTAAATGGTTGTCCAGGCAGTTATTATTATCAATAAAATGATTAAAAATCTGGGTATTTCCATTAAAACACAAATCTTGTCAAAACTTCACCATAAAATATATGTTGGGAAATGGTCAACGCGCTGAATTTCATGAATTGCCATTTGTGATATTGGCAACACTATGAAGCCCAAATATTAGTTGACAAAATACCACTTCTGAGTTTACAGCTTACAAGCTGCCTAATTGAAGTATGAAAAGAAAATGAATTTCTTAACCATAATAAGCACTAGTAATTCTTCACGTAATAAAATGAAAAACGTAGGTACAACTACAAGTGAATTCATTTATATCTGATCAACTTTGGTTTTATTAAAGGAAAAGTAAAAGTAAATGCAAAAGCGAAACAAAAACACAAGAATATTCCTTAAAATGACAAAAATGTTGAAACAACTGGCAGATTGTACTCAAAAGCCATAATAAATGTACAGGTATTCTGAAACTTGACTAATGTCACATATTCACCCGTGCATTTTCTGAAACTGTCTTCACAAAAACAGCAAAAATATGAAATCTTATAATAGATATCATCCAATCTCAACTGTCACAAAAAACTGTGGCAAGTAAGACAAGAAATATTCAACAGCTGAATGACTAAAAACAGAAATTCAACTGTACTAAAATCTACTGTTACATAATAGGATATACTTATTTTCATCTTAGAGTAAATATGGTTACTGATAAAACCCTCAAATGTCCTGATAAAATAAGAAAAGAAGAAGAAAAAAAACCAAAACATTTCACTTATTTCGAAAATTTGTGACACTTACACACAACACATAACTTGTTCCAAATATTGTCATTACTGTTTACAGGAATGTGAAGAATACTTAAAAACGAAGTGGAATTTATTCATTGCCAAAATTCATTTTTTTTGAAAGAAAAAGATATTATGCTGAATTAAATGTTTTTTTTCAAGAATGTTTTTTGCATTGACGACTCATTATCATTCATAAATTTTACTATCCGTTAAATTTCTATTATCTAATGAAAACTTGGCTGTTTCTACAAAATATTTCTATTAGTATCTTAATAATACATTTTTAATATCTGAAACACAAGCAATACCAGCAAAATTTATTTATCTCCAATCATCATATAACTAAATAAATTCTCAGACCAGAGGCGGAAAAGATCATTTATTTGGTATATTTCATATTGCTGGTAGTGAATCAGAGAATGAATTCATTATCTCAGTTCATATCAGGTTTTTCTTTTTTTCATTCTTTTCATTTGATTCTATTTCTAACGGTACAATAAACATTAATTATGCAGGCTATGAATGTTATTTGGAAAGCAGAATGGCACAGTTCAATTGGTTAGTTTTTATAGACAATAGATACACCATTTGGTGTGCATATCATACCATTTATAATTATATGGGCTGATATATCACATGGCTACCATGTATATTACGATTAAAGGAAGCAATAAACTGGGATAAATGCATCCTAATTCAATTCCTTGCAACGAGTTGAAATAAGAAATTAAAACTCTCGGTAGGTGATGTCAGAGGTAAGCTGTTACACCCCATTCACACAGT
The DNA here is from genome assembly GCA_029962745.1 of Echinometra lucunter. Classification (NCBI taxonomy): domain Eukaryota; kingdom Metazoa; phylum Echinodermata; class Echinoidea; order Camarodonta; family Echinometridae; genus Echinometra; species Echinometra lucunter. The sequence goes on along the minus strand of CM057169.1, from coordinate 4,285,461 downwards.
CAAACCAACACAAAACCAAACTGATGACCGACAAAATCTTGGCCATTCAGGGTAATGTAATGTTCTGTTTGAGCTGTTGTTGGTCTGGTGTTTATCTTGCTGGTGCGAATGGGTATTAGTACCTATTATATTCTTGACTATACCCTGTTCACATCAACAAGGCTGATGTACCAGATTCACAACAGACTAACCCAAAAAACATTACACTAACCCCCGAACACAAAGAATCAGTCATTGTGGCATCAGTTCAAACTATGTTACTGAGGCACAAACACACATTGTAATCTAAAGTTGAGCTGTTGGTTGATAGGGAGTGCCGTGATGCTGGTGAATCTGATTGACCTTTGAACCTTGACTGGGACCGTCGAGGGATGAGAACAGATGCATCCTGGGAACAGAGCCACCTGCTGCCGGTTGAGTTTGCATTTTTTTCAGGACATGATAATGAAGATGTACAGGTGGTATGGCAATGACAACGATGATGATGATAATGATGATGAAGGTGACAATGATGAAGATGGAGATGAAGATGACAATGACGATGATGATGATGATGATGGTGATGATGATGATGATGATGATGATGGTTCACAGTTGCTCTCTATCCCATCCTGATCGACTGGATTATCTGAAATATTGCTAGGGGGAAAAAAAAAACGGAAAGAGAACAGAAATGGTAAACATAAATAATGCGTTAATAACTGATGACTTTACGGGAACACAACACTCATGTACATGTATCCTCTATTATTTTTTCATTACACTGGTGAGTAAGTACTATTCAGGGTCAGAGAATACAATTAACTAATTAAAAAAGGATAATGATATATTGAGTAAGAGCAACAATGAAATCAGTAGCATTATCGAGGAAAAGCCTAGAGGTCACAAAGCTTTACATACATGTATGTATTGCCCATACAAAAATCAACTTAGACCTTACATGTACATCTGTGGGTGCTAAATTGTATGCAAATGTGTTGACTATTTTACTGAGAGGTTGATTTTTAACTTGTCTACTTATTTTCTCTAAATTCATATTTTCATTTTTTTTTTTTTGTCAAAGAGCCTTAACAATATTTAAGTTGTCCTTTTTCCCCATGTGATTGTCCAATTTTAGCACCCTTTCCCCATAATACAAGCAAGTGTGGCATCTTAATAGCCAGTAACCATTTTCTAAAGTTTTAGATACATGTAGTGTTTTTTATATATATTTTTTTATGCTTCAGTCAAAATCACTCATGAAATACTTGAAGCAGAAGAAAATGGGTGTATTTTACATACATGTGATGAGGCACACCACAAGAATAATAAATGCTTACAAAACATTACATTTCAACATTAGTGAGGCATGCATGAACATTTGCCTTACACAGTAGGTATGTAATTCACTTGTAATCGCTGTGAAGGGTCACATTTCCTAGGTCTCAAACAAATTTTTTTAGGAGTGTTCATTCATGAAAATTGTGGAAATATATATGGATCATTTTGTTACAATGAAATGGAACAGCGTAACATAATATATTATATTATAATTCAAGGGTTCTTAAGAATCTTAGGTTATAATTTATCCCTTGTCAACTGCAAAAGTCAAGCCTTTAAGTTTTGACAGTTAAGAGTGACAAATATAGAGTGATTTCCCTTTCACAACTGTATTTCCTGTATCTATAAATACATTCAAAATAAATTGATCATTTGTTGTCTACAGTTTCTTTGAGGTTCTATGATAGCCGTGGACAAATTACCCTTCCTAGCCTACACTTAAGTACAATAGCACATCTAATCCAACACAGGGGAGCATTCACATGTTTGGCTTTGTGAATTTCTGCAGAGGTTGACCTCTACAGTTGATGATATAAATCACCATAATAATTAGCAAAATTTGAGGAAAACATCTGTCCTTTTCTCTGTAGAACGGCAAAATAACTTCTTTCCATACCATTCCATAAAATGGATCTCAATTACCTTGATCAAGGGAGATTTTTTTTTTTTTTTTTTTTTTGGGGGGGGGGGGGGGGGACAGCATTCTTACTCATCTGAACCTCACACAAGAACACTACTTGCCTGTCAGCAAATGTCCCTTGGATATAGACCTACACCAGTGCAAGATTATTCATTACCTCACATTCATGTAAGTGTTCTAATCCTAACCCTGTTCTTCCGACAAAATAAAACCTACATGTAGGGCAAATGCTGTGACATGTCACTGATATCATAATCAGCATCTTACCTGATCCACAAACTACAAATATGAAGAGTCCAATTAACCATGGCCCGACAGGGGTAGCCTTCGTCTGCTGCTTTCTGCGAAGGGAAATGGATTGAAAGAAGAGAAACAAAGATTATGTAGATCTACATCTTATGTTTTTCATTTCATATGCAGACATTTTCAGGACATAACAAGGCCAAGGACATGTTTCAGGTCACTGACAGTGGCACACTCCCGAGTTTACTAATTTCCATTGCAACAGGGTCATTACATAACTGTAGCAATTGTGCAAAAGTAAAGTTTGCCTTGGAATATTTTTCTCTTAGTTTTCAATTTATTGACAAAAAGCTATCGCAATTCATTAATTCAGTGGAAAAGGATAATCTGAATTTAATATATTCCACATACTAAGAATCTTGCTGTAGGATTGGTCAAAAGTGAATCATGTGATAAAGTGTAGTTTCCCCATCAATCATCACCCGATAAAAAAAGTGTGTGAACTTGCAGTGATGGGAGCCTGGGGGGGGGGGGGCACTCAGTATATGATGCGTGGTGGGTATGTGCCGCGGAGAAGACCCCCATTTTTACACTCAAATTTCCGTTCCAAAGCATAGCATTTTTATCTTATTGAGAAAAAGAACAAAGAAAGTCGTTCCAAAGCATAGCATTTTCTTCTTATCGAGAAAAAAGAAGAAAGAAATCCGTTCCAAAGCTTCGCACATTTTTCATTACGCTGTTCCATTCGCATTGATCCGCTGCAATGAGCTGCATTTTTTGTGAAAAGCGGCCCGCAGAGCGCTAGCACTGTACTGTCCGACCATCGCCTCTGCGCGAGCGCACCTGGCGCCTGTGCCGCCGGGCTAGCTGCATGCACGTATGACCGTTCCATAGGGATACACAGGCACTCACACGCAGGCGAACCGTTCCAAAGACCCCCGTTTTCACAAACAATTGTAGTTCCGAAGCCCGTTCTGAAGACCCTCCTTTTCACAATAAGCCTGTTCCAAAGCCCGTTTTTTGTCTCGCCCACGGCACATACCTACCACTTTTGGGGTTGAGTGCCCCCCCCCCCCCCCCGGGATGGGAGTTTTGTGTTTTGCTGATCACAATTCAGTCCATAGACTAGAGTCACAATGCGTTATCAGCATTTTTTAGTACATGCGAAATAAAAGTGCGTGAACCCTGTGATGATTTTTCCCATCATTTTCCCATCACACTCACAGTAAAATTCTTTGCTTCTTTTGTGACATCACAATTAGCTTACTACTTGTTGAGTAGCTGAGACCAAGCAAGTTGCGCGCGAACTGTGCATTCGGTCACAAGATATGTGATAAAGCAGTGATAAAGCAGTTGTGCGCGCATGCAGTTAACTTCTTTCCCCCAGTTTTTAAACCTTTATTTTCTTCAAACCAAATCCTTTCTCATAGAAAAGAAAATACTCTTTTCTTTATTTACAATTAAATGGTTTCAGATGTGGAATATAAAGCAAAAAATCACCCTCTGTCCGATATGTGTTAAAATTCAGGGAAAGAGTTCCATATGTAACCCCCGCTAAAACAAAAAAAATTAAAGTTCAGAGACACCATATTTTCCACATTTTTCTCCTTAACTCTGTTTTTTCTTGACTTACCATGCCTGCCGACGTGATTCTTTATTTATCGCATTTTTCCATGTTCAGTATTTGATATTATGATTAGACCTATCATTCCAAGTCATATCCTTATATTTTTTTTTCAATTTTAGTGGGGGGTACAATATGGAACTCTTGCCAAATTCAGGTGAGAGGCGTACATGTTGGTGATTATTTTTATGAAAAGTAGGCTACTTCGACGAAAATTTGTTCATTACAGCTGGAGATACGCACATGGATACGAAAGTGCATTAGCGCCTAATAACCAGATATTAATAATTCCTCTTTCACGAATCAACAAACTTATGAAAAGTGCACAGCCGCAGTGCATGGCATTGCCAATGCAGAATATGCATCGACGGACACCACACACATTCCCATTCACATTCACAGTCAGACTCTCACACACGTCAAAAACTCATACTTACCAATGTTTTCGGTACATTCCCCCTCTTTTCAACATTTTTACTTGCTTTGTCATTTTGTAACCTCATCCTCTGCTTGCTAGGCATTTTGATAAATAGTTTGGTTATCCTAAATATGACTAAGTGACAATAAGTGTGCAATATTGCGTATTTTCAATTCGCCGTTTCAGCATGTAAACGCTGCAGTGACCCACGTCAGCGGCCGTCTGATCGCATTTCCCTTTAAATTTAGATAAATCTTTAATAGAATTATTCAAATAAATTTGACGATAGTTACATCGAACATCAAATAATTTTTAAAATTCTAAATAATTTAAATTAAATAATTTAAAACAGTCTATAGAAAGATAGTTCGTATTGTTCATTGATGATCTGTACTAAACACAGCAGAATTCACAATTATTTGGCAACAGCTAGATCATGGCGCACACAAGTTTGAATCAGTATCTACAACAGGTGAGTGATAATAGCCTCGCAATCTACGAATCTAAGCTCTTATGTCAAAATGAGGGAGAATTCCGTAGTTAATTATATGCGCATTTGTTAAATAGTAAAAGTGAAGGATTTTTAACTTATTATCGTGATTATTTTATGATCTTTTCTACGTCTTAAAGTGACTGAATATGTCTTCGGTCCCATATACTCATTATGCAGTTTGTGTATAGGAGGTCTAGATCTATAAAAGAAAAAAGAAAAAGAAAAAGAAAAAGAAGAAGAAGAAGAAGCAGAAGAAGGAGGAGGAGGAGGAGGAGGAGGAGGAGGAGGAGGAGGAGGAGGAGGAGGAGGAGGAGGAGGAGGAGGAGGAGGAGGAGGAGGAGGAGGAGGAGGAGGAGGAGGAGGAGGAGGAGGAGGAGGAGGAGGAGGAGGAGGAGGAGGAGGAGGAGGAGGAGGAGGAGGAGGAGGAGGAGGAGGAGGAGGAGGAGGAGGAGGAGGAGGAGGAGGAGGAGGAGGAGGAGGAGGAGGAGGAGGAGAAGAAGAAGAGAGGGAGAAGAAGAAGAAGAAGAAGAGAAGAGAAGAAGAAGAAAGAAGAAGAGAGGAGGAGGAGAGGAGGAGGAGGAGGAGGAGGAGGAGGAGGAGGAGAAGAAGAAAGAAGGGCAAACCTGGAGAATAGGGGACCGGATCATGCGCGCATGCCATTCATACAGTGCAGAGACCGCCGAGAGTCAGGGTATTTGACAAGTCCATAATCGAGTTCAAAATGACTTTAAAATATGTTTTAATCAGGT
>CM057169.1:4253578-4279474 GCA_029962745.1 Echinometra lucunter | reverse complement strand
TTCAAAATGACTTTAAAATATGTAAAACATATCAGGTAATTATGTTCTAATGTATTACATTGTCCTCTCAGCTTTCAGATTTTGGTTATGTGATGAAAATCATTTTGATTTTGACCATAAATGTTCTCAAACTCACAAATGATTCATCACTGAATCTTGTGCAGATCTTCCCCATCACCGCTGTCACTGGGCTGCATTTGCTTGCACACAAATGAATATGTGCTCACGTTCCGGTCCACTATTCTCCGGGTTTGCCGAAAGAAGGAGAAGAAGAAGAAGAACTTTCAAGAAGGAGAAGAGAAGAAGAAAAAGAAGGAGAAGGAGAAGAAGAAGGAGAAGGCAAAGAAGAAGAAGAAAGAAGGATAAGAAGAAGAGAAGAAAGAAAGAAGAGTGTATCTAAATATCAAAAGAAAGAAGAAGAAGCAGGAGGCTGTTTCTTGAAACCATTATAACTCATAAGTCTAGCTTCTAGGACACCCCATGTAATATGTGTTGTAGAATTAACCCATGTTCAGTAAATAGATGTCCAGGAACTTAGTCTAGACTTATGATGGTTTCAAGAAACGCAACCCAAGAGGATATTAATTTAAAAGACTGTCTTTGAAGGTATTGGCTAACTTTGTGAGTAGCTGATTTAAAAAATTCTCAAACTAAGATGAAACATGTGTATGAGTACTTGTATTTGTACTCAAAAACCCTGAAACCAACCATAATTTGGAATGAAAAAGTGTAAGTTAGACGCAAACGGCGATTTTATTATCCTTCGTCTCATGAGACAATCACTAAGAGGACCACTTTGCTTGAATTTGAAAATGCCGTTATGTGCCTCCCGCCGCGTGATACGCCAATACACACAGTACGGTAAGGTGAGTCATACGTGCATGCGCACTCCTTATGTCTATTCTGTGCAACCGACACTCGTATATTTTTCAAACATTGGTTCACATTTTCTATATTTAAAAATACTTCCTGTGGATATTACACTTTCAAACTTTCAGACTGGTATTTTTACACTATAACCCTTATGTTTATCCCATTTTCAAGTAACAAAACAAGATTTTTTAAAATCATGACAATGTTAACCAATGCCTTTAAGTATAAACCAATCCTAGTGTAACCTGGGCGTGGGATGATGATAAATTGAGAATGGTCTTTTCATTCACAGGTTGAAAACGGGATCAGAAGAAAGGATGGCAGTCTCCTTGCAGTAAGCTTTGAATATTCCTTCTTTTATATCTTTTTATCTGCGAAACCTAAACTGAAAGGGAAAGAGGAGGATGAAGATAGATGGATGATTTTACTGTTAGATGAAGCTATAGGAAGAGATGAAGAGATGTAGGGAGATCATATTAGAAGAGAGAATATAAAAGAGGGAGAGATAGAAGCAAAAATTAAAAGAATACAAGAGGAAAAGAGAAGGATTGAAAGATTGTAAACAACAAAAGAAAGAAATGAAAGGCGCCATGAGTGCCGAAAGGTGGACCTGTGCGCTATGCAAGTAGACACTATTATTAAGAATGAAGGGAGAGAAAGGAAAAATGGGGATTTACAAAGAAATTCTCATTTAAAGTTGTATAGAGTAAGGAGTTAAGATTGTATGTGAAGATGGCAAATGAAAAGTACTAGCAATGCCTTGGTAGAAAAATATGTCTATTTGGAGGAGTTTTATATAACATCTTTTGACTTCTGAGACTCTGCAGCAAGGGAGAGGGAGAGAGGTTTTGTAAAGCCAGATGTAGTCTTGGGCTCAGCTGAACATATCTCTGTACAAAATAGAGTTTTGTTTTGTTTTTTGTTTTTTTTGGGGGGGGGTCTAATTACTGTCTTGTCATTGCCGAAAGGGGCAAAATTGGTTGGGATTAGAACCTCTAGTCCCCTGATTGAGTGTCACGTGAATAGTGAATGAACCACTGTCCCACACAATGTTTTCCTTCTCTCATCCCACCCCACAGGACCATCTGTCTTTCAAACATCCTCACATTGCCAATCCCAGACTGCATCTGGAGAGTCCAGAGGAACAATGTGAAATGTGGTTTGAACCCCCCTATGATGAAATGGTAGCTGCCCATCTCAAGTAAGATTTAGTATCGTTTATTTGTTTTCAACTTTTCAGAAACTTTAATACAGTGAAAATCAAAGTATTTCAAAACTATGTGAATGGACTTAATTAACCATTTAATAAAATTATAATGTTTAGATAGTAGTTAAGCATAACCTGAAATCTTTGTTCCTGGAAAAGTCAGTTAAAATAATTCTACATCTAATGCTGATAGGGGCAGATCTGTTCTCTACCACTTTCGAATCCAATGCCATGAAGACATGGGTATAGCAGTTTAAACACGGAAAGTAGTACATTGAACTGCATGGTCCATCCAACAACAGTGCCTTCTTTTCTTATTTTGTAATTGTAATTTATTTATTTCTTCCACATTCTTTTAGACTACATGTTTGTTTTGTTAAAGGTGCAGATAGAAACACTAATGTTTTTTTCAAAGGGTTATGTGGTTAACCTGTTACGTCACATCAATCACCCAGTAGCATATCAAGATTGGTATATACATGTATTTGAACCATATCGAAAGCCAAAAAAAATTATCTGATATTGCTGCTGACCCTGATCAGTTAAGAATGGCATTTTTGTCTGTCTGTGACACTGTTTATTTGATAGATTCTGGTTTAACCCATTCGTGACAGGAATTATTTAAAGCCTAGTTTAATCAGCTTTTATTCTTCAAATTGGCAACACCAACATTTTTATTTTATTGCTACATTTTTCTTATAAAACATGTATCTGAAATAAATATAAATTGACTGAATGTATAATGAGAAGTCATAAAGTTGCCAATTTGCAGGGGAAAATGGTGATTCTAAACTTTCTATCACATTGCCAATTTAAGGATTTTAATGCTTATTTTCCTTTAAAAAATTTTCAGCATCAAACAACGAATATTGACACAATCAGAATGGGCACAGTTTGTGTAGTTTTTTTTTGCTCTTTCTGCTCATGTATTTGGTATGATTTGTAGGGCTTTGCATCAAAAGGTATTAGGCCAAACCACAAAATGTGGACCTCGGTCACGAATGGGAAACAACCAGGGCAACCAAATTTTATCAAATTTCAACTCTTTCAGCGATGCCCTTCACAACTGGATATAAGATAAGCCCAACACATATCTATTACTTTTCACAGGCCTTCAAACTTAAAATTTGTCAAATATCCATCCATGATGTACTGATGTACTCCTTTCTTGTTATTTGTTTCTTGTGTAATCTGCAGGTGCTGTTGGTGTGTGGCCAACCATGATTTCATCGAAGCCTACTCGCTCCAAAAAGTGGTTGTTCAGTATCCTATTCCATATACCCTATATACCTTGGTATAAACAATAAAAGGAAAATGATACAATTGTGACAAATTATTGTAGGATACTTATTCGGTTTACAAGTGAGAATTATTCTATTTCAATGCCCTGTAGACTTTTTGGGCATGATTACGTATTTAGCATTTAGCAGCATAAATACATTTAAATGATTATAAGTATAAATATAAGTATAATTTATAGTGTGATATAAGCATTTCATCCCAACTGATCATTCAATAATTTACACTGTGATACCTTAACTTCAAAACTCGCAGAGCATTCAACAAAGCTTTCCAGAGTCAGAAAGATGAAAATTGGTAAGTTTACTTTACTGCTACCAGTAATAAAAAACATTCTGCTGTGTAATTTGAACCATAATGAACCACAGGCGTTTACTTATCTCACCAAATACTGATGCCACATGAATTCATGTATTAATTCAGTTGCTTGAGACAACAAGACACATTTTCCTTATGAAGAAAAGTAAAAAGAATGATTGTTACCATACATGTACATTGCCCCTTTATACCAGAAATTAGAATTGTCATGTCTTGATATTACAGTATTATATCATTTTACACTTGCTGTATTCTAGAATGAATTATGAAAGTTTGAAGGCACAAATGTTTCTCTGTTCTGTTGTAATTTGATGAAACTAATCCTTTCTTTTCCTTATTTTTTTTTCAGGGCATTACCAGTTCTCTATGTTGTTATAGTGGACCTCAGATTATTTGCAAACAGTGTAAGTTTTTCACATTACATATGATATGATGTTTGGAGTTGTGTAGGAAAATAAAAGTATTTTCAAATCAGGACTATTTTTTAGAAAACTCAAAGAAAGATTGACACGATCGTTCCCTTGTTAGCATATTTGTGTATAGATTTTAAAGGTAATAATCATCTAAAGAAATTCATTTTTGTTATTCAATTGAATCAATATGTAACATCATAACACACCTTTGTTAGTTTCATCTATTATGAGACACAACAGTCTTGTACTTTATGAATCATTGCACAGACATGATTTCCTAACTTGAAGTTGAAGTTGAAGTTGAAACTTTATTACCAAAATGTTATTGATGTACAAACAAGAAAATAATATCTTTGGTTAAAAGGGGACCACAAAATAGCAATAGCTGCTAATCGGGTGTGGCACCCTGTACATATTACTGTATAACTCTTCAAAATAAATGGATACATGCTAAATGTATTATCTAAGGACTACATTCAATATACTGACAACTAATTCAATTAGAGTACAATGGGCACAAAAGATTAAATTTAAAAAAAAAAAAAAAAAAAAAATTGACATTTTTATATGCATATATACACTATAGAAACATTTTAGTCATTTTCATTAAATTCTTGCATTATTTTCTTCTTCAGTGATTTTTGAAAGGAATTAACTGATGTTTTACATTTGATGTTTTCTGGTAAAGCATTCCACATTTCAGATCCACAAAATGCAATTGACCTTTTCCCTTGTTCTGTATGCACTCTCGGAAGTACTAGACTATTATTTTCCTTCTGTCTTGTTCCATAATTATGGGTAAAGTACTGGAGATAATCAGTAAGAGGATGGGGATGTTTCCCATGAATTAATTTGTATACAAACGTTGTTATCAGAAATTTATGTAATTTAAAAATGTCAAGGATATTAAGTTTCTTGAACAAAGGACTGGAATGTGTTCTAAATTTGCTAAAGGTGATTGCCCTTACAGCCATCTTTTGAATGATAAATATTCTATTCAGGTATGAGGTATAGGCACAGCCCCAGACCTCAAGTCCATATGATAAGTGTGGCTGAAGAAAAGCATTATAAAGCATTATTAACACAGACTGTGGTACATAATTTCTAATCCTGTAAATAATTCTGACCTTCTTGCGAAGTATTAGGGTAACTTTCTTGATATGTTCATTCCAGAGCAAATGTCTATCAATATAAATACCAACATATAACGTAGCGTCGACTTTCTCGAGGGTGCTACCCTTCAGGTCAACTGAACCCTCTGTAAAATTCACCTTCTTTAGTGGTTTTATTACCATGTAGTTTGTTTTCTTTGTATTAATTGTTATTTTGTTTTCATCGCACCATTTGGTTACATATTGTAAATTGTCTGTTATTTCAGTTAAATTTATTTTATTATGATTTGAGTGGAATGAATGAAAATCTGCAAATATTCGATAATCGAAATATGTTGATGCTCTTGGTAAATCATTCATATATATCAAAAATAAAGTTGGTCCCAGAACCGATCCTTTTCTCACCCCTTAGTCAAAGTATGTTATGTAAAAAGCAATTCTTCTGAACATACATTGACTATGGGGGTTAGAAAATGTGTAACTTCCAAGAAAATTGAGAAAATGTGAAATTTCATGTACAAAGTGAATGGAGAGCTGCTCGCATATGATGTCATCAGTGTTGCCAATTTGCAGAACCGTGAGTAATTTATTAGAAAATGTAAATGAGTGTAATTTTCTTATTCTCTGACCGATTTTGCTCATTTCTTTTTTTAAAATGCTGTTCAAATTTAACTCCTTTTATTGAAACAGTGAAACTTCTGGGGTGGACTTTGCCTTTAATGTTTGATTGGATTATTTTTTAGGCTGAGATGCAGTTGCTTAGAAAAGGAAAAGGGAAACCAGGTGAACTGTTGGAGAAAGCAGCAGATACTATGATGGCATGCTTTAGAACGTGTGCTGCTGATGGGTAAGTAGAGTCTCATTTGATCTGCCATTCGGCATCAAGGCTCATTCAGATATGTAGTTTCAAACCGCTTGAAAAACAACAAGGGGTCTTTCTAAGCATACTGCGCGTCACATTTTTGTAGCCTAAAACACACAGTTAAGTGATTTTTTTTTTTTTTTTAGTTAAGTCTTAAATACTGCTACATATGTGAACAAGCCTTTATTGCTGTAAACTTGAGTTTTGTAGTAAACCATGAATGAAATGAAAACTGCTGGGAGACAGAAGGGTGCTATCAAACTCTAATAGTTGGGCAGCATTTACACCCTTCTGGCTCATGTTAAATATCTTCTTCATTGCTTTAGTGCAGCACTTGTCAACCATTAGGCCATGAAGCTCTCTTAGGTGGGCTGTGAGATCAGCTAAACATATTTTAGAAATAAAATGCAATGAAAAATATGTCTGATATGACATGACAAAGTTGTCAATTCAATTCAGGTATATATGCTAACATGTTAAAAATTTGTCAAAGATTTCTTTTAAAAATGGGGGTAGGTATTGTAGTAGTCCAGATAATTCCTTCACGATGTGTTCTTTATTTTTTGTGTCATGTTATATTGCCACTTATATGCCTTTGGGCATTATGGCATTATGTTTTCAGGTCTCTGTCCATCCGTACGTCTGTCTGTCCGTTCTCCATTTTTTACGAATGCAATATCTCATTAGCCATTGCAGTATAAACTTTAAACTTGGTGCAAGTATGTGCAACTTTTTGTATGAATGACTGTATGAGGAGACACAGTGGTAAGATTTCTGGGTTGTTGGGTCAAAGGTCAAAGAGATAAATTAACATGTAAGAGGTTTTTGATGTTGCTATCAGCCTATCACAATAATTCAAGAATGGTTGAGTCATAAAAGTAAGTGAATATTGGTGGAGGCATATGGAAGACTCAGTTACATTGTTTCTCATTAGGTTGTCATTATGTGAGATGGGCCTTGAAAACTGAGAAGCACTGCTTTCATAGATCCCATGCTGACATTTCACTGAATTAGTCTCATAATCTGTTAGAGAATGCAGCAGATACAATGATGGCCTGCTTTAGGTCATGCGCTGCTGATGAGTTAGTCAAGTATCACTTCATGTGCTTCGAGTCAGACGGGGCCTAACTGATCAACACAGAATTACTGCCCTTCTGCTCTTATTCGATTTATTAATGTTGTAAAATTTTCTCACTTCTTTTTTAGTCAAGGAGCACTTCTAAAGGTGTACCAGAGATGCCATTGTCAACTGTTCCTTTTTTGCAGTATTTCATACTATTTTTATCAAAAATACTGCAGGTTTCATGGAAGATCAAAAAAATTGTATTATTATACATGTCTATTGCAGAAAAGGTGAAAATACTGTTTTTCCACCTAAAATACATCCTTTCATGCCTCAAAATACTCCACCGCTTTTTATATGGTTGACATCCCATACCCTGGTGTGCCAGTACATTCATCAATGAATTTTTTTCAGTGGAGAATACTTTTTTAAAGATAAGAAATCTGTAGATCGAGTGAATTGCATACTGTGTTTGCCTCATTTAGATGGACATGGAACACAAACTATAACATGTGGGACATCATGCTCTTAAACCCATCAAGTCAATTGCATTTTTCTAGTGATGTAAGGAGCACTCGAATTCAAAACCCAATTTCTAAGATACATTGAACAGATGTACCATATTGGGTCGATGACTACTGCATCATTCATGCGCATTAACCCATCCGCGACAGAGGTCCACATTTTGTGGTTTGGCCTAATATCTTTTAATGCAAAGCCCTAAAAATCATACCAAATACATGAGCAGAAAGAGAAAAAAATTCTACACAAACTGTGCCCATTTTGGTTGCATCAATATTCATTGTTTGGTGCTGAAATTTTTAAAAAGGAAAATAAGCATTAAAATCCTTAAATTGGCAATATGATAGAAAGTTTGAAATCACCATTTTCCCCTGTAAATTGGCAACTTTTTTACTTATCATAATTTCTGTCAATTTATATTCATTTCAGATACATGACGTATTATAAGAAAAATGTAGCAATAAAATAAAAATGTTGGTGTTGCCAATTTGAAGAATAAAAGCTGATTAAATTAGGCTTTAAATAATTCCTGTCATGAATGGGTTAAAAACCAGGTCATTGACTCTCTCGCAGCACCACAAATTCACACGTTAAACCAGTTCAAACTGGTTTAGGTTTTACATTCGTCATCCTCACCTACCACATCACGTCAAAGATGGTACAATCTACAATTCTCAGAGGGATTTCACAAGTGTGGACTGGCGTGTGCAAGAGACATACAGCAATTTCTTTGAATTAAAGGAGAATGAAACCTGGGGAAAAAAATCAGTTTCAATGGAAAGAGAGGATAGGGGGAAGCAATTTTTTTTAAAGTTTCATCAAAATCGGTTACGAAATTAGAAAGTTATGACAGTTTGAAAAGTCTCAATTTGCTTTCTGTGGCCATCCTCGAATTGGCACTGTTGCTTCAAAATGGCAGGTTTAGAACAACTCTCACAAAATTTCATAATTTCTTCATTATCTCTGAAGGTGCAGAAAGTAAATTGAGACTTTTCAAACTTTCATAACTGATTTTGATGGAACTTTTTTAAAAATTGCTTCTCTCTATCCTTTCTTTTCAGTGAAATTTGATTTTTCCCCAGAGTTTCATTCTCCTTTAAATTCAATTTATTTTCTGTCCATATAGTTAGAGGAAGGAGTAACAGCCATCATAATCTATCTGATAGTTCATGTACATCAAATTAACTGCTTTTTGGGAGATTAATTTTGTTTTCTGTCAATGTAATTACAGGAATAATCTGTATTAAAATCTGTCTGTTTGCTGGTTATCAACTTCAGATCAACCCCTCTTTTTTTTTAATGTAATTGCTAATTTATCCAATCCAATTTACATGGGAAACATGACATGATTAGTCTATGGGCCACTGTCTTTTCCACATTTTTTTTCTGTTGATATAATCAGACTAAAAATATAACGGCCTCGCTGAAAAGCAGCTTTTAACTGAATGTGGGCACAATTGTATATTTTTTTAGAAGTTTAACCATGAATACATAAGATAAACAAACAAAAAAAATAACAGGACTGAATTGAATTGGACTGAAGAAGTCAAACTTGAAGTGCACTTTTACTGTGGAGTGGTAAAATTTTGAGATATATTTGATGAAGTTAGTGCTTTAATCTCTTTATGAATAGGAATCTGTTTAGTGATTTATGAGGATAATTTGACGTACTTACTCAACTCGTATCCTATGAGTGGCCTTTAGAGAATTTCCTGGTCTACATAAAAGTGTATATCCATGCTGTATGATTAATAATAATAATAATAATGCTTGTTTCCTATGAAGCGCTTCAATAGCATCAAGTGACCAAAGCATTTACAGGATTATTATTACACCGGTGACTGGCTTTGATTACTATTCCGCACATTAGGTGCAAGTTCTGCACTCCTTGGAGAGCATTTCAGCCAGTCGCCCATTTTACGGGTATACATGCTAATCCCATCACACTAAGCTTCACATCCTACCAGATCCCCAATTAGCACCTGGATGGAGAGTGGCAAACATGAATTAATGTCTTTCCAAAAGACGTTACTGCCAGGCTGAGATTTGAACCCTGCACCCTTTGATTGAGAGTCAAGTGAATGAACCACTACACCATGACACTTCCACATTATTCATGTATTTTGGTTTAAAGACATTGGTTAACATTGTTATGATTTTTTAAAAATCTTGTTTTGTTACTTGAATATGGGATAAACATAAGGGTTATAGTGTAAAAATACCAGTCTGAAAGTTTCAAAGTATAATATCCACAGGAAGTATGTTTAAATATAAAAAATGTGAACCAATGTTTGAAAAATATACGAGGGTCGGTTGCACAGAATAGACATAAGGAGTGCGCATGCGCGTATGACTCACCTTACCGTACTGTGTGTATTGGCGTATCACACGGCGGGAGGCACATAACGGCATTTTCAAATTCAAGCAAAGCGGTCCTCTTTGTGAGTGTCTCGTGAGACGAAGGATAATAAAGTCGCCGTTTGCGTCTAACTTACATTTTTTCATTCCAAATTATGGTTGATTTCAGGGTTTTTGAGTCCAAATACAAGTACTCATACACATGTTTCATCTTAGTTTGAGAATTTTTTAAATCAGCTGCTCACAAAGTTAGCCAATGCCTTTAATCTAATGTGTAAGACCAGTGCGTATGTGGAGTTCTAGTGATACAGGGAGAGTACTGGATATAATGGAGAAAGTGGGTTTGTGGAGGTGGAAAAGAAAATGAAAGAAATGAGGGAATAGCAGCAGACATACTGTAGGGTAGTATTTTGTTTTGTTTTGTTTTGTTTTGTTTTGTTTTCATGTAATAAATATCAAAATGAAGGGAACAGAAAACAAATTCAAAATGATTTTGAATAGGTTTTGAAGAATATGTAGAATGGCAAATATATTTTGTGCCATAGTGTTTAATAAGATTATCAATAAATTTGAAAGGTCATATTTAGGGAATTTTCGAATTATTTGTTTCATCATTGAATCAGGCTTCAAATGTACCCCCAGTGAACAACTCGTGCAATAACATTTAAAAAAAAAAAATCATGCAATATATATACTTTATATATGTTCTTCAGCAAGACAAAGGAAAACTGCGTCCGAATCGAAAGCAGGACAGTGATTTTCTTTGAGGGATTTGCTGCCCACATCATGGGAGGGGTTAAAGTAAAAATCAGGTTGAATCCCCTCAGACGTGATCACTACTGAGTTGCAAAGGTTTGGAAAAGACGGAATGGAAAGAGCAAAGCTGTCGTTTCCATGATCTAATTTCATTGATTGAGTCAAGCAGGAGGAAAAAAAAAAAAAGTGGGTCACTGAAGTAGAAATCAATTTTGAGTTATGGTGAGAAAGGTCAACTTTTATCTGGAGTGCAGGATGGAGTTTTCATATAAGAAACTGGATAAAAACGAGTTGAATAATGAGATAGAGAACTAGGAAGGGAAATATGTATAATGTAGGGCAATTCCACATGGGAAACACAATCAGCTTACTTCAGATTTGCAATAAATATAATCACTTTGATAGTCCTGAATAGCCAATTCTTTAAATTAAAAGAAGCTTTTAAAAATATTCAACTATCTTAGTCAGTATTGTTATAATGCATGTTTGATTTTACACACCATTTTTGTTATTTGAAAGTGACACCATTTTCTGGTAATTCCATTTCTGAAGTACATATACCACAATATCATGAAGTAAGTAGAAAATTGTTGGAATGTAAGAGTTCAAGCGAAGGAATGGGCATATTCACAGAATATTAAATGGTGAGAAGGGGGGCAGAGTACAAATTAACCACATAAACTCTGAAAATGTGAGCTAAAAATCTCTGACTTGTAATTCTGTTCCTGTGGAATTGCCCCCTAGGATTAATCCATTCTGATGTTTGATCTATTTATCTTTTGTTCTTTTGGGGTACCTATATTTCAGAATTTAATCATAGTCATAATAAATTTGAAAGAAACAAAAACTAATGTCATTTTTCATACATTTAGGGGTAAAGTAACCAAGCAGAATTTATTATGGTCTTCTTGATTACCTGTTGTTTTTTTATGCATTTATCTAATGACAGTGTCATATGATTTTTTTTTTTTGGATGATAGAACCAACAATTAAGAAAACTAATAAAAAAAAAAACTATACATAGTGTTAGCATTATTTGAATGATCATATATATTTGATGAATAATGATCTTTAATTCCCAATGAGTTGAAAAATATATCTGATTATTCAAATAGAGACAGGGAATGAACTTAAGACCAGGGGGGTGTTTCACAAAGAGTTAAGTTGGATTTAAGAGTGATGCGTAAGCCCGTGCTCATCCGATATTTAACCCGTAATCTCATTTATAGACATTGATAGACTTCCCAATAGCGCGTGTCCATGAGCATGATCTAACCAATGTGGTGATGCGTAATAGCTCATGACTAAGAATTTAAGTGCGACCTTAAGTCCAACTTAACGCATTGTGAAACACCCACAGATGTGCACCATCTGTGGCAAATCCTGCTTAAAGTGTACCCATCACCAAAAGACATTTTGCCCTCGTTACTAAACTGTACTCAAAATATGAGCATCTAATATTACATCTATGAAAGGATATTTGCAAGTTCACATACATTATACTCTCTATAAAAGTAAAAAATTTTGAAGTGACTGGTGAGTAGACTACTTGAATAAATTGTATGTGGGAGCTAATTTAGGGCGTTTATGGAATCGAACTGCTGTTTGATTCTGCACATTGTAGTAAAGTCCGACCTCGCTTATCCGGCCCTGTTGGGACCGGCGCCCATTCGTATAAGTGAAATGGCCGGATATGAGAGTAATGTAGTGGGACACCTTTTCTATGAAAATTTATAGGGTAGAGCGGTTAACTTGCTGTAAAATGTCTATTTCCTTGGTGTTGTGGATGATAGTAAATGATCAATAATATCTTTCTGTTTGTATGAGATGAAAATGAAATAAAGTAAAACAGAAAATTGCCCATGATGTTTCCATCTCCTAGGCTTTTGGGTGAATTGGATGAAGAATAAAAGAGGGAAGCTGGCCAGGAGATGCGGCCGATTAATAGAGGATAAATGAAAGCGGGATAAGTGAGGTCGGACTGTATTGTGCTATCCTTTTAATATTTTCTTCAATCTCCTTAACCATTAATCCCTAGAGCAAAGAAATCGGCAAAGATTTTACACATATAAAGTTTGTTTGTTTTGTTTTTATTTCTTATGATTAGTACAGTTTAAAGCTTTCAATTCTGAACCGTACATTAGAACTAAGGAAACCAAGATTTCCTTCCCTGAAACACAAATCGTGCATGTATTTTTCAGCATCAAACAACGAATTTTCAGCATCAAACAAGGAATATTGATGCAACCAAAATGGGCACAGTTTGTGTAGAATTTTTTGCTCTTTCTGCTCATGTATTTGGTATGATTTTTAGGGCTTTGCATCAAAAGATATTAAACCAAACCACATAATGTGGACCCTCTGTCACGAATGGGTTAAAGTGTTCAGCCTTGGAAGATTTTTATATGCCTAATCTAACAATAAAACACAGCATTGACATCAAAGAGGAGGCAGTATGGCTTCGTGGTAGAACAGTTGTCTTCAGGGTTCTCACTAGAAAAAAATCCACACATGGTTCCCACTCTGCGCAAAGCGTGGAAGTTTCGGAAGTTTTACGGAATAACACGTAAAGTTAGGTGTGGCAGCAATATATGCTATAGTAAAAGGATGAAAAATACTTCTTGGTAAGCAGAAGTTGTCTATTAATGGCATAAAAGTAAAAATACATTGCCAAAAAGCAATACAATCTGTGACATTTATCATTATTGTTAGGAATATATACTCCAATATTTTTTTACCCTTGTTGCCACGCATGGTGCAGCAATTTCACACATGGTTCTTCCTTGTCTGAAACCCTTTACGCATGGTATTGGAACCATGGGTGTTATGTACTGGCGAGAACCATGGTTGTCTTGTAACTGGGAGCACCAGGGTTCAAAACCCACGTGGATACATGTGTTATTGCCCTGTGGTAAGGTATTAATCCTCATTATCAAGTCCCTCTGAGAGGACTTCAAGACCTTGGTCCCCTGGTTGCTTACTTACAAGCATACACATGCTCTCCTAGCAGTCAGGTGAGATTAAACAAACCATGTAACCATTAACTATTGAAATTTGCTGAAAGTTTTTTAACAGTTATTATATTTGAATTATATCGGTTAGCTGGTTGATGTTGCAATTATGCTTTTATTTTATGCAGACGAGCATCGCTGGAGGATACCAAGCGATGGGGTATGCTTTACCTAGTTAACCAACTCTTCAAAGTATATTTCAAGGTACGCTATTTTATTTATTAACAATAATGAATAATGTCCCTCCGACCAAAACCACCCATTTTAAATGCAAATTTTGTATATTGTGATAAGATATTCCAAGTATGTTTAATGAAGAAGAATGAATGAGTATCTTAGTAATGGATGCTTCACATACGGGTAAGCACATTTATAGTCGATTGCCCATTTGAGCAAGCTGGAAAATGAAACTTCCAAAGTGACGACTTACAGCATTTTGTAATCCCTGATTATCACTTAACCTGCACGTAAGTACTGTATGATTCATAATTCTCCATGGGGCTTGATTTGGCCAAGTAAGAAATGCTTGACATCATTGCCCTTGGAATGTTTAAATTCAATGTGGTTGCTCATCGTTTCTTTCAATCATTTTCTTGGAAAGTAATCCAGATCCGCCAATCTTTCATTCATTCTGTAATTCATTTTTGTGGATCCAGCAAGGTGGAACGAGATTAAGGGATCCTTAGCGGCATCTGTCCATCTCTTTTTCTTGAATTAACTTTGCAACCATTTGCGACCAATTGTGCGAGGAGTGGAAGGGGTGCAGAGGTCCTAATGTAGGGCAAAGTGGAACGGTTACCCTGCGTTCATTTCAAATATTTACTCGAAATTCACCAGAAATCATGATTGGAATATCACATAATCTCACTCATACCCTTTTCTGCAATTTGGACAAATGTGAGACTGTGTTTAATCAGTTTCATAACAATTTTCTTTTTACTCCCAAAACTGTCCATGAGCTTTCATTTTTTTTTGGGGGGGGGGGGCACCCTCTGATTTCATATTTCCATTCTGTGCACATGAGCATGTAACTTGCTATACCTTCATTATTAGATTTCCTTCCAAATTCAGTTTTTTTTTCCCTGGTGAATTGCAGTCTCTTTTATTTTCCAATCCATGCTTGTTTTATTTGAACATGGTCAGTAAGTTCTCCAACTCTGTGTTGCCATGGAAATGTAATTCAATAAAGGCTAAGGAAAGTGCTTTCTCTTCAACTGGGTACCTGGTGATATTTGTTGTCTCAGTTTCCTGCTTGTCACACCATGACATTTGCAAAGCCAGTGTCACTGTACTTACCATTTTCAGGTGTTCAGACTTCAGTACCACAGCAAGCAAGTGGAATTCATTATACCTTTAACTTAACAAAAAGAAATATATCAATTGATTACCTGCTAGTTGTAGCCAGTATTTGAAATGAATAATTCCCTTCTAGACTATGCAAGTTGAATCCCAAGACATGTAACCCCTATTATGCCATAAGTTTGCAGACATGTACAATATATGGTGATACAAATATAAAATGAGTACATCTTTTTAAAGGAAACTTCTCAGTTCTTGTGCCTTTTATCCCGTGATCATATTGCTACTTTG
This sequence comes from Echinometra lucunter, assembly GCA_029962745.1. Lineage (NCBI taxonomy): Eukaryota > Metazoa > Echinodermata > Echinoidea > Camarodonta > Echinometridae > Echinometra > Echinometra lucunter. The sequence continues at coordinate 4,264,090 of CM057169.1, read as the reverse complement.
TGCTACTTCTAACTTAACTTTACAATTCTTTAGATTGTTTTGAATCTCCAAAAGAAGGAAAGATGTTTCATGATCCAAAAGGATTGTATTCAGTATTAAATTTGGATTGCTCAAACCATGTACAGTGTGTAACTGTAAGAGTCAAGGATATGTAATGATACAATTATGTATACACCTAAATTAAAAGAAATTGTAAATGGTCATCTCTTTTCATTGTTCCCTATCCAGATCAACAAGCTTCCACTGTGTAAACCTCTAATTCGGGCTATAGAGGGCTCTTCACTAAAAGATCGTTTCAGTATCTCACAGTTGGTTACATACAAGTACTACGTCGGCAGGAAGGAAATGTTTGAAAGTGACTTCAAAGCAGGTTAGTATTGCTAACTTTCTCAAGTAATTTTACTTTGTTAGATGCTGTTGAGTATGATGCTTTAGTGTTTATGTTTTCAGGGCCCTTTTGCATAAGAAGTTGCAATTAAAGGGTAAGTCCACCCTAGAAGTTTCACTGTGCCAATAAAAGGTGATAAATTTGAACAGCATTTTAAAAAAGAAATGAGCAAAATCGGTCAAAGAATAAGAAAATTACACTCATTTACATTTTCTAGTAAATTACTCTCGGCTCTGCAAATTGGCAACACTGATGACATCATATGCGAGCAGGTTTCCATTCACTTTGTACATGAAATTTCACATTTTCTCAATTTTCTTGGAAGTTACACATTTTCTTACTCCATAGTCAAAGTATGTTATGTAAAAAGCAATTCTCCTGAACATACATTGACTATGGGGGTTAAAAAATGTGTAACTTCCAAGAAAATTGAGAAAATGTGAAATTTCATGTACAAAGACCTGCTCTATATGATGTTATCAGTGTTGCCAGTTTGCAGAGCCAAGAGTAATTTACTAGAAAATGTAAATGAGTGTAATTTTCTTATTCTTTGACCGATTTTGCTCATTTCTTTTTTAAAATGCTGTTCAAATTTATCTCCCTTTATTGAAACAGTGAAACTTCCAGGGTGGACTTACCCTTTAAACATAACTAAGAAGACATAACAGAAGTCCCGAATACTCAATCCTGATTTGGTTGAAACTCAAGTTGCATTTAAGTTTGGGGAAACAAATACTTACACAAAGCAAACCTTTCAAGTGGGACAAAATCAGTAATTTGTGGATGCAGATATGATGTCATAGTCGCGTGGTTCATATTCGTAAGGAATGGAGAACTTTATAGGGATAGTACATGTGATTTCAGAATAAACCAAATTTCTTGATCAATTCTCTCATGTTTCCTATCTGTATGCTGGAGTATATATGATTTAGTCAGGTCGGATCTTTTTAGGATGAAAATTGGGACCCTGTTGCATGAAAATTACCATTAATGGTTACTCTGCCATCAATGGTAACTACCATGGTAACATTGCTTAACAGCCAATCAAATTCAAGGTTTCCATGGAAGTTACCATTAATGGTACGTTTCATGCAACAGGGCCCCGAACATGTTCTGGAAGTAGTACTAAGAATTTGTCACTCTGCATTCCTTGTCTTCATCAGGGCCTTCACTATTTTGTGATATCATGACTGCACTTTTAATGTTTCGGTGACATTCTGTTGATTTTATTCTTATTCATTTCCAGCTGAAGAGCACTTATCATTTGCATTCCAACGCTGCCATCACTCCAGCAGACAGAACAAGCGTCTCATCCTCATCTACCTGCTGCCTGTCAAAATGTTGCTGGTAAGAGTGGTAGTTGTATCAAGACCCATATATAACCTTCTAGGGGTGATCGAGGGGCATCAATCCATTTTATATCTTAGGGGGACACTGAAATCTAAGTGCCCAAGTAGTTCCAAAAAATATGCTGACAAGTAACAACAACAACAACAACAACAACAACAACAACAACAACAACAAAAAGGTCCTCCGGTATGTTTTTATCCATAGAGCCTGTTATACGTAATACAAGACTTCCAAAATATTTAGGGGGTAGCATGTCCCCCCCCCCCCCCTCTCTTGACTGTTACCTATAGGTGATCAGACATTTGCTTCAGCTTTATTCTGTCAAATTCTTATGGTTAGAGTAATGGTTATAATTGGGTTTTAGGTACGGTGTAGGGTTAGGCTTAGACTTAGGTATAGTGTGTGGTTCAGGATTAAAGTTTAGAATCCGGAAAGTGTTGGCAATTTATTGTAGAGCGGTTGTCACCAGGACATGTCATTCAATTTATGTTCTGCTAATAAATGGAAACGAATCAGAAAATGCTTATTTGGTTTAAATCTGTCATCCTCTCAGCATGATACTGACATTGAAACTGCTGTTACTGGTAAGAATGGCAGTTGTATCCCAACCTTATTAGTTGTACTAGTAGGGTGTGAGATTGGTTGCCTTTTCTGCTTATTGATCAAACATGTAATAATGAGAGAGACAGAAAAACGAGGATTCGAACCTGTCACCGCCTCTTAGTCCAGAAGTTAAATTTCCATCTGCTTATTTTTAAGAATTGTTCAAGAAATTATTCCATCTGTTTTGTAGACTCTGCATGTATGATTCTCCTTTGAATAAATACCATGCTTTTCTCTCTCTATCAGAGTCTCATGTTAAAGACATCTCTCCTTGAAGTATGAACTGATGCAGATTTGCTGATATCTCCAAGGCCACCAATTTTGGTGATCTCCGTCTTCTGATGAGTGCGATGATCAAGAATGAAGCTTTCTCCTATAAATTATTTCCTTTTGTTTCTGTACCTTGCAGGGTCACATGCTAAAGACATCTCTCCTCAAGAAGTACGACCTGATGCAGTTTGCTGATATCTCGAAGGCCACCAAGACAGGTCATCTCCATCTGTTGATGAGTGCTATGAGCAAGAATAAAGCTTTCCCCTGTAAATCATTTCAATTTGTTTCTGTTCCTTGCAGGGTCACATGCCGAAGATATCTCTCCTCAAGAAGTACGACCTGATGCAGTTTGCTGATATCTCCAAGATCAGTGATCTCCGTCTCTTGATGAGTGCCATGAGCACGAATGAAGCCTTCTCCTAAAAATGATTTCCATTTGTTTTCCTTCCTCTCAGGGTCACATGCCAAAAACATCTCTCCTCAAGAAGTACGACTTGATGCAGTTTGCTGATATCTCCAAGGCCACCAAGACCGGTGATCTCCGTCTCTTGATGAGTGCCATGAACACAAATGAAGCCTTCTTCATCAAGTGTGGGGTGTACCTCATCATAGAGAAGCTACAGACTATCACCTACAGGAACCTCTTCAAGAAAGTGTAAGTTCTTTGTTGATACAACCCAGGATATGAAAAAGAAAGAACATACATTGACATAGTATAGCCTTAAACTGAGTTTTGAGTTAGGTCTATATCTCATCATAGAGAAGCTTCAGACTATCACCTACAGGAACCTCTTCAAAAAAGTGTAAGTTTGATGATTATTTTTGCTGCAGTTCAAAATTAGAAGAATAATGTAATACCTGTTGCAGCGCAGAGATATGAGTACTAGTCATTTGTGTAATAATTAGCTCAGGTCTAATATTAATATGCTGTCAAATGAAAGTATGAAGTAGTATTGTCCCTCATATAGAGTCCTCTGCTTTTCTTTATTTTTCTTGTTGTGTCTAGCATGCTCATTTTCTCTATTAAGGAATTTTTCGGGGAAAATAGTCTTTATGTTCTAATTTATATCTTTGTATTGTTTTAGAATATGTGACATGATCCTGAATGGTATTTCTCATTATTTCCATTTTTTTTTTTTCAGGCAACTAATGCTGAATGTCCATCAGGTACCCATCGATGCCTTTGAAACTGCCCTCAAGTTCACAGGCCTGGAAGACGTGGACAAAGAAGAAGTGGAATGCATTCTTGCAAATCTCATCTTCAAGGTAAAACCAGCTTAAGTATCTTGGACTGGAATTTACAAAGGTGGTTTATATTTATATTTAGACTATGGTTTAGGCAAATTTTATAGTGTAAAACCCGCCGCACACTATATGATCCGTTTGCGATCTGATTTTGGAAAAAAACTATGTTGTAGCATTTGATATGAACATGCAAACATGTGAAATCTTAATGATCAAAGTTTCGAGTCGTATGAATACTAAAATTGAAATTCTGGGCTATTGCGAGCCTCCCTGTAGGAATAAAAGCAAACTCTATTCTGAATCGTAGTGACGTAATAGCAATCTTGCATTAGCTACAATTTGAAGCGGATTTGGACTTTACTCCAACCAAAAGGCTTGCAGTGAACCAAAATTTCTATTTTAGTAATCCTATCATTATTCTGAACTTCAAATAAGATAATTTTACTTAAAATTAATATTAAATGCAAGATGCCATTTGTTCGAAAATTGGGTCGCAGTTGGATCGTATAGTATGCAGCAGGCTTTAGTTGTCTGTGAATTGTAATAGGGCCCACATTTGACAAAATCAGTTCCTGTTGCTTATTTATTTTGTGATTAGGCAAGTCCATGACATTTGTCCAAGGTATTACAGACCACATTCAATAATCCAATATGTCCGAAGCTTTGCTAGAGCTTGAATCGTACCAAATATGAGGTAAATTGATACCTGTCATGTTAGTTTATGGTTATGATAACATAATACTTGGTATGGGACAATAGATAATCAAATACAGTGAAATTGCTCCAAATAATAAATCATTATACTTGTAAAGGAAAGATCTGTATACTCCTTTCGTGAATCATAAACTTGGGTTGTTAAATTTACTTGTTTGTTAGAGTAGTGCATTGCTATCTTTATCTTGTGCTTTCATTACAGTGGGAACTTATTTCAAAATAATTGTTCTTCCATGTTTCCTTTCCCTGTTTTATTGCAGAATTCCATATACGTTTTTGTACTTGTCATGTGATGTACCTATTGTTGATGTGTTCATATTTTCTCTCTTCTCTCCTGTCTTGTTATTCATAAACCTATAGTCCTCCCCCCCCCCTTTTTGAATACTGTATAAGCTGAAATTTTCGCGGTGGTTTAATTTTTGCTAATTTCGCGATGATATCCTCGCCAAAATTTCCACTTAGTAAAATGCCTATATACTTGTATAGAAATATCTTTCAAAACATGAAAATAATAACTCGCTAATATGTCAAACTTGTCTCAAATCGCTAAAATATCTGTTCGCTAAAATATTAGCTTATACAGTATAGCCTGTGTTTTTCTTTCTCCATCCCTTTCAAAATGTATTCTTAGGTAGTTACAGTATTGTAATCCAATTACATTAATAACGTTGCCATGTACCAGCCAAGTTATAAGTTGGTTCAGAGGGGACCTTACACCTTACAAGCTCTGCTTTTCCCAAGGTCTCCTCATTTTTCTTTTAATCCACTTCATTATAGTGTTGTGATTTTGTTTGCGTTGTAATATATCACATTGATCGTATGCACAGTTGTATGTGTTACATGTGGAAAGAAAGATGAATATCTATCTATCTATCTATCTAGAATTACATCAAGGGTTACCTCTCCCATCAGCACCAGAAGCTAGTAGTCAGCAAACAGAATCCCTTCCCCCCGCTGTCATCGTTCCTCTCGTAGCATCGACGCTGCAAGGTGTAGTACCTGTCAGAGATACAGTTTGGAGAACTGCTTTGAAGGACCAAGTCCCCCCACTGTCATCGTTCCTCTCATAGCGTCAACGCTGCAAGGTATCTGTCAGAGATACAGTTTGGAGAACTGCTTTGTAGGACCAAGTCCAGTCTAGATTGTGCTTGGAATTCTGAGAATTTCATGAATGAAACAAAATGGCATGAGTGCCAAGAACTGCCTTGTAGGTCCATTTGCAGGCCACATTGTTTCAGACCTACTGAGACATCCCTATGTGAAAAGTCATGGTAGAAGCATAATTAAGAACTATGACTGAGGTCTAGGTCTAGGGCTCTTTGCTCTGGAACAGTTAAAGTGTGCCAACTGCAGATGCTGTCTTAAGACTTGCCAGTACCGAGTCTTGCACATGGCTCCAGGACCAAACAGACCAAGTATTCAACAAAGGAAGTCCAGTCGTAGGAAGCATGTCTAGCCCATAGCCCATGGGAATTAGGCCTGTGGAATGAGAGAATCCAGAAGTCCTTGGGTTGAGAACTACTTTGTATTTTTTATCCTAGCCAAGTTATTCCAAGACCATTAAAAGGGGCTGGAAAGTCACAAATCATGGGGTTACAGCCGATGGCCCAACTCGGGTCATAGTTGTATATCTCTGTATATCTTCAAAACCGAACGTGCAATATTATTGCAACATACGGACGGGCAAAATATTGAAGAATCACAATCATCAGCCTTCCTGATCCTCTTTCTTTTCACGCTGAATCACTTACCATTATTTTTTTGTCTGTGTATTCCATTTACAACAATCATTCTGCTGAACAAAAGCCGAAGTGAATAATCTCAGAGCAAGGTACCCCACCCTCACGAAAATTCTATTCGCTAGTCCCAGGTCGTTGTGCAGTTTGGCTTGCAATGCAGAGAAAGTGATTGATTTTGGGCCTACCTACACGATTTGTGACTTTCCACTCCCTTTAAGAACTAGGCCATAGGTCACGTCATATAGAGGGCTGAAATGGATTCAAATCAATCATACCTTGTTATCATTGTAAAATCGATTTAAATCAATTAGAACTCTTTATAAGATGGACCCTTTAGTTGAAACATTTTGAACTTAGGTCTAGGTGAATATCCATTATTTCAAAATAGAGGGACCTGTAGGGAGTTAATTGTTAACCCATAGAGGTACAGTGTCACCTTTAGGAGACACTTTTGCAGTATCTGTTAGTCCAGAATGTTGGGCAGTACATATCATACATGAGCAGAAAGAGAAAAATGCTGACAAATTTGAGCCCATTCCCATTGCTGTATGGTGTGGCGTTCTCGAATCAGAGCAGTCTAAGTGTAACTAATCATTAAACTCTTTAAATTGGCAACACGGTGAATAATATATAATCATTATTTCTGTGTTCAGATTGGCAAGTTCTGATTCAATTTTACAATTATATTTCATTTTGGTTTATGTTATATCCATATTTATTTTTTTCAAGCTATGTAAACATGGAAAAAAAAATCATTTCTATTGCCAATTTGAGGATTGAAGATGATTAATTTAGACCTCAAGAAAGCTCTATACTGCTATGGGTTAAAGAAATAAAATAAAAGACGAATGAATAAAAGTAGAGGGGACAAAAAAGAGAAAGAACTGGTGTATGCCTCATGTACCTTCTCATTCTTTGTTGTCAATATCTGTAGTATGATTCATGAATATTATGATCCATCCAATAGTGTACTATCAACATAATATATCTTGATGCGACGGGTTCCGTAATGACTAAGAACACTCAACTGACTAATAACGAGCAATATTTACTTTATAATATAGTCGCTCATCATCCTAGAAAATGACTTAAAGCTCATACCGGTAGGCTACTCACTGCTGCTCCACAAGGCTTCACCAGTTTGCTCATGGCTTCCTCAGGCAGACTGAATCCTGGGCCCTGTTGCCTAAAAATTACTATTGATGGTAACTTTGCCATCAGTGGTAACTTTCATGGAAACCTTGAATTTGACTGGCTGTTGAGCAATGTTACCATTGATGGCAGAGTAACCATTGATGGCAGAGTTACCATTAATGGTAAGTTTTATGCAACAGGGCCCTGCTCTGGTGGACTCTGTCTTTCTGTCCATGTGAGGTCATTGAAGCTTGAAGTGCACACAGACTTTTAGTGGGTATGATATTGGATGAGTTGTGTTAGACCTTCCAAGAGAGGATAAAACAGCCCAAAGGTGTTCTCCAAACCATTCAAGGAATATGTTGAGTATATTGAAAGCAAAATAACTGTACAGAAGTAAATTTAGAAGCTCTTATTTTGACTAACTTAGTCAAAATAAGAGCTTCTAAATTTACTTCTGCCTTAAAGGCTTCGTAGCATGTAACCCCTGACATACAAGGCAAAAATATTTCAGTGATTGGTCCCATCAGGAGATTTTTCCGGGGGGGGGGGGGGGGGTTAAATCTCTGCAATTATGTCTAATTGTTGGGTCATGTCACAAATTTACTTGACATTATTCATTAGGAAAACACAATTTCTGGGTCTGCATCTTCATATTCTTTCATATTTAAGAAATACTCTGAGGAGAAAAATGCTGTTCCAAAGGATGAATATCAAATGCATTTGACATGTTTGGACATGTGGTCAGTTTCACTGTACCATATCACTATCCTTTGTGTTCACAATATGTAGAGAAAAACTATTATCCCAAGACTGCATTGTTGATCTTATCTTTAAAGATATTGTACATACCATTATATACATTCTGTATTGATAGTTCGTAAATAAAACTGTGGTAAAAACAGATGAATTTTTTTATGCCTCCGCCCACCGTAGGTGGTTGCCGGAGGCATTATGTTTTCGGGTCGTCCGTCCGTCCGTACGTCCGTCCGTCCCGTTTTCGTTCTCGCGATAACTTAAGAACCGTTTGACAGATCAACTTCAAACTTGGCTCATGTATGCATATGGGAGGGACAATGATCTGATTAGATTTTGGAGTCTCAAGGTCAAAGGTCAAGGTCATAGAGGTAATAATACACATAAAAATGGCTCGTTCTCGCGATAACTTAAGAACCATTTGACAGATTGGCTTCAAACTTGGCTCATGTATGCACATGGAAGGGACGATGATCTGATTAGATTGGGGGTCACAAGGTCAAAGGTCAAAGGTCATAGAGGTCATTATGTACATAGAAATGGTTCGTTTTCACCATAACTCAACGACCATTTGACCGATCAACCTCAAACTTGGCACAGGTATGCATATGGGAGGGACAATGATCTGATTAGATTTTGGAGTCTCAAGGTCAAAGGTCAAGGTCATAGAGGTAATAATACACATAAATATGGCTCGTTCTCGCGATAACTTAAGAACCATTTGACAGATTGGCTTCAAACTTGGCTCATGTATGCACATGGAACGGACGATGATCTGATTAGATTTGGGGGTCACAGGGTCAAAGGTCAAAGGTCATAGAGGTCATTATGTACATAGAAATGGTTCGTTTTCACCATAACTCAACAACCATTTGACCGATCAACCTCAAACTTGGCACAGGTATGCACATGGGAGGGACAATGATCTGATTAGATTTTGGAGTCTCAAGGTCAAAGGTCAAGGTCAAAAATGTCATTGTATAAATGAAAATAAAGCAACATGAAGTGCCATTTATTTCTGATCTGGTAATGCGGAGGCATAAAGTTCGACCACGCGTGGTCGAAGATTCATCTAGTTTTCTATTTCATCCTTTGTTAATAATTTTCTTAGAGTAATTGACATGAATGTTTTATAAATTGGCGAGTTGTTGATAAACAATTGATATGATATGTGGCTTATGGTGTCCCATAATATTTCTTTTTGTCAAGAGTGTGATGTGATGAATACATGTTTGAAATAGGAGGAGAAGAAGAAGAAGAAGAAGAAGAAGAAGAAGAAGTAGTAGTAGAAGAAGAAGAAGAAGAAGGAGAAGAAGTAGAAGAAGAAGAAGAAGAGAAAGAAGAATAAAGAAGAAGAGAAAGAAGAATAAAGAAGAGAAGCAGAAGAGAAGAATAAAGAAAAGAAGAAAGAAGAAAGGAAGGAGCGAGGGTGAAGAGAGAGAGAGAGAGAGAGGGGGAGGGAAGGGAGGAGGTAGCAGAAAAAAGAGGGGAGAGAGATGTAGAAGAAAAAGAAGAAAAGGAGAGTAAACAGAGGGGGAAGGAGAGAGAGGTAGAAAAATAAGGAAAGAAGCATTGAGAGGGGGGTGAGAGGGAGATACAGAGGTAGAAGAAGAAGAAAAGAAGGAGGGTAAAAGCTTGTTACGAATCATTCTCCTTTTCTCTATGTGGCAGACAAAAGTTTATCCCAACTTTTTTTTTTAATTTCTTCATCGAACAGTCAATTATAGTACATCAAGAGAAACTTGTTGGAACCCTTTCCAGGCTTAAACTGATTAAATGAATTCGACCATACATTTTCCTTTATGTTTTATGAAACCTTGGCTTATGTGATTTCTTTTCACCTTTAGATCAGAGATCACGCCTAATAAAAAAAATGGTGTAACTTTAAACTGTTATAATTTTGTTTGGTTTAATTTCTGTTTCATCACGATGCTCGCATATAAGTAGAATAATATCACTAGTTGGGTGTTAAAACTGTTCACACTTTCTTTCCCTTATACTTCCCTTCTCTAATTAATTCTCTTATCCCAAATTAATCCCAACTTATTCGCAATGTTACATGATAAGCTTTTTATCGGTCTTGTGGTACCTACAATATAGTCTTAAATGAATAAAAAGCACACCTCGACATAACAATCATTACTGTATCCCAAAATTACATGAACCCGTAAACATAAATTTGCAGTGAGCCCTCTAGTTTAAGAAGAGGCGCCTTCTCGGAATTTGACCTCAAACGTCGGTGACCCTCATTTGCATATGTATACAACACATACGTACAATACGTAAATTTACGTGATAGTTCTTTATGCC
>CM057169.1:4224900-4253078 GCA_029962745.1 Echinometra lucunter | reverse complement strand
TTATGCCTGGCATGGCAGGAAGTGGAGTTGTTCATGAGCGATAATGAGTCATTATTAGTTTTTGTCTGATCTCACACAAAAAGCAGCCGTTTGTAAGCAATGACTGTCTCAAACGCACTTCTGTGAATATGTTGAAGGCGTCAGTGCCGGCGAACTTGTGAAATTATCTTGGATTTTACTACAGGAAGTAACGAGAGTTCGCGATTTAGACGGAAGACCTTGCCGAACCGAGGCTCAGACGAATACCGGACCAAAACCCAGAGGCACACATTATTCTATCGCAGAGCTTCTGGCCGCATTGCTGTGCAGGGCGGCGCTAAACAAAAATGGCATCAATGCGAAGTTTGGACGATATTGATCTCTCAAGTTTGAGGGTAAGGAGGCTAAAACTCATTTAAATATTGAGATGGTACCTCGATTCCGTTGTCAAGATAGTATTTGTAAGAGTCTGATGAAAATTGCTTAAAAAGGAAGATGGGAGAGAAGTTTAAATTAAAGTACCGTATAACCTTGGCTGAAATGGGCTGAAATACCGGTCGGTAATGAATTGAAAGATTTATTATGCATGGCATGTAACACATGATGAATCAGTGTGGGTGTGTTGTGAGTGAGTTTCGTACACATTGTGCTGCTGACTGCTGTCTATAAACGTTGGTTATTACGATGATCAAAACGAGATAGAATTTAGGTCCAGTGCTTCCTGTAAAATGTAGATTTATAGGGAATTATCCCAATTCAAGTGCCCACTGTTTACAAAGCAATTTTTGCTTCTTTTTTTTTTACTAAAAAAAAAAATCATTGATATTTTTCTGTGATCACATGGCCCATACTTACAATATGTTTTGAAATTAACAGTGACACTTAACCATTTTCTATTCAAAGCTTGTTGGAAGTACATGTATCTGAAATTATGTACCAGTTATTATTTGCATGGATGATGGAACATACATGATTTGTTAATCTCCCCCTCAAAGATTTAGATCTACATGTAAACACTTACGGTACATGTATAAAAGTGTTTTGTGTCAAATTTGTTATTTGCTATTCATGGTTTGGTAATTCTTTCCATTTTGGATGCATCCTCCATTTCCTCTATCTCCATTCTTAATCACATAATATGTCTCATGATTTCTGGTTGATCTTAAAGTTTTTTGTTTTTTTTTGTGGGGGGGGGGGGGGGGGGGGGGATAGGCAGGTGGGTGGGGGGGGGGGGGTAACTTAATTTAATTTGAACTTTGATACACTAATGTACATGAACCTATAATGAAGCAGGGTTGCAGGGTTTTACTTTATGAAAAAAAGAGTAGTTCTTTTGAATCAATTTTTATTTGAAAATTAGTGTGAAAAAAAAAAAAGGATCAGAGGTTTTCAAACAGGCATTTACATAAAATGGGGAGCATGATCTTTACATGTACAGGAGCAAAAAAGAATTTAAATTTTTTTTTAAAATGGCAGAATGTATATTGGAAGTGACATGCACAGATAAAAATAAATTCAGCTTTTATGCAGTAGTTCAGCTAAAATTCTGATCAGACAATAGGTGCTTTCACACCTACCTGATCAAGAAAAATACCTGTAAACTACAGGAACTTTTTCATGCCCCAAAATACCCAATAATTATTTCATGCTTTCACACCTCCCTGAAACAGACCCTCACAGGAAAGTTCTAGTACTTATAAGCATGTGCATAAGGCCCATAGAAGTTCTCGTAATTTGCTTTCAGATTACAAATATCACGAGATATCCCTGCGACCTTGGGGAAAATATCTGGAACTTGAGAAAGTTCCTGCTAAACTTCAGGTATTTTTCTTTGGGGATATTACTAGAAGTTTCGTTTCACACCGGCAAAATACCTGGTATTTTCTGAACGGGGTAGAATACTGGATCAGAAAATACCAGGTATTTTTCCTGATCGGGTAGGTGTGAAAGCGCCTAATGAATACACATGTACTACATGTGTATATGTAGTATACCAATCATGCCTCCAATTTGCACAGGATGGTAATCTCTCATTAACTGTTCACTTGTTAGTGGTTTTCTGTTTACCAGCAAGTCATATCTTCTATTGAATTAAATTATACATGCACAAGTCATGTACATTGTGTAAACACATGAAAGAAACCCCTGAATTTACATGAATGCTATAAATGGGTTATATGGGGGTGATTGCCGACAGCAGGCAAGTGGTGTTCCTGAGCTGAATGTGTGAGCTCCAGATACATTTAAGCAAAAATGCAAGATAGCTGATTAAAGAAGAAAAATCTGAAATTTCACTTAATCAAGGTGATTTACATCCCGGGGGGATATGTCTCATTGAGGCTTGTACATCATCCGCGTAAATCACTTTCTGAAAAGCACCCTAAACGGGGATTAAAGTATGACGGAAAATAATGTATTATATCTCCGATATTTATACCCTTAACAGGGATTTTATGCAAGAATTGCATCATTATCTCCTAATTATGTAACATTTTCCCGGATGTTCCTGATTTTAATACCCTAAACGGGATCCCCAAGTTCCCCGTCCTGTGCTGAAAAACGACCCTTTTTCTATGTTTTGGTTTACGCGGATGATGTACAGGCCTCAATTAGACATATCCCCCCGGGATTTACATGTCGATCCAACTAAAGGAATGGTATGGAAAGAAGAACATATTTCATCATTCTACAGTGCAAAACAAACAATTCCCTAGAATTTTGCTGATTATTGTGATTTCAAATGTAGAGGTCAACCACCAATTTTTGAAACCCAACATACACATGCTTCCCAGTGTGATAATGCACCTGCCAGGGTGCACATACATGTAGACCACCAGCTTGATTGCCACAAGGCCCGTAAAGCCTGTTAATTAAGCTGAGTTGCATAACTTCCTTGATTAGGTGTAGACTCTTTATTGAGTTTGATGCCTCTCGAGGCAGAGGCCAAGGGGCCTGTCAGAATATAATTAGAATTTATTCATTCACTTTTGATAGACAGAATTCACTGGAGATTTCTGCTCATATTTTTCTTTCTTGGAAAGATGTTACAACTCCAAGAAACACTGAATTACTGTACATGCTTGAGATGGTGTTATACAATCATTGTCAGTTTTTGTTTTCATTTCCTGATAAACTACTTACATGTATATTCCAGTGATGTCTTGTATGATACCAGGAGTATTTTGCTTTGAACATCAATCTGTTCCGTAATTGTGCAGATTGGCTTACATTGAAATACAGGTCTATTATTTTACATACATATAAATAGTTATAACTTAATAGGCCCATACTGAGAGTGTTGTGTTCATTTACTGTACATTGTGCAATGTAGTCTACATGCAAGTAGGCCATACTATACATACATGTACATTGTATCTAGACCATAGAGCATATGCCAACATGTATGTGCATGCACATGAATTGTTCAGTACATGTTGTGATGTATATGTACACTATACATGTACCCGGTCTGAACATGCAGGCTCACAGAATATGCACGATGCAAGCCCTTGTGTGTTTTGTTTGAAGAGATCCACACCTTGTAAAGCAATCTTCTGGTCCCAGAAGAAGAGTGTGTTGAATGAGGGGCCATGACCCGAAGAGGTCATGACCTGGAAGTGTGTTAAACTCCATTTCCTGCTGAGGACAAGGAACTGCACTTCAGTTTTTGATGCATAATCAATACTTTGTTATGGTGTTTCTTGATGTACACGTATATGTAGGAAATATTTTATATGTTACATGTAGCACCTTGGCAGATGTTCTAAATAATGTAGCTGTCGGCCTGTGCTACAACCTGTATTTCATAGGAACAGTATTTACAGTACTTACCAGTATTTTGCCCACATGTAGCTGTAAATTTTGAATTCTTGTCTAGGCATCCTCTCAAAATGCACTTCTCCTTGCATTTGACTTGTAAGTTATTGGACATATTTATAGGGTACACACATGTACTGTGTAACATTTGCTGGGACAGCTTGAGATAGGTTTAGAAACTACCAAATATAAATGAAGAATCATGTTTCTCTGTAAACACAACATATGCTATTGATCATGCTGCCTGAACTTTGGAATTCCTTTTGAAAGCATTCAACAATACAATACTATTGTACCATCCTACTTTGAAACGAAAATTAAAGAGGAAATTCTTATTTTTGTTCCTTTTACTTCTTCCATCATCAAATTATATTTGGAGGTAAAAAGCAGACCTATGGTATCTTACAAGCAGCGTAGGAATTAATTATTTTTTTTTAGGGGCTATTTTTTTTTTCACATTGGGGCTACCACTGAATATCTTGGGGCTATTTTTCTTATTAAGGGGCTACTTTTTGTCGCACATCTGTCTTAGACTCACTATATTACGCATAAAAGCACAGAACATTTGTAACTGCAAACTGTATTAGATTGGGGATTTGTACAATTAAATGTTCAAAGTAACTCAAAGTGATCACTGAATGATATGTTAGGATCACACACCCGGCCATACTAGAAATATCTGCAGTCACAGACATGTACATGTACAGTCACAGCAGGGAGTCAGAAAGCCCTCATTGCAAGGCAATCTTTTGTGAAAAAACAACTAGTTTTCATATTCAAGAATACACCTTCATTCCACAAAAGCTAAAAGAGACAGCCAAATATCACATTTAAAGTAAGTTCTAAACATATAAATACCTTTTCAGATACTTTTGGGGCGATATTACTTGTTGAATTTCGATCATCTCACAACCGACTCGAAAGACTATGTGTGGGACTGAACTCAGAAATTTAGCCGTTTTTGTGATTTCAGACTCATTTTGAGGTGATAAATTTCTTGAACCAAATATACAGAGGCATCTGACACTATCTCTTGACTAAATATCATCACTGAAAAACCGCCGGATGGCATATTGGTGGGATTCTAGGATGATATTTTGGGGGAGCCGAATGGAAATTGTGTGGACTGTGGTAGTAGAATGTGTCAATAATGTTGACAGTGCAGTAAACTGTGCACTGCGCATGAGCTCTATGCATATATTGCGCAATATCAGGCTAGACTTGCGATATCGCAAGGTACGTAAGGTAGCATGGTTGGAATTTCATAGCGACTGACACTCCTCGATTCGTATCAATCGGACACAAAACCGCGATGCTTGTGAAGGTATTATACTTTCATGAAATCATAAAGGTTTACTCGCTCAGAAAAACTGTTAAGACTTTCAAAAGGGGCATATATATTGGGGCGACTTTGAAATAAAAAGTCGCCCCAAAGCATTAGATTTTGAGAATTTTAGGGGCGATTTGGGCTTTCATGAGGGCGAAATCGCCCGTCGCCCTCGTGTATTTCCGACGCTGCTTACAAGTATAGTGAAATAATTGAGTATTTTTATGGGTAAATAATCTAGTATTTTATGGTTAAATAATCATACCTTTTTATCATCTTTTATTTCTCTTCTGATCTTAGGATCCAGCTGGTATCTTTGACTTGATGGAAGTTGTTGGAAACGGTACCTATGGACAAGTTTACAAGGTTTGTATCAATCAGCCAGAATGCATTTTAAAGAGTAATAACATTAATTACATCTGTTCATAAAGTTGCTTTAGATAGACACATGTACATGTACATGTATCTGTTCAGTCATGGTCCTGATCCTCAAGGTGGGATATAGATGACCAGTAAGAACATTATCGCTCGAGAGAGTGTGTTCATTATACTTAGTTCATTTTGGAGTTGAGTCCCATTATTTTGCTTGTGCAGGGAGGGACTATGTTTATATTTCCCTTCTGTATCGTTTCCCAAAGTCTAGTTTTGAAAGCCTCTGTCGTGTTGCTATCAATTGCGTTGGCTGGGAGTAGATTCCAAGCTCGAATGGTGAATCTTGGGAAGAAAGTGAAGTGGTAGGTGTCAGTATTGCAGCTAATGCAAATGTGATGTATGTGAATGAATTAACCCATAGCAGTACAGAGCTTTCTTGAGGTGTAAATTAATCATCTTCAATCCTCGAATTGGCAATACAAATTATTTTTTTCCACATTTACATAGCTTGAAAAAAATTAATATGGATATAAGATAAACCAAAATGAAATGTAATCGTAAAATTGAATAAGAAATTGCCAATTTGAACACAGAAATAGTGATTATATATTAATCACTGCATTGCCAATTTAAAGAGTTTAATGATTAGTTACACTTAAACTGCTCTAATTCGAGAATGCCACACCATACAGCAATGGGAATGGGCTCAAATTTGTCAGTGCATTTTTCCCTTTCTGCTCATGTATGATATGTACTGCCCAACATTCTGGACCAACAGATACTGCAAAACGTCTCCTAAAGGTGACACTGTACCTCTGTGGGTTAACAATAAAAGCTGCAGAACGATGTGTATGGTGTTTGTCAAGGACAGACAAAACAAGAAATATACCCCCAAATCCTTAAGAAAAAATATTAAAAGAAGAGAGGGAGAGAGAGAGGGGGGAAATTATAAAAACCCCACTGACAACAACACCACCCCCCCCTCAATGTTTTTTCATATATCTTTTCTGGATGATCGTCTTGCATCATCAGTTGTGGACTGTGGCCTTAAATGTTTTGTGTCATTGAGAATGGTGATGCAAAGAGCAAGAGATACATTGTAGGCCTACATGATACATACACAGTAGTCCTAATTTAGCATGTCCTTCAAAACATCATAAGCCCTTCGTGCGGAATAATTTCTCAGCATTAACCCCGACTGTGCTAACCAGGTTGTTTTGAAATGCCTCACATGCAAGGTTGAATCATCATATCACAATACAATATGTAAGGAAATGATCTGGTATGCTGTGTGGAATTGAACATTGCAACATGGCTGTAACAACAGAAATGTGATATGCCATGGATATAATTATTTCTCTCCTTTGTGTACGAGTGATGAAACCATGAAAAAAAAATGCAGTATTGTACTTTTTAATACTTCCTGTGATATTGAACAGTAGACTTTTTTTTGAACCCATTCGTGACAGAGGTCCACATTTTGTGGTTTGACCTAATAACTTTTGATGCAGAGCCCTAAAAATTATACCAAATACATGAGCAGAAAGAGCAAAAAATTCTACACAAACTGTGCCCATTTTGGTTGCGTCAGTATTCGGTGTTTGATGCTGAAAATTTTTAAAAAGGAAAATAAGCATTAAAATCCTTAAATTGGCAATGTGATAGAAGGTTTAAAATCACCATTTTCCCCTGCAAATTGGCAACTTTTTGACTTATCATAATTTCTGTCAATTTATATTCATTTCCAGATACATGACGTTTTATAAGGAAAATGTAGCAATAAAATAAAAATGTTGGTGTTGCCAATTTGAAGAATATAAGCTGATCAAATTAGGCTTTAAATAATTCCTGTCACGAATGGGTTAAGCATAGGGCTAGGTATTACTTCCTGGTTGAAGTCAGAAATTGTCAAGTGGGCAGTTATTATTTGTTGGAGCATTAGTTACCACATGTAAACCATGTGATGTATAATTGTAATTACATTTATACGATTACATACATGTAATTGTATATTTTTGTGCTATTCCACTCATCATAACTCTTACCCCCCTTTTTTTTATAGAAAAAAGAATAACAGAATTCAGTGCAGGTTAATTAATGTCAAAGTTTCCTTTCCATGCGATACTATAACTCTATTTCATTTGTTCTTATTTGCATCCTAATTGTCTCTGGAGAATTCATGTTATACAGTGTACACGTATGTAGGCTTACCATCATAGCACATTACTATGCACTCTACATTCAAGCTCTCATTAATTACCCACAATACTGTATATTAGTAGGCCTATTTGTACTTCTCAATTTCCTTTATTTTTTAATTTTTTGAAGACACTGAACACATGATTGATCAGAGTTGCATTCAAACCACAGATATATTACATTTATGAGGGCATGAGACTACATAGTAATCTAGAACTCCAGCTTTTGTAAGTCAAATTGTTCATTAGCCTGAGATCACTTAAGTTAATTGGCCGCAGGAAAGGTGGAAGGGTAAAATCATGCATGTAAATCGAGACAAATGAGTAGTCTGCCATGTCTGCACAGACAAAAGTCCACCTGGCTGCACTGTCGCCATAAATTTTCAGTGTAATTTTGTGACAATTTGGACTTGATTGGCCAAATCGCAAGGCATAAAATTGATGAGAACAGCTGATGTTTAGTGATGGGCCCTCTCTCTCTTTCTCTCTTTTTCTCTCTTTCTCTCTGCGTCATGGTAATGAATTCTCATTAGCCTTTGTAATGACGGCAGTCCAGGGCACCACTGGACTGCTGCCATTACCTACATGTACAGTACCACATAAAAGTGATGTTTATAACCTCCAAACAAATACATGACGTAAAAGATATATACGCATTTCTGTCCATTGTACATGTACATGTATAGACAGTGCAATATTAAAAGCCTGCTGCATGTGTAAATATGAGGGTTTACTTGTTCATACATGATATGTACAACCCATTCATGACAGAGGTCCACATTTTGTGGTTTGGCCTAATATCTTTTGATGCTAAGCCCTAAAAATCATACCAAATACATGAGCAGAAAGAGCAAAAAATTCTACACTTACTGTGCCCATTTTTGTTGCATCAATATTTGTTGTTTGATGCTGAAATTTTTTAAAAGGAAAATAAGCATTAAAATCCTTAAATTGGCAATGCGATGAAAATGTTAACATTATTGTTTTTCCCTACAAATTGGCAACTTTATGACTTCTCATCATACATTCTGTCAAATTATATTTATTTCAGATACATGATGTTTTATCAGAAAAATGTAGCAATAAAAGAAAAATGTTGGTGTTGCCAATTTGAAGAATAAAAGCTGATCAAATTAAATAATTCCTGTCACGAATGGGTTAAAGAAAACAGACAAACATACATGTACATACACATGTACACATGTACATGTCTAGTACACTGTGCATGGTACATGTAAGTGCACATCGATACAAAGAAATACCGGTATGCCATAATAAGTAAAAAGATGCATGTTTTAATGTTTTTGTACATTTTTCAATTTGATTATGATGCAATTTGCCCCCTTTTAGACATACATTTTGTATATTGATCAATCATTGTGAAGCAAATTGGTACAGGCCTACATATTAACACATTATTGTACGTTATGTGCTTATACATGTACAGTACATGTATAGTTTAGGCAATGCATGCAGTGTTGAACTCTACACAAAAGAGTTATCATATTGTTTGTCTGTGGATTTAACAAAGAGCTTCTTTCAGTAAAGTTTACAGCACTTGTGAATAAACTCAAAAGCTGAGTCAATACCGAATGAATAGCCCTTTACCACAGAATCAAGGCTGACAGGAATATATGTACAGTGTATCTCTCATCAAACATCACTCTCTTCATAATGGTAATCTTGAATTTAGCCACCGGTCATAGCCAGGATTTCATTTTAGGGGGGGGGGCGGTAGTGGAAAATTACATGCACAGTGTACATATTGAGCACGTATAGTGCACTCGGTGGGGGGGGGGGGGGTTGCAGGGAGGAGTTAATTTATCATCGCTCCTTGTCTGCTCCTTCTCTTCTTACATTCTCTCATCTTTTTCTTTTCTTTTCTCTTTTTTTTTTGGTGGGGGGGGGGCAACCAACCCCCATCTCCCCCTGGCTACATGGGTGAATTCAGCTTGCAATAAATATTGAAGACTTCAAATGCACATGTTCATGTATAATGTGATCTCTCATACAAATATGAGTTACACTTAGCAGTTAATCTGATTTCAAATCAAGTTTGTTTCATTGTTAGACCTAGCAACTTATTTGCATGCTTAACAAGTAGGAATTATCTTACACTGGTCAGTTTGTGTTGAAATGCGAATTCTTGCAGGGCTCAAGAAAAGCTTTGAAGTAAACGAATTGTTAGGAAATTGGTACTAGCATTATGTTTGTTTGTTTGTTTGTTTGTTTGCTATAGTGTTAGACGGACATGTAGTAAAAAAAATAATCTATTTCAATCAACCTGTAAGGGCTTTACTAGTCTTTAATACATACTGTACATGTCATATGTTTGGTGCACATGTACATGTACCAGTACAATTGTACATTTTGTACTTATGTACATGTTTGTGTACATGTACATTGTAATGAACATGTGTATATGTTTTAGATGCATGGTAAAACTAGAATAGTTGCCAAGTTGCCTTCTGTTGCGGCTGAAATCGTAATGAGATTTTTAGAATCGAAGGATGAATTAACTGGCAGAATGCCTTGTGCATCCAGGGCCCAATGATGCGATATCTAAAGCGGGAACTCCCTGTCAAGAAAGACATCTTTATCAGTAACGTGATCATTGCCAAACTTTATAATTAGAGCATGGTTCCTGTGCGATTTTAGACCACCATGGATATTTTGCGTGTAACGCTACATGTACAAGTAGTCTCTGCTTGCATGATGTACATAATCGTTCAAAACTTGAGGTTTTTTTTTTCTGCAGTTTAAATGGAAATTGCTGTAATATATAGAATATACAAAACCCCAACAGATCATTGGGTTGTATTACATGTAAGATCAAAAGAAAGGGACAAAACAAAGCAATTTATGAAATTTGAGGAAATTTGAACACATTTATCAAGCCACCAATTAACAATTCAAAGCATTTCTAGCGAGAAAATTTTTGAGTTGCATTTTGCAGTTATCACATGTCTCGGACTTCTGAAAAATATTTCATACCTGGTCTACATATTGTCGTCACTTTTATGAACCGGTGAATCTGTGCACAGTGCGCTGCACCGTTTTGGAGGAAAACACATTTATAGATTTAGGTGTTCTGAAATAACAGAATTTGCTTTCTTAACATAATTTAAAAGAAAGCTTATTTTAATCTTAGAATGGTGTATATTACCATGTACATTTACACAGAATAAGGTATTATTGGCCATTCAAACACAACTCGATGGTTCGTAAAAATGTAAAAATGTTTTCTCCAATATGCGTTTCTGCGATACATCACATATTTATTTATAAAAGGGGAGTAATTAAAGAGACTTATTGATAAATATATTTTTGATGGATATATCCATAAATGAACCACTTCAAATTTGTTTCATTTTTATATTTTTGATTTTTTTTTTCTTGTGCTGCATAAAAAACAAAGGCATACCACACAGGGCACATTCTGAAGTTCAGATAATTGTTCTCAAGCGGTCACATTTGCCATTTGATTGGAGACTGATAGACTGCACAGACCGATGCTCTATGGGCTGACAATGTTTTATAGGTTCTTGGTCTGATAAGATTAAGATTGATCTCAACTGTGTACTTAAGAGAGTTAAGATCAATCTCAAAGTTGTATTTGATTTGATTTAATTGCAACTCTTTGTAAGACAGGGCCCTGGTATTACAAGGTATTTTAAGATTCAAAATAAATGAATTAACAAATAAATAGATAAATGAATGAATGAATGAATGAATGAATGAATGAAAAAATGAATGAAAAAATGAATGAATAAATGAATTTATGAGTAAATGAATGTATAAATAAATAAATAAATAAATGAATTAATAAATTAATAATGTAAGAAGGTAACTTCGCTGATCCTAGCTCTTGTAAAGGTATTCTTTTGTCCCAATGTCCTTCGTATAAAGAGTTCACACTGTGTCATGGTTAACATCAAGTGATCTTTTCTTGGGGGGGGGGGGGGGGGGAATGCAGTGGTGGATTTGTGTGCTTTTTCTTAACACACTTCTTCTATGCACTATCACATCCAGATTGTGAAGAAATCAGGTGATGTTTACTGTACATGTATGCCGTGAGTATTCATCAGTCCCACATGCCCTTTAAAGAATTCATGGTCTGCCATCAATATTTTATTATTGTGCAGATGATAACTAAATAAAATGCCACAGCTTGACAGTTTCACCTTTGCACTCAATATTTCAGGCCTAGCTTTGAGGAGAAAAGAACAAACAAAAGCAAAAATAAAACACAAGCACTCTGACCTACAGTGTACTGTTTTTGTTTTTGTTTTTGTCTGTAACCCAGGGAAAACTTTCTTTTTTTTTTTGACGGGCCTATTTTTTGAGCCCACTTGCCCAAATTTTCTATGTCATATTACAGTTTACATTGGACCCTATGAGAATTTCAGGGGCTCTTATTTAGTTTTCCAGGGATCTTTGTGGCATTTCAGAGGCAAGTTTGCCCTGAGCTCTCATGATTTTTTTTTTTTGTACTGTAAGCATGATAAAAGAAAGAGAGTGAGTGAGAGAGAGGGGGGTACATTTAGATGAAGACAATTTAAAAAAAAAAAAAAAAAAAAAGCACGTGCACATGTTAGTATCAATAATGCCTGTAGCATTTTCATTTATTTGATGTACGATAAAATGCCTTGCTCAAGGGCATAAGTGCCGTGCCGGGAATCCAACCCCCGACCCCGACGCATCGCGTCTCCAGTCAAGCGCCTTAGACCACTCAACCACGGCACCTCCACAATTGAATGAAGGAAATTAAAAACAGACCCCCTACCTCCCCCCCCCCAAAGAAAAAAAAAGGAATCAAAAATAAAAAAAGGAAAAAAAAAGAGAAAAGAGGGAAGTTGAAGTTCTGAAAATTCTAAAATTTAAAGATTGCAAAATGTTCATTGCAAATTTCTAATCTGCATGATATTTAAATTCAGAAAACCTACATAGTGCATTGTTTACATGTCCTTCAAATTGCAAGCCAGGAACTACACATGTCATTATTTTTTAATGATATGAATTCTGTTTGACATAAAGGTACCTTACATAAACAAAGAAAGGTCAGGCGTATTGTCTTTTAAGTTTCATTTACCTGACAGAGATTTATGCACATGATCATTACAGCACATAATCAACGAATACATGTCCCTCAATCCCATAGCCTGTTAAAGACATTGGTTAACATTGTTATGATTTTAAAAATCTTGTTTTGTTACTTGATAATGGGATAAACATAAGGGTTATAGTGTAAAAATACCATTCTGAAAGTTTCAAAGTATGATATCCACAGGAAGTATTTTTAAATATCAAAAATGTGAACCAATGTTTGAAAACTATACGATCGAGGGTCGGTTGCACAGAATAGATATAAGGAGTGCGCATGCGCGTATAACTCACCTTACCGTACTGTGTGTATTGGCAAATCACGTGGTGGGAGGCACATAACGGCATTTTCAAATTCAAGCAAAGTGGTCCTCTTAGTGATTGTCTCGTGAGACGAAGGATAATAAAATCACCGTTTGCGTCTAACTTACACTTTTTCATTCCAAATTATGGTTGGTTTCAGGGTTTTTGAGTACAAATATAAGTACTCATACACATGTTTCATCTTAGTTTGAGAATTTTTTAAATCAGCTACTCACAAAGTTAACCAATGCCTTAGATATAATTCCGAAAACCATATTACAGGATGTGGTAATGATTATTAAAAAGCAGGACAGGTTTTATGAAACAGAAACTGAGATAATGATGATTTTACAACTGCCTGGTGATGATGATAAATGATGTGGTGGAATATATCAAGTGAATGTTTCAAAAGATATTGATGGTAGAGTGTGGGAAAGGTGGCTGCTCCTCTGTGTAAAGTTCATGTACAGTTTTGGCAGCAAAAAGGGAACTCATGAAATACAGTCTTACATTGTCCGACTTGCATAAAAAGATATACGTTTGTGAGATTATGTGATATGCCATTCACGTTTTCTGATGAATTTCAGTGTGAATACCAGTATCTGAAATGAATGCAATTTTTAACGGCTACATTTGGCCCTACATGTTAGGACCCTTCACACTGACAGCTCTCTGCACATTGATCACAGTGCTTTGTTACACTTGTCGTGTTAACAGATCTCTCATTGGTTTTACACATGTGCGGGTACTGTATGACATTATGTCGCTGACCTGAGATCAGAAATATGTTTTGCTTTTCATTTGTTTGATATTCACATTGAGAAAGAATAAAATAATGTGACATCACCTTAGATTTACCTTTATCTTTCACATATGGTGTTGTATTATGTAAATACAAAAAAAAAAAAAAAAAAAGAAGAAGAGGGGAGTTGCCACGGGGGTTTACCTCTTAATATTTGAACAAGCTTTAACACTTAAACTTACCTTAAATTTTCAAACCCAGTTGTAAACCTGTCCTAACCCCATGGTTCTCGCCAGTACATAAAACCCATGGTTCCAATACCATGCATAAAGGGTTTCAGACAAGGAAGAACCATGTGTGAAATTGCTGCACCATGCGTGGCAGCAAGGGTAAAAAAATATTGGAGTATATATTCCTAACAATAATGATAAATGTCACAGATTGTTTTGCTTTTTGGCATTGTATTTTTACTTTTATGCCATTAGTAGACAACTCCTGCTTACCAAGAAGTATTTTTCATCCTTTTACTATAGCATATACTGCTGCAACACCTAACTTTAGGTGTTATTCCGTAAAACTTGCGAAATTTCCACGCTTTGTGCAGAGTGGGAACCGTGTGTGGATTTTTTTCTAGTGAGAACCCTGCCTAACCCTATAGATCTTCAATGAAATATCACCTGGAGGAACTGTTGATGGAACATGTATCAAAGCAATAGCACCAGCTCTAGAGAGACTAGTCAATATCGATGAATCATTGCAGTACCAGAGCAATCTAAACTTCGTGTCGTAATTGTGGACCTTAGTCACCTTACACTCTACTTAACATTAACTCTAACCCTAAAACAAACCAATCTAAAATCCCTAATTTTGCAAACATATGCCTTTATCTTCATTGAATTCAAGCCCAGAGCTAGTATCGGAGTACCAGCACCTTTGGAGAGACTAGTCGATATCGATGAATCATCGCAGCGCCGGAGCAAATCCAGTCTGAATCAATATGGAAATGATCGCTGCATGTCGTGGCCATGATCCGAATGCTACCTGATTCACAAATAATATTTGCATACGTTCCTTCCCCCTATGTCTAACTCACTGTTGCTTGCCACATGTTCACGTGTGGATAGAAGACTGTTGAATCATGTCTGTACATTTGTGTACATTGTATGTGTGCATTTCACATGATTAACAATAGGGTGCCTCGGTCTGTTTTATGAGGATTTTATCTGTATTGTTATTACCCACAGCTATTTTGTCTACAATTATGAAAATGATATCTAATTAAAATGTGGAGAGAGACCTACACTTTTTAATTGTGTTGAATAAAATGCAATTAATATCTTGATAGATATACATTTGTATATGTAGGCAGGTGCATATGATGTATTGATATTTGTGTGATTATGCTTCTAAAAAACTGTTGGCTACCTTCACTGCATGGCTTTGTTCCACACTGTGTACATGTATATGTATGTGGGAGGAAGAATATGAATTATCTTTATAAAATTCCATGTGATGATTATGAAGATTATATTTATCTTTCATAGTGAAAGATACAAACTCCAATTAACCAAAGTTTCTTTATTATAGCGTCGGTGGGGCGACAAAACCTCATATCTCAAAAAAATCAAATGTTCAGGAAAGTGAAAAAACATGGCTGCCAAAGCATTATAAGCAATGGGATTGCCTTTCCTTTGACATGCCGTGGTGGCTTCGTTTTTGTTGTAAGAGAGCTTGGATTTGGACAGGACATTACTTGTCTGATAATGTGGAGTTTAATACAAAAAAGTAATTTTCACTAAAAATTTGAGATACAAGGTCTTATCACCCCACCAACGATAGTACATGTATGTAATTCTATATTTACTTTCAAAAGGAGAACAATTTAAAGCTTAATGCTGTCATTATCGTACAGCTGTTGTTTTCTTTGTGCATGATCGATACATTAATGAAAATGGCCATGACACTCATCATGATATGAAGAGTGCTACTTTCATTCCCAGTAAGTGCAAGTACTTGTGCATGTACATGTACAGACCTGCATTGTGTGGAATTTATACGACAAATAAAAAAGGCCTCTTTATACATGAAAGTTCTGAAGGCAATACAGAGAATGCAAACCCTTGCATGAGTTCCATTTGCAAAAAAAACCTCGAGTTGAGGGTACTTTCACGTTTCCTATCCCTCCTGTTGAAGCAAGACTTTTTTTTTTAGAAACTCAATTTCCTAACCCTGTTTAACCCATTCGTGACAGAGGTCCACATTTTGTGGTTTGGCCTAATAACTTTTGATGCAAAGCTCTAAAAATCATACCAAATACATGAGCAGAAAGAGCAAAAAATTCTACACAAACTGTGCCCATTTTGGTTCCGTCAATATTTGTTGTTTGATGCTGAATTTTTTAAAAGGAAAATAAGCATTAAGATCCTCAAATTAGCAATGTGATAGAAAGTTTAAAATCACTCTTTTCTCTTGCAAATTGGCAACTTTTTGACCTCTTATCATACTTTTTGTCAATTTATTTTTATTTCAGATACATGATGTTTTATAAGAAAAATGTAGCAATAAAATAAAAATGTTGGTGTTGCCAATTTGAAGAAAAAAAGGTGATCAAATTAGGCTTCAAATAATTCCTGTCACGAATGGGTTAAGAAACTTCATCTGACAATGGCATTCTTTGTGGGAAAGTAATTCAGACATGGTTGAATCCACTATTTGAATGCACTTTCCTCAAGTGGCATACCAGAAGTTTACTCAGAGTTCACAAACTTCACAATAACTGCCTTTGAAAGTGAAAAAAGAGAGGTGTGTATTGGGCTACTTGATGCGACTGGTAATTGGTGAAGGTGTGGGATTTGAGGATGAGGAGGGGCACTGCAAGCCTATTCACGTGTATCAGGTATACTTTTGGGTAGGAGAAGCTGCATTTTCTTAAACAACCAGATTTAATGATGTATATACACATGTACTGTAAATGCAGAAATATTTGTTGTACATTAATTTTCGTGGATTTCGCGCTATTTTCGGCAAGCGCGCATTCTAGAACTTGTGAAAATATTAGCATGATGTCATATGCATTGAAATATCATATGAAATCTTGAACTTTTGGGAGTGATTAATTGTGCAGCACGAATTCAAGAACCTGCGAATATGTTCTTGGGTCGCTCAGCGCGAAAAATTAATCACGCGAAAATAACAGCGTTTACAGTAGTTAGAACAAATACTAAATGAAATGAGTAAAATATACCATGCATTTTTTATTTAATATGGTCTCATATTATTTACCTTATAAAGATACATGTGTGACATCATCAAATATTCATTTCATAATATCTGGTGAATTTCAGCGTAAATATTTGAAATAAACACAGTGTAATGGTTACATTCAGCCCTGTGGCAGAATAGAACCCTGCACCCAGACTGCTCCCTGCACACTGATCACAGAGCTCAGATCACAGAGCTTTGTACACTTGTCGGGAAAAGGACTCTCATTGGTTTAACCCATTCGTGACAGGAATTATCAAAGCCTAATTTGATCAGCTTTTATTCTTCAAATTGGCAACACCAACATCTTTATTTTATTACTACATTTTTCTTATAAAACATCATGTATCTGCAATGAATATAAATTGACAGAAATTATGATGAGAAGTCAAAAAGTTGCCAATTTGCAGGGGAAAACGGTGATTTTAGACTTTCTATCACATTGCCAATTTAAGGATTTTAATGTTTATTTTCCTTTAAAAAAATTTCAGCATCAAACAACGAATATTGACGCAACCAAAATGGGCACAGTTTGTGTAGAATTTTTTGCTCTTTCTGCTCATTTTTTATATCGCTGACCCGAGATGAAAAATATTTTTTGCATTTCATTTGTTTATTCTTCTCTTTGAGGAGGAAAAAAATGCAGATTCTCTTCATTTTGCTTTTGTCTTGTCACTGACCAGCTGAAAGCACGGAATTCTGACATATAGTTTTTGAGGGCCCACCAAAACTACATAACCTTTAAAACTAGGTATTCATTGTACATTTTACATGTAGGCCAAACTTCAGGCTGAAGGCTGAAGGCTGAAGTCTTGACTCAGATGCCTTCACATTGTTTTCAAGTTATTTGTTTTTTTGCGAAGATGGGGTTCACTGTTTGCTCTACTGAAACTGAGACATGTTTATCCACAAGTGTTTTTATCATCTACTTCAGAAATCATATCACCGTCTTTATGACAGGGAAAGTAGGAGAGAACTAGGGTTGAAGGGGCGGAAATAGAGAGAGAGAGAGAGAGAGAGAAATAGAAAGAGACAGACAGACAGACGGAACTCAGGTGATGGGGGCGGAAAGGAGAGAGATAAGTAGAGCAGTCGTAATCTTGTTGATGATTGATGGGAAGTTTTAATGTATGTTTTCTCTTATTTTTTGTCTTTTCTCTAATCTCCAGGGTCGTCATGTCAAGACAGGTCAGCTTGCTGCCATAAAAGTGATGGATGTTACAGAGGTGAGTCCAGAGGTGTATTCATTTTCATGGGTTATCAGCGTTTCAAAACGCCTGGGGTGTATTCATAAGAATTCACGTATAAATGTAAAACTTTGGGGATGTACATGCATTCATATTCACAGGTTATCAACAATTTGAAACATGATTCCAAATCATGATTTCATGTCATTTCTTATGTTGTAACATGATTGCTCAGACATAAAAGAAGTCAGCTTTGTGTAGTTTTGATACCCTATTGTATTTTCCTTTAAACGATCTTGTTTGGATTACTGGTACATGTATGTTATGTGCCATTGTAATCCCATATGCGTTGGGCTGTTTTAATTTGTTAAGATTTATTTTGAAAAAGTCTTAGTTTTGATTGTGTTTGGTGTAACATCAAATGTGAACAGAGAATGTGGTTAATCAACTCCACACGTAGCAGTCAGATGCATCTCTTTAGAAGTGTACATGTACATAAAGATTACAATCTGACATGATGGGAAATAAGTATTCAGTTGATTATCATGCTGTAGACCAGTATGGCAGTTATTGTTTGCCCTTTCCTATATATTTTTTCCTGTTATTTGATCATGACTTGACCAAACAACAAGATAATGTAGTGCAAACAGCAAGCTAGGATGTTGACAGAGTATACCAAATTGCCAATGCCACTATAAAAGTTCTCAAAACTACTGGTATAGCTACAGACTGAATAGAGCTTTTGTCCATTGTAATTTGGATGCTGATGATACCAATTATGGTTGACAATGGAGGCCATCTTCTTTTTAGTATGGTAATAGTACCTTCTATGAGACCACATGTATTCTTGAGATTGTCTTATTTTTGCGATATCTTCACTGGTTCGTATCAGTCGTGTCGAGACTTGTCCCTGGCAAGATGTTCAAAAAATTAAAACGACCATACACAGTTGCATCGACAGTGTACAGAAATGTTCATTTGGGACCAACGTGTACATGAATGTGCAAGTATTGCTGCCAGCAGTTCCAGTTTGAATTGTAGTCTTCTTTGATTGTGAAAGCAGTTGGCCAGACTGTTTTGAGGTCAAAGGTCAGCTTTGCGGTATACTATGGAGGTCCCTGGATGCCTGCACACCTTGTCAACAATTCCAGCAACTGCTTCCTTTCTTATATATTGTCTGTTTGGAGCCAGAAGAGCGTTAACACATATATATGCTTTAACACATATGTAATGTCTTTCTGGCTCTGAACAGACGTCATTCAAGTTAAGAGGGTTGCTTCTTTCAGAACATTCTCTTCAATATAGATAATCAAGAGCTTCCACTTACGTACTTTTATAGCTGTATTTGATGCTAACAGTATTGAATTTCATTTACCACAGCACTGGCTGTGTTAGACTTGATCTTATAGCAGTTGGCCAGGCTCTTTGAGGTCAAAGGTCAGCATTGTGGTATACCATGGGTCCCTGGATTCCCTCTGGACATGTCAACAATGCCAGCAATCAGCACTCACTATTTCTTTCAAAACAACCTCCTCAATATTGGCTTGAAAATACAATGTACATCTGGGTACATGAAGTCTGAATTTCAGGCTGAAGGAGTTACCATGTACAGGTCCGTCTGTAATAGATCAGCTCTCCTTCCTCAAATTGGCAACAATTATATTATTTTCCACTCCTACATGTACATGGTTTGGAAAAATTAAAACAGATCATTGTGAATGAATTCAGCACAGTTTAACAGAAAATTGCCAATTTGTTAAACAACAATAACCAAAAACAGTGAAAATATATATTTTACACTCAGTTTTCAATGTAGAGTACATGTACATATATAATGTTTACTTTAAATTGCTATTATTTGAGCATGGCACAACGTACTGCCTTCCTTGTGGACTTGAAAATTTCAGTGTTTTTTTTTTTTTTTTTTGCTCATGTACTTAATAGCATTCTCAATCAGAAGATAGCCCCATTAAAAGGAGACTCTGAGATAATGGAAGAAAGAAATTAAAGAAAAATACAGAAATTTCTTCTCTTTGAGATGATTTACAAACAACAACCAAATAACAAACATGTTGGCAAAAGGTGGAAAGATTTGATTTTGGCATGCCTCTAAAATTCATTAGATTTACAGTGGATGTGTAGATTATTTTTGCTGGAATATCTGGCTCACTTTCAGATGCGCATTAGTAACTAATGACACCATATTCGATATTTACATACGTACTTATATACATGCCGCGATATATGTGGGCTAAATTCTGAAAATATAACAGTGCATGTACAGAAATGATTTGATTAAATAGTGCGATGCAGTGTAACACTTAGTGGAAATCGATAGACTTTGCAACATCACACAAAATTGTGAAATCTAGTCATGAAAATAGGTCATTGCATCACCATTTTCTGTCCAATCAATACCAGTACAGATTTACTTTGAAGTGGCAGTAAATTATGGCTACATGTGAAGACTGTGGTCAAATATGTATGTGGGAATATCTAAAAATTGTCAATTTTGAGGAAATGGTAGAAATTGGACAAACAAGTGAGAAAAGGTGAGAGATGAAGATGATTTATCCTTGAAAATAACTCTTGGAAAAAAAAACTGTAATTGTATTAATACACATGTACATAAGCTTACATGGGAAAAAATGCTGTTCATGCATTGCCCATGTACTAGTGAAATTTCGAACACAATAATTCTAATTAACACTATTGTCTGAAATTAGCCCTCACATATACATGTACATGTATGAGATTTTGATTTTTAGAATATTCGTAAATGATGTTTGTATGCGGCACATCATTGTGACTGTGGTGTGAATATTTGTATAGGCTGCATCAGTCTTTGATATACATGTAGACCACTGTACAGTTAGGCCTATATCTCACACAAAATGCATCAGGTATGGACAGAAGGACTAGTTGTGAAAGTAAACTATAGATCTGAGAGGTCAGATTTGGGGCCAAGGCTGGCCTATGAATACATAGAAAGGTGTTTGTGGGACTGAATATACGCTATGCACAGTAATGCAGTATACTGCATACATGTACATGTACATCATACAGTATGACAGTGGACTAGGCACTACCTGCATGTATCATCTTGTACATGCCGAGAAGGAAGTAATGAACAATGCTTTCTGATAATGTCATATGATATCACATGGCACTCACTGAAAGTGCTCAAAATTTACAAACAATGTAGCTGACATCATGAAAAGCTCTGGAGAAATGACAGATAATGTCATGTCAGGGTACCATAAAAAGTTCATTTAGAGTTCGAAAGCGAACATACATGTACATGTGTGCACTGTACACTTATCTAAGTAAAAGTTCATATTCCGATTGCCAGCATACATTACATGTAGGCCTATATCCCTAAGGTAGCCTACTAGTATTTTATAGGTCAAATCTGCTACTCATGCACTTTTTTTTCGGTGTTGGAGTATATTCAATATCTCAATGCTTTTTGTAAATCTTTACTTTGTAATTTATAAGAATTAAGTTTTTCTGATAGATCATGATTATATGTATAGCCACTAACACTTTAGCGATTGCATAGAATAATG
The DNA here is from genome assembly GCA_029962745.1 of Echinometra lucunter. Lineage (NCBI taxonomy): Eukaryota > Metazoa > Echinodermata > Echinoidea > Camarodonta > Echinometridae > Echinometra > Echinometra lucunter. Next base: position 4,231,221 of record CM057169.1, on the reverse strand, counting down.
ATGATAAAATAGTAATGATGATAATGATAATGATGATAATGATAATAATAATGATAATGATAATAATGATACTGATGATAATAATGTTGATGATAATGATGTTGCTAATATATAAATAATGCACAGATGTGAGTGTGTTAGTGGCGATGCAGCGCACTCAAGGGTATTTACAATGTGCGACAAGCACTAGGCGCTTGCGCCTAGTGCTTTTGCATAATATTGTGAATACCCGAGATCTGTGCATTATTTGTTTTATAAAACGGGTCAGCAGTATGACTTTGTAGTGGAATATTTGTTAAAAAATCCTCCAAATTTCCTCAGATCGCACAGACAAAGAGGCAACATCTGCTTTCTATTATAACATCACAAGGGTAGCCAGTGTGATGCGCCCCTGAGTACGGGCATCAAAATCCTTGTGCTAGACTGTACTTTTCTTTAAAAGAACGCGTATTTCATGGTGTCTCAGTTTTTACACGCTAGAGGTAAAGTGATGCATCCAAAATGCACAGTGCTGCACCCTAAATGCACAGTGCTGCACAAAAAATGCACGGCTGGAAGGTTGCGTAGAATTAAAGCATGAACACGTGACATGCATACGCACTCGCTATTGGCTACATCCTTGAACCCGTTTTATAAAACAGGCCTTAAATTTCAATAATTTTAGGGCAAGGCCACTTTTCTATAAGGCACATTCTTTTATTACAGCATAAATAGGAAGAATTAGAAAAGGCACAATCTCCAAGGCCAATGAAAGGGGCATTGAGGCCAATCAAAAGGGCATCCACAGTCATGACCTTGGTGCCCTTGGATTAATTCAAGCCCTGTATTAATGATATTAATAATAATAGTATTAAAAATAATAATGTAAGTAATTATGATGATGACAATAAAGGTAGAGAAGAAAAAAAAAGTCAGAAAAACACAAGGTATGCTCACAAGAATTATTTTACTGATATATTTACATGTATATGCATGCACACCAGTACTTGATAATTGCAAAAATAATAATTTTAGAGTGATTACTGGTGAGAATTACTGTTTTACTTCATTTATAATGATAAACCATAGACATAATAAATTTACCAGTCGAAAAGCAGCACACGCAGATATCATGACGCGCATGGCATTCGGCCCCGCCTCTTTTGGATCATTTGAAGGGGCTGATAAGCACCCGTTATCGCCATAATATCGATAACAATGTTGCATTATTCATATTTATTGTGCGTATCATTTTTATTGTAGCACTTTGATTTAATGCACATTTGTTGCACATTCATTGTGCACTGCGCATGCGGTATTAAGCTGATGCGTGTAGTGTTTCATAATGCGTACAAACAAATGCTACTAGTTGGAAACATCTTACAAAATAAATTATTCATTTTTGATCATGAATATTGATGGGTGCTTAGGGCAGCCTTCTAATGGATCTGGATAAAATGGTGGAGCTTTAGGGGCCTGTGATAAACACAAGAAGATGAAACAGTTAGAGTGATAGGATAATACTGACTTATGGTAACACAAGAAGAAGAGTGAAATATTGTGACATCTGGGTTTTGAGATTGCAAAATCTGCTAGTCTCACTTAACCGTAAATTGGTGGATTTTGTTTTAGACCATCTTTCAGAGGTCTTGGGTCATTGGGCTAGATAAAAAGGTGACAATTCTCATTATAGACCATCTGTACATTGTAAGATTGAATCCATTATGGACTATAAAAGTAATCTGAGAAGGTCTCCTTCTTACTTTACATTATAAGGTTTCAGCTCATGAATGTTTTCATGGACATTAAAAGTAATATGTGATCACCTCTTTCACACGCCACATCCATCTGTATGTAATATTCCATATCGACCATAAATGTAATCTGAGATGACTTCTTTCACTATGATAGTACACAGTATAACTACGGGTGTGTTTAACGAGAGGACTAATTTTCTAGAAATTTAGAAATGGGTACTTGAGTCGCAAACACAAATCGCGCTCACAATGGGTGGTCTCTCTGGATGTCGTGTTTATCGTCGCGATCTGAGTTCCCGAAACCCTTGAGCCCATGCCCAGCTGCAAGATGACCTAGCAGTAAAGGTCAAATCTGGCAGGCTTATTAATTTTTATCTGATCCGGGAACAAGAGTCTGAAGTTCCCTAACGAAATACAACCCCTGAACAAAACGCGACCAAAGTCGCGTTGTGTTTATTGCCACAACGTGAGTCGCTGATCTCGTTCAACGGGTAATCAAATCCCCCTTTTTTGCGGAACTCAAGTCCGGTACGCTAGTTTGGTAATCAAGTCGCTGTTGTGTTTATGGAGGGTAACGGGTAAGCTAGTTCGGAACTTGGGTTGCTTATTAGCCCTCTGTTACCATCTATAAACACACCTTATGATCAAGGATTGTATTCTTTCAGAGTTCCATGTCCAGATTACCTCAGATATTGAGGCAAATTTTTGAATTATTATTATTACTATTACTTATTATTTATACTGCGCTTTTTCCATAAGGCCCAAAGCACTTACAATAAATCAAACAGTAAACATATAATCAAATTACATGTGTATATAGATCTCAGTGTACATGTAATGTCAGTGTCTATCCTTTGACATAGATGATCATTCAGAGTCAATTTAAGTTTGGTCTCGGGAATAAAAGAATTAACTTTATTTTGAAGTTACATTGTATATTAAGCTTCATACTGACAACCATAAAGACTGTTGGATCTACAGTATACACTCATCACAATATGTATACCAGAGCATTATTGTATTTTAGAACTTATATTTATAGGTCCAGTGAGTGTGGAAAAGACCTTGAGCAGTGCATGTACATGTATGTATACCATCACCCTTTGTGTTTTTTATGGTATTGACATCTATTGATTTGAAGAGCTTATCAGATTAGGAGCCAGGGTTAATCCTATGGTACATGGAAGAGATAGTCATTAACTTTGGCATGTCTATTGTCACCGCACCATAGATCTTTGTGCCTTAACCTTATCCATCAATATGGCTTACAAAGTGGGATTAAAATTTGTCAATTTATTGGGTTGAACCATTCAACCTTTGTTGGACTACATGCAGAACTTTGTTTTGACATACTCTTATGTGCATTGGACATAATGTACATGTACATGTATGCATTGGACACCAGGGAAAAGAAAATTTTTGTGTACAGGGGCTTTTTTTCCTACTTCTGTTCATTCCAAATTACATTTTGTGTTGAACCTTATAGCAATTTATGGGAGCTCTTTTGCAACTACGAGGGCTATTTTTGACATTTTGGGGGTGGATCGCCCTTAGCCCTCATATATTTTTTTTCCCTGTTTGACACGTTGCCCAATGTAGGTCCTACATGTACACAATGCACATGTACCTACGATATTTGTAAACTTGAAAACTTCCTAAACTTGAGTTTAGGAAGATATCATCTTCTAATTCTAGAGCTAGGAGGATGTTTACCCTCGGGTGAACACTCTTCTGGCACTCCGCTGAGGAAGATAAGGTTGGTCTTCATTCTGCTTGAGCATGAGGAACAGCCCGATATATTCTGGGGTCTGTATTCGGCCAAGCTTTTGTTCTCGCGTCCACATCTAGTTTGAGCTATAGCTGTTGCTGCAGCGTGCATGATGGAATAGATGAGCCAGCTCCTGAAGCTTGAAAACAGCCCACTATTTTCCAAATTAGCTGGCTATTCTGCATATAAGTCCAAGATTTGGTTGGCTTACTTTTCAAGCGAAATAGCGGGCTAATTCCGTATTCATCTGAGAATTAACTGGCATTTCTCTCGATTGGGCTAATTCATGGGATCAGAAATAGTTATTCCTCAAGCTCAAGCTGATGATGAGAATGCACCTATGAAGAATCTACACTGAGGATGCAGATCATGATCCTAGGTGGAGGATGGACAGTTGAGGCCATCCATCATAGGATAGCTGATACCCATGCAATGTCCTTCACTACCCCCCAAAGATCCTGTCTACTTGAAAGATATACTGCCTCTAAAACTAGTCAGAAGTGCAGGCATACTTGTCCCAACTATACTTCTGCAAAGCAGGAATATTTGTCTGAGGCGTGGTTTGTCGGTCTCCCTCAGCAGTGCCCTTCAGTACTTCCCAAGATCCTTTAAAATGGGAAAATGTACTGGTACTGAAACTAGCCTCAAATGCAGTCCTACAAATATACTAGCTCTACTTTGATCAAGAATGGAGAATATTCATCCAGGGCCCCATGGTCATGTGCAGTAAAATACCTAGAAATGTTATAAAGCTGATAGAAGCAATGCCTTTCATTATCCCTCAAAGATCCTGCATAATTGGAAATCTACATTACTGGCACTAAAACTAGTCTGAAAAACAGACAACTGTCGCAGAGTTCTGTACTTTTATCAAGGTTTGTTATTTCCATATTTTCCATACATATTGTTGCGGAGAGTTATTTTTCAAAAGAATATGCATGTACATGGACTTAAAGGCATTGGTTAACATTGTTATGATTTTTTTAAAATCTCACTTTGTTACTTGAAAATGGGATAAACATAGGGGTTATAGTGTAAAAATACCAGTCTGAAAGTTTCAGAGAATAATATCCACAGGAAGTATTATTAAATAATAGAAATGTGAACCAATGTTTGAAAAATATACGAGGGTCAGTTGCACAGACCAGACATAAGGAGTGCGCATGCGCAGATGGCTCAACGGACTGCACTGTGAGTATTGGCATATCATGCGGCGGAAGGCACATAACGGTATTTTTGAATTCGTGGAAACGGTCCTCTTAGTTCACTGTCTCTCGAGACGAAAGCTAATTAAATCGCGGTTTGCGTCTAACTTACAGTTTTTCATTCCAAATTATGGTTGGTTTCAGGGTTTTTGAGTACAAATACAAGTACTCATACACATGTTTCATCTTAGTTTGAGAATTTTTTAAATCAGCTACTCACAAAGTTAGCCAATGCCTTTAAGGGTGAAACTGTAAACTCACAGCCCTTAAGAGAATACATGCATTGGCCACCATTAGAAATATGCTATTTGCTCTGTTGCTTTTTTTTTTTCATTCCACAATCATTGCATTTTTAAAAACAAATTGCAAAGTACCAATTTCTCTGAAAAATTGTTGAGTTTTACCAATACTGGTATCAACTATCAACTGCAGCATAGCTTCATTGAATGAAATATCCATTCAGATGCATGGCTAGAAGGAAAGTGATTGTTGCTAGAATACAGTCTACCCTAATTTGGTTAACTTAAAAGTAGGTGGAAATAACAAACCCTTGGGTCATATCATTCCCATTTGGAAGGTTTGACAATGAAGTATCTTTTGCTTCCTGTTAATGGTATTGTTTGTTTACAATCAGAGTCAGTGACCCTTGGCTAATATTACCTCATACAGACTCTCTCTCTGTCTCTGTCTCTCTGGGGATATAAAAGTGATATATATCTAACCACGATGGTTTATCCAGAAGTTTACATCAGGTTAAACAGAGGTCATTTCAGGTCAAAAGGAGGTTAGGGTGGATCCCTCTCCCCCCTCCCATCCCTGTTCAGACTTGCAAAACTCATCAATTTGAAATAAATGATAACCCTTAAAGGCTAAGCTGTCATCCTTTATCCTTGAACATTACCTTTCATGTCAGCAGTTTCCCTGTTGTGGAACAGCCTCTCCAAGGCATTACAGGATTGTGAGGCTGTCAATGACTTTAAAAATAAAATGAAAATAATATTTGTGATAAATGCTGTCTTAACTTTGTATTTAAGTACTGCTATTTTTTCCTGTAGCACCTTGAGCACCATTTGAGGTGGATATGCTGCGCAGTATAAATATCTTATTTTATTAATCATATATTGCTAGTAATAGAAGTAGTAGTAATAGTAGTAGTAGTAGTAGTAGTAGTAGTAGTAGTAGTAGTAGTAGTAGTAGTAGTAGTAGTAGTAGTAGTAGTAGTAGTAGTAGTTAGTAGTAGTAGTAGTAGTAGTAGTAGTAGTAGTAGTAGTAGTAGTAGTAGTAGTAGTAGTAGTAGTAGTTAGTAGTAGTAGTAGTTGTAGTAGTAGTAGTAGTAGTAGTAGTAGTAGTAGTAGTAGTAGTAGTAGTTAGTAGTAGTAGTAGTAGAAGTAGTAGTAGTAGTAGTAGTAGTAGTAGTAGTAGTAGTAGTAGTAGTAGTAGTAGTTAGTAGTAGTAGTGGTAGTAGTATAGGTAGTAGTAGTAGTAGTAGTAGTAGTAGTAGTAGTAGTAGTCGTAGTAGTAGTAGTAGTTAGTAGTAGTAGTAGTAGTTAGTAGTAGTAGTAGTAGTAGTAGTAGTAGTAGTAGTAGTAGTAGTAGTAGTAGTAGTACATGT
>CM057169.1:4177986-4224400 GCA_029962745.1 Echinometra lucunter | reverse complement strand
TAGTAGTAGTAGTAGTGTTACCATAGCTGACACTGAGCTTATGGTGTCAGCTGACCCCCCCCCCCCTCCCCTCAAAAAAAAAAAAATCAATACTTCATTTTCCTTTATCCTCTGTTTTAACATGTGTAAGCTCCTATTGGTATTTCAACTTAATACAGCGTAAGCTGGGTCTTCATGTAATGAGTTTTGTACTAATTTGCTGTAGTCTGAACAGGGATCAGGGTGGACCTTATATCCGTCTCCTGACAGCTGAATGTTGTACCACGGTTCATTATCTCCACCCCACAGGAATCGAGTACCCCCACGATTTATGATTCCTAACTGACTGCGATGAGTAATATTAGTGACATTATGAAGCTTTGCCCTATTTCTACTCATGCATCACAGGTCAATGACCTCTAATCAGTCACACTTGATTAGTCCTAATGACAGACAGTCATTTAGCCAGATCTGATTGCTAGTCCAGTATCTGCATGAACTGTTCTTATCAACACCTCCGAGGTAATCCTACCAGACTGAAGGCAATTACGCATCATCCTCATCCTGTCTATTTTGGGATTTTTAGCATTTCGTGCTCTCTTTTCCATATTTTTTCACTTATTTCTCAGCTTTTATGCAGTTTCTAGCACCATTGCTTAGCACTTACCGTATATGCAGTGATAAAGAACAGAATAGTTATATCATGATATTGACAACAAAAAATACAAAGAAAATCATAAAGGCTTGTTGTTGTTGTTGTTGTTGTAAGTGATGGTGCATCGACAAACTTGTGTCCTGTGCACCAGGCATTATACAGAGATTCTTCAGGTCTACTCCGGTAAAATTTCCTCCAATTTCTATAAAATAAAAACTCTATATATTACTGGTTCTTGCTTAATAATAAAGAAAGTGAAATAAGTCCCTAAACTCATGGGAATCGTATACTGAGAGAAGTGTGTATTATCAGTAATTACACGTAGTCTAGACTTTCATTCTCGTGTCTCTAATGTATGTTAGGATATGATCATAGTTGTGGGGGGTTGTATAGTATATTCTTTGTTGTCATCTGATCATTACTGTAGTTTAATTTTTGTTGTAGGGAAGACCGTTGTAGCGCATATTTTGGACATGTTAAGAGAAAATGGGTCATGTCATCACGATTCTGACAAAAGTCACAAAGGCCAGTGGGGTGCCTCCCCACCTTGTGTTGAAAGGCTTGTTCAGATGTGATGCTGCAAATCACTGTCATTGAAATGAAAAGCTTGAACAACACCTGAAGAACATGGAAGAATTTGAAATCAAACTCAATATTCTTGTCATCAGTTATATCCTACGATATTCATAATTATATAACACCTTAATGGATCCCAGTCATTTGATTGGTTGTTTGATATTGATCATTTGTCCCATTGCACTATGACGTCATCATTCGTGCAATTGTGGCTCCATTTACCGTGCAATCTTGGATCCATACGATTTGCTCCATTGCACGAACGCCGAGAGCCCGGCACACTACGTAAGTAAAACACTTGCGTTTGCAGTGTGCACCACGAACAGCGTGCTAGCGTATAGCGCTATTGATTTATTGCGATTTGATCTATTTTTAGGTGTCATATAAAACAAATAATGAATGTTTTTTCATTCGTGCAATGGACAGAATATTTCATTCGGTGAAAGATGAAATATTCTGTCCATTGCACTCATAAACATTCATTATTTGTATACTATTCATCCATGAAGCATCTAGTACATGTGGAGACAGTGACCACAGAATGAACCAAATAGAAAGGTGAACATTACGAGATTTCGGAGTAGGGGAGCATTCCTGTACGGGAAATACTGCGAAAAAAGATGATTAGGAAATCTAATTGAAGTTATGAATAAATCACTGTCATTGAAATGGAAAGAAACAGTAAGAACCTGACAGAATTTCAAATTAGTCTCATCTTTCTTGTCATTAATGATATCCATGAAGCGTCCAGTACGTTTCGAGACAGTGACCGTGGAATGAACTACATGGACGGAAGAACATTTTGAGATTTTTGAGTAGTGGGGCATTCCTGTAGTAGAGAGTATGAAAATATTGAAAATGCTTAATATAGAAATTGAAACCGAAAGCCTATTCACTGCCATTAAAATGAACAGTTTGAACAGGAAGTGAACAGCATGGCACAGTTTCAAATACATCTCATCTGTCTTGTCATCAGCATGATATTTGTAATTATAATATTCACGAAGCTTAAACAATACATGCAGAGACATTGACCAAGAAATCAACCAAATATGGATGGAAAAACATTATGAGATTTCTGAGAAGTGGAATGCTCGTTCCTATATGATGGTGATTTCCTGTTTATATCAAGGCGGATGTATTGCACTGTATGATGTTAAGAGGGAAGCTGGCTCAGTTACATGTACCACTCTCACAGTGCAAATGGATGGCTGTAGATCTGTGTTAACTGCTGTAGATGAAATTGATGAGACATACTTATAAAATGAGTGATGGACATCCATAAATCTGCATTTGCCACTCTTGACCAAGGTGTAGTAAGTGTGTACTTGGTAGGTTTTATTCCTTGTAAGCACTTACAGCTATGGTTGCTTGGCTAAAGCCTAGTAATAATACATGTATGATTGCAGGGCCCTCTCAGACTCTCTTAAAGCATTCCCATACATTTCACATCACTTCTTTTTAATAATAGAAAAGGCATTGAACGTTGGGAACAAAGTAATTGGTATAAATGATTTATTATGAGAACATTTATGACAGAATCCTCCATTATAAAGTCAGCAGCCATTTATCCATCACAATACCCTATACATCTATAAAATCCTTGTTGAAAAACATTATTCCCTCCTCTTCAGAAAGATTTCTCATGGCAAATTTCATGCTCCTGTGACCGAACTACATACCTGTTGACATTATTATGGAGTTGGTTCTCTTTTTGAGCCATACAATACAAGCAAACTAATAGCTGTTCAGACTGTAGGAAAATTATACGAAAGTTGTGTAAAGAAACATATTAAGAAACGTTTAGCAGAAGGGGCGTATGCACTTGTAAAAATGTACGGTGTAAAAAAACCTGGGGATGTTTCATAAAGCTGTTAGTAAGTTACAAACGACTTTACGCACGACTGGTGATACCATCTTATGCTACATGTAAATGAATGAGAATCTGATTAGCACCCAAGAACATGTTCCAGTTATTCGTAAAGTCCTTCGTAACTTACGAACAGCTTTATGAAACACCCCCCTGGTGTAAAGATACAAGTTTAGGGGAGGTCAGATGACACCATGCTTTTCTTCAAGATCAGTGCTGAAGCGTACAAAAGTACAGATCATTTGTTCTGATAAAACATGATAGGCCCTGCCCAGTAATATGATTTCTGTGCAATACAACTTTCAGACTACAAGGGGATGTTTATTCATTACGTGTTGTTTTTCTTTTCAAAACAATACTAAAGCATGAGCTTCGCTGTATGATGTTTCATTATAACAGTGTGACGTTTTCGTTAAACGCGATATTCCGACTACAAAATTAAATTTGTATAACTAAATACGTTTTTCATACAGTGATACGATAGATTTACATAGTCTGAACTAGGGTATACTCCATTCTTTTTCTATGGATCATAAGTATATCCACACACACATGATCTAAACTGGTACTGAAACTCTCATTGTTGTTCATGCTTCAAGGGATGTGTTTGTGGTAGGATATGGTGGGAATCAAGTTTGTTGACATTTCAGATATGAAACTACTTAGCCTTTTTAGGTGTGTTCCATTTACACCGAACCAATAAAAGCATTCAAGTATAGATTTACAATCTGTTTGCTACACTTAACATGTGTATCATGTTTGTGCAATTAAAGTGTTCAAGAAGAACCCATTATGCGTAGATATGTTGCAAATGCCAGATCCAGATCCAGGAGTAAAGAAAAGAAAACAAGAAAGAAAAAAGAAAGGTTTCCCTGCCTCGGTCAGGACAAGATATGTAACACATATTATTCAGTATTATGGGAGTAGGCTTGAAAATATCTCTCTCATTTTGAATTGTGAAACTTTTTCTCAAAAGTTATGAGGTTCGTGGAAGAATAGGTGTGGGCCCATGAATCACAGGATTGGTTTCCTGCGATTCTTGAAATTTCTGGTTGTGAAATTGGCCGACATGAGCAATGTGGGAAAGTTTTATGTTGTCGAGAAGTGGCAGGTTTTTCTGGTTTTCAATAAGCAGGGCTGGACACAAATAGGTGCCCAGGACACATGCCCCTCCCCCCTCTCCAATTTAGGTCTGGAACCTCCAAATTGGACAGTTTTAACAAACACATACAGTGCCTGGAATTTCAGTCTGTACCCCTTACGGAAAAAAGTGAATGTGGCGCCCTGCAATAAGTAATACAATTTTATTGTCTTCAGAATTAATATTCAGTAAGTGCTACATGTACATGTATGTTTTAAACTCAAGTGCATGCTGTTGCTGTAAACATGTAGACTCACTGGATATATATGGAGTGGACCAGCATATTGACATCCCACCCGTACAAAGACTGTGTTGATGACACTGAAAACTCACAGACCCATAGCAAATGGACCATTTACAAGATGCATTGTGTTGGGAGCTGCTGGGTGTATTGTTGTTCCATATCCACACTTCAAGTGGTCTACCAATCCAGACTTCTTGTGTCTTTTCATATTCGTCTGATATGAAAATTGCCAATTTGGTGACTTGGGACGGAGCCTTTACTCTCACATGTATATAAGTCAACTCATGAAACTGTTAAAAAGTTTAGCTCGTGAAACTGTTCATACAGTATGGTACTTGCAGGCCCCAATGTGCACATAATTACGTGACTTTGTCATGTATGACATCAGCTTCATCAATGATATTTCTGATTTTAAATGTAGTTCTTAGAATCACATAGATCTGTTATGATTATAATCACATGATTACTTTACTATATTAACATATGACATGAACTTCAATGATATTTCTGATTTTGAATGTAATTCTTGGAATCACATAGATCTTTTATGATTATAATGATTAGATATGAAAGTCAGTCTCCCTGTTATGGTATGGAAAATTCCTCGATTCATGAAACTAGCAATGTAGTGCATGAATATCACAGCAAAGAAGTACTACCTGTTTTAACCCATTAGTGACAGGAATTATTTAAAGCCTAATTTGATCAGCTTTTATTCTTCAAATTGGCAACACCAACATTTTTATTTTATTGCTACATTTTTCTTATAAAATGTCATGTATCTGAAATGAATATAAATTGACAGAAATTATGATGAGAAGTAAAAAAGTTGCCAATTTGCAGGGAAAAACGGTGATTTTAAACTTTCTGTCACATTGCTAATTTAAGGATTTTAATGCTTATTTTCCTTTAAAAAAATTTTCAGCATTAAACAACGAATATTGATGCAACCAAAATGGGCACAGTTTATGTAGAATTTTTTGCTCTTTCTGCTCATGTATTTGGTATGATTTTTAGGGCTTTGCATCAAAAGATATTAGACCAAACCACAAAATGTGGACCCTCTGTCACGAATGGGTTAACACACAGAACTGTGTATATCATACATATTTGATTAAATTCTAGTAATGTAATTTTCTAACCCCCCTTTCCCATATTGGCCTTAAAGTGTCTAATAATGAGACTAAGAGGTAAGAAGCTTTTTGAAATGCTCAAGGGGAAAGGAGTTGTTTGAAAAGCAGAGTTTTGTGCACACAAATAAATGTTTCAAAAGATATTATTCAAATGTAGAATCAGCTGTGTTTTTGAGGTGGAAAAGGAATAAGAAAAAAGTTGTGTCTTACTATTGATTTAGTACTTTATTTTGTCAGAAAACATGAAAATAAAGTCCATTTTGTCCTTCTAAAAACATGAGAGTGCAGTGGGCTATTTTTCTTTTGTACTGGGTATTTTAGAGATAAGAAACTTTTCTCGCTGAAATTTGGATCACCGAAGTGTCAAGGCCAGGAATGAGTCAAGCAAATCAAACAAAGATATCATATGCTTGAAGGTGATAAAAGGAAGCGTTGAGTGGGAGACTTGTTGATATAATAAGAGTATAGTAGCCATTAATTGTTGGTACCAGTTTGGTTTGTACAATGTACTCCTACGGAGCATATTATTTAATGGAGGCCATTGTAGTTGTCATACTTGCTACACTGAACGGGGTGGCATTTCCTGCAGTCTTTGCAATGATCTTTTCAAAATTTCTGTAATTTTTATGCTAGGAACATTACAATGTATGTGGAGGTGATCAAGTCCAAGCTGTTTTAACCTACAAAGTACCAACCATGTCTAAGGGAGTTTAGCAAAACAGCATTGTGCGAAAAGATGCGTGAAGTACTCAAAATTTATGATGATGTCTGTAGTATTTGCGTTCCCGAAAGGTTTTTTTGCACCACTCTGTTTCGCTATTGAAGCTACAAGTACCCAAGATTTGATTGCTGTATCAAGTTGATATCCCCACATTGGAACTTGAAATCAGACAATTTTTAAGTATTATGACATGTCTTAAATTCATCTTAACAATGTTCCACACACTTCAATAATACTTAGTAATGTATTGGACATACTTTGTACTTGCCTGAGTAGGCACTACATGTAGAAGATTTGGAGTATAGTGTATTATTGGAAAATTTAAAGATGGATGTGATATAATGCATGGCTTCTGTTACCACCATCATGCAGTATGGCTTTATCATTAAGGAAAGAGCTTATCATTTAACCCATTTGTGACAGAGGTCCACATTTTGTGGTTTGGCCTAATATCTTTTGATGCAAAGCCCTAAAAATCATACCAAATACATGAGCAGAAAGAGCAAAAAAATCTACATTTACTGTGCCCATTTTGGTTGCGTCAATATTTGTTGTTTGATGCTGAAATTTTTTTAAAGGAAAATAAGCATTAAAATCCTTAAATTGGCAATGTGATAGAAAGTTTAAAATCACCGTTTTCCCCTTCAAATTGGCAACTTTTTGACTTTTCGTCATAATTTCTGTCAATTTCTATTCATTTCAGATACATGACGTTTTATAAGAAAAATGTAGCAATAAAATAAAAATGTTGGTGTTGCCAATTTGAAGAATAAAAGCTGATCAAATTAGGCTTTAAATAATTCCTGTCACAAATGGGTTAAAGAATGATTTATTTCTATAGAGAGTATCGGTATGCCTTATTGGGCAAGTAAGATGTAGCATGTAGGTTGACTGACTACATCCAATGCCTACATTTATATAGCCCTTTCAGATGAAAGATGAGACAAGGAGGTGCAATAGCTCGTTTGGTAGAGCACTAGTCTCGTAATCCGGTGATCTGGGTTCAAAACCAAATCGATGAGCTAGTGCCCTTTGATATGAGGCATTATGTAATCCTCTTACCAGGTCCCTTGGAGAGGACTGAGAGCCTTCCTTCCTCTAGTTGCTTTAAAGACGCTCAGTCGTGGGCTTTCATGGGGAATTTGACACCATGGGTGCTTACCAAGTAACAGGTGTTATCCATCGCTATGAGTTTTATGACCAACAGACCTTATGTAATGCTCTGTATATTCCACCCTTTGTCCCATATGGCAAAGTCATTATCTCACTTTCCCTGGCCCAAGAATGCCCGAAGCAGGCCAAAGAATGTTTATGGTGGGACAGCTTGTTTTGCTGTGCTCCAGAAATGTAGCTCTATTACAGGTATTACCAGTGCTTTTCACAAAGTCTGGTGTCAGCAAATTATGATTCACTCCCCATGAAGGCCCACGACTGAATGTCTTTAAGAGGATGCATGCTTTCTTAGCAGTCAGGTAAAACAAACCAATAACCAAGCCAATAACCGATGTCAGGGAAGATGATACTTGTTTTCATGAATATGTTAATTGTTCTGTGATAGATGCATGCCATGTACTGTGTAATGTTGTGGGACACAAACTGTCTGTAATACTTTCCACTTGTCAAATAATGTGTTAAGAACGCTTTAATAGCAGATGATGTAAATGAAGTCTTTAGTCTAGAAATACATGTGCATTTGCAATAGAAGTAATGTACATGTAGAAAATGATGCCATTGTAAAAGGGGAAGTGACATATAGTCTGTAAGAATAGATAATTGTGAAAGTAAAAAATACCGGTATATGCCTATTGTAAAAGGGGCCATCCATGACAGACAGGCCCTCTTTACAATGGTAACGATCTCTGTCAACACGCCAAGACTCATTCTATACCGCATCTTTGATCCTAGTTCGGCGCTCTTCTCTCTCTGTCTCGTGAGTAATCAGCTCTCATAAAGCCCTCATCAATCATTTATACACAGGAAAGATGAGAGTATACGGGAGACTGACAGAAAGACACAGGGTGAGAGAGGGAGAGAGAGTCATCAGGTAACAGAAGTAAGGAGAAGGAAAGAAAGGGAGAGAGAGAAAGAGAGAGAGAGAACAAAAGAAAGTGCAAAATAATTTTCACTTTCAGAAACAATTTTCTGAAAGATAGGTAGAAGAAGCCCTAGCAAATAATGAGAGAAAGAGAGAGAAAGAGAGACAATAGATGAAAAGAGTGAAAGACAAAGAATGAAATTTTGAATTGAATCATGTACCTGAAGAAAGAGACATACATGTATGAGAGAGAGAAAGAGAGAGAGAAAGAGAAAGAGAGAAAGAGGGAGAAAGGGAAAGAGGGTAAAGAAGGGGGACAGGGTGAATACAGAAACTTTGCTGTGGTCAATTTGAATTTGACTGCAGAAAGAGTGCAGGAAAGAGAGAGAGAGAGAGAGAGGGAAAGTAAGCAAGAATATGAGGCAAAACAAAATTAAAACAAAACAAATGGAAACAAACAACTATGGTTTACATGTGGGTTGTGTAATGCTGTGAAAGAAAGAAAATTATTTTTTTTGAAAATGAAACTGCATTATCATTCTCCAAGGTTCATGAACCTGTCCTTCTGTCAGCTGCCCTATTCAACCCCCATTGCGTCCAATCGCTGATCAATCCAGCATCGGATTTCTTGGAAATCCCGATCAGCATTCGCCAAATAGAGTGACTAATATGATCTTGTATATCGTGTCGTGGATTGAAGGGTGGATTGAAGGGAGACGTATGGTTGATGTTCACCTGTGTATTTGTGGTTGTGGTATCTGTCTTCCACAAGAGTCAATCAAAACATGCCATGGCTGGCATTTTGTGAAATGAAAGGTAATTGAAAGTTGACTTCATAATGGAACCAAAAAAAAAAGTGATCTTAAAGTCTTATTTAATACACTCAGCCTCCTGAATAGCACCATCTTTTTAATAGGATTCATGAATGAACTTACAAGCTGTTTTCTACTTTTGGATATCAAAGGTACATGAAGTAGTTTGAAATGAAAATGCACTTCTTTTCCAAGCAAATTGTTGATGATAGTTCAAAATAAAATACAAATATGTAATTGTAACCTTTAGAGAATGACGGTAAGATAATACCCCTAGTTGAATTACACAAGTTTACTGTAGCTTTAAGTTATTTAAACTGAATTTCCAGCAATTGATACGAATAAAATGATGCTGAATTTGTGAGATCAGAGATGAATCATTTATTAATGTTTGGCCAAAATAACTCCAAATTGTTGGGATTCTTGAGCAATCATGAATAGTGCATTTTCCCTTGAAGGCGTGTGTAGGTTATCTTCCACAAATTTATGCGAACTTTGCTGTTAGAATGTCCCTGTCATATCTTCATTAGAATTATTATTTTTGATTCATGAATTCTCCCTCTGAGTATAGAAAATTTCTTTAATACAGCAGCTCAATGTAGTAGAAGTAACAACTTGAAATTAATCAGGCAAAGGAATACAGAAAGAAGCATTAAGTTACACTGATAAGACGGACATAGGTCGGATGATGAGAGAAGGTGGGGGAGGGGGTGAAGAGATCGAGAGAGATGACGAAAAATCAGTCAAGAGGTTGTTACGTGACCAGATATCAATTCAGTATTCCTCAAAGATTTGTTGTTTATGGAGCATTCATCCATTGAATCATTCAGTGCTAATAGCATTGACTTAATGAGACAAGTACACAATAACGCTCATTGTAAACATTTGTCATAAATATCCTCCTAAACACAAAGGAAACCCGCTCTACACATCACAAGGATCCCCATCCGCATTGTCCCAATTTCATGGAATCGTAAACAGTGTCAGTCTGAGAGTTATACCACTATTGATGATTCAGTTATTATTGTCAACCTGACATATTTTCAAGGACATGATCATATTCAAAAGCACTGTACAGAAAGCAGAAGCAAATGGCAATTTGTTGTGTGTAAAGGGAAAGTTGGGTTGTAGTATAGGTAAAAAAAAAAATAAATAAAAAAAAAACTTGTTAGCTTTCTTGTTCTTTTTAATCTCAGTTTGGTATGATGTCATAATAGAAAGGTCTCCTACAAACAATAGCTCTTGAAATGCCCTCATATTTAGAATAAATGTATGAAAAATATGGGACTATAAACTACTGCACACATGTGTGTAGTGCCATATACCTATTTCTGTATGTAATACATCTGACTTTCAGGAACCAGGGCAGTTACTTGATACATGGGTGTTTTGAACATTTTTATGATCCTAAAACCTTGCAGTGTACACTATTTCTATACATGCATACGTAAGCAAACTTTCCAAATTACATATGGACTGGGTTGTTTTTTTTTCACTGGGGAAGCATATTACCAGAACTCTTCAATGTATCTCTGTCAATGTACCCCCTGTTTAGACAACTTTAAAACATGTATCGCTTTACAAAAGCAGCATTGCTACATGATACACATACAGTATGTCATGACATGTGTATAGTCTGACAGTCCCGTAACAAAACATATGGAAAAACATTTGTTTGAGCATTGTTTTGAAGAATATCAGAAGACAGTCTGAATGCCATGCCATACAAAACTTAGCTATATCATGATTCTTTATACAATATTCATTATATGAATTTGGATTAACTTTCATGCTGTCTGAACAGGTTTAGTAGTCAAGCCACTGATTGACCCTATAAACACCTTTACTCTATCATATTTCATGGCTGAGTGACTCATCGCTTTCACATGTGCGTCCACGTCATGTATCCCTTTGCATTGACACATCTGGTAAAGACATCGGTGTTAAGAGGGAATATGATGCTGGTCAGATTGGAGCCAGTCCTCCTCAAAAGAAAGATTTTGAGATAAATCTGTTTTTGTGATTATGTAGGACAGTTTTCATATTTTTAGAATGAATGTTAAAGACAGATATTTCATACTTCTCCCTACTGGGTGTTCACAAAATTTGTATTATGAAAACACTTGCCTTCATTTTTATTAACCCATTCGTGACAGAGGTCCACATTTTGTGGTTTGGCCTAATAACTTTTGATGCAAAGCCCTGAAAATCATACCAAATACATGAGCAAAAAGAGCAAAAAATTCTACACAAACTGTTCCAATTTTGGCTGCCTCAATATTTGTTGTCTCATGCTGAATTTTTTTTAAAGGAAAATAAGCATTAAAATCCTTAAATTGGCAATGTGATAGAGAGTTTAAAATCACTCTTTTATCCTGCAAATTGGCAGCTTTTTGACCTCTTATCATACTTTTTGTCAATTTATTTTTATTTTAGATGCATGATGTTTTTTTAAGAAAAATGTAGCAATAAAATAAAAATGTTGGTGTTGCCAATTTGAAGAATAAAAGCTGATCAAATTAGGCTTCAGATAATTCCTGTCACGAATGGGTTAAATCCATATGAAGCTTTAAATGGGCCTTGCTTGCTTGCTGACCAGGGAAGTGTAAATTTAAGTCTACTTGCCTTTTAACAGATTTATAATGCCCTGTACATAGCATTTTTTCTGCAGGGCATATGAATTCGAGGATTACGCTGTCTTTAGCTTGCAGCAGGTACATGTAGGCAGCGATCTTGCTGTATGAGTAATTGCTATTGAAATAAAAATATTCCCTTTTTTAATACTGGACTACTCTAGTGTCAGACATGACCTTAATCCCAAATGCAACCCTTACCTTATACTTTCGACAAAATGAAGCCTGTGGATTGTTGCAGGAGCAAAATAATGTGGGATCACTGGATGGAGTTTGCATGTCTGTTGTAGTTTGAATGCATCCAATCGAGATTCAATTCCTCCGTCACTTTTACATGGAAAGCCTAGGGTTTGATTGCATGGATATTAGCGTTCCTGTGGCTGCGGCCATCGTGTTCCTGACATATGATGATAGAGGAACTAATTCCCCAAGGGCAGGAGAAAATGATGTTCAGAGGGGACCTTGTGGAGGGCTCATACGGGTCAGGGAATTTCTGGAAAGTCAGGGAATTGGAAATTCTTTTTTCCAGAAGCAAAAAGTCAGGGAAAGTCAGGGAATTTGTCACTTTCTTCTGGAAAGTCATGGAAAATAATTTATTCAAGATATTTTTCATATTATTAATTCACACTCCAGCCAGCCCTGCATTCATGGCACTCAGATCAGCTTTGAATCTCTTTTAATCAGTGCGCTTTTTATGTAAATTTTACATCACATGTGATCGATGAGTCATGGAAATGTGCATTTTTCTGCCCTGGAAAGTCATGGAAAGTCATGGAATTTTGAAAATGTATAAGTGTATGAACCCTGTTGTGAGAAAGAAAGATGCTGTGTTCATGCTGAAAAGCAAAATGTGGCATGTGTGTTCACACTGGACAGAAAGATGCTGTGTTCAGACCATAGACATATAATAAATTTACTAGACGAAAAGCAGCACACATGGATATCATTACGCGAATGGCATTAAGACCCGCCTCTTTCAGAACATTTGAAGGCTGACCTAAGCATCCGTTATCATTGCATTATTCATAGCTATTGCAAGTATCACTTTTATTACGATACCGTACTTTGATTTGATGCGCATTTGTTGTGCATTTGTTGTGCATTTGTTGCGCATTGATTGTGCATTTATTGCGCATGTTTTTAACTGATGGGCGTAATGTTTTAAAACATGCACAAACACACGCTACTCCTTGGAATCATCTTACAAAATGAATTATTCATTTTTGTTCATGAATATTGATGGTACTTAGGCAGTGGCGTAGACAGGTTCTTCCACCTGGGGGGGATGATTTGCCATTCACGAGAAATCGAGGATCAATTTTTTTCCTGGGGTGGGGCAAGATGCGTAAAACATTTTCGAAGAAACTCGAAAAGCGAGGGAGCGAAGCGACCGAGCTTGTCGTTGGGGTGCTTTTGCATTTTGAAAAATGAAATTGAAGGATTTGGTGCACACTTTTGGTGAATTTTGTGAAAATTTTCAGTAAAAAAATGTAATATTTCAAAATATCTCGGGGGGGGGGGGGGGGGGGGGCCCTCCCCCACTTCGTACAGCCATGCACCCATCCCCCCCCCACACACCCACACACATACACCCGAATGCACAGACATAAATAGAAGACATACGCACCGTGAACAAACAAATATAGAATATGGACTGAAATACATTATTGCATATTTGCATCAGGCTTTTTATTATTATTATTTTGTTGTTACACCACTTTAGAAAATCTGTGACGGCGCCGAAATTGCCCGAAACTAATGTAAATAACTACATAAATCAGAATAATGATCGATATAGTTATGATAGTAATCGTCATTTCAGTCACATTAACGATGATGATGATGATGATAACTATCGTTATCATAAGCATAATAATAACAACAATAATAATAATAATAATAATACTATTATTATTATTATTATGGTTATTATTATTATTATTATTATTTTATTATCATTGTTATTACTATTATTATTGCAGTTCCTATCATTTCTAAAAATGTTAATTCAGTTTAATTGTAAGCAAACATCCTTCCCTAAATCCTGGGGGGGATGATTGTACATGTCATCCCCCCCACCTTGTGAGGTGGGGGGGATGCATACCCCTCATCCCCCCCGTTGTCTACGCCCCTGTACTTAGGTCAGCCTTCTAACGGATCTGGACAAAATGGTGGAGCTTTAGGGGCCTTGTTCAGACTGAAAGAAAGAGATTATATATGAAAGGGAAACTGCTTTATTCATAGTTCATATGAAACAGGGCTCTTCACTTACTTTTTTGGGGGGGTGGGGTGGGGACAGGGGTTTGGATATGCAATTTTAGACTGTATGCACCTTTGACTCACATTAAAATTCTGAAATTTTAGCATTTGGAGCTCCCCCTTTTTATTCTTGTAGAGAGTTTTCACTTTGCAAGTTTTAGGGGATGTAGAGTTTAATTTTGTGGTCAATGCACATTGGACTTTTGGTTGTGTTGAGCCCTCTAAAAGTTACAAAATGACGGACTTTTAATTAGATTATGACCCTGTTTGGAAGGGCTACACTAACAGGCGCCTGGGACGTACATTTGGATGTCCAGAATTTTAGTGCGAGCCTCCCAAAAAGAAAATTTCATTATTGGGCTTGGTGCTTGCAAACCTTAAAATTTCAATCGGACTCCCAGCAAAAAAAAAGTTAAAAGTGAAGCCCTGCTGTTTGGTACATCACATCTGTAGTAAATCA
Source organism: Echinometra lucunter (assembly GCA_029962745.1). Classification (NCBI taxonomy): domain Eukaryota; kingdom Metazoa; phylum Echinodermata; class Echinoidea; order Camarodonta; family Echinometridae; genus Echinometra; species Echinometra lucunter. Next base: position 4,209,882 of record CM057169.1, on the reverse strand, counting down.
CAGAGTACAAATTTTGTTTTATGGACTGATAGGTCTTACATAATGCTTAAATCCATCAACAGCCTCTGACTTATCACAGCTGCAAGATGGCAATCCAGATATCCAGGCTTTTCTTGGGGCAATGCCCCTTGAAATGACACTTGGGCTAATTTAAAATTTGAGAATATATATAGATATATGTCTCTCATCTGTAAGACAGTGAGTGAGATTTGTATACTCAGGAAGAGGAGTTTCACACTAATTGGGGTGCATGGGAAATGTGACGCAAAGCACATCAGATCCCTGGATATAAACTGGATGTACACCTGTACATTTATTTAGCAATTTGAAAGTTTAGCAGAGTAAGCAAGAATATTGGATGTGTTACGTCTACAAAGTGTAGAATACATGCCTATGTGTATATGCATGCAGAATTTGCAGATAGCATTGATTTGGAGGGCTCAAATGTGAGTTACGCTTGGACTCATGAATAAAAAATGGAATAAAGACACGAAACACTATTTCTTTACCTACATTTGCTCTATGGAGTGATTGTATATTGTAGCCCTGCATACAGAAGCACTTGAAAATGTAACATGATAAAGAGCTCTGCACAAACAGGCCCCTGGGCCGGTATTCAATTCAATACTTGGATTAAGTAAAACTTTTACTAAGTATTTTACTTAGCTAAGAAATTTGCTTAAGTCATATTCAATTCATTACTTTGAATTTTACTTTAGTAAGTCAACTTTAAGCCCAAATTCTTACTGATAAGCATTGTGACGTCATATTTTCAAGGCGCACTTAACACGACGCATCAAATACGCTCGAATACGCTATGACATAATTCTGCGCAGCTAATGATGACTGCGTATAAAAACCTATGCCTGCCAATCAAGGCTTCCAAAATAATTGGCTTAAGTCTCCTAGGTAGGTGTCTTAGATTTAGGGTAAAATACTTAGCCAAAATATTGAATTGAATTACCAAATTTTGCTAAGTATTTTATTTAAGTAAAAAACTAAGCAAAATACTCATATTTCTGACTTAAGTATTTGAATTGAATACCGGCCCTGGGATACATACACTGTACATCTAGGTTTTCAAAACCCGAGTTATAGAGTGAACCTCCCCCCCCCCAAAAAAAAAAAAAAGAAAAGAAAAGGAAAAGTTCAAACTTTTAACAGGGTTCCAAGCTTTATAGCATGAAGTCCTTCATGATATTATATGATCCATGGATAAAGATTTGAAAGTATAGATGATAAAACACTGCAAAGATGTCAACAGTAATCTTTGTTAGAGCTCCTTCTGACCTTTCATCCGGACATTACCAGTCCTTCCAACCTTTCATGTCTACAAGAAGGAGACCATTTGTCACCGGCATACACGACCATCGTAACTCAAACTCATTTCATGATCTATTGCCTCGTAAGGCCATCATTGGAATACTGTCACCTTATAGCTCATAACCCCTGATTTCTGCTCTGAAAAACAACGTAGTGCATGCATGACTCTAAGCCTGTTTAGACTAGGAAATTTTATGTGAATTTATACAAATTTTTATGAGGAAATTGTATTTGATGAAATCATTGTTCAGTGATGGGGGGGGGGGGGGGGGAGGAGATTGAATTAGAAAACAACAAGAAAGTATTTCATTTGACATCATGATCATGTAGTGTCTACATTTGTATGGCACGAGGTATAAAGCTAGGTAGGTAACTGACGTTGTGACAAGCTACCTGGTTGTGCATCAGTGTGTGCTCATGATAAGTCTTTGCCCGGTTAAGCAGTGTTTTTTTGTTGTTGTAAGATATGATGTGCATATTAGAAGTGGACCAAGATTCTTGGGCCACCTTTTTTTTTTTAAGGTGGAAATGGGTTTGGTCACACAGTGAATTGTTACTGAAAGTTCAATTCAGGCCCGAAAATATAGTATCATTGTAGCTACATGTATATTGTAAATCTGAAGCTGTAAGATAAGTTTTATTAGTCTGAACAGGGGGTTAGTGATGTTCATTCTTATGATGTCGACCTCGGCATGTCGTATTCTGCCCAATTAGCAAGCTGTATGGTGGCTGACAGTCGCTACAGTGCGTCAGGGTAATCGAATTTGCAAAATGATAGGAGAAGGCTCGACTCTGCTGCCATAGTTTATTAGCCTGGACAGACGTCAAGCCTACCCCTGACTTGAGAAAAATGGAGAAAATTATGTAGAGGGGCCACATGTGTGCATGTGGTCCTTGGGTCTTGAAGATGCCATGTAATGTGCTGAGAACAAGATGCAGTCCTTGACTAGTTGTATCAGGAAATTAAGGCATTGTCCGAGAAAATGTTGGTGCAGTAAGTGCAGAGGAGCCACATGTGTGCATATAGTCCTCAGGTCTTTAAGATGCCCTGTAATGTCTTAAGAAATAGACGCAGTCCTTGAGTAGTTGTATCAAGAAATTAAGGCATTGTCCAAGAAAATGTTGGCAAATAAGCACCAAGGAGCCACACATGTGTATGTGCATGTAGTCGTTATGTCTTGGAGATGCTCATTATTGTTCAAGTACCTGATGCAACCCTTGGCTGTTTCTTTGAGACATTCAATTAAAACAATGTCCTTGTTCAGGCAATTGTCACACACGTGCAAAGGCATCATATCATCTGGTGAGGGCCATAAGGGTTTTGACTCTTCTTTTTTTTTTTTTTTTAAATGTAGATGGTTATTCATTTACTGCTGTGAGGGGCATGTTTGGTGATCTCCATACTGTAATGTGCCTTGAGAAATAGATCGAGGGGCATAGTGCAGTTTTATGATCAACAAGGAGCTATAGTGTTATTCATGACTTTGTAAGCACAGGTAGAACTGTGCTCGGTCCATATTTTTCGCTGCACTACCCAGCAGTGTGTCTTGAATTTCATGCCTGCAGATTTAACCAAGGAGATACTGATAGTGGGAACCTCCTTGGTTTGACCAGGGCCCCGTTTCATAAAACTTGTTATCAATAACAAGTTGCAATAAATGTTATAAGCTACTGAAATCCTTGCATCTGCTTGGCTGAGTGCAAATTTGTCATAGAAATGTGGCAGTTGTTACTGATAACAAGTTTTATGAAACGGGGCCCTGGTAGAGGCCTAGAGTCTTGACTTGTAGTGCCCTTCTGGCTGTGAGCAGATTATCAGCCTGTTCAGACACAAAATGCTTATCCCGAAACTCGATAAAGAAACGTCATATTAAGAATCATCGTATAGGATTAGAGTGTTCAGACAAACATCCCGAACTAAAAGAAAATGTTGTATAGATGTGCAGTTTTCTGCTGTGCATGTTGTCATGGCAAGGTCATATCTCCTTCCAAGTTTCAACGGCACTCTCGTTAAGCCCCACCCAGTTATATGGTTCTGTGGTCACCATACGTTCAGGCACACACGGACCATGGTTCTTCATTGAGTTCTAGTTCAAAACAATGCTCAGACCCTAGTTTCGATATAACGTTTCTTTATACGTCGTTTCGTTAGTGAGTGTACAGACACAAAAAATTCATTGTATAGCTATACCTTTTCGTATAGCTATACTGTTTTAATATAGCTATACAACAGATATTTTGTCTGAACACAGGGTATATTAGCCTCAAGATATTCCAGATTTCATTAACCAGTTTGAGGAAATAGAAAGTTTACCGTGACAAGAAACATGCTGTTCACTGTTAATTACGATGACACTAACAATATCGCATGACTTTATCACATGACATTCAATATAAATCAAATATTATTTCGCCTGAAGGGTGTGGGCTGTCATAGTCTTCATCCTGCATAATGTTATTGTTGAAAGAGAATTTTACGGCAAAGTTATGATTTATAGCTTGTAGGCTTAGACTGCATATTCTGTATTTTAATGCTGGTATGATGATGATGTTGTTCTGCTCATGGGCCTACCACTGCTACCAGTAATATTATTCCATCCTTGACATAACAAGCTTAGTTCATACTGATTTTTACCTGCATATTGATGAAAAATTGTTTAACCTCTGTGCGCTTTATAGTTATTTGATGATTAGATTACATGTCTTGCTCCTAGTCTTAATTTTTTTTATTCCATTGCTCAACAGTTACTTGTTAAATTTCTAGATTTTGTATGTGGCTTATAATTTGCTGATTAAATGAATTGATTTGTTGAAAATGAATTGTGTTTAATTGTCGATTGTAATGTTTTCATGTATTTAGCCCAAATTGTAGGCTGAAAGTGTTATTCCCTGCTCAGTGATAAATCTTCATAGTTATTAAAGGGTAAGTCCACCCTAGAAGTTTCAATGTTTCAATAAAAGGAGATAAATTTGAACAGCATATTAAAAAAGAAATGAGCAAAATCGGTCAAAGAATAAGAAAATTACACTCATTTACATTTTCTAGTAAATTACTCTCAGCTCTGCAAATTGGCAACACTGATGACATCATATGCGAGCAGGTCTCCATTCACTTTGTACATGAAATTTCACATTTTCTCAATTTTCTTGGAAGTTACACATTTTCTCACCCCATAGTCAAAGTATGTTATGTAAAAAACAATTCTTCTGGACATACATTGATAATGGGGGTTAGAAAATGTGTAACTTCCAAGAAAATTGAGAAAATGTGGAATTTCATGTACAAAGTGAATGGAGACCTGCTCGCATATGATGTCATCAGTGTTGCCAATTTGCAGAGCCAAGAGAAGTTTACTAGAAAATGTACATGAGTATAATTTTCTTATTCTTTGACCGATTTTGCTCATTTCTTTTTAAAAATGCTGTTCAAATTTATCTCCTTTTATTGAAACATTGAAACTTCTAGGGTGGACTTACCCTTTAACTGTAGGTAACATCCTATGCTTGTATCAGGATGGAGAAAAAGTAATTCACCGCGTAATCTGTACTAGAATACTCTGAAGTAAAGTAATGCAATCCAAGGAGCCTTCTTCATTGTACTTGAAAATAGATCATTGAATAATGTAATGCCTGACTCATCATATATCATCAATGTCACTGAATAGGAAGCATTGTGTTTTTTTTTATTCCTGCCCTTGAAAACGAAACACTCAAGATATATTTTCTTTTCTTTTTATGTTACAGGAAGAGGAGGAAGAGATCAAACTTGAAATCAATGTGCTGAAGAAGGTATAGTATATTGTGAATCAAATTATGAATAGAATAAATGAAGATATTTATATTATATTGACTGGCCTTGAGGGGAATATTGAAAATGTTGCCTGCAAAATGAATCATATTGTCCCGAGTCGAAGACAAGGGCAATATGGATCTTTTAAGGGCAACATTTTCGATATTCCCCGAAAGTAGAGCCAGTCAATATAATTATTATTACCTACAGCTATAGGATGATGCATAATTCAAGCCTATCATTTTGTAGTAACGACAAACATGTCTGCTAATTGCCTGTCCGTCCCTCTGATTTCAACTTATTCAGGCAGGTATGTAATCCTGGCTAAGCGATTGTGACGTAGTTACCTTGCGTATCCATTGTTTTTAACCTCTTTCGCGTACACAATACTGCGCGTTTGCACTTTGCTAAATGCGCACTTATACAAGAAAGGTGGAATATGGATATTATGGACCGATAATTTAGTACAGAGGCGCAATAGGAAAATGACAAATTTTGCGGAGGAGGGGTGTATGAATATTATTACCCCAGTCATACAGCTGAGCCCTGGCTGAATTGTGACGTATTTTGTGTTGAGTGAATCAATTAGACAGACAAAATACGCGCTTATATCTTGTCTCTAAAATGCCTCATTCAGGTAATAATACTGTATACTCCACTCTTCTTGAAATCATGCACAGTTATTACAGTGGAGGTATCATGCTGTAGTGGTTCATACATTTGACTCTCAATCAGAGGGTTGTGGGTTCAAATCTTTATACTTTAATATCCTTGCTAACTCACATAACTGACATAAGTATAATCTTAAAGCTCAAAAATTATTTTCAGCCTTTCCCAGAACTCCAAATTCTGGTGAATGATGAATTTAATTCCCTTAGATCTACCAAAGTGCTTCTGAACGTTATAATTTCTGATTAGTTTATCATTTCACTCTAACCAGCAAGCTATTGTCCTTCCATGACATACATGTCTAGTCAAAGTTTTCATTAAAATCTTCACTCCTTGTGACATTAGACTGACACAGTCGCTTGGCAAAGTAGGAAGCTCATATGTACAGTTTTGGTAGCAAAAAGAAAATTGGCATGAAACTGATCGAATATAATCTCACATTGTTCGCATTAAAGACATTGGTTAACATTGTTATGATTTTTAAAAATCTTGTTTTGTTACTTGAAAATGGGATAAACATAAGGGTTATAGTGTAAAAAAAAAAAAACAGTCTGAAAGTTTTAAAGTATAATATCCACAGGAAGTATTTTTAAATATCAAAAATGTGAACCAATGTTTGAAAACTATATGAGGGTCGGTTGCACAGAATAGACATAAGGAGTGCGCATGCACGTATGACTCACCTTACCGTACTGTGTGTATGGGCGAATCACGCAGCGGGAGGCACATAACGGCATTTTCAAATTCAAGCAAAGTGGTCCTCTTAGTGATTGTCTCGTGAGACGAAGGATAATAAAATCGCCGTTTGCGTCTAACTTACACTTTTTCATTCCAAATTATGGTTGGTTTCAGGGTTTTTGAGTACAAATACAAGTACTCATACACATGTTTCATCTTGGTTTGAGAATTTTTTAAATCAGCTACTCACAAAGTTAGTCAATGCCTTTAATATACAGGTGTATAAAAAGATACATGCACGAGATAGTGAGATATTCCATTTGTGAATATCTGGTGAATTTCAGTATAAATATTTGAAATGAGCGCAAGGTAATGTAAGAGTTACATTCCGCCCTATGCTAGGACCCATACATACTGACCGCTCCTCCCACGATGAAATCAATGATCACAGCTCCTTGTTACATTTGTCATGCAAACAGAACTCTCATTGATTTTACACGTCGCCAATCCAAGATCAAAAATATTTTTCACCTTTCATTTGTTCATTATTCAACTTGAGGATGAAAAAAACTTAACAGCATCTTAGTTTTACTTCTGTCTTGCTTCTGACCAAATGAAAGCAAGGAAATCTATCCGATGCGATGGAATAGTTTTTGAGGACCTACCAAGCTATACATAACCTTTAAAAGACAAATTAGTTTCTTGTTTAGAGGAGTTACATATCAACCTTTCTACAGACAGAGAAAGATTGAATGCTGCTGCTTGCAGGCTTCCTGTCAGAGAACTTCCTGCTTTTGTTCCAGACATGTTGATGTCAAGATTACCTCCCTCGGAGAAGGGGAAAGATATTGTTTTTATCTCAAGAAATGATGCCTACATTTTTGATTTAATCTATCCATAATAATGAAAAACAAAAAACAAACAAGCAGTAAAAAATGTCTGCTTTATTTGTGAAAATTTCTCCTGCATGTATATATATGTCCAAACGTATTCAAAGTTTTGTTCCTTTTCTCCCTTATGTTCGTCTAAAATCATATTTCCTGTTACATAGTTTGTCTTTACAAGTAGGCTCATTTAAGATGCAATTTTGCCCATGTTTTTATGCCTCCGCCCACCGTAGGTGGTTGCCGGAAGCATGATGTTTTCAGGTCGTCCGTCCGTCCCGTTTTCGTTCTCGCGATAACTTAAGAACCGTTTGACAGATCAACTTCAAACTTGGCTCATGTATGCATATGGGAGGGACAATGATCTGATTAGATTTTGGGGTCACAAGGTCAAAGGTCAAAGGTCATAGCTCTAGGTCATTATGTACATAAAAATGGTTCGTTTTCACCATAACTCAACAACAATTTGACTGATCAACCTCAAACTTAGCACATGTATGCATATGGGAGGGACAATGAGCTGATTAGATTTGGGGTTTTCAAGGACAAAGGTCAAAGGTCATAGAGGTCATTTTGTGCATAGAAATGGTCCGTTCTCGCGATAACGCAACAACCATTTGATGGATCAACTTCAAACTTGATTCATGTATGCATATGGGAGGGACAATGATTTGATTAGATTTTGGGGTCTCAAGGTCAAAGGTCAAAGGTCATAGAGGTCATTATGTACATAGAAATGGTCCGTTCTCACGATAACTCAACAACCATTTGACGGAGCAGCTTCATGCTTGGCACATGTATGCATATGGGAGGGACAGTGATGTGATTAGATTTTTGGGTCTCAAGGTTAAAGGTCAAAGGTCATAGAGGTCATTATATACATGAAAATTGTTTGTTCTTGCGATAACTTAACAACTCTGTGACGGTTCACCTTCAAACTTGGCTCATGTATGCATATGGAAGTCTCATAATTGTCTCCTTAGATTTGGGGGTCACAAGGTCAAAAATGTCATTTTATACATGAAAATAAAAAAATCAACATAAATGTGCCATATATTTCCGATCTGGCAATTGCGGAGGCATAAATTTTGAGCGCGGTCGAGGATTCATCTAGTTTTTTTTTACCTTTGTCTGTGTACTGTGTAGCTGATACACCTTCATTTGTAGTTTCACTACACAGTAAAAGCCAACAGAAAATTGAATATATGGTACATGGTTATAAATGGGAAGCTAATTTGGAGGAAGTGTAATGCAATCTTACATCTTGACCAGAAAAAAAAAAATGCCCTGAAATTTCCTGTGCACAGCTTGAAAGCTTATAATACCTTTGATAGGAAGGTCAAATTAGTTTTGCAGAGCATTTACAATCTGATTATTATATTCATGTACAGCATTATTCGTCAAAAAAGGTAAAAACTATAGGGCAATACACCATTACCATTTTTTCATCAGCATGGCACTGCTGGTGTAGAAATAGCTTATGATTATTATTTTTCATTTCACTTTTGTGGATTTTAAGCAATGTTATAAACATCTACCTGTACTCCGAAATGAAAAAGGAAAAAAAAAAAGGCAATGAAACGTGTCAGCTGAAGGCCTATTTCTTAGGGACAGGGATAAACACATTGCAGTGCCAAAGAAACACCCCTTTTGTGCCAATTTTTTAAATCCATTTTTTTTTAGCAGGAGGTAGGTTCTAAAGAGCAATCTACCTGATAGAGATAGCTCTTAAAAATGAAACTACGGAGTAGGGAGATTACCTGTCGACAAACCCCCATGAGGTTAGATATGTGACCCTATTTGAAGGGCATAGAATGAGGTCAAAGTCTCAAAAGGTCATTGTGAAAACTCCAGGGTTCTTCAGGACTTCTTACTTTCATTTCCGTCCGAGAGAAACATATAGTCTTTTTACTCTGACAAACTTTTGCTTCGTCCCATACTATCGATGAGGCTAAAACAGCATTTAGCCCCACCGACAGTACAAGACTAAGCTTAGCCGGCTTTCTGTTCACATTACACTTCACCAAAGTGGGCTAAATCACCGATAGTACGGGGCTAAAATAGTCCACTTTTGGTGGGGCTAAAAGTAAAAATGTGGGGATAAAATACGGGACTAAAATTGCAAATGTAAAAAGGAAAACAAATAATCTGGGGTTGAGGATAGTGCAGGTTTAAGGATAGTATGGGGTTAAAACAAACAAGTGTGAAAGGGCTAAGATATAGCTTATGATATGCAGATGAAATGAGCATGAACAGTATGCTTCTCATAGATTTTTTAATCAGGTTCAAATACATAAATTTTGAACCATTAATTCCAGGAAGTACTTGCACAAATTTCTCTTATTCATCAGTCACTACAGATATAATATCACAGAACCACATATTTGTTTGTGTAGAATGTAAACAAAAATCATTACATTCCTGTGTATACAATTAATCCATGTGGAAATCAGCATGTACATATAGTTTGTGATGTATGTTGTATTCAAAGTAAGCAAAACAAAGGGAGTAAATTTGAAATGGAAACAAGGGGGGGGGGTGCCCTACCTGTGCTAAAGGAGACATGCTTCTAATTTTGAAGGTTAATCCAATTTCCTAGGAACAAGATTAGAAATTAAAGGGGGAAGGGACCTCACCTGTGCTGTAACTTGAAAGTCATATCAGAGATTGAGTGATAAAATTAATTCAATTTCCATAGAATAAGAATAGCAGTGATTAAATTATTGCAAGGGAACGAGGGGGGGGGGGGGGGTAATTCTATCTGTCTTAACTATAAAGTCACATTTAGATATTATGTTGAAGTTAATTAGACTCCCATCAAATAATATTAAAAATGGATCAGTTAGATACAGCCATTTGTACATGAAATCAGCATGCTAAGCTATGCAATAATGAATGAATGAAGTTAATGTCATCTGTGAGAAATAGTGCATCATTCCCAATGCATCAAATTTCTATAGAATAAGAATAACAATGATGAAATTATTACAAGTGAGGGGAGGGGAAGTAATCCATATGTGTTTCCTAACTATGAAATCACATTTAGATATGACTATGAATTATGAATGTTTAAAGTTAATTAAATTCCAATGGAACATTAATAAAAATGGATCGGTAAGTACATCGATTCCTAGTGCGTTAAATTTCTGTAGAATAAAAGTAGCAGTAATGAAATTATTGCAAGGGGGGGGGGGTAGTAATCCCATCTGTTTCTTAGCTATGAAATCACATTTAGATATGATTATGAATGTTAAGGTTAATTAAATTCCCATTTAAAAAGAATGAAAGTCGATGACTAAGACACAGCAATTTACTTGAAAATCAACATGCTTAACTTAGCTATGTGACACGCCCACCCAGTGAATGATAGGAGTTAATGTAATCTGGATGAATAGTGCATCATTCCATCTAGAATAACAACATCATTGATAAAATTATTACAAGGAGGGGGGGGGTTGAGAAATCAAACCGGTTTCGTGAATATGAAGTCATAGTTAGATATGACTATGAATGTTAAGGTTAATTAAATTCCCATCGAATAAGAACGAAAGTCGATGAGTAAGATACAACCATTTACTTGAAATCAGCATGCTTAGCTATGTGACACGCCCACCCGTTGAATGATGGGAGTTGATGTAATCTGGATGAATAGTGCATCATTCCAAGTGCATTAGGTGGATGAGTTCATTCCGTGGTATGTAAACCACCTAGGGAGTTTGTGAGGATTCATTGTGAGCACCTGTGATGCTGGCGTAGTCTGCAGCCAGAGACTGTACTTGAACTCCCAAAAATTGCAGGATTGGTGGAGGGGGGGGGGGGGGTTAGGTGGGATAAGTGAGGAGTGAACTTAAACTCTGACAATTCATATACCCTTTGTGTCAAAGATATGATTTTAATTTTAAACATGGATTTGTCCAAAAGATGGTAAGAAAGCAATTTTCATACATGTTCCTGGTTTTATGTCTTCAGAGATAAGTGTTTTTTTTTTTTTTTTGGGGGGGGGGGGGGGGGAGGAGGAGGAAAGGAATTATTCTAATAGGAGATTTGAAGCTGTGCTACATGAATTAGATAAACAAAAGACAAAAATGAACTTCCTTGAGCTCATCTGATATACATGTACATGTAACAAGGGACAAAGGTTTTGGGTATGTGACTAAGTATTAGGGATAGGCCCTACTTCTTTTTCCTAAAAAAATTACTAGAGCAAAAGTAATTTTGAAACTATTTGTTCACCATGGATTCTTCTGTATAATGGAGCTCAAGTCAGTCATAACTGCTTCCTATAGTGCCCCACTCTCGTCTTAAAAAACGGTTGATTGCCTGTGTGAACATGTGATCATAATGCTTCTGTTTACTCTGAGTAAATGTATGTCAACAAGCTTCTAAGAATGTGATTTATCGTGCCGCACATACATGTAGTTTACACACTTATGTCTACTCATGATTATTAGATGTCAACAAGCTTCTAAAGAACATCGCATGATATCATACAATCCCTCTGCATTCTTTATGAATTATTGGCTACTCAAAATAAACGTATTTCGACAAACTTATAAGAACATGACTTATCATGCCACACATGCTTTACATCCTTATGTCTACATCAACAAGCTTCTAAGAACATTGCATACATGTACCACACATTCTGCATACTCATAGTAATTGTATGTCAACAAGTTACAATGAAAATGGTAGGATATCATCTGTTAGCCATACATTCTTGACAAATGAATGTGTACTCTGGGTAACTTTATGTCAAGAAGCTTCCGAGAACATGGAATTGTATCATACGATACGTATGCATTCTTAATTAATCAATGTATTTCCTAACATCCGCAAGCTTTTGAGAACATGGCACAATATCATACCATGCATTCTTGACAAATCCACGTCTTCTCGTTTTGAATCTGTCTCTGCTGGGGGAAATATGTCACTGGTCAGAGGACTACTGGTACATGTTCGTTGTAGGAATATATAGCTTTTGATAATATTGCTTTTAAGGAATATAGAATGTATATATGGAAGAATATGAATATATTGCTTTTAAGGAGTATATAGCTTTTATAACTTTTAACCCATTCGTGACAGGAATTATTTAAAGCCTAATTTGATCAGCTATTATTCTTCAAATTGGCAACACCAAAATTTTTCTTTTATTGCTACATTTTAAAAATAAAAAGTCATGTATCTGAAATAAATATAAATTGGCAAAAAGTATGAGGAGAATTCAAAAAGTTGCCAATTTGCAGGGGAAAATGGTGATTTTAAACTTTCCATTGCATTGCCAATTTAAGGATTTTAATGCTTATTTTCATTTAAAAATTTTTCAACATCAAACTCGTTTGAGTTTAAAGTGATGACAATATACAGTACATGTATGTATGTCTGCTTGGTTTTACACTGTCCATTTTGGAGGACTGGACTACATGTATGCATGTCTGTCCTTGTTGCATGGTGGGAAAGCCGATGAGTCACGCGGAGTTGACTCAATTCATGCAATTAGCGAAAACAAATCAGGCACTCCTTGACAGAAGAATGCGAAATAAATCGTGCCAGTTCATGCAGTAACTGATCAATTTACTTTATATCAATGCCACCTATATGATTTTAGGTGTCTATGTTAAGATTACAGACTGAGCCATTCTATTTCTTCTGCAAACATCTGTAGCTTCAGCACATACAGTGTACATGTAATTTGTATGACAAGCCAGACTCTTCTTGTAAAAAAAAACCACAAAGTAAATCACACTAAATTTTGTGCAAGCCAAATTGAATCAGTTTACTTTATATCAATGCCACAAGATGTCCACTTGTATGATTATAGGTGTCTGTGTCATTATTACAGACTGAGCCATTCCATTTCTTTTGCAAACATATATGTAGCTTCAACACATAATATGTACGACGAACCAGGCTCTTCTTACAGAAAGAAAAAACAAACCACTAAGTAAATCGTGCCAAATCATGCATTAAAAGGTCAGTTTACTTCGTATCAACACCACAAGACTCCCCTTTTATGATTTAGGTGTCTTAACTATATATGATACAGATCAAGCCTTTTGTTTTATTCTGCAAAATTGTATCCTCAGCATATTATACATGTACAACCAGGCTTTCCTTCGGTGGAAAAAAAATCAGGGTAAATCATACGAAATTGTGCGCCAACTGATCAATTTACGCTGTACATGTACAGTGAAACCTGTACATAAAGACCACCCGAGGGAGACAAGAAACAGGGTCTTTATGAGCAGGTGGACTTTATGGACAGGTTCATTATATACACATTTCAATGGGAAAAACTATTCAAGGGAAACAAAAAAATGCGGTCTTTACAGACAGATGGTCTTTCTATACAGATGGTCGCTAAAGCAGGTTCGACTGTAGTATGTACCAGTGCTGCGCCTCGTTGAATGGATCATTTCATCTTTCACCTCATGAAATATTCTGTCCATTGCACTCATAAACATTCATTATTTGTTTTATATGACACCTAAAAATAGATCAAATCACAATAAATCAACAGCGCTATACGCTAGCGCGCTGCTCGTGGTGCACATTGCAAACGCAAGCAAATCGTATGGATCCAAGATTGCACGGTAAATGGAGCCACAATTGCACGAATGATGACGTCATAGTGCAATGGGACGAATGATCGATATCAAACAACCAATCAAATGACAGGGATCTATTGAGGTGTTATATAATATGTCCTTTTATATGGCTATAGGCTCCTCATGATTATTATGACGGATTGAAACCTTAAATTTCTTGTCTAAACATTGACAGAGCGTCGGCATGTACAGTGTATGTGATGCAGTGAAATTAGGAACCTGTCAAGTCTAAAAATAACCACAGATTTGAGTCTGTGTGAATATACAGTGCAAGAACGCACGAGGGACATTAGCAAGATGGAGAGCCATTAGTGGGTTCTCAGACATGCACATATGAATGTACAAATGCCAAATGTAAATGGACCTGTAGATCATCATGATTTCCAGATTTACGTCTTGAGGGATTTCATTTTTTAAAACTCCATGTACTACTTCTTTTCTGGATTTTGATATTGCCTCGTCAGCGCTGAAATGCCAATGAATGTATTGTGTGTAGAAAAGCCCTCAGCAAACATGACGCCTAGGAAAGCTCTTCTAATAAAAATCCATTTCTGACGGCGACACTATTGTTTTTGAGTTACGTTACGGTCCTTCGAGATAGGTTTTGAAGAAATAACAAAGTGTTTTACTGTAAAATTTCTTCTTTCTTCGATTTACAAGAGAGTATTTCGTGCACGCGCATTGCATTAGGGTGTTTCTGCGCTGATGTGATGGTATTAGACTTTTGATTACAAGTACATGTATGTGCTAGAAGACATGTTGATTATTCTACTCTTGTGCCCAAGATGGAAAGAAAATATTTCTTTTCTGAAGAACAGAAACATACAACATTGTGCAACGATTGCATACCTGCCAACTGTCCCTATTTGATAGGGACAGTCCCTATTTTGGGGAGCAGGAAAGAGCATTATTTTCCCCTTGATGACCTAGTGTCCCTATTTTTGTAAAAATCTGTCTATAGTAATGTACAGGAAATTCCGGAATGTCCCTATTTTGGACAGTTTCTTAATCATTTGTCCCTATTTCTTGACTTGCAGGGTTGGCAGGTATGCGATTGTTGTGATGATATCCAACATACAACAGATAATGCGTACAGATATTAGTCTTCTACATTATGTACATGTACTGCCATGATTCGTCTTGGTGTTGACCGACATATGCTCTGGTGACAATCAGGGTTCTCACTAGAAAAAAAATCCACACACGGTTCCCACTCTGCGCAAAGCGTGGAAGTTTCGGAAGTTTTACGGAATAATACCTGAACTTAGGTGTGGCGGCAGTATATGCTATAGTAAAAGGATGAAAAATACTTCTTGGTAAGCAAGAGTTGTCTACTAATGGCATAAAAGTAAAAATACATTGCCAAAAGGCAAAACAATCTGTGACATTTATCATTATTGTGGAATATATACTCCAATATTGTTTTACCCTTGTTGCCATGCACGGTGCAGCAATTTCACACATGGTTCTTCCTTGTCTGAAACCCTTTACGCATGGTATTGGAACCATTGGTGTTATGTACTGGCGAGAACCATGGTGAAAATTGCTCCAGGCTTCAGGGAGCGTAGCGAAACGGAATGGTGCGAAAAGACGCGTAAAGACACGTAAAGAACACAAATTGCATATTGTTGTCTCTATTGTTTCATTCTGGACATGTCTTTTCGTACCACTCCGTTTCAGTCATGGCTATAAATAAAGCCACCTTATTTCTGGACAGACTCATTGTTAGGATAAGCGTTGCAATCGAGTTTTAGATTTATAAGCTTAGGGTTAGGGTTAGCATTCGGTTTTGGTTCAAGGGTTAGAGTTCAGTATTTGGTTAGTGCGCAAAACTTCATCCACTCATGAGTATTTTCTTCTAAATTCTGCTTTCACTCAAAGCAACTCAAAGTAACTTCCTGTGTGTATCAAGGATGTTTTTTACCTTGGTTTGCCAATCTTGGCTCATGCTTCCATCATTGCACTTTGCACTGCAAGGATATATAGATTGCATGTGAAGAGTTTTGCTACATACCCGACTTAAAAAAAAAACAAGTGTAATATGAGATCTCCATGTAAGGTTATTAAAACATTGCACTTCCTTTTCTTAGAAAATATGATACATCTAACATCTTGTTCATACCAATGTGGATTTTAAAGAAATTCAGTCATGGGCTTTCATGGGGAGTGGATCATAATTTGCTGACACCAGACTTTGTGAAAAGCACTGGAAATACCTGTAATAGAGCTACATTTCTGGAGCACAGCAAAACAAGCTGTCCCACCATAAACATTCTTTGGCCTACTTCGGGCATTCTTGGGCCAGGGAAAGTGAGATAATGACTTTGCCATATGGGGTAAAGGGTGGAATATACAGAGCATTACATAATGTCTGTTGGTCATAAAACTCATAGTGATAGACAACACCTGTATACTGGGTAAGCATCCATGGTGTCAAATTCCCCATGAAAGCCCATGACTGAGCGTCTTTAATAGTTTTTTTTTTTTCAAATCCAATGGTAATAATCAATCTTTTAACCCATTGAACACTAAGCCTAAGATAACTCAGGCTAGGGTCTATGGCAGCTGCATGTTTATAATGAAATCAAATCATGCTCAACAGGTTAAAGACATTGGTTAACATTGTTATGATTTTAAAAAATCTTGTTTTGTTACTTGAAAATGGGATAAACATAAGGGTTATAGTGTAAAAATACCAGTCTGAAAGTTTCAAAGTATAATATCCACAGGAAGTATTTTTAAATATCAAAATTGTGAACCAATGTTTGAAAAATATACGATGGTCGGTTGCACAGAATAGACATAAGGAGTGCGCATGGGCGTATGACTCACCTTACCGTACTGTGCGTATTGGCGTATCACGCGGCAGGAGGCACATAACGGCATTTTCAAATTCAAGCAAAGTGGTCCTCTTAGTGATTGTCTCGTGAGACGAAGGATAATAAAATCGCCGTTTGCGTCTAACTTACACTTTTTCATTCCAAATTATGGTTGGTTTCATGGTTTTTGAGTACAAATACAAGTACTCATACACATGTTTCATCTTAGTTTGAGAATTTTTTAAATCAGCTACTCACAAAGTTAGCCAATGCCTTTCAGTGCAGTTATGACATGTACATGTACATGTAGGTCGGTTGGAGGAATTAATGTTTGTGTTTTGCTACCTTACATGCAGAAATATTTGTGGTACGTTAATTTTCATGGATTTCCTGCTATTTTCGGCAAGTGCAAATTCTAGAATTCACGAAAATATTGGCACGATTTCATATGCATTGAAATATTAAATCAAATCTTTCACTTTTGTGAGTGAGTAATTGTGCCGCATGAATTCTAAGAACCCGTGAATATGTTCTTGAGTCGCTCAGCACGAAAATATAATCAAGTGAAAATAACAGTGTTTTCAGTATTACCTCTATTTCCTTGTAACATTAAAGAAAAAAAAAACACTTTATGTTAATGAAAATACTTAACTGCTATATACTGCAATTTTAGGAGGACCATGAATTGTAATCAAATGTATTGAGTTATTGCAAAGAGGTCTGTTGGAGAAGTGGAAGAAGAAAAAAACATTGACGTGTACTGGTAGTTATTTTAATGAAGCACATGACTGCTACTGCAATTAATCATAAATGAATCAAGGTTAGACAGTTGGCAGAAGAATGAAATGTTTTGAAATGAAAGAAACGGAACCAGACTCGTGACTCTTCCATGCTTCATCTAGCATCGGATGCATTGTATTTACATGTTTCATTTCTCGTTTTGTTGGCTATGGATGTGTTCAATTGTATTTAATTGTCTTCATTTTCTTTTGTTTATCAAGTACTCCCACCACAGGAATATTGCAACATACTATGGAGCATTTATCAAGAAAGGGGTCAAAGGTCATGATGATCAGTTATGGGTAAGTTTTCATCAAAATTCTGATATTGCTTTAATACATCTTTTTTTGAAAGGAGATATTGTGGACAAGATAAGTAACTAGAATACAGGGCCAATGGTAAAAGCAATGTTGAAGTATAGGGTTACAATTCCATGGTAAATATTTGAAAATAAAATGGAAGTTTTTGAAAATGTGTTGTTTTCAGCCTTGCGTGTATTTATGGATCTCATACAAATACAGTCAAACCTGCTTAACCCATTCGTGACCGAGGTCCACATTTTGTGGTTTGGCCTAATATCTTTTGATGCAAACCCCTAAAAATCATACCAAATACATGAGCAGAAAGAGCAAAAAATTCTGCACAAACTGTGCCCATTTTGGTTGCGTCAATATTCGTTGTTTGATGCTGAAAATTTTAAAAAGAAAATAAGCATTAAAATCCTTAAATTGGCAATGTGATAGAAGGTTTATAATCACCATTTTCCCCTGCAAATTGGCAACTTTTTGACTTCTCATCACAATTTCTGTCAATTTATATTCATTTCAGAGATACATGACGTTTTATAAGGAAAATGTAGCAATAAAATAAAAATGTTGGTGTTGCCAATTTGGAGAATAAAAGCTGATCAAATTAGGCTTTAAATAATTCCTGTCACGAATGGGTTAAATGACCACCTGTCTAGAAAGACAATGTTTTAAAGATCCCCTTGAAAAGTTTTTCGCATTAAAATGTGTATTAAAGGATCCTGACCATAAAGACCACCTGCACATAGAGACTGTTTACCTTGTCTCCCATAGGCGGTCTTTATGTTTCATTGGAGTATCTTATCCAGGCCAATGCAAAATGCTAAAATAATATAATACAACACGACTTACAAGAAATATGTAAGACTTGGTTTTCTAATCTGCAAATAGCTCTGTGCCATTTTAACATTAATCAATCATTTGACTCTCTATTTCATTGTTTTGTCACCGACCTCAGCAACATGTTCAAGATTTAGGTTTAGCATGGCAAAGTTGATTTTGAAATTGAATTTGTTTTTTGACTTAAAGTATCTCTTTATAGAGGAACATCTCCAGACCCAGGCCCTGTTGCATTAAACTCACCATTGATGGTAACTTTGCCAGTTTGCCATCAATGATAACTTGAATTTGATTGGCTGTTGAGCAATGCTACCATGGTAGTTACCACTGATGGCAGAGTTACCATCAGTGGTTAAGTTTTATGCAACGGGGCCCCAGTCTCTTCCTGATGCTGTTTAAAAATATGTATTTTTAACATTTTCTTTCTTTATGATGGTTAGCTGGTGATGGAGTTCTGTGGAGCTGGCTCTGTGACAGACCTGGTCAAAGCTACAAAGGGAAATGCACTCAAGGAGGAATGGATTGCTTATGTTTGCAGAGAGATACTCAGGGTAGGTTGCTTTAGTTTGTTCGAATTTGGCAAGTCCAAAGTATTTGGTCATTCTTTGTCTCTCATACATTACTAAGTTTCATGGAATTATGGACATATTGATTGCTGTATATATTTTCCGGGCATTTGGTTTGATACCAGCTATAGTAGGGCTATGACCATCAGATATACCAATATCTTCAATGTGGTTGGTTAAAAGTATAGGCTGAAATATTGTGGACTTGCCAAATTTAACTTCTTCACCGACTGGTTGTTTTACCAATAAAGAAAATAAAAATACTAGCAACTGTGAAGTAAAACTTTTGAAGTACAGAATTCATAATTTATAAAGACTGGATTCCAGTCCTGAGCCCTCTCGGGTAATTTTGTTGCTTTCTGCAGCACTGCACTGTCATCAGAGAAAAGTCAGTTCTTTTTGCTGTGGAGAGGTTATTAGAGGCAGGTGCTTTGGAGTGATGATATCGTGCTGCAGCTTCAACATCAGGGCCCATATTCATGAAACCTTACAATGCTAGTTGTCAACTAATTACATAGGTCTCAGTACACAGTTAGTTGACAACTAGGCCTATGACAAGGTTTCATGAATATGGGCCCAGGTCTATAGACAGTGCAATTATCTGCATATACCATTGCCCCTCAATGTTTATTTCATCAGGTATTATTTGAATAAACTCCTATACTCCCTAGAGTGGGATAGTAGCCTTTACTGTAACTTTTGCCTGATACCCACGATGCACCTTCTGTTAAATATTCCTGCAAATATTCTGTAGATTAACTATAAGCAAGTTGGAAAGAGATTGGTAATTGCATTTTTTTAATGCAATTATTGCTTGACTTAGAATTTGCAGCCCCTCTGTGCTTCTTTGTAATTTTCTTGTCTTTTGACAACACTGCTGTGTCATTGATAAGTTGCAAGTATCTGGTCTTATGCAGATCATATCAAAACCATGTGTGTTGGGAAGTTGATGATGATGACTATGCTTCAACCCTTCAAATGTAAAGGAGCCCTCAGCACTAGAGTGCAATTACCTCCTAAGACCGACTACTCCAACTCCAGTATTTTTGTGTTGTATCTGGAACAAATTCTCAACAAGTTCCTTAGAGTGGGCGAGAGCAGTTCAAGCAGTTTTTCCTCTCCAATATCCAGCTTTCCCACCATCTTGCAATGTCTTCGTCTTTGACAGCAGTGCACTGTCATTGATGTGTTACAGGTGTCTTGGTGCGAGTGAGAGGTTATCAAAGTCAGGTGTGTGAATGGTGATGATATTGCACTTTCAGAGAAAGGGGGCTCCTGATTCAAACAACATGCAGAATATGAAGTCGGGTAAGACTTTTCTGACTTACTGATAATGTGGAGATCTGTCTTATTGGATATCCATCTGGAGTCATTGAACCAATACACGTGTCTGTTCCATCAGTAAGAACTTGGTGTCTCAGCCAGGTGTTTTGTTGTCTTCATGATTTGGTTTCCAACAACATGAACACCGATAATCGTATAAGGGTTTACGGTTCACCATGTTAGTTTCCACTTTGAAGTGGAAAGAGATGGAGGTGAAAATGAGAGCTGAGAAAGCGGGAGAGATAGAGGGTAGAGTATCTTTCTTGAAACTGGGTGAAGTCCTGAAAAGGACTGTAAACCATAGGAGGTGTGAAGGCTTGAGATACACCATTGATTATTGAGATCCTTAAAGAGTCATTGATCATTTGGAGATCCACAGAAGTAACAGAATTCATATGTTAGTTTGGTATCACTCTGTTGGCTTTGAATGATTAACTGTAGAGATCATCTGGTCTATGTTTGAGATATGGTTTCCAGACATCTTCAATAATATTCTGAGCCATTGATTAATAAGGCAAATTATAATTTTTGAGTACTGACCAGTGGAAGGTACTTCTTCCTTTTCAAGGTATGGAATTCATATGTGAGACTGTTTCATCATGCAGAAGATGGTGCTGATGAGCTTAGGATTCACATAGTCTTTGTTGTCTTTGAGGTAGATGAATGGCTCCAGAAGTTCAGTATGCATAGATATTGATGAGGAACATGGATAAGACTCTTTAGTCATCGATCAGCTGGACATCTGTCTAGAGTTTAATAGTAAATTCATGTGTTAGTCTGGTTGCCAGTTGTACAGAGGTGAAAGTGATGATATTCTGTAGAGTCCGCCTGGTCTTCATTGTCATCAAAATGTGGTTTCTAGACATCATCATCATTCCTCATCATGAGTCGTTTGAAGGGTATATCAGAGACCTACCTGGTGATGCAAGTCACTTACATTTTCCTTTCCTTCAAGTCCATCTGCTTTTTTTTTCAATAAAGTGTAGATTGTAGAAAGCTTGATTTTGTGAAGGATGTCAGTCTGATTGTATGGCATATTCTAGTAAAAATTGCTTCTCCATCAGTTTGGAATACTAATTCCTAACTATGTTCCAGGCCCAAACACTTTGCTTAACCCTGCCCCTAAACCTAAAAACCTATCCAGTCAGGGTTGGCCGGTAAATACCGGGGTGGGAAATACCGGGCGGTGAACACCAGTATTTACCGGTAAATATCGCCTAGCAAATTTGGAAGAAAACAGGAAATACTGGGAAATACTGGGAAATACTCTTAAAACAATATTTCCCATCAGTAAATTGCATTGAAATATACACATTATAGAGAAAAAGACAAGATTAAACACCTACAGTCAAGAAAAGGTGACTTTTTTATGGTAGGGGATCATACATAAGCTTTACATATACAATGTACATGGGTACACTATATGCTTATGGCTTTGGGGCTGTATTAAAGCAATGACTGGTAAATACTGGGAAATACCTCAGAATATTTTTCACCACTGAATTGGGCCAAAATGTACACATTAATGAGAATATGGCAAGTTTAAACAAACAGAGCAATACAAATATTTAATACTCCTTTTCATGAATGTTAAGGGTCATATACATGTACCTGATTCCAATACTTAATGGATTTTGCACTATAATGTCTGGGAAATACTGGGGATTGCTGGAAAATACTCCAAAAAACAAATCATTCTGTAAATTCAGCAAAAAGTTGAGAAAAACTAAAAGGCAAGATCAGCCACCAAGTGATATTTGGTCAGTAGAAGAAACTGGTGTACTAGATTTGAATTTCATATTAAAATTGCAATTAAACCCCATTGTTTTACTGTATATTAACCATGGATAAGATCCACGGTATAACAAACAATTTATGTCTTAACAAACCAATGAGTTATGGAAACCATCGACTTCAAACATTTGAAGTGTAATGAAAAGATTTAGATTTAGTCATAATCACAGTATTGGTATGAATGCTAATTCATGTCTAATGTTAGGAGAGGGGGTCAAGTGTCCATGCAGACATTTCATAAGATTAAATCTGTCAACTTTGGCATATGATTTTACGAAAAAAGTACTTCAAATAGCGCCGCCAACCATTATAAATGTTTTCTAATATAACTTTTAAAAGATTTCTGACATATTGAATATGAAGTTGTTCAAATTAGCATTTACAGTCATCTGTCAAGGTACACAACCTAAGAAGCCACATAACGTACTGGTATACTGCACATTGAGGTATATGGCCCACATACTGACCATGTATTTCCCAGTATTTCCCAGTATTTCCCAGTATTTCCCGGTATTTCCCAGTATTTCCCGTATTTCCCGGTATTTCCCAGTATTTCCCAGTATTTCCTGGTATTTCCCAGTATTTCCCGATATTTCCCAGTATTTCCCAGTATTTCCCAGTATTTCCCAGTATTTCCCGATATTTCCCGGTATTTCCCAGTATTCCCGTATTTCCCGGTATTTCCCAGTATTTCCCAGTATTTCCCAGTATTTCCCAGTATTTCCCGTATTTCCCGGTATTTCCCAGTATTTCCCAGTATTTCCCAGTATTTCCCGGTATTTCCCAGTATTTCCCAGTATTTCCCAGTATTTCCCAGTATTTCCTGATATTTCCCAGTATTTCCCACCCGTCCGGGAAATATGGGTATTTCCCGGGAAATTGCCAACCCTGGAGGTCTGCCCATTTAGACATCTTTGAAAAAGCCTGAATTAAATGCCGCTGGACCAAATGTAAGATCACCGACTCTCTATCTTCATATTAGCATCATCTGATTGTTTTTAGATATTGTTTCTTCATCGCTCTACAATATTTTCTCATGGGGATACACTGCAATTTTCCAGATGCGTCCTCTTTAACCAATGGACAGTAGCCCTTATGTACTGGGTTCTGGATGAATGAATGATTAATATTTGATCTTCAAAGGGTTAATAGCTTTCATCCCTCTGATGTGTAGCTGGCAAAGGTATCATGTAGTTCAGAGTTCATGAGTTAGACAACAAACAGTCTTCAGGTACTCTATATCTCCTGTAATGAGATACACCGACTGTCAGTTGGGGGTTCCCTGGGGAAATCATCTCAGAAACAGAAGACAGCTCAAAGAAACGGAAGACTGGTTAATTTGATAGGCTGATGGTACAAGGGAGATTAGAGATGGAAAGAACAGGATGCTGCTTAAAGAAGCAGAAGATGGCTTAAAGAAATGGAAGACCGGTTCATTTGATAGGATGATGGTACAGCAGAGATTAGATATAGAAAGAATGGAAGATTGCTTGGTATGATAGACTGGTGGTAGAGAATCATAAA
Source organism: Echinometra lucunter (assembly GCA_029962745.1). Classification (NCBI taxonomy): domain Eukaryota; kingdom Metazoa; phylum Echinodermata; class Echinoidea; order Camarodonta; family Echinometridae; genus Echinometra; species Echinometra lucunter. The sequence continues at coordinate 4,185,976 of CM057169.1, read as the reverse complement.
TGAAAAGAACAGAATGCTGCCTAAAGAAGCAGAAGATGGCTTAAAGAAATGAAAGACTGGTTGGTTGGTTGGTTAGTTTATCTGACTGCTAAGAAAGCATGTTTATGCTCGTTAGTAAGCAGCCAGCGGACCGATGGCTTTAAGTCCCCTCCGAAGGACTTGGTAATGAGGATTATTTATCAAAGGGCAGCAGTGCATCCACTTTGTTTCGAACCCGGGTACTCCTGGTTAGGAGACCACTGCTCTACCTCTGAGCCACAGTGCCTTCTTCATTTATAGACTGATGGTGCAGCAGAGATTAGAGATATAAAGAATGAAAGACTGCTTAATATGATAGAGTGCTGGTAAAGAATTCAGAGACAGAAAGAACTTATAGAAGCAGAAGATGGCTTTCAAAAAGGAAGACTGTTTAAAGTGATGGACTGATGGTACAAGAGAGATAAGAGATGGAAAAATAGAAGACTGGTTAAGTTGATATACAGGTACTGATGGTAGAGAATTTAGAGATGGAAAGAACAGAATACCTCCTAAAGAAGCAAAAGATGGCTTAAAGAATGGAAGACTGGTGAAATTGATAATCTGATGGTACAACAGAGAGATAGAAAGAATGGAAGACTGCTTAGTTTGATATAATGATGGTATAGGAGAGATAAGAGATGGAAAGAACAGGTTGCTGCTTAAAGAAGCAGAAGGTGGCTTAAAGTGATTACACAATGGTAATTTTTTTTTTGATATATGATCGAGAATAGAATTCTAAGCTAGAATAACATTAAAAATTTGATAATTTTCAGTCGAAATCAATGCATTTTGGCTAATTTTCTCATATAAAGTCAAGAGTTGACCAAAAAATTTGAGTATGAGGTATGACGTAAAAGTGGGTACCCAGCTTCGCGCATTGCAGTTGTGCTGCGCGCTGGACTGTACAATATGTATTATACCTTGCGCTCATTTTGCTAGAAGTGCGCGACAAGGTACCCACTTTGACGTCATTTTGACGTAAAAGTGGGTACCCAGTTGAAACTGGGTCACAGCTGAGGGGTCAAAAATATCCTGAAATCTTAACCACATTTGGGGGTTTCCTTGGCAACACGACTTTTTAAAAAACTTTAGGCCGATGATTTTCTGCTAATAAAATCATGCTCTTTTAAATGAGCTAACTTTGTTTCAACATTGGGTACCCCCTTTAAAGAAATGGAAGACTGGTTAAATTGATGGACTGATGGTACAAGAGAGATAAGAGATAGAAAGAATGGAAGACTGGTTAATTTAGTAGACTGATGGAACTAGCGTCAGACTAGAGTCACCACTGAAGGGTGTATCAGGTGTAAGGCAAGATGGCAGACCTGACATTGGTCTGGAAATGGGCATATTCTTCTTTTAATGGTCCTACTCCTGGTAATATTGCCAGCTTAAATTACAGGATAATTGCAGGTATGCACACGAGGGAGTACATAGGAAAAGGCATTAAAAGGGCTATAATGCATGGATACATGAATTAATGATTTATTTGTATATTGTTATTACAAACCTATTACATTTGTTAGTAATCAGTATTGTTTTTACTGTGGTTATTACCATTAACGATCTATTGTCAATTTGTCATCGCTATTGTTATTCTGTTCCTGGTATTATAGGCATTGTGAGCATAATCCATCATCTGTGGAATTGTAAGTTGTGGGAAAAAGGGAAATATATATTAGGATGACATTTTGAATGCACAGTGTTCATACATTACCATTTCATGAACTCTGAGTACGTGTACATGTTCATGTCACTGAATGTTGCAGCTGTACATTGTATGTGTCAGCAGAAAAGAAGGATATCTTATTCTCAAACAGTATAATTAATGACTGTCTTTTGCATGCATGTGTGCATGTTTGTTGGCTTATGAAGTGACACTTCACCCGTGTACTGGACCTTTTTCCCTTATGTCATGAAATCTCTCTTTACTGGTACTTACACCAGATTCTGATCAGGAAACAAATGGCAAATAAGAAAGCAAGCAGCTTCATATTACATGCCAAATATATCATGGAAACATATGTCTTTTATAGGAGGGAAATATATTCAATTCTGTTTTATTTGCAGATTTGAATAACAATAATATTAACACTTTTTGTAATGTCTTGTTGATAGATGAAGACCCTTTAATCATCACCATGATTTTAATTTCATTTACTTCAGCATTGCCTGAAATTTTCTCACAACTGAAGATACTTCACATTAAAAGGTGAATTTTACATCACTAGTTGTAAGTTAAATGAGTTCTAAACGAAAGATTGCACATATATGAAATGTTATAATTGCCAACATTTCTTGTTGATATAGAAAGACTTCTTGGTTGCCAAAATGAATTCAATAATGTATTTCATCGTAGATTTCCGTACATCAAAGATGCTTTACATTTTAAAGAATGAATTTCACATTACATCTTGTAAGTTTCATGAGTACAAAAAGAGACTGCAAATGAAGTAGCAGTAGTATTACCACTAATCACTGTCAGCATTTTTTGTTGATACAAAAAGACTTCTTGCTCATCAACATAAACTGAGTAATGCATATCTTGTAATTTCCACAACATCAACTTGAACTTCCTCTGCATTCTAGATGCTTCACATTGAAAAAATGAATTTTGCATGTACTGCAAATGTGGACTATTTCACGATGAGGAAATTTTTTCGCATTTTGTGCTGCATGACACTTGCATAAAAATGAAACCCTGCAAAATATTTTGTTTTGCCCATGAATACAGGTATCCGAACTGTCTGTGAAAATTAAAACTGTGCGATTGTGTTAAACTCGGCTGAGCGTGAAAAAATTAATCGTGCAAGAATTTCCAGTTTTACAGTAATTGGTTTCAAGTGACATGAGTACTAAAAGAAAGATGGGACATGAAATAGCAATGATGTTATCAATGTCAACATTCCTTTTGATCGAGAAAGACTTCTAGATCATCAACACGAATGCAATAATGTCATTTCCTTTAGCATCACATTAAATATCCTGGGAATTCAAGGTGCTTCCTTTTTGCTGCTGAACTTAATCAGAAGCACATTTGAATCGAACCCAGTGCTGATACTCATCTTTTGATTCAAACCTCATGGTGATACTTATCTCTTGATTTAAGAAAAGGTGTTTGCTTGACATTTGTTTGACTCTGTGACTAAGCAGGCCTTTAGCTCACCTTTTGTTTTGGTTCCTAGTTGAGGAAAGTTTGGTTGGAGATTCCCTACAATTGATTTGAAACATTAGGACTGTTTGTGGGAAATATCTTTTTGCTGCCACAAATTTGGTGCTCAAAAAGATTTTAGGTGTTCTGTGCATTGGACAACTTGTAATTCTGATCCCTGCTCAGACTTTGTTTGAAATTGCACTTTAATGAATGAATAATTGGTGTTGTAGTCAGGTTGTTGAACACATATGACTTAAGATGCAAAGAACATGGGTTCAAAACCAGCCACTGTACCAATTTCCTTTGGCAAGGCATTAATTTTCATATGCCACTCTCTACACAGGTGTTCAATAGGTATCGATTGGAAAGATTTCTTTGAATAATGTGTGCACTGAAATCGTTAGCCTAGTTGAGATAGGGTATTAGTAATAGTGGAGCCGGTTTTCAAATGTCATGTTTTCATTATGCAGATAGTTACATTGAAAATTTGTAATAAATTCTTTCTTTTTTGTTTCTCTGTTACTATTGTCCAGAGTAAAACCTTGATGAGCTAGTTGCTTTTAGTTTATTTAAGTAACAGTGATTGTTAAACAGCTCTTTATGCACTGTATGCCTAAGGTTTTGTAAGTTGCCTAGCTTGGGAGGCAGACGAAAAGTGTGATGCTGGTAACGAGGATCTTGTTGCGGTCCTTGGTTCTGCCATTGGAGCCAGTCTTATAAATTGCATGGTCTTCATTCCTTGCATAGTTCACCCTGGTTGATTTCACTAGTCTACTGGAACAGACATGTTTTCTGGGACTTTCAATAACAAAGGAACTTAGAAAGTGGCATTATTAAAATCTACTTGATGTTATTTCTTTTAGGGGGGGGGGGGGTGGTATTTACACTGCAGGGCTACAAGCTCTCAGCTTTGACAAATATAGGGTCTTTGATTTTTATTGCTTCCAGTTAGAACAAACCAACTTCACCAAATGCAATTTCAAACCCATTTGAAGTTCAGGACCAACCAAAACCCTTATAAATTAATGTTTTGTTGTTAAAGCAGAAAATAAAACACAAGAACTTTCAAAGGCAGGATGAAGTGATATCTATATTCTTATCAAGGGGGGTCTACAGTGTATGTAATTGAAGTAAGTTTGTTGATAATCAGGTTTTCCTTTAAAACAGTCTACTTTATCAACGATGCATCATTATTTGTCAAGTAGTTATCAACAACATTAGGACAGATTGATATATTATTGTAACAGAGGACTTATACTTTTACTTTCACCCTTCACTCATTATCAAGGCATCAATGTTCATGAATGTTTTGGTATTTACATGTACATTTTCATTATTGTCAAGGAAACTGAAACTGCTGAGACTATTTTCTTTGTTTACATGTGTTGGCTGCTATTCTGATTAACAGCTGATAGCCTAGTGTCTTTGTCATGGTAATAGAGAAGAATTCAAAATACATTCGCCTTTGTCTTAACACTGAACCTAGACAAAAACTTGTGGATTCGTGTTTCGATGTTGACATGGTGTCTTGATAAGATGAGACTATTTCCTTTGTGTACATGTGCTCCCTTCTATTCTGGTCAACAGCTGATTGCCAGGTCATTAGGTCACCGACAGAGTCCATAGCCTCTCTTCAAGCTTGAGAATATTTTCACTTCTTCCTTTTGTGTTCTCATGTTTGTTTACAAAAAAGAAAATCAATATGTTGTGAAGTAAGCCAGAAGAGATCATTTAAATGAAAATCATTATATCTCAATTCGATGTGAATCCTTAAAAACATATATATTACATTAGAAGTATTAGGCATATAATATTTAAAAATGGAAATTGAACATCTTGTGGGAATTGAAACTTGGAAGTTGGTACATGTACATGTATGTATTCATTATGGAAATTTATCGACAGTGTACATCAGAGTTTATTTTATTGTAATATGGATTAAAACGTATCACATGTAAATGTGCAAGTACATCATGGATTAGGAAACTTAGCATTGTCGATGGGATGAATAATCATGTTTTGTATTTTATGCCATATGGATTTGTTTCATGATATATTGTTATCTCTTTGCTATAAAGCACACAGTGAATGTAATTCAACACAAATTTGTAGTACTCCTTATTCCTTTTTTTTTTCTCTTCTCTCTAACTAGATAGATGGCGCAATGCAAGTGTGTTGTATTATTGTTATTATTATCTTTTTCTCTTTCAGGGTTTGAGTCATCTCCATGCCAACCATGTCATACACAGGGACATCAAAGGTCAGAATGTCCTCCTTACAGAAGATGCAGAGGTCAAACTAGGTCAGTCTAAATAAGTTTTATTTTGATAAATGTTATGTACTATTTATAATTCCTATTATTGATCAATTCAATAGATTACTAGAATTGCATCACATGTTTTGTTGTGCAGGGCCTTTGGAAGGGGGAGATGCCTTTGCACTTCTTGTTTTCCATTATTTTTCTCTCTTTTTTCTTGTCAGAAAATTTCTGGGCCATGTGCATTGACTGAAAATGCAGTGTCTGTTCAAGAAGCTTCTCACAGGCCTGTAGGGTTCGGCCATTACCTGTGTGTAAAAATGTACACGGCATATAATGATGCAAGGGATGCATAATCTACAAGATATAAGCCCTTTCTGGCTGAAGAAATTCAGAAGAAAACAGTGGGAGCTTTTTATGAGCAATGTATTTTAGGTATAAAAATAATCTGAATAATTAGAGGGAAATGGTACGAGGAAGAAGACATGGAAGAAGACATGAAGAATGGAAACCTCGCGATGCCATGAAATTACAGACTAGCAAGAGCATCAGCATTTATTTAATGCCTGCATTATACACATTTCCTCTAATAGGATGGAAAATGTATAGGCCATTTTCCTGGAAGAAATCAGAAAAAACAAGGGAAGATTATCGAGAAATGAATTTTTGGAAGAAAAAGAGTCGTCAAAGAATTAGAGCTTGGATTAAAATCAGTATTCAACTCTTGTTTCGATCTGTATAATATTTTTGGATGGAGATTCGGAATATCATTGTGTCTTTTAATGGATTTGATCATCCTGGGATGGGTATCTGAAGGTGTAGACATTGGAATGTAGTCATTATTCTGTTTATTTCCATATCTATATCATTTTTGGATAGAGATTCAGTTTATTCATTATTTTGTACAGCATTAACCCGGGGGGGGGGGGGGGGGGGGGGGGGGGGAGGGGGGTGGCAGTCATTATTTATTCCTTTTTGCACGCATGACCACAGGTTTTTCAAAACCATCCTAAACAAGTTTTAAGCAGTGGTCAAAATCACCCCTTTTTGAGTATTTTCAAGCCTCTTCTCAAGAATGATATTCTGTAAATGAGTTTAACCTCCTCAAACATATACCCCTAACAAGGTCTGTGCCTCTTTCTTGTTTGAGGCTACACAAAGTCTAGACTAGGAGTGAGGAAAAGTATACCTTAAATGCGAGTTAACATACTCCAGAAAATTTACACTTTTTCTTGATTTTTTGGCCATTTTTGGCACCCTGAATGCATCAAGTGCCTTAACCAGCAAAAACTACCCTTTTGACACGTTTTTCTGGTTGTACATGTGTCCAGCAGTGTATTGACTGCCCCTTTCCCTTCCCCCACCCCCACCCAACATTAACCTCCCTCTGGTGAATATTTAAGTGATATACAGCGGGGGGGGGGGGGGGGGGGGGGGGGGCTGTTCGTAAAGAACGACTTCAATATGAAATGCCAAATGGGATGGCCAAAATTTTCCTGACATTTGAATTTTAAAAGAGTGTGACTGCATTTCCCATAACCTCAATTAAATTGTGCCAAAAAATATACTTCACACTAAAACAGTTTTTAAACAATAGTATTGTTAATCTACCTCTGTCTATTTCACCTTTAGCTGATGTGATTTATACTGATTGAGAATCCCATTTGGCTTGCCATATTCAAGTTATTAATAAAGTCTTTCATAACTTTACGAACAGCTTTGTGAAACGCACCCCTGGTTGGATTATCATCAGTATTCTCCTTCTGTCCAAATCCATGAATCCATATATTATTTTTGGAATAGAAAGTTGGCATATTTATTGTATCATACATCATGAGGGTCCCCTGGGATAGGTTTCGAGGGTGGATTAAAATAAAAATTCACCTTCCGTCTCTATCTGTACGGTATTTTTAATAGAGATTCAGTATGTTTATTGTGTCTTGCTGGTATTGGAGTCCCCTGGGAGAAATATTTGGCGGATATTCCTGCGGTTGCCGCATGGATTCGGATTCGTTTGAAAACAGAATTTAGGGAGGAATAAGTTTGCCCGGGGCGAGACAGGAACCAGAGCGAGATACATCGTGTGTAACAGTATACTAAGTATTAGATTCCAAGACATCAATTTGCATGATGAATTTGGAATTGAGAAAATGGAGAGAGAGAGAGAGAGAGAGAGAGATAAAGTATAAAGAGAGAGATAAAGGGAGAGAGAGAGAGAGAACATGAGAGAAGACTGGACAGTAAAAAGGAGAGAAGAGTGGAAAGTAGGGGATAAGAAGGTAAGAGAAAGAGAGAAGGAAGGAGAGAGATTCTCAGATTTCACTTTGCATGATGAATTTGGAATTGAGAAACTGGAGGGAGAGAGAGAGAGAGAGAGAGAACATGAGAGAAGACTGGACAGTAAAAGGGAGAGAAGAGTGGAAAGTAGGGGATAAGAAGGTAAGAGAAAGAGGGAAGGAAGGAGAGAGATTCTCAGATTTCAATTTGCATGATGAATTTGGAATTAAGAAACTGGAGAGAGAGAGAGAATGTGAGGGAAGACTGGACAGTAAAAGGGAGAG
>CM057169.1:4136990-4177486 GCA_029962745.1 Echinometra lucunter | reverse complement strand
AGACTGGAGAGTAAAAGGGAGAGAAGAGTGGAAAGTAGGGGATAAGAAGGTAAGAGAAAGAGAGAAGGAAGAAGAGAGATTCTCAGACTTCACTTTGCATGATGAATTTGGAATTGAGAAACTGGAGAGAGAGAACGTGAGAGAAGACTGGACAGTAAAAGGGAGAGAAGAGGAGATAGAGTGGAAAGTAGGGGATAAGAGGGTAAGAGAAGAGAGAGAAGGAAAGAGAGAGATTCTCAGACTTCACTTTGCATGATGAATTTGGAATTGAGAAACTGGAGAGAGAAAGAGAGAGAAAGAATGTGAAGGAAGACTGGACAGTAAAAGGGAGAGAAGAGTGGAAAGTACAGGATAAGAAGGTAAGAGAAAGAGAGAAGGAGGGAGAGGGAGAGAGATTCTAAGACTTCACTTTGCATGATGAATTCAGAGGGATTGAAATGGAGATGATGGAGAGAAGGAATGTAGAGAAAGGGGGAAAGGAAAGAAAGAAGGATTCTTGAATGGAAAATAGTCTTTGAGAGTTTCAGGAAGAGAAGATTAGAGGAGATCAAAACAGAGAAGGGAATATATAGAGAGAGATAAGGAGGGAATGAAGGAGAGAGAAAAATATAACAGAAATAATCAGAAAAAGAAAATGGAAAAGGAAAGAAGAAAAGAAGGAGAAAAATATAGAAGCAAAATGGTATAGCATGGAGAAAGAAAATAGAGGAGAAATGGGAAAGGAAAAACTTGATGGAGAGAGAAGGAAAATAAGGAGGTCATTGGAGAGAAAGATATGACTTTGAAATAGAGTGATGAATAATTTAGATCTGTAAAAGGGAGAAAGGGAAAGGGAGAAAGGAGATTGTTGGGGGGGGGGGGGAGAAGGACGAGAGAGGCTTAGAGAAAGTTAGATTGGGAGTCATTAGAAAAAAATGATAGTAATGAATTGATGAATGAATTAAGAACTCAGAAGGAATGGGAAAGAAAACAAGAGGAAAAAGTGGTTTAGATTTCTAAGCGGGAAATTGATTGTAGAGTGGAGGAAAGACACACATATGGAAGATGAAATTGGATCAGGAAAAGGAAGAAGGGAAAATAGAGAAGAAGAGAACAAGCGAGAGAAGAACGTTCGAGGGGCTAGTGAAAGCAGGAAATGCCAGGAGATATTTATGGATTAGGTTGTATGCATTTATTTATCTGGGTTGCATCTTCGCTGGGTGTATGTGTGCATACCTATGAGTGCTTTAATACTGGGTCGGGTTGGGCAAAGTAAGCGCTGTGATCCAATAAGCTTGCAAGAAGACAGATGTATGCACATCATATTTAATGCCATGTCTAAGCCCTGAAATCAGTCAGCACAGATATGTGTGTGGATATGATTTATGTGAAATATAGAGAATATTGCTCATTATGAATTGTCCTGAAGACATTTTCTAGTAGGTTGAAAGAAAAGTGTGCTTTCACTACCTCTCTTACTATTATTTATTTCTTTGTTTCTAACACTTCATATGCTTTATCATATTCAAGATGACTTAAAGGAAAAATCAGGAAAATTTGAGTTTTGATAAGCAAGAAAATTACAAATATTTTGTGAATGAAGTAAAGATATAAAAGTCTTCTAACTGTCCAATACCTTGGCTTCTAAATCCATGTAGTGAATTGGAATATACTTTTAGGAATAAGCATAAGGTAGACCTATTTCTTGTTGGCATGTCAAATGAAAATGATTTTGCTTCAAGCTTTTGTGGAGATGTACTTTTTCTGAGAGAAGTTCTTATTCTATTGAATAGTATTACAGATTTTTAAAATCATCTTCAAACTCTTTTCTTTCTTTTGTTGTTGTTTAGTTTCCGTTGGTGTGAATGCACAGCTACAAATGTAGACAAGACCTTTAGCTATATGTAGAGAGTGACACCTTCATTCTCAAATTTCATATTTATGGGGATAGCAAATTGGCAATACTTATTTTCTTTTTACTAGTCTGGTACATGTTTGTTTTGTTAGATGGCAGTACAAATATGTCAGATACTAATCTATCACGTGGAATACCTTTACATTTTTATAGAATTACAAACTTGTCAGTTACCTATCTATTACATCCTTTTTCCGTACAGTTGACTTTGGTGTGAGCGCACAGCTAGACAAGACCATCGGCAGGAGAAATACCTTCATCGGCACACCGTACTGGATGGCACCAGAGGTGATCGCATGCGACGAGAACCCAGATGCTACATACGACAATAAGAGTGACTTGTGGTCACTTGGTATCACAGCTCTAGAGATGGCTGAGGGACAACCACGTAAGATGATGAAACATTTTATTTTCAGTATATAAATAGGATGCATGTCACACATGTACAGAGGGAGCAAATTCCTTTAATTAAATTTACGCTATATATATTTTATTTTCTTCTTTGTAATACCTTAACAATTTACTAATTACCTGCCCTTAACATTAGTTTTTGTAATACTTTTCAAATAGTTCTGTTTGAAATTTATAATCATTTTTCCTTTGCTTATTTTTACTTTGTAAAGCGCATAGAGAAACTTTTTTGTTTATTACGCGCTTCATAAATCAATCTTTATTATCAGTATTATTAGTACATGCTCCCTATTCTGTATATCATGCAGTCCAATTGTAAAGTATTTGGGTGGATAACAACTCAAACAAATTTCTTAAATTGTATACAGTTCACACACTCTTTCTAAATCTGAATTAATATATGAAGATGTTGTTTGATGAAAAAAAAAGAAATCATCAGTATGTGTATTCCAAATGAACCTCGTTGCCTTTGTAATGATGAAGCCACATTAGAAAATGGAAGAAACAAATAAAGAGAAACCTAGCTTAAAATTGGAATGTGTTTGAACAGATATTTAAATGAGGACTGATAGCAAGCTGAAGGATGTTAGTGCTGGAAGTAAACTCCAGCGCTGTATAATCCCTCTGTGATCATATAATAGCACTCTTCGTTGTTCCCGAGGAATCCCAAGAAACAGCTCTGTGTGATATCCATTTCATAAGAGCATGCTTCCTCATCCAAAGAAACCTCTAGCTAACCCAGTCTGTTTTACACAGAACATTTTCAACCTTAAGAAATAATCCTCGGTCAGTAATATAATTGTAGGTTGTAATATGTTAACTGAATTGTTCTTTACAGCTCTGTGTGACATGCATCCTATGAGAGCACTCTTCCTCATCCCAAGGAACCCTAGACCAAAGCTGAAATCAAAGAAATGGTAAGCTACCAGAAATAATAATATTATAATTAGTATTATTTGGATACATAAAAATCTCTTAAGAGATACATTGGAATAGATGTTTGGTGATATTCAAATTTTGACAAAGCTACAACGATAAGTACTAAAGCTTTCAGAAATTTTGTAATACCAGGTACTACTTTCAGGCAAAGGTAAAAAGTGGTAAGTCTAGGTCAGTGCCTTTCTCAAGGATGTCATTTCTGTTGATGGAATTAATGCATTCTTTGTGTGATTTTGAAAGTGACATTAAACATGAGTTCATGACATCCCTATATGTAGAAAGCAGATATCCTTGCAGATTCTTACAATGACAACTGAAATGATCATGGCCACAAATTATTGAATGTATTTCTTTTGATATTTCCACTTTGGAAAAAATTGTGCCATTGTATGAAATAAAGAAAAATTGCTTTTGTGTAGGAACAACGTCCTATTCTTCTTCATAGTAAACAGGAAGTGATTTCTGCTTTTATTTCAGGAGCAAAAAGTTCATGGACTTTGTTGACAAGTGTTTGATCAAGAACTACCAACAGAGACCTGATACCAACCAGCTGCTGAAACATTCTTTCATCAAAGACCTTCCTAATGAAAGGCAGGTCAGAATTCAACTCAAGGATCACATAGACAGGACCAGGAAGAAGAGGGGTAAGTGAAAGGGGTGCAAAGACCAGTAGGAGGGGTGTAAATGTAACTGGTGGTAGTATAAGTGATGATGATGATCATGTTGCTAGTAGCTCCTAAAAGATTCCTTTATCAAAGACCTTCCTAATGAAAGTTAGTCAGAACTCAGGTCAAGGATCACATAGACAGAATCATGATTAAGAGGGGTAAGTGAGAGGGGTGCAAAGACCAGTAGGAGGGATGTGCATGTTTGTGTTGGTGATAGTAGTAATGGTCATGGTGGTGGTGGTGATGATTATGATGATGGCAATGATGATGGGGATGATGATTATGATGAGGAGGAGGATTGTAATGATGATTAAGATGATGAGGAGGAGGAGGAGGATTATAATGATGATTAAGATGAGGAGGAGGAGGAGAAGGATTGTAATGATGATTAAGATGATGATTGTGATCATTTTCCTGGAATAAAAAGGGAATGGGGGATGTTTAATAATTGCATTCAGCAACTTCACTGAAATACATGTAAATATTTTGAAAATATTAGCAAGGAAGTTATTGAATGTGATACAAATTTCTACAAAGGGTTAGCGTCATGGTCTGGTGGTTCTGACTCTCGTCTTTCAATCAGAGGGTCGTGGGTTCGAATCCCAGCCATGGCGTTAATTTCCTTCAGCAAGAAATTCATCCACATCGTGCTGCACTCAACCCAGGTGAGGTGAATGGGTACCTGGCAGGAATTCATTCCTTGAAGTACTTGCGCACTGTAAAAGGCTGCCGGGCTAAAGCTGGGGTAATAATATCCAAGTCCTTTGGAAGCGCATAGAGACATTATATCATAATGTGATATGCGCTATACAAGAACTATATATTATTATTACAGTATTTGATCTGTCTAGATGAGTGTCCACCTCTGCAAATAATGATAGCATTAAGGTTTTGCATTATACTTTATCTTTTTTTTCAGTTGAGGATCTTAGTACTGACTATGAATACAACAGCAATGACAGTGAAGAGGAACCAGAAATAGAAGATGAAGGTGAACCGAGGTAAGATGATAGAGTGGTTGGTGCCACACTGTGAATACAGTGGTAGGCGCCACACTATGGATACAGTGGTAGGTGCCACACTGTGAAAACAGTGGTAGGTGCCACACTGTGGATACAGTGGTAGGTACCACACTGTGGATACAGTGGTAGGTGCCACACTATATACAGTGGTAGGTGCCATACTGTGAATACAGTGGTAGATGCCACACTATGGATACAGTGGTTGGTGCCACACTGTATATACGGTGGTAGGTACCCCACTGTGAATTCAGTGGTAGGTGCCACATTGTAAATACAGTGGTGCCTGTCACACGTAGAGGTGGTGTGGCTCAGTGGATAAGTCTCCGGACTTTGAACCACAAGATCCGGGGTTCGAATCCCTGCCGCGGCACTAATGTCCTTTGGCAAGACATAAATCTACATTTGCCACGTCTTTTGGATGGTGATGTTAAAGGTCGGTCCCAGACGTTTTATAATAATCATATTTGATTGATACACTTCTGTAAAAACCCAATTCAACAACAAACAACAACACTGTGGATACAGTGGTTGGTGCCACACTGTGAATACCATGTGTGATATCCAGAGAATGGCAAATCCGCGTGATAGGGGACCAGACAAGCGTGCCTTGTTCATTTGTGTGCAAGCAAATGTAGCCCAGCGTACCCCCTTGTACTGTGGAACAGACATGTAATTTGAAAGGCACACAAAGAATTAGGTAAAGAATACTATTAGGATGGAACAGAATGGTGAAGAGTTAAACTGTGCCAGTAATGCAGAATGATGTAAGAGAACAAAAAGAATTGTTCTGATAATCTTTTTAGATGACTTTTTCTGGCATATTTTATAATTGTTTCATTCTTCTTGGTTTCTGTCCATCCATAGTTCCATCCTGCCTGGTCCCAGCGAGTCCACTCTCCGCAGGAACTTCCTCCGCCTTCAGCAGCAGCAGCAGGAGGAGGGCGGCGGCAGAAGACGACTGGAGGACGGTCCCTCCAAGTACCAGCCCCCTGATGCACTCCGCCCTATCCCCAGCAGAGCCAGCCAGCCCCCTCTACCACCCACCCCCTCCCAAAGAGAACAGGCCAAGGCACAGGCTAGGCTGAGTCAAGCCGTTGGTAAGTCCTGTCTTCACGCAAGACAAATACCAAGTCAAAGCTTTCAGTATGTCTCATCGTCTTTATACAAACATGGTCGAAGCCTCTGTTAGGTTTCCCCTTTTTGGGACCCTAGTCGTTTAACTCTAATTCCATTTGTGAAAGTTTTGTAAAGCTGTAAAGATTTTTGCAAATGATTTCCATATGTCTTTAGCTATTTCTGTAGAAAATGTAGCTCATTGGCACCCATATACCCCATATATTTCACACAGATTCAGATCACTTGATGCACAATCGCATATCAAGTGCACAGTGGTATTGTGATACATTACACAGTACAGTCATCAGCGCCTCATTTTTTTTCTTTTGCAGTATTGTTAAGCCAGCTTTTTAGCCACATGCTAGTTAGGACACATGCTAAAATGGAAACATCTTTCCAAGTATAATGGACTTTAAAGCAATCTTGAGTTCTGGTTGGAAAGCAAGCGTTCACAGATACAAACTAAACTTTGATACAAACACTGAATATCTTCGATTCATATCTGTCCCCCACCCCCCCCCCTTCCCTCCAGGGGGGAAAAAATGTTTGAAACTATGAAGAGTTGCTTCTAGAACTCAGGATTAGCTTCATCGTCTTCAAGGCTTATTCAGATATCCAGCGGCTACTCACATTTTTCATTTATACATAGCCTCTTATGATAATGAGATGCACAGTAATGCACATTAACCCATTCATGACAGAGGTCCACATTTTGTGGTTTGGCCTAATATCTTTTGATGCAAAGCCCTAAAAATCATACCAAATACATGAGCAGAAAGAGCAAAAAATTCTCACGTACTGTGCCCATTTTGGTTGCGTCAATATTTGTTGTTTGATGCTGAAAATTCTTTAAAGGAAAATAAGCATTAAAATCCTTAAATTGGCAATGTGATAGAAAGTTTAAAATCACCGTTTTTCCCTGCAAATTGGCAACTTTTTGACTTCTCATCATAATTTCTGTCAATTTATATTCATTTCTGATACATGACGTTTTATAAATAAAATGTAGCAATAAAATAAAAATGTTGGTGTTGCCAATTTGAAGAATGAAAGCTGATCAAATTAGGCTTTAAATAATTCCTGTCACGAATGGGATAATAGTTCACGCTCAAATAAAAGAGAGTTTTGCCAACATTTGGGCAGACAATCTCGTGACGTCGTATTCTGTGCTAATTTTATAAGAATTTGATTGGTCCACCACATCTTTTTGTCATCAAGAGGCGAAAGAGATGCATTTTGCCTGGGTGCTGCCTTCTTTTTATTCGCAGCCTCATATACCATTTATTTACACTCAGAAGAACTGTGGAGGTTTGCCGCTTCATATCTGAACAAGCCCTAAGAGAATTTATCAGCCTAGGTTTAGAAATCTTCATGCTTATGACTTAGTTTCTTCAGACATTTAAATTTATAGTTTAGATTGTTGATTAGATGTACCATCCATGTAGAGTGTAGATCTTGCAAAGTTTTTGTTTCTTTTCCTTGTGCAGTCATAGATTGCATTGTGTGGGTTGTTTTTTTCTGTTCCTTACTTGCATGGCAATTCAATGTTTGTGTCTTTCTGTATTTTTGTGTGTGCCCCCTCCTTTCCCCCTCCCCTCTTCTCCCCCCTCCCCCTCCCCCCTCTGTACCCCCTTCTTACCCCCACCACTGAACCCTTCAGAGGGCTATACACCCCCTACTACCCCTAAGATGGCGGTGAGGGGGCAAGTAGCCAAACCTCAGGCTGTAGTATTGAACGACATGGGTAAGTTGTGGGGGCCCTCAAAGGGAGGCGTGAAATTTTTTTGCCATCAAAATTTCATCCATATAGGGTGTTGTACAGTAATGGGGTACTTTGAGTTTGTGTGGCCTCTGAACTTAGATGCATTAACAAAGTCTGCTGTGTTTTACATCTATTTTCATGGAAAACTATCATTCTCTGACATGTTTGATAGATAATGCTTCTGGAGATTTTTTTTTCCCCCAATATCAGACACACACACATTCATGCTTTACGCATGGTAAAATTTGGCCTATGAAATTGTCAAAAGACAGTCAGATACATTTATATAATTATACATCTGTTTTGATGCAGTACTTTGGATCTTGCATCCTTCTTCCATTCAAGCTTTGGTAATTCTGTCAGCAACAGGAAAAATTTATCATTTTTGCGAAGTATTATGTATATTACATCAGAAAAATTGAATTGATATCATGTATGATTAATATCCATGGCAATGCCAAACTCCTTCAGGGGCAGACTTCAAAATGATTTTTAAGCTGAAACATCGAGCTTGAGTACCCCATTACGTTGGACATATCCATTGACATATACTTTTAATCATCAATTTTTATTTGCACTTAACATGCACATCTTTATAATTGCTCTTAACATTAGCTACATATCCATCATCATTATAATGATGATTACATAATACATACATCAAAGCTTTGGTATTGCCCTTGTGCTGTTTCCGTTGCGCTATTTCCGTCATGGCTGTGAAAGTCCATTTTCAGCTTCTTCAATCCATTTGGCATTAGTTATGGCAGAAAATATACTGCTGGAAAATTGCATTCATACTAATTTATCTCTGGCATGCATGCATTATTCTTATACATGTACACATTAGTGTTCATCGCAAATATGCTATTACTGAAAGATGATTGATAAGTACTGGAGAATTGGAGAATGTACCGCCCTCTAAATTTCGAACTGGGCTGCTACTCTAAACTAGATCTTAAAATTGTTTCATTCATAAGCCAGCACACTAAGGAAAGCTTTGCGGAATTTGAAGGAAATAAAGATTGATTCAAATAATAAAATGAATAACTATTAATTAAGAGAATGGGAACCAAGTCAAAGAGATAGAAGCATGTTTAATGAATACATTATTGCTAAATACTTTACAAGGCAATATTTGTCATTCTTGAGGACACATGAATATCAACATAATCATTCTCATTCCAATCTTTCAGAGACTATACAATCTTTATCAAGTTAAATCTGGCTTATCACACAGGGGATTTAAAAACCTCTTCACATCAATTCAAACCCACCCCAAAACATGGGATTAGAAAAACCTCTTTTTACATGAAACATATCTGCTATCCATCATGCATGCATGCATGTAAATCCCTCATTCCTATTTGTGTTGTTTATTTGTACTTGTATACAGCCTTTCACAGTGTGTGGCTGCTTTATTCAAAACCTTTTTTTTTGCTGTGCTCTAATTCAAAATCAGAACTGCCAATTAGTAGGATTTTATCTTATTTAGTAGGATTTTTAAGGGGAATATGACAATGAATAGGATTTTTCCCATTGAAATAGGATTTTTGAAACTTGTAAGAATGATTCTTTATACTGTTGGATGTTTCAAAATTTGAAACAAATAGGATTTTGGGCTTGAAAATAGGATAAAAAGAAATAAAGAATAGGATTTTTTCCCAATTGGGGTTGGCAGCTCTGCAAAATGTTTTGTCTGGGTCAGAACCAGCCACAGGATTTCTGTTTGCTATTTGAATTTCTTTCTAATGGTTTTGTTTGTTTGTTTGTTTGTTTGTTTTTACAGCATAATTCCTGTTTGATTCTGGCTTAACACATTCTGATTATTTCTAATACCTATTTACTGTCATACTCGAGCCATCCATTGTGTGATTTGGTTCAAACTATTACTTGAAATTTCGTCAACTAGACTTTTAAAGAAATATTTTTTGTGCTTTTAAGAATTCATTAATGGAACTCCATTGTTATTCATTTATTTAAGTAAGTGAAACTGGATGGTGAATTCATTGAGAAAACCCAAACAAACTGATTACAGATTTGGAATTTGGTTCTCATTTATAATGTTAGTATGGACATGTGCATCTGTATTCTTAATCTACATGGCCATTCCGCTGTAGTTGTTCTTATTTATTCAGCTTGAAATCATTATTTTATCAGACTCATACCATTTTGAAAGAACTTTTTTGATAAGATATGCAAATCTAGAATAGACTCTGAGCTCTGAACATTTCAGCTATGACTTTTAAACATCATCTAGCAACTGTGTTATTTTGTTTCAAGTGTTCCTTTTAAACTCTATACATTGATTACCACCAATGTGACATACAATTTTATTGATTGAAGTGCATCATTTTGAAAACAAAGCTTCGACCTCGATTATGGTCATTGGCCTAAGTTGTAAGAGTTTTGCTTTCATTGAATTAATCATATGATTGTGCTTTAACATGAATGATGTCCTTGCTGTCTTGCAGAAGTACTTTCCTTTTAACAAAGGCATATTAAGATACTTGGATTGTTATTTGTCTTCTACTTCCTGGGGGAATTTTATGCATTGTCATCCCATAGCAGTAAAGTGTGTCCTTTTAAAGTGATTACACAATGGTAAATTTTTTTTTGATATATGATCGAGAATAGAATTCTAAGAAGAATAACATTAAAAACTTGATGATTTTCAATCGAAATCAATGCATTTTGGCTAATTTTCTCATAAAAAGTCATGAGTTGACCAAAAAAATTTGAGTATGAGGTATGACGTAAAAGTGGGTACCCAGCTTCGCGCATTGCAGTTATGCTACGCGCTAGACTGTACAATATGTATTATACCTTGCGCGCATTTTACTAGAATTGCGCGACAAGGTACCCACTTTGACATCATTTTGACGTCAAAGTGGGTACCCAGTTGAAACTGGGTTACAGCTGAGGGGTCAAAAATATCCTGAAATTTTACCACATTTGGGGGTTTCCTTGGCAACACGACTTTTTAAAAAGCTTTAGGCAGATGATTTTCTGCTAATGAAATCATGCTCTTTTAAATGAACTAACATTGTTTCAGCATTGGGTACCCCCTTTAAGGCTTGTTCAGATATGGCGCGACATACCCCCGCAACAAATCCCCGCAACATTTTTAGTGTTGATATGGTGCAACAAACCACTCCATTTATGTGAATGAATGCACATTAACATGTCAACTCTCAAATGAAAAAGAGTTTTGTCAAAAGTTGCAGAGATAAACTCATGACAACATATTTTGCACTAACTTTTTAAAAGTTTGATTGGTCCACAGCTTCTTGCATCCAGGCGACCCAAAAAATGTCTCCTACATCGGCGACTTTTTTTTTTTGGCCGCTCGTATCCCACAGAAATGTTGCGGTGATTTGTCGCGGGTTTGTTGCGCCATATCTTAACAAGCCTTTAGTGACACTTTTCCACTTTTTTTAAGATCCAAAATGCCATGAATTACACATTATTCATGAACAACAAAGAGAACAAAATTCATTTAAAAGTCCACGTTCATTGCAGTATTTTGTGGTATTTTCCAAAATGAATTAAGGCATGACAGAAGATGCAAGATTTATTTATGCATATGGACATAAAGGCTGTAATTCTTAACTATTTATATTAATAATTGTAACTGCAATTACATTAAATCTTATCTGCCTTTAATGAAGACTGTGGTCAGCTAATATGTTTAGCACAATGCTAGTTTGTTAGAACCTCTTGCTCAAAAACTGTGATTTCTGATATCTTGAGGGCTGGCATGATGTGCAAGCATGGTTGCATGGTCATTGAATAAACATTGCTTGATTTTTATTGAGATGCGATTGAGATATGTAAATAATTCAAACTTACATGTAAGCCACGTTTTTATTCCTAACACACTGATATCTGCCGACTAACAGTGACTTAAATATGTAAATACAACAAGCAGAAATGAATAGGTGTTTGGTACTGCAAAATCAGAAAATGGTATTGATCACAGACATACTTAAGCTTTTTGACATGCACTCATCAGAGTAAAATTGCATGAATGAACAGAAAGCCGAAAATCAAAACAATATACAGGGTGGCCCCAAAAGAACGGAACACCTGTGATCCTTAATTTCAGCGAGATGAATGACGTAAGGAGAGAATTATTTACTACATTCAAAAGAAAATGTATTTTCCAGTAAATTTGACACCAGGATCATCCATTTTGGCTCGCGCGTCTGGATGTTAGGGCTCATTTTGTGAGACAATGTAATTATCAAAATTCACTACTTTAGAGCCCTAACATCTGAATGCATAAGTCAGAATTAATGATTTTGGTGTCATTTTCAAGGAAAAGAAATTCTCTTCCGAACCAAATGAACAATTATCACATTATGTCATTGAAATTATGCATTGCAGGTGTTTTGTTCTTTTTAGGCCACCCTGTATAGACAGAAATGAGGGAACAACATTGTTTTGATTTCGCCTTTCTGTCATTCATGTGATATTAATACTCTGATGATTGCATGTCGAAAAGCTTAAGTATATCTGTGTTCAGTGCTAATTTCCAACAAGCAGAATATCTTGTACGACTTAAAAACTAACCACATATTGATAAATGTATGCATGTTTATTTGCCTAATGTACCTAATGAGACTGGTACCTTGTTCCCATCTCTCTTCTGATCCACAGCCCAGAAGCCACAGGTTGCACAGTACAGCGATGGGAAGAAAGCGTCAACCAGACCAGCCAGTTTCCAAGCCAGGAATCCCATGGTGAGAAGCGATCTTGCTCAATTTTTTTTATGCATTCTTTCAAATTTTTGGATGTGAAAACTTGAAATTATGGGAAATTATTCGTGCTTTAGAATTGAAGTTACTTTCAACCAAGACCCCAGAATGCTTTGAAACTTAATTTTTTAAAAATTTGACTTATTTGTATAAAAAAGGAAATTTGGATTAACACTTGAAAATGTAATAATTTGTTAATAGTTCTAAACCAACTTTGAAAGCAATTCTTTATTGAAGGGAACAAAATAAAAAGAAAGACTTCATATTGTAAAAGGTTTATAAGTGTAGCTTCTTTTGTAGAAATTATAATGAAATGGATCAAAGCACTGGAATATTTGCATTTAGTACTTCTTTTTATAAGCATTAGTGATTATAAACAATTATAATGAATGTGAGGTAATATTTTAGACTTCTAGGTTGACTCATGAATTCATGTAATAATCCCTATGGTTACAGAACTTGTTTTGAAATCTTAATGCATAGAATCCATTTACATAGTGAGTTTTAAAAAATCTAATATTAAGGGAAAAGTCTGTAGAAAGCTTTGAGGAAAGGGAATTAACACTGGATGATAAGAGTTATTGAGTGATATAGCGCTCTAGGATTATTAACATTATTCTTTATTATTTAAAGAAGTAAAAGTACTTTTAGAATTTAAAACATAAGACATTATACTGAAAATTATGAAGACATTGGGAAATGATTTGTGAGATTTGAATGATTGTCATACGCACCACTGTTGTGTGTTACAAGCATTGTACATCATACTCAGTACATTGCATGAAAGTCTCTCCGGAGACGTGTACGTTCAGCTCCATACAATGGCTACTAAATTCTGATCTTCGATGTTCAATGTGACTTTTTGTTTACATGTATCCTGCCCGGCTTCTACTCGTCACGTGTGTAGGAGGTAGATAAATGTCATTGGTTTGGAAGCTTTTTTGATCCACGGCAGTTTTTTCTTTTGCTATTATCACTTTTCTTTGCTCCATTGTATAATAAATCACATTTGCAGTGCCTTCTTTTATTGTTTTTTTCTTCTTTTTTTTTTTGTAAATCATTATGGTCATTTTGCACTTCATCATATCAGGGAGTGATTCAGCATCAGAAAATCATTTTAAAAAATTCACCATATTTTTTCTGTTTTTGATGCAAAATATCAAGTTTCTTTCCAAATTCAACTTTGCAGAAATGTCTAAGAATCACTATTAAATTCTGTAGAACATGAAACTTTTGTGAAGAAGCTTTAATAGAATGCAAGATGTAATTGAATTCAAAGTAAGCCAATCATATTAAAGCTTTCTGGTGAACTGGTTAGCTGTTTTCCGATTGGTGGAGGTTAAAAGTTGAATTCACCTATAACCTTTTTTTTTTGCAAAGGAATATATAAAAACTTGTGCCTCTTTCCATAGCAAGACACTTGTTAAAATATTAAAAAATTAAAAGCTACCTAGACACGTCTTAATGCTTTTCTGCCAACATTATCTCAAATATTTTGAAAACTCATTTTGAAACATGACGGCAGGCCAATTACTCCCTGACCCTTTTTGTATCTACTATCAAAGCACATGTGGTGTATATCCGGGATTGTGTGTAATTTTTGGCATCATTTCTTTTTATAAATTTGTTTCTGACATATCCTCAAAGTGTGTTGTGTCTTCTCTGCTGAAGTATGGTTTTATCACAGGCTAACGGCACCAAAGGGTTTTTTTTCCGTCATGAGAATGGTCACAAACATTTTAAATTAACCGTCAACATAACCCATCATATTTTGCGATGTGCTAACCCATTCAATACAGTTTGATTTTAATATAGTTCTGGATTTTCCCATGGATGCCACCCCAAGATATCAGATACTTTGTGCACAAAGGGTTGACATTGCAACGTCCTCCTGTAAAATGTGATTACAATTTGATCACTAGTTCAATGAGATATAGAATTGCGTGGAACAGGTTTCAAAATGTTTGTGACCATGCATATAATTTTCCAACCACAGGTTTCTTCATTCAAATAAAAACTTCATCAAAAGCCACTTTACTGATTGTTGAAATAGAGATTTTGTCTCTCTTGCCCTAATATTCACATTTTCTGTCAAGATTCATCAATTATTTTTCCATTATATTGCAATTTGATAATCCATGACTATGTACACTTGATCATATCCACTTGTAGGAAATATCTTTCATTGCAAGATCTTAAGAATTAAGACTCTACTTATGATCAGTACCAGCTACCAGATTTTCTTGTGAAAAATATTGTGGAATTGCAATTCATTGTAATGATGATGATAATCTTAAATGGGTGTGCTTGCCTTGTAAGATGAGTATATCTTATTTTTGTCAGATTGAAATGTATTTGCAATGCGCTTGATATATATTTCTCATGTTATAAATGCCAAAAACTATTGGTGGGAAATAAAGCATGGTATTGATATGTGGTGAGCACCTTACCAAGATATCCGGTGAAGTTTGAAGCTTATTTTGGATGCATCTGGTTTTTCCATAAATGCATGCAATATCGCGGACGCTTGGGGGTATTTTAGAGGTTGTTGGATTCTTTGTGGAGTGATTTTTTTTTTGTCTATCTTACTCTCTCTCTCTCTCTCTCTCTCTCTCTCTCTCTCTCACTCATTCTCTCTCTCTCCCCTTCCCCTTGCTATCCTCTTACTCTATTTCACTCTTGTTCTCTTCTCCATCCTTTTTTCTCTTTCCCCCTCTCTCTCTCTCTCTATTTCTTTCTATCCCTCTTTATTCCTCTCTTTCTCCGCTCTTTTTCTTTTCTATTCTTTCAACACATTTTTATCTGTACATTTTGGGAAAAGCGTTAATTTCATTCCTCCCTTTTTTTTTTTTTTTTGCATCTGCCCTGTTCTTTTTCCTCCACACTCCCATGTCCTTTCCTTAAAGATATACATCAAGCTCTTGTTTTTGTTGTTGTTGTTGTTGAATTGGGTTTTTACAGACGCGTATCAGTCAGATATGATTATTTACGTCTGGGACCGACCTTTTACGTCATGATCCGAAAGATGTGACTCAGACTCGTACCTGGTCATGCAAGTACAAAGGTCGATTAGGAAGGGAGGGGATAGCATGGTATGGTACAGTTTTACTTGGTTGGAGTGAAAAGTGACAATAATTCTTCCACAATCATATCATTTCCATGAAATTCCATTTCATTTTTTATTTCAAAGTGTTGAGAAATCATATGGGATCAGTGTGCTTTGTTTCAATTTGGGGCTTTTGTGTACAAGTACACATGAAAAGCAAAACATGTTGCACTGTGCTACATTCTTCCATCATGTGAATATATTAATTTGCATATTCATTTGCATATTCATTGTTTTCCAATAAATCATACTTTTATCATTTCTGATGTTAACTCTTCATGATGGCATTGTTACGGAAAATTACTTGAATTCATGGTTTTTAGTTTGTTATGAGAATTGTCCAATGTAATTTCAGCAAGCAGCATTCTTTTCTGGAATTGATTTTTTTTTTTTTTCTAACGAAGGAAAGAAATAATTTTGCATTCTTGGAGAGAGAGGGGAGAATATGCACCTTTTCAAACCAATTTCTTTCTCATTTGATTTTATTTACTGTTCACAACAGATACATTTTCTCATTGTGTATGTATTTTTAAATCACAAGGATCTATGCACTTTCTGTCTGTTTAATTCATGATATTGTAGAAGAAGTCACACTAGGAAAATGTACTTGTCTCTGTCTTAGAGCAAAAAGAAATATGCTACATAGGGTATCATATGATTATTAAAACAAATTAATTAATAAATTATTAATATAGATGCAAGTCAGTGTTGTTGTTGTTGTTGTTGTCTTAGACTGTATAGCTGGGAGGGGGGGTAGAGGAAAAGGGAAGAGAGAGAAAACAAAATCAACCACCCAGCTAAAGCAAATTCAAAACCTACCAAAACTGTCCTTAAAATCCTTTCAACTTTCAGTGAAAGATATTTCTCTGTCTTGAATTCTTAATTGCAGAAGTTTATACATGTATTAGATACCATGATTTTGCAATGACTTTGAACTATGAAATGCTAATGATTCCTTTTCTTTTGAAACCCCCAGGACCTTGTTGCCTTGGCTGCTCAGCTGAGTGCGATGGGAGGAGGAGGAAAGGTTGAAGAAGACGACGACGATGATGATGAGGAGGACGATGTCCCAAGTGGTGCTGGTGGAGACGGCACCATTCCAGCTTCAGATGCCCCAAGACCTCTGTAAGTGCAGCAAGGAACTGCCACAATTAAAGTGTACCAATTACTTGGAAACATAATTTCTGTACAGCTAGTGCATGTAAAATAACCCAAAAAAATTTACCTAGCATGCTAGGATTTAACAGTTAAGTATTTTGAGGAAAATAAAGGATAACGTAAGACCAAACAAATAGGGCATTTCCAAAATCAAAGAAAACAAGCAAAGAAGCAAAGAAAAAATTAATGCATCATGAGAAGGTGTTCATAGAATAGGGGTAAAAAAAAAAAAAAAAAATCTATGAAATTGAAAAATTAATTTGTGCAAAAGTTTATAAGTATTTTGAATAGAGTAAAAAACATATGAAACCAAATCTGAAAATAAATGAAAATATATTTTTTGTTTTATTTTCACAGACCTGGTACTCCTGGCTATGATGCTGATACATTAGAAACATTTGTCATCAAAGAAGGTAAGTTGTTCATGGGTTTTGTTAAGTTTCTTCAGGATTATTGGTCATGGCATTTCAGAAAAATGGATCAATAAAGGAAGAAAATAATTCATGTTTATAACATAGATGTGCGCCTGGTATACTTGAAAGCATTTTTTTTTTTCAATTCTGGAAAAAAAACAACAACAACAGCTAAACAATTCATTAGTTAATCAATCAAAACTTTAAGTGTTTGTGGTTGTGGTTTAATCTGTCATTGTTGAATCTCTCTCTGTCTGTTTGTCTTTCTCTGTCTTGTCTGTTGCTCTCTTTTTCTGTCTCTCTTGCTCTATCTGTCTCTCTGCCCATCTGTCTCTCTCTCTGTCTCTCTCTCTGTCTCTGTGTCTCTCTTATAGATCCTAATGCAAGTACAGACAGTGTTGAAAGCACAGAGAGTACAACAAGTTTTATCCAGTCCAAGAACCAACAACCAGGTCCAAGCAGAACACAGGTATTAACCCCGCATCTCCCTTCCAACCCTCCTCTGTCACCTTGTGCCCTTCATCCAAATCCAATCTTCCATTTTGATAAGCACCCTAAATGGAAATGTTGAAATTGAACTCTTTTTTTGCAACAGTTTATGCAATGCGGAACTCTTCCCCTTAGAGATTTATCAGTAGATTCACAGGTTAGGAAAAAAAGAAGAATAAATTGATATGCAATGATACTTATTTGGGTCATATTTTGAATATATATATTTGTATGTTTTATGAAAAAAAGTCATAAAACTAAAGTCAAGGAAAAATTACAATATTTTGCAGTGTTTACAAGTAATGATAAAACAAAAGATCAGAAAATCATGGCAAACAGAACAAAACATTTGTAAGGGGACTTTCCATTCTTCATCTCTTCCCCCCCCCCCCCTTCAGATTGATGTAGCACCAAACAGGCAGTCGAGGAACGTAGTCCAGCCAGGAGGGCGTGGCACACCCCCTCAGGGTAGACCCAGGTCTGGTCATGGTTCCCCAAGGGATTCCCCGCATGCGCAGAGGAAACAGGAGGCTCTATCACAAGGGGGTAATAGAGGTAGCCCCATCGGTAACAGAAGGGTAAGTACGCACCCATCATATTTGTTTTTAGACCACCCCTCCTCCTCCCCTCATAGACAGATGAAACAAGAGGGATAATAGAGCTGGCCCATTGGTATGAAAAGGGTGACTACACATGCTCTTCTCTATGTTTTCATCTGATATGCCAAGTTATGGTTCCCCAGTGATGCAGGCCCATATTGAAAGAAATCTTTCTAAGCTAGCTTTGTCAAGTGAAAGTGTATACTGAAGGCAGTGTCTGATCCCACAGCAAGTATTTGAAACTATGGTTTGGGGCTGTTGCAGTGCTGAAGGGTTTGTAGAGACAATGACAACATGAACATTTTGTATTTACCCTACTATCATTGCTAATCTATTTACACCTGACTTATGCTTTGCACAGATTCCCAGTAGCTGTTCAGACCCCGCAGTACATTGATTAATCTGGTCATATCTGGTCCTTTCTTCATATAGATTCCCAAAGAGCCGACCAGGCCAGGTAGTCTTGAGATCAATGCAGGCAGCAGTGATGTCCTACCAGACCTCCTACCCCAGCAGCAAAGTCCTAAGGGAGCATCGTCCAAGACACAGCAAGTACCACAGGACAAGGCATCTTCAGAAGAGGTAAGTTAACGGATCCTTTGTCCACAATTGTTCAGTGGTCAGTACCATTCCCTAATCTTAAACTTGATCTTAACCCTAAGCCGAGTCCAAACCATAACCCTTGTCCTATGGCAGCAGAGTTCAAAGGAGGCATCTGCTAAGACACAGAGATTTAAACTATGCATGAAGATAAACCTCTTTTACAAATTGGGCTGAACATTTTTCATGTTGGTACAAATCATGAGTGATAATTAGGGTTGTAGTAGAATCAGTCAAGTACTCCGTAATTTTTTTCCATTTTGATTGCCTAGAGTCAGACTGGAAAAAGAGCCTGCTTCCTGTAGTAAATCTATGACCTATTGCAATTCATGTGGAATAAATAGTACATTGTATCATTAGATGGATAGATATTCTGCTAATGTTATACCAATTCTCCCTGTCGCAAATATGAGATTCAGCAGTAGAGGGAGACATTTCCGAATAACGCGCAGGTCAGATACAAATCCATTACCAACAATTTGACAATATTTCTTCTGGCTTCTATAGAAAATGTACAGATTAGGTTAACAAATCCCTCATTTTACTGATATATTGTTATGGTTTCATAAACTCTCTTGATAATTTTATTAGATCTATGCAGGTAGCATCAGAATTTGTTGCTCGCATTTTCTAAGCTCAAAAACTATAATTTCTTATTGGACTTGTTAAGACTGGACCCATTTTGTTTGCATGGAAACCGGAAGTGCCTTTGGCTGCACTATGTGTGGGAAATATCGCCGTATACTGTTGAATATCACATTTGCGGTAGGGAGAATTCAAGATTGAATTACTTAAAAACTGTACATTTATGTAGTGTGCATTGTATTGTGGATGTGCTACTGATTAATATAAGATCTTCATATTTGTTGTTGTTGTTGTTTCAGTACCGGCAGGCAATACTTGCTGCAAACGGGACTGGCAGTGGGCCCAAGACTCCCATGCGCAAACAGACCTCCTTCTCTGCATTCGGATTTGGTGCGAGTCCTACGACGCCCAGCATACCTTCACCTCCAAACCGTCGTGGCTCAAATATCTCGGTCAATGTGAAACCAACAACGCCAGAGAGTCTTAACGACATGCCAGAAATCAGAAAGTACAGGAAGAAATTCAACTCAGAAATCCTCTGTGCTTCATTATGGGGTAAGTTGGAATAGGTTGTGTGAAGAGACTCTTATTTCTTTCAGCAAGAGCTTCATGTCAACCCTCATTATAGATTGCATTTGTAACCATGAAACTGAGAAACTTTGATATCTTGGGAAGGGAGTGCCCAATGCTTTTCTGATATTTCGTTCTTATTCATTTTTTTTTCTTTAAATTTTTCAGCTTCTGAAATGTTGGAAAATGGATACCCTGTGACTGTTAGATTGCTCTAATCTACTTTTTTTACTTATAAGAAATGTGTAGATTCTATGTGACATAACATGAAGTAATTATGTTTCTGACATCTTAATGCCATGTATAGCAGAGCAAATTTGCATTTTATTCTTCAGATCAATTTATTGATACTCCAGTCACGGTACCGTAGCAATTCCAAAGTGGCTGGTTATGTCATGTGCTCACTCTGCAGTCTGACTGGTTACAGTCACTTTGATGGGGACTCTGGTTTTAACCATACATGTTTCTAACTAAGTATTTGCATTGAGTAAGATTTCTTTGTAAAATCCTTTTGTAACTCTGGATATTTTTTAAATATTCTGTTGTCACTCTTCTCTCTGTCTTTCAGGTGTGAACTTATTAATAGGAACAGATAGTGGTCTGATGTTACTAGATAGATCGGGAGAGGGCAAGGTTTATCCTCTCATCTCAAGAAAACGCTTCCAACAGATGGATGTCCTTGAGAGTCAAAACATCCTTGTGTGTATAGCAGGTTAGTTACAAATGGCTCCTAAGACTTTTGAAGTGGGTTGCTCACAGACTCAAAGTCTTATTCAGACCTTCCAACTATTCTGAATTTTGACCATTCCAAGCTCTTGTTTTGATATGATTTTCCTATTTTTCTTGAATGAATTTACTACACACTCCTTTGGGAAATGCTGTTTCTTTCCTAATTTTGAGTAAAATCATCCCTGTTTTACAGTCAGAAAGGTTGGGTGGGTCTGCTTATTTATCAGTTTTGCTATGTGATATAAATTTGATTTGACTGATTTATTTTCTTCTGCATTCATATAAGTGCAACATTTTTCAGTAACATATTTGAAATAAATTACAAAAGTATTTTTTGATAATTAAGCATAAATAAGCAAGTATATGTAACAATTATTTTTCAAAAACAAACACAAAATGGTAAATTGTAAAATTATTGTAATTAAAACATAAAATCATTTGCAGAAGAAGGACTGCCTTTGTAAGCAATTTGCATGAAAATATGGCAGTCCCAAACTGAAGATGGGTACTTCTCTCATAGATTCTTTTCAACTGTTTTAGAGCTTTTGCATGCTCGACATTGCAGTTCAACGCACTTATACTTGAATAGAATTGCACCTGGGCAGTAATCCGTATGCATTCTGTTGGGATAGTAATGGTTTGATATGAAAGCAGAATTCAACTATGGTTTGAATTTTATTTTCATTAATGTATGCCTTTCATACCCACACTCAAAAAATAAGAACACACAAAAAATAGTAGTATTGCTGTTTTAGAAGTGTTTAAAATGAGAATTCCATCAGAACTGTCAATATTCATCTTCCATTTTTATCTGTTATTTGCTTGGTATCAAGTGGTTGCTGTTTTGATGTTTTAGAAGTTCTTAAAATGAGAATTCTCCATCAGAACGATCAATAATCATCTTCCATTTTTATTAGTTGATTGCTATCATATGGCAGAGTCACATGTAGCTGTGCAATGTTCTATTCTTTTAAATGTGAATTAATCCTTAATTCCATTTGACTGTTACCCTAACCTGTCTGTTTTTGCATTGGTATAGGCAAGAAGAATAAGCTAAGGACTTACTTCCTGTCATGGCTCAAACAGAAGATAGTTAGGAATGATGGAGAGGCTACACTAAGTGTAAGTTTTGATTATCTTTAGTCTTCAAAAGAAAGATGTCATCAAAGAAGTGTTATCGTGTTGCTTAATTCAGTGTTCTGCTAATGATTTCTATGTAAAGCTAATAAAAATAAATCCTACTAGCATCAACTGTGAATAGTCTACATATCAATGGGTCAATTTCAGTGGGTTAATGGGGACCAATGGCCAATAGTGACCAACTGTTTTTTTTTTAATGGGTTGATTTCAATGGGTTAATGGGGACCCATTGTTTCACTTTCCATGTACTCCCAATTGCCAATTGGTATTCCATGGGGGCAATGGGGACCTATTTGTTTCAATGGGTCAATTTGTACTTCAATTGGTATTCAATGGGTCAATTGGTCCAATGCCAGAAATAAATCCTACTAACATCAACTGTGAATAGTCTACATATCAGTAACATTCAGGGGGTTACTCGGATTTTGTTCTGACGGGTGTGTGCCACTGAAGCCTCCATACCCGTACCAATATTTAAGGGTCATTTTGGCAGAAAAGGGTACCAATTATTAGGGATTTTTGCATCTTGTTTGGGTACTTTAGCGTTGATGTGGGCAAGAATATCATTCTGAACAATAAAGTTACCCATGTTTAAAAAAAGTGGGGGGGGGGGGGCATGTTTAGGGATTTTCCGGCACAAAACCATACGCCATGTTTAGGGATTTCTTGCAAAAAAGCACATTTTTCTTGAGAGAGTACTAGAGTGAATCAGTTGTCACACGATGTAGCAAACGAAAAGAGATTGCGACGTTTCGGCTGCAACTGCTAGCCTTCATCAGGCAATGTAGAACGAGCGCCGTGCACGCGTCTTTTATAGCGGTCGCGAGCGTTAACCGCACCGGGAGCGCCCCCATGATTGGTTGGCGCCGAGACAATGCTGCTATTGTTCGGAGCGCTGGCCGTGCTGCTATTGGCCGCTACGGAGGCCAAGGGGACAGCGCCCCCTCCGGTCGCGGCGGGGGGAGCATGGCGGCGGATGGTGGGCCGGACCGCCGCTACTGATGAAGGCTAGGAGTTGCAGCCGAAACGTCGCAATCTCTTTTCGTTTGCTACATCGTGTGACAACTGATTCACTCTAGTACTCTTTCATCTTGATACCACGATGATCACCATGTTCCGATCACATTTTTCTTCCTTACTTATTAAAGCTTAAACATGACTATTATTCCTTCACCTCCTGTAGCAACAGCAGCAGACCATGGACAAGAGGAAGAGTGGTTTCCTGTCTGTAGGTGACCTTGAGGGATGTATCCATTACAAGATCATCAAGTATGAGAAGATCAAGTTCTTGGTGATCGCTCTCAAAGACAGCATTGAGATCTACGCCTGGGCTCCTAAACCATATCACAAGTTCATGGCCTTCAAGGTTTGTTTCTTCATATTTTTTTTTCGTCTCTCCTATTTTAAGAATCAGCAAACCTCGTACTAAATTTAGAGTATAATAGTATTAGAAGATCAAGTTCTTGGTCTTCACTCTCAAAGACAGCATTGATCTCTACGCCTTGGCTCCTGAATTGTATCATAAGTTCATGGCCTTCAAAGTTTGTTCCTTCGACCTATTGATTTGTTTCAGTTATTGGAGGAATTTCTAGTTCATGGCTCTTGCTCATTTAAAATCGTTGCAACAAGTAGATTGATTCTACAGAATGTAAATACACAACTGCTCAAGAAGCATTGTTTAACCACCACACACATTCACCGTCAGTACTTGGAGTATTTCTCTTTAATTCTCATTTGTAATAGAATAATAATTTGTAACAATGTCAATCTAGTTTTCAGAACTGTCACTATTATGATTATTATTACACCGTTTTTCCCTTTGTTTTCTAATTGAAAAAAGGAAAAATGCATCAAGTATTGACATGCATGCATTTTAATTGTGTCTCTTATTTTTGCAATGCAGTCTTTCCCCAACTTGGTTCACCGACCCTTGATCGTTGACCTCACAGTGGAGGACAACCAGAGGTTAAAGGTCATCTATGGGTCAGTCAACGGATTCCATGCTATTGACCTTGATTCAGCGTCTGTCCAAGATATCTACACACCACCTCAGGTAGGATAGAGAGTCAACAAAAGAGGACAAGATAGAGAGAGGCAAGGGAAACAAAGATAGAGACATTTTCAGAAATTCAAGGTTTTTCTTTTTTTAGGTGGTCAGCGTAAGGCAACACTTTTGATGACTGGAAAAAAAAAATTCATGGTTACTCTATCGTAATCATTGAAATGTAACCCCCAGGTATCATGAAATGAAATAAATTTGAATTGGATATCGGTCAAATATTGTGTAGTTTTAATCTGCTATTACTTTATCATCACGTGTAGTATGTGGTATGGTTGTAACATCCCTAATGGTTTATATCACGTTTTTGGTATCAACAGGAGATTGGCACCATCACTCCGTACTGTATCGTCATCCTACCCAACTCACAGGGAAAGTACCTCCTACTCTGCTTCAACAGTAAGTGAACACTCATCTCATTGCTTACCCTGTCATTACATAGAGGTGTAATAGTAGTTCAGTGGTTTAGATAACTAATGGAGATGCACAGTTTGTAAATTTGAGCCTCAGCGTTTCACTTTTGCTCTTTAGCAAGACATAAATTTCCATTTGAAAAGTTGAAAAGTGGCCCAGCCATCTGTACATAGTAAATACAGCGTGGCTAATGCCATTTCCTCACTCCCACCTTATATCAAGACAAATTTCTAGACCCCCTGCTAGAGAGTTATTGTCCGAATCTGAATCTGAATGGTTTGGTCAGCAAAATGTCTCTTGCCGACACATCCACGCTAACTTGATGAAGTGAGAAGCGCACTGCGTGTGGAATGACTTATTGCAATTGCTTTAGTTTGGATTTGAATGTTTCCAAGGAAGGGCTATTAACAATGGATGAAGGAAGGTTGTTCCAGTCCCTTACAGTTAGTTACAAAGAATGAGTCTTGAAAAACCCTGGCCCTATGGCGGAGCTGGTGGAATTTCTGGTTGTTCCCCCTTGTAGCTTTTATATTTCGTTGGACGAAATCATTTAATTGAACATTGACCAATCCATTATTCATCTTATACAGCATGCAGAGTCTTTGGTTCCTTCTTCTTGTCTGAAGGGATTCCCAACCAAGATCGTTAAGGGCTTTAGTAAACATTTACAAGTCTATATTTTCTTTGCTGATGTAAAGTGGAAGATGTTGGCTACCCTTCCCATAACAGTATAAGCATTTCAGCACTCTTCCCTAGGATTATGTATGAATAACTGTTGTATTCTTATCTTTTCATTCTAGATGAGGGTGTGTTTGTAGATACTAAAGGTGTTCCTTTCAAGGATGTCATCTTACAATGGGGAGAGCTACCTGCCTCAGTTGGTAAGTCTTCAGGCTATTCTGAATGTCTGTCATTTGTCTGCTTACTCTCCCAGAGATGTGTGTGTTCGAAAGTTCCATGTCAAATAGATAGGTAGTGCAACTACTTTTCTCAGTACATCAGAATTTTGAATCATACCTTTAACCCATTCGTGACAGAGGTCCACATTTTGTGGTTTGACCTAATAACTTTTGATGCAGAGCCCTAAAAATTATACCAAATACATGAGCAGAAAGAGCAAAAAATTCTACACAAACTGTACCCATTTTGGTTGCGTCAATATTCGTTGTTTGATGCTGACAATTTTTTAAAGGAAAATAAGCATTAAAATCCTTAAATTGGCAATGTGATAGAAAGTTTAAAATCAATGTTTTCCCCTGCAAATTGGCAACTTTTTGACTTATCATAATTTCTGTCAATTTATATTCACTTCAGATACATGACGTTTTATTAGAAAAATGTAGCAATAAAATAAAAGTGTTGGTGTTGCCAATTTGAAGAATAAAAGCTGATCAAATTAGGCTTTAAATAATTCCTGTCACGAATGGGTTAACTTGATGTTCACCTCTACTAGATGTACCATTTTGATCGAGCTGTTTATGATCATTTAAAATTGAATGAGTTCTAACCAAGACTTTTGATTTTTTCTATTATTCATAACACAGCCTACATCAGCACTGGTCAGATAATGGGCTGGGGGAACAAGGCTATCGAGATCAGGTCAGCGGAGACAGGTCACCTTGATGGTGTATTCATGCACAAACGCAGCCAACAGCTACGCTTCCTATGTGAAAGGAATGACAAGGTTTGTACTATGACATGATGAATAGTTTTTATTATATACCTTATTCTAGGATTCTAGGCCTCTGATTGGTCAAAGAGGTAGTCATGGAAACCGCTAGCTGACTGCCGGACATATAGCGAAAAAACTATTGACTGGGCATGATATTTCAACCTCCATGTACAATACATAAGTACATGGTTTGTTACGCGCTAGCTCTAGAGAAGTAGGCCGGGTAAGATGCGGGTAAGTATCTTGTGCGCGTATCTATATTTGCGCGTTGTTAAATTTAATTACTTTAATTTCTCTGACCGGTAGCACGACAACTTCACTTTAATGCCTTAATTTAGCATAACATTATTAAGTGGGATGCGGTAATCAAAACAAATATTGACTGCTCATTTTTCGGGTCATGGTGAAAACTATAGCTCCTCGGTGATCTCAAAACTGTACTGTGCCCCTCGACTTTGTCTCGGGACACAGTACAGTTTCGAGATCACCTTGGGCTATAGTTCCAACCATGCCCCTCAAAGCAGTCAATATTTGTATACTATCACCTTTGCTATGCTTTTCCTATGTGAAAGGAATACATCATGATAAAATATTTTTACTATCATCTTGATGGTGTCTTCATGCACAAACACAGTCAACCGCTGCCCTTTCTATTTTAAAGGAATGTGGTTTGTCCTGCAGTGATATTAAGACTTTTACTATCGCTGTCATGGTGTAGTCAACAGCTATGCTTATTCGAAAGGTTTGTACTATAGCATGATGAATAGTGTTTATTATATGACACCTGAATAGATCCCTGTCATTTGATTGGTTGTTTGATATTGATCATTTGTCCCATTGCACTATGATGTCATCATTCGTGCAATTGTGGCTCCATTAACCGTGCAATCTTGGATCCATACGATTTGCTCCATTGCACGAACGCCGAGAGCCTGGCACACTACGTACGTAAAACGCTTGCGTTTGCAGTGAACAGCGCGCTAGCGTATATAGCGCTATTGATTTATTGCGATTTGATCTATTTTTAGGTGTCATATAAAACAAATAATGAATTTTTTTTTTCATTCGTGCAATGGACAGAATATTTCATGCGCCTCGTTGAATGGATCATTTCATCTTTCACCTCATGAAATATTCTGTCCATTGCACTCATAAACATTCATTATTTGTATACTAACATGGTCAATAGTGTTTACTATAACATGATAAATAGTGTTTTCTATCACCCTAGTGGTAATATTTGGTGAACTAGTTGGGGAATGTGTAATTTCCTCAGGTTGTACCTTCTGTTAGGCAGGCTTTATTCTACTTTCTATTTTGAAGTGATTTATTGATAGCTTCATTGTCTCCTTCACCAGGTGTTCTTTGCATCAATACGGCCGTCCAACTCCCAAGTCTACTTCCTCACCCTACGAGCAGGTCTCGGTAACTGGTAGATCCCCATCAGAACCCCTGGATTTCACAACTATGCGTCCCATCGGGAGAGTCGTAGGATGTCCAAGCAACCTTGTACATACCCACACAGAGAGAAAGAGCAGATGGTCCAGATGAGAGCAATTTCTACCAATTGACAGCAATATTGGTTTTCTCTAAATTGGTCCTGACCACTTTAATCCCAGTAAATGTTGTTATAAAATGTTGGTTAAACTGTGTTGGTCAACTCCTGTAGTTTTACTCCTCCAAGACAACATAGGGTTTGCCATTGAAGGCATCATCAGCAGTCTTCTTGATAAAAGCTGTCCTGGGAAATCCAAGCAACCTCTGTCTTACCTCTGAGATGAATGGAACATTCTATTTGTATATTTGGTATTGTAAGACAGGAAGAAACCATTGTCTGTAATGGGGGTAATGTAGAGGTTGAATGTCATATCTGTTCTTGCCCATTGCTTATGTTTTGTGTCCAGTAATGTGCAGAATAAGATTAAGATAACTTTTTATTGTCAGGGTTTGATAAAAATCATGGTTAAACCATCATGATCTCTTATCTGTGTAGCATAGATGTTTCAACAATTTTTCGGTTTAATCTTGTTGCATTCATCCTTGAGCTAAAATGATGTTGTTATTAATTTGAAAATAGTGTGGTTTGATTTCTTTCTGCTGCATTATTTACTTCATAGTAATAATTGCATTTGATTTACATGATTTTTGAAAAGTTTGTTGTTTATTGCAAGACTGTGTCATGGGTTCTTTCCAGTACAGGACAATCGCAATAATAATCAAAAAGGGACAAAAGAATATCAATGCAAAATAAAGAGATAGACAAGAAGTGCTCGCAAATCATAATTGATACAAATATGACTGACTGTTATAAAGGTAAAATGATCTTTATGCGATGATGCTACTAGTAATTGGATTGGTAAACATATTGTTTAGAATTATTTTTACATAGGATACAATGTGTTGTCCTGCTTAACATAATTCTAGAAGTTCTGTTTAAAGTCTTGATTTGAGGAAAAAATAAAAGGCTCTTTTTCAAAGGAAGTCCAAGATATACACCTATCATGTATTAAGACAGGGTTTCCCCATGTACATACTATAAATATGATATTTTAAATAAACATTGCATTTTCATGTAAAGTCTTACATGTCATGCAATAGAGAGTCGGCCCTGTCATAAGAAACACAGAAGCACTGTTTTAAAGACGTGAGCAATTTATCAATACTGTACGTACAGGAGGGGTAATTGGCAAAATAAACTTGAATTTCTTATGATCGTACAACCTTGTTCTTGGCCCATTACCATAATTCATGCTGAAAGGTGCTTGTTTTGTTTTACTCCCTTCTGTTTTTTTTTGGTATTGCTTGAGTTCATTGTGTTGCTTGTACCTATTTTGGACTTAAATGAAAGATTGACCCTAATTAGATTCATGTAGTCCCATTCATAGCATTTGAAGTTATCAAACTTTGAAATTGTTATTTCATAGTTCAATGGGTGGAATATCATTGAAAATTATGGACAGACGTAAATGAATGGTGCTTGGATATTTTGTTCTTAATTTCCTCTTAATTTCTCAATGGAATTTTAAGAGTTTGCTTGCCATGTTATGGGCCTTATTTTTTTTACTTACTCTGATTTTATTATTTTTTTTCTCTCAAGTTTTAAATCATGTGTGTACAATGTATAAATTTCCATGTAAATAATTGTAATAAAGTAACTATCTATGATTGTAGAGAAATGGTCTTAAATATTCATACTGCACTGTTATTTAAGATTTTTTAGCACTTTTTGGTACTTTTCAAAAGTTTAGTCCTAACGACACTAGGCAAAATAAAGTCATATCTTCATCATGTAAGTTTTGTGGGCAGAGTTACATTACTCAGTGATGTTGCAGGTATGTACATGTGTTGTTATTTCATAATTGTGATTTAGTCACTGCAATAGAAGAAATATCATTCATGTAAATTTGAGGCATTGTGCATTTTCCTTATAGATGGTGTCAGAAAAATGAGCACATTTCAGTTATGATTATGAATACAGCAAAGCAAGACAAAACCACTCTCATACTTCAGTTGATAAAATTGATGGACTCTTTGAGAATTAAAAGAAGATGCAGATTTTAAGAAAGAGAGAGAGAAAGAGAGAGTTATACCATATGCATACTCGGTGTATATTAGGTACATTTGTTTTTCAAAAAGTAGGTTTGGAGACCTGTTCCAATTTATTTGCATGGTGCTACATGTTTGAACTGCAGCACTTTATTTGCATTTGTCTGCCATGAGACAAGTTTTGATAAAATACAGTTCTAAGGGTGTTTTGCGTTGGGTCTGCAAAGATGTGTCATTTGCATGGTAAGGGTTTATGAAATGATATCCATGTAGACCAGTTCCCCAATAGACATTCTTCACTTGTTGTTGTCCCTTAGCCATCTGTCTCCCCCAACATGCAGAGCAAAATGTCTTTTGGTTGTTAATACAATGTAAACAGTTCATGTTTTTTTAAATGTATGCAGACAACACTGACTGCATACATGTACGGTACATGTATGCTTGGAGTTTGTCTCCACTGTACAATACATTTGATAAGAACTTATTCAACAGTATACAATATTTTGAATTGTTTTGCAGTTGTTCAGATTTTCCATGTTGACAGTCCAAGTGTCTTTTTTTTTTCTCTCTCTCAAAAGGAAGCTGAAATCACATCAGCAGAACTTAAAAATGTCTTCCAGATGTTTTTCTTCTCTTTAAACAGGGAACATAGGGAAGGATGTTTTTAGCTTTTAATCTCAGTCTTTACAACATTACAATTTCTTGAAATGTCTTTCATTTCATTTTTTGTGTGTATGAAGAGCATTGCAGAGGAAAACGTTTCATTTTAGCCCTTGGGTTACATTGGTCTTGGGGAGCGTTTCATGAAGTGTCTTGTCAGTGATTTTTACTGACAGCTACAGATATCTTTGCATCTGATTGGCTGAGAGCAAATATTATCAGTAAAAGTCACTGACAAGACACTTCATGAAATGCTCCCCAGGTTTTTCTCGTGTTGTACAGGAAAGAGTTGCGGGATCTTGCACTTATATTGACTAATGGCATACAGCAATCAAGACTGATGCATGATCATATCTCGGTTGTGTGGTTTTATGCTGGGGCATGTAGGTGTAAGGAGAAAAGAGTGGTAGAGGCCATTCAAGGAGAATGTGTTCTGAAAAACAGAAGACTGGTGTAGGTACACATCTCAAGATTAAAATCTAAGTTACCTAATGCATGCAGGTAGGATTGAGGTAAGAATGGTAACATCTTATTTGATCATTGTTTCAACTCACTGTAGAATATAGGTTATTCAGCCGTTTCAATGTCTCTTGTAATCCAGGTTTTTGAGCAGTTTAAATTGTATTATCCAGGTTTTTTGTGCAGATTTTCCATGTCACTTACTAATGTCAGTGAGTGAGAATATAGAAGTTTGATGTCACTGATGCTCACTGGCTAGGTTAGACAAAATGTTTTTTCAACACCATGTGTACCCATAGGCTAAACTGTAGAGCCATTGTTGTTGCAGTTTATGATGTCTCCACTTTGTTACCCTGCAGCTCACATTTAACTCCTTGAAGATTTGAATGCTGCTGTTGTTTTTATTCATTACCAGAAAAAGAGAGCATAATTTGAGATACTTTACAAGGTGGACTCTGCCTCTAATGCTGCATCTCTTTATATCCAACCTCACAGTAATTTAGGTCAAGAGTCTAGATTTATTCAAGACCAAAGTGACAAGATGTTTGATGAAGATTACAGATTATAGACCAGAAAGAGTTAGATTAGCACCCAGCATCATTAGTCAACCATAGTGTGTAAAGGTGAAAGTGGAAGGGAACATTCATTGGTCTATTATATTAACCTGTTGAATGCTATGCCTGAGTTAACTCTGGCTAGGGTCTATAGAAAGTGTGTGTCATATACCAAAATCAAATTGTGCTGAACGGGTTAAGCCAAGTCTTGAAGCAAAATCAACCCATGATATTGGTTTGATGGATGAAATATTATGCAGATATATGGAAAATTTATGGATGGAGCCTATTTTTGTTTGTGCTTGTTTTCTGAAAGCACTATACAGAGAGAGAAAGGGAAAAAAATAGGGAAAAAATAAATAGTGGTTTTAGGCCAGGGTGTTGAAAAACAGTTATTATAGAACTGCTTGAAAATGATCACATTGAAATAATGTTAGAATATATCTTTTTTTATTTTTTTCCGGTGAATGTAATACATTATGTAGCAGAAAAAGAAAAGCTAAGCTAGAAAATTACCTTTATACTAATGGAATTATTTATTTCTTCTTTTTTGTTGTTGTTTTAATTGAATGAATCATATTCAATATGTCACTTGTGGGATTAAAAAATGACTGGCTGAAAATATATTTTAGTGTAGAATGTAAGTTGCATAGCCAAGCAAGCCCTGTAATTATTGTACTAGAAAACCTGTTGCCTGTTTCCCCCAAAGGTAGATTCTTGTTGTAGAAAGATAATTATGTATTTCAATCATGATTACTCCACTAAAAATTACAACATAATGTATTGCACACACTCCCTCACTTATTGCACAATCAATGTGTGAATCAGTTGTCTGCACCATGTATATTCTCTAGAATCCTGTGGGGGAAAAAAATCATTCATAAACAAGTTTTCTTTTGTGTGAAAAGCATAGTTAATTATCCTATTATCACTTGTATACTTGGTTGTACATTCGATGCTGATTTCATGAAGTAAGTTTGGATAATTGATGGGAATTATTTGAACTTGTAAGTATAAATACGTGTACATTTTAAGAACTATTTTATTTCGTTATCTGGGGCAATATGATGTATTTATGCCACGTTTTTACATTTATTTGATTTTTATACCAATAATCACATGCAAGAAAAAAAAAAGGCTTATCTTTGTGGATAAGTTTAAGGCAACATAATTTGCGCCGTGGTTCATTTACAGTAAATTACTGTATACTTCACAGTACATTGTGTTTTTATATTTATACGTACACATTTTTTCTGTTTTTTTTATGATACAACCGCTTCATTGTATTTATATTTTCCTGGTTTTGTTTTTGCTTTTTGCCAACTATTTACACAAATGATTTTTGTTTCTGTTCCCTGATTTGAGGAAAAAAGTATGTTATGTCGATGTATAAAGGATAGCCACTAAGATGTGTTCATAAGTAAATATTACATCTGCTTGTGTGTTAATGTAATTATATAATGTATGTAAGTATGCGAATTGTAAAGATGTTATTGTCTTGGAAGGTTGTTCTCTCGAAGATGTGCAAATGAAAAAAAGCGAGATAGGAAAATGAATAAAAAAGTAAAGTTTGGCATTTATACAAGAGAAGCCATACCCATATTGCATTGATATTTGTTATTTATGTGTCCAATATTGCATTGCTATTTTTGTTGTTTATTTGTGCCATATGATGAAAAGGGTGAATTGCCACTTGGTGTAATCCCACTTTGTCTAATGCCTGTTTGGTCTCATCCCACATCCCACAGTCCAATCCTATTTCGTCTACAACCAGTTTGTCTTGATAACCATTTGGTCTAATTGCCACATAGCCCATTTACCATTTCATCTAATTCCAGTTAGGCTATGCCCATTTTGTCTAACACTCACTTGGTCTAACACCACTTAGTCTATCTGATTAGATGAACTGGTAATTTAGACCAAATAGTCATTAATCGAAATGAGGAAAATTGAGTAGACGAAGTGGCAATTAGATGATTTGATCATTGAACAAAATGAAAATTAGCCCAAGTGGGTATTAGATCAAGTGTTGATTGAACCAAATGGCAATTAGACCAAATTGATAGTAGACCAAATGGGTTTAGCTATAGTGGTGTTAGATGATCTGGGAATTAGACCAAGTGGCTATAAACCTAAAAAAAAAGGGGGTGAAGAGAAATTGTGTTAAAGAGAGATTGAGGCAGATGGTTGGAGCAAATTAAAGCTGAGTGACAGGGAAAGAGAGAGAGAGAGAGAGAGAGGGGGGGGGGAGTGGAAAAGAGAGAAAGAAAGTTGGAAAGAGAGAGAGGAGTAGAGAGAGAGGGGGAGGGGTTGGGAAAGGGAGAAAATGAGTTAAAGAGAGAGAGAGGGGAAGAGAAATTGAGTTCGAGAGAGGTTGGGACAGATGGGAGCAAATAAAAGGTCGAGTTGGAAAGAGAGAGAGGGTGAGGATTTGGAAAGAAACTAAGTCACAGAGAGGGGAAATTTGGAGGAGAAATTGAGTTAAAGAGAAATCGGGACATTATGGGAGCAAATAAAAGATCGCGTTAGAGTGAGAGTGAAGGGATGGGATTGGGAAAGAAAAATCAAGTTAAAGAGAATGGAGTTTTGGGAAGAGAAATTTAGGACAGAGAGATCGGGACAGATGGGAGCAAAAAGTAGATCGAGCTAGATAGAAAGAAAGAGGGGACTGAGTTGAAGTGAGAGATCAGGGGAGCGTTTCATCAACATTTGTTGTCTGACAAGTTGCCAGATCTGACATCTTTCCTTGATTTTGATTGGCTGAGAAGCACTGTTACTATGGCAACTGTCGGATAAAACAGACTTTGTCGGATAAAACATCCGACAAGTACTTTCATGAAACGCTACCCAGATGGAGAGATCAAGCTGAAAAGAAATAGATCACAGAAATAATAAAGGAACAAGCTAGCGAGCCAGAAAGAGAACAGGGAGAGAGAGAGAAAAGACAGAAAGAGATGTAGGAGAGAAAGAGAGCGGGGAGACTAGTAAAGAGAATAGAAGAAAATGTGTTTTTGAAGAAGAAAAGCTGATGATATAAGGCTTTGGGTAATTCCCGGAAGATAATTCCTGTCGTGAATGGGTTAAGACGACTTTTCAGAAGGCACTCCGGTGTCATCGTATGAGACGTCCATCCGGATGAGATGACCCCGGCAGATGTTTTTCAATACAAAATGACAGGAAGTATGATTGTGCGCTCGCCATCACGCAGCTAGAAACTCCCGTCTTTGAAGTGGGCCTATAATTATCAAAAGAGAAATGTTTTTTAAAAATAGCTCACTTGCTACGCTCACTCGCCAATATGGAATAAACCTATTCATTTGGTTAAGAAGGGGCGGTGTCACCAAATGAGATTTCTTGTCATTTTGTATTGAAAAACATCTGCCGGTGTCATCTCATCCTAATGGACCTCTCATCCGGTGACATCGGACCTTCGTGTCTCGTGGTCTGGTGAGCCGCCAGATATATCTATCAAAAGGCAGAAAGAGGCAGACATTAAGTGGGTTGTCTCGCGTGGGTTGCAGGCCATCTCTTTTGAGGTTTTAATTAACAAAATTGTTTAAATACAGCCGTTACCCCCAAAATGCCAAGTCCCGTTTGTCTCTAATATCTTTCCTTCTCAGCATTAATTAGTAAAATGACGTCAGTTTGAATAGTAGCCAATGACTCTATGTTCATGCAAGCTGTTACATCACTTTTCATAAAGCATCTGTGGATTAATTAAATAGGCAAAACTCAAAATCTACTCCATTTCAAGCGAAACGTTAGCCCTTGTGTACATCTACGAGTTTGAAGCCATATCAGTATGTTCCGAAAGGTAAGATCACTGTTATATTCCATATTCATAGTTATTTATGTTCATACTGTTCTCATTGTGCCTTTATTTTGACTTCATAAGTTGTCAT
The DNA here is from genome assembly GCA_029962745.1 of Echinometra lucunter. NCBI lineage: Eukaryota > Metazoa > Echinodermata > Echinoidea > Camarodonta > Echinometridae > Echinometra > Echinometra lucunter. The sequence goes on along the minus strand of CM057169.1, from coordinate 4,142,262 downwards.
TATCATGAGTGTATAACTGAGCACTTATAAGATATTAATATTCGTGTTCACAGAATGTAGGCCTATTTTATAGTATGTTGTATATGTACGCCTTTGAACAAGTCCAGTGAAGTTGCCTTAAATAATTGCGATCGTATTAACATTAATATCTCTAGCACCTTTCCAGTTTAATAATAAAAATAATGATGATAATAATAACTAGATTTATATAGCGCCTTTTCCAGAGGATAAAAGGCGTTATCACTTAAGTCTGAGAGCAAATTAGGAATTAATTCAGTAACTGATCAAAGCACTTTAAAATGTAGGCCTCTTATTACCTCTGTCACTGGATTCGGTTGGGAATCTTGAGGGGGCTTAGCGCACATTTACAATCTACTTGGTATACCTGGAGGCCTTCAATCTTCCAAGTAAGCAAGCAATAGATATACACGCTAAAAACTAAAATGTCAAATCGCCATTAAAAGGCCCGAGGAGTGATTATTTTCTAAATGGTAAATTAAGACTTGGAAAATGCTGGATTCAGTATTATAAAGGTTCCATATTAAGGTGACTATGCATTTTCTAAATGGTAGATTAACACTTTGAATATGATGGATAAAGGTTGGAACCTTTAGAGTGCTGAAACAAGCATTTTCGAAGTTTTAATTTACCATATAGAAAATGCAGTCACTCCTCGTGTCTTTTAAACGATGATTTAACATTTTAATTTTTAGAGTTACAACCATGGTACAACCATGCTGGTAATTTGATAGTACACCATGCCAATATGAACATGAAATTATACCATCAAATTAAAGTGTTTGTTACATGGGTAGGCTACCATGGTACTTTTTAAAAGGGTGGTCAGATTACTTTTAAAATTATGATTTATAGAAGTAGTTCCACTTCTCCCGCCTGGTTGAATATATTTCTCTAGAAACAGCATGGGCAAAATAAATATACAATTGTCGTTTTCACTGAAAAAAAAATCACAACTATCGTTTTCTATTTTTGATAGAGAATCATCGTTTTACCTCTGCTCTTTATCATCCTGGCGGCCACATGTTTTTCTGCTGCCTATGGATTGAACTCTCAATTCCGTCGAGATCGTCGAGCTATCCGAGCACGGACGATGGCAACAGGCGAAGACCATGTCGCCCATGCCTCCATCAAGATGAGGATGATGAACGAAGGTCGGTCTCAACAAGCCGTAAATCCCGTCCGCGCCAAGCGATTCATTAACCCGGCGTCCGGAGCACAGTTGAACAAAGTTGCAGATGCCTTCAAGGGGTACGCAGGGAACCGGTATGGACAGATTTTCCCCGGCAAAGGACGCGCCTCTGAGCTGGTTGACGAAATTCAGCATGGCTACGTCCAGCCGCCACGAGCACCAGTTCCAAAAGACGCAGTCTACAAGGATCTTCTCACCCGACAAAGAAAGGATGGCCAACATGGTCAACCTTCAAGATCCTCTGCAAAGCAGAGCCAAATGGGAGATGACGTGGACGAATTCTTGCAGCTTATGCGTGAAATGGGTATCCTCAACAACCCTGAGGGTGACGTCTCCAGAGGCTCTAAGCAACAAGGTCACACCGATGACGTTGCGAGGCCATCCTCAGCAGCAGATTACGTCAGCTACCGCGTTCATCGCCCGGTGAAGAATGAGGGCGATACCGCAATGAAGGCGCCATCATCTGGTTTTAGCGGGAAGGCAGTTATCCATCCCATACATCGGTCACCTAATCGTGACGCCACAGAGGTCAACAAGCGCCAGTCATTCCAATCTCTTTCGGACGACTCGGATATCGTGAACAACGACGAGGAGGAAGAGGTCGTCACCCTTAAAGAGGAGGCCATCATCGACATCCCGCCAGAAAAACTCGCTAAGTCTGACATCGACAAACACGGCCAAGCTGAGGTCGACCTAGCCATCATCAAAGAATTGCTGCAGGAAATTCTAGCCCGCAAGTCTCCACGGGTAGAAAACTCATAATTTTCAAAACGATCACATTTCCCATAGAAGATTTTTAAAAATACCACATCTTTACAGGGCGATTTCTAGGGTGGAATAATTTCTGCATTGTGTACATCAAACACACTCCTTTTTTTCTTTAAATCTTTATTGATCGAATAAATTAAATCACAAATCATAGAAATCAGAAAGAATATTTACATAATCAGGCAGAGCAATAGATAAGATTTCGCGAGCCCGTTTGATTAAAGTAAAGAACATGCAGCTTGGCAAGGTAAATATCTCTATGAAGGTATATCAATCAGTTAAGTTATCTCCTATCAACAATGTGTTCTTCTATAATATTCCAAACATTGATGTTCACTTCTTTCTGAGAAACAAGACGTGTTCGAAGAAACAGGGTGTCCTTGTCGTTGTTGTTGTTTTTTTTGTTCTTCTTTTCATCTTATTTCGACGAAGTTGAGCATCGCGGTCAGTGAGCGCCGAAATTGGTAGCCTAGATTAGCCGGGGTAATATTGGGAAGCGCCTTGAGCACCTTATTAGGTGGATATGTGCGCTATATACATATCCAATATCATTATTATTGTTATTATTATAAAGACAATAGCATCCGTAAGATTACAGGCATCACTAACGCTACACGTCCATGCAGTCTTGTTGAGTCTATTAAAGAGAGATTAAAATCATCTGGAGTTAATTCAGAAATCATTATACACCAGCCTAACATTGAATGTATTCGATTTATTGGTAGAGCATGCGTGCAACGGACTTTCTTCTCTTGAAATTCCGGACGAGAAGTGCTGGCAGAGAAACTGGAGGCAAAAATATAGACTCTAGAGCGTCGTAAAGGGGTATCGCACTGAAATGTTCAAATGTTCAAAATTTCGTTTCGAACGTAGCGATTGTTCGATTCGTCAACTTTTAGCGAAAATCAGTAAAGAAACTTTGAACATGTTCAAATTTCTTTGCCAAAAGAAAAAGTATTTACGACAAAACTGTTTGTGAACTTTTTTACAACCTTTAACGACTTTTTATGAACCCTGACGAAACCCAAAATTCGCTACATTTGCATGATTTGCAAGCATTCGCCGCTCAGTGTGATAACCCCTTTAGCAAATGATCATAACGGTCCCACCGCTACTTTGATCCAGTTTATACTCTTAAAGCCCTTCATGAGTAACGATATCATTGTTACATGGATATATATTTCATTAACTGTTTATGGTATAGACCTATGTGACAAATCTATTGAAAGAGGGATTAACGAACCATTTCTAACATTCTGCCCCGTCAAGTTACTCCTGAAAGACGTACACCATTTAGCAGGGAGCATTGCTGAGGTACAGCCATTAAGAACGGAATCGTCGGGTTCGCCCGATAGCTCCAAACCGACATCTTGCTCCACTTCGTGATCGGGGTCCTTGCCTAATCTCACGCAGATGAAGAAGGGTCGTTTGCCGTGGCAGGCGATGGCTCGATGGGTGAGACGGAATTCGACGTTCTCGAAGACGAACTCCCGTCCTCGCTCGTATGCCTTAGACCTGTCCGCTATGCTCAAGAGTTGACCTTGGTAGTCATATCTGAAAGGGATGGAAAGAGGGAAGAAGGAGGAGGATGGATGAAGAGACGGAGGAGTAAAGGAGGAGGAGGAAGAGAGAGAGAGAGAGAAGAGGGGATAAGAGAGAAGAGGGGAGAAGAAGAGAGAATAGGGAAGGGGAAGAGAGAGAGAGAGAGAGAGAGAGAGAGAGGGGGGGGGGAGTAGGAGAAGAGGTAGATGAAGTGAACAGGGGTGCATGGCTGTTACTATCATAAAACAATCTAACTAGGGCCTCCGTTTCATAAAACTTGTTATCAATAACAAGTTGTAATAAATGCTATAAGCTACTGAAATCCTTGCCTCTGATTGGCTGAGAGCAAATTTGTCACAGAAATTTGGGAGCTGGTACTGATAACACTATTTTATGAAACAGGACTCAGAACGGGATATCATCCTACTGGATCAACGGCCCAGGAAACAAACAGTCCATACAAGATCGAGAGACAGGTCTAGGGACACCTTGGAAAAAGTTCCTAAATCACAGGTTGCCTTCTCGGATCCGTTAATTGGTCTCGTTGACCATCTGACAACTTGCACCCTCACTGCTCATTTATTAGTTTCAGGGGCGGACCCGGTGGTGGGACTGAATTCACTGCGCGCGCCCCTTTTGAAAGCTTCTTCTTCTTCTTCTTCTTTTTTTAATACACCTGAAAATGCCGAGGACTTTTTTTTTCTTGTCAGCAATTTTTAGGGTAAATCAGACACCTGAAAAAGCCGACCGCCCCTTCCCCCTTGAAAAATTATGGATCCGGCCCTGAGTTTAATCACACGATCACATGCATTTACTTCATTTTTGGCCAAACAGGGGAGCACATGACAACAAACGTTTACCACATCCATTGACTATTGTGATGGTAGGGACTCGCGATGGCTGAGTGGTAGAGTATATAGTGGTCTCTTAAAGGGAAAGTCCACCGCAGAAGTTTCATTGTTTCAATAAAAGTAGATTAATTTGAACAGCATTTAAAAAAAGGAATGAGCAAAATCGGTTAAAGAATAAGAAAATTACACTCATTTACATTTTCTAGTAAATTACTCTCGGCTCTGCAAATTGGCAACACTGGTGACATCATATGTGAGCAGCTCTCCATTCACTTTGTACATGAAATTTCACATTTTCTCAATTTTCTTGGAAGTTACACATTTTCTCACCCCATAGTCAAAGTATGTTATGTAAAAAGCAATTCTTCTGAACATACATTGACTATGGGGGCTAGAAAATGTGTAACTTCCAAGAAAATTGAGAAAATGTGAAATTTCATGTACAAAGTGAATGGAAAGCTGCTCGCATATGATGTCATCAGTGTTGCCAATTTGCAGAGCCGAGAGTAATTTACTAGAAAATGTAAATGAGTGTAATTTTCTTATTCTTTAACCGATTTTGGTTCATTTCTTTTTTAAAATGCCATTCAAATTTAACCCCTTTTATTGAATTAATGAAACTTCTGGGGTGGACTTTGCCTTTAACCGGAAGGACCCACGGGGCCAGAGCCCTCTTGCATAAAAAGTTGCGATTCAACGCAACTAAAAAAAAATGAACACAAGTCCCAAATACTCCACCCTATGTAGTTGAAAACCAAGTTGCGTTTTTTTTTTTTTTTTTTTTTTTTTTTTTTTTAGTTACCTTTAATCGCATTTTTTTTAACGCAAGAAGCGTTCGATACCGAGTGCTTGCGCTAATGCCCTTTGATCATGTTGGTAAAATATTGGCCCTTTTTACCAA
>CM057169.1:3892785-4136490 GCA_029962745.1 Echinometra lucunter | reverse complement strand
GTATGCTAATAATTACTCCAATAATTACGTGTTCAATGTGCAACGATTGTGCAACATGACCAATCACTGGGTGTGATGTGACAGCTTTTCAGTCAATAGGATACATGGCCACAAGTACCGTATTTTATATAACATTATGCTTTGTTCACCCAGAGGGTCGGGCAATCATATTATTATCCTGCCTTTAGCCCTTATATCTGAAAATCAAAGATAAATACTGGGGAGCACATACTTGGTATGACTGGGCCAGGACTTTCAGCTGAGCTTTGGAGCTAGGTAGGAAGGTCCTCAGGAAATCCACTTTCCTCTTCTCATGTTCGCCTTCCTCTAGCGCCGTCATGCCCCATTCACCCTAAAGGAGAGACAAAAGTTAAGAGATGCAGGATTGAAAAGTGAAAGAATCTTCAGTGAACATGACATCACATCAGAGAGCCAAAATCAGATGGTGAAGTTGCCATTTCAGAATCCCATATTCTATAATCTATATTAAAAAATTTAAAATTTCAATTCCAGTCATACAATAATCAACTTCCCCATCATTCTCTCATTCTCTCAAAATCATCTGCTTTTGCTACGAAGGTAGTTTCGCAAAAACAGCATGTAAAAAATCCTTATACGGAAAGCATCAGGGCCCTGTTTATAAAACTTGTTATTAGTAACAACTGTAGAGGTGTTGTGGCTCAGTGGATATGTCTCTGGACTTTGAACCCCGAGGTCCGTGGTTCGAATCCCTGCCACGGCACTAATGTCCTTTGGCAAGACATGAATCTACATTTGCCACGTCTTTCGGATGGTGACGTTAAAGGTCGGTCCCAGACATCCCAGACGTAAACAAGCCAATAGCAAGATTGTGTCTCGCCCACCCGTGACTAAATAACACGAAAGTTTCCCCAAGTACATCCCTAACCAAGTTTGATTCACAAGAAAGTCTTGAAGGTAAACTTTAATGTTTGACCTAAAATGACCTTTAACCTTACCATGTGACCTGATGGCACAACAGCATGAATGTACCCCTAGTGAATCTATCATCCAAATTTGCTTGCTACTGCAGCAACATGTGCCAAGTTATGTGTCATAAGAGAGTCTTGCAGGTAAACTTTAACGTTTGAAACAAGAAATGACAGAGGAAAAGCAAATTCAAGAATTTGAAAACATCTGTAACATATGACCTCCAATGACCTTTCACCTTATCATGTGAAGTCCAACAGAATGATAACATGCACTTCCCCTTAGTGATCTGCAACCCAAGTTTGACTGAAAAGTGTGACACGGTTGCAAAGTTTTGTGTCATAAGAGAGTCTTGCACGTAAACTTTAACCGTTCAACGTTTGACCTGTAATGACCTTTGACCTGACCATGTGACCTCTGACTGGACCATAACATGCAGGTCCCCTTAGTGCATCTACAACCCAAGTTTGATAGATAAGTGTCACACGGTTGCAGAGTTTTGTGTCATAAGAGAGTCTTGCACGTAAACTTTAATGTTTGACCTGAAATGACCTTTGACCTTACCATGTGACCTATGACTGGAGGTCCCCTTAGTGCATCGACAACCCAAGTTTGATAGATAAGTGTCACACGGTTGCAGAGTTTTGAGTCATAAGAGAGTCCTTGCACGTAAACTTCAACGTTTGACCTGAAATGACCTTTGACCTTACCATGTGACCTCTGACTGGACCATAACATGCAGGTCCCCTCAGTGCATCTACAAACCCAAGTTTGGTTGAAAAGTGAGTCACGGTTGCAAAGTTATGTGTGATAAGAGAGTCTTGCACGTCAACTTTAACATTTGACCTGAAATGACCTTTGACCTTACCATGTGACCTCTGACTGGACAATAAGATGCAGGTCCCTTTAGTGCATCTACAACCCAAGTTTGATTGAACAGTGTCACACAGTTGCAGAGTTTTGTGTCATAAGAGAGTCTTGCACGTAAATTTTAACGTTTGACCTAAAATGACCTTTGACCTTACCATGTGACCTCTGACTAGAGCATAACATGCAGGTCCGCTTAGGGCATCTACAACCCAAGTTTGGTTGAAAAGTGAGTCACGGTTGCAGAGTTTTGTGTCATAAGAGAGTCTTGCACGTAAACTTTAACGTTTGACCTGAAATGACCTTTGACCTTACCATGTGACCTCTGACTGGACCATAACATGCAGGTCCCCTTAGTGCATCTACAACCCAAGTTTGGTTGAAAAGTGAGTCACGGTTGCCAAGTTATCTTTCATAACGTTTGTGACGGACGGACGGACGGACGGACGACGGACGGACGACGGACGGACGACGGACGGACGACGGACGGACGACGGACGGACGACGGACGGACGACGGACGGACGACATTTGGATCCCTTAGTCTCGCCTTCACCTCCGGTGGGCGAGACAAAAATCATACTAATTGATTGATACACGTCTGTAAAAACCCAAATCACCACCACCACCACCACAACTGCCACATTTCTATGACAAATATGCTCTCAGCCAAGCAGAGGCAAGAATCTCAGGGGCATATAACAGTTTGCAACTTCTTATTGATAAGAAGTTTTATGAAATGGGGTCCAGGACTCATTTCTGTAGAGGCTTTAAATATTTCACTGAGGCAGAGCCATAATATTAGGATCTGGAGTGAGTGTACACATATACCCTACTCACCTTGTGAGGGATACACAATTAAAAAAAAACCAAAAAAAACAAATAGCTATTCTGACAAGCAAGGTAAGAAACTTACACTGAACAGCACATCATGCAAGATGAAATTAGGTTACTTGATTATATAAGCATATATTATTCACCTGTCCTGTCCTAGTTTCGATTGCCTTTGTAATGGCTTGTCTTCTATCTAGCTCTTCCAGGGCACTCGAGTACATAGCTTCCTGGTTGTTCTGGAACTTGGTGACCAGATCAAAGATTGCTCGCAGCTGCATCAGCAGAGGCTGAATAAAGAAAGAGAGAGACAGAGCAGGTTAATGCATTGGACACTATTATTATTCTTTATTATTACCATATTATTATGTATTTAGCATCACCTTGGCCTGGGAAGGGAAAAACGAACTTAATCCTTGTGACCTTCAGGTCTCTCCTCCCGATGTAACTTATAGGGATATGCAGGTGTATCACTACACTGTGGTTTACCCGTACTCTTCTTTGAATAGTGCATTGGGTTCTTAACGTGAAAAGATGGTGACTCTCCTCTACACGCAGCCTCTGTTTAATGTCCTATCTGAGGGACAGAGTGCTTTCCACTGTAACATAACCTGCGTCTATGAAACAGAGGAGGGGCACGATAACACACAATGCAAGCTTCAGTCATCCACCTGAGGGATATTCAAACTCAGTCTTTGGCAGACACTTTACCAATGAGCCAACCCGCCTCCTTTTGAGTTTGATTATGGTATAATGCACGTTTTCCCCAAGACTCCAGCCGAAGCTATCTTAGTATTCCATTGGTTAAATGCAGTGTTACCTGTTTGGAATTGAGTGAGGAAGGTAACGAATAAAAGTGTTTTTCAACAAAGGCTGCATACTAACAGCAAAATGTCATATCTTTCTCATCTTATTAATCAGTGGATCTGTTTGTAGGTAAGCGGTTTAATTATATGATTATGGACATGGCACTTGTGGGTTTGATAATGTTACCTAGGAAGACATGAGCAGCAATAAGATAAGATATGATAAGATAAGATTTTATTGACTCTATCGACTCCTCTCAGGGTAGGCGAGTACAAAATTATGTACATAACATTAAATTACATGCAATGATGATGATTGAAAAATAATCTGATCAAGATCCTTAGCTTCAGCCACTGGTAATTCACCCTACACCTCTCCTCCTCCTCCCCTCTCCCCTTCTCCTCCTACCATCCCCAAACCATCAACCAATTTCTTACTCTCGATTTTTCATCCAGCAATGCTCTCCTGAGAATAGTATCCAGGAAGACATTATGAGCAACGATGACCTGATCAAGATCCTTGGCCTCAGCGACATCCTTCCACATTTCGTCCCAAGAACATGCCATCACCTACAAAGTTAAAAAAAAAGAAAGAAAAACCCCAGAAACCTCATCAGTTCTTTTGATACAATCATAGCTCATAATGATTATTTCATTTGTCAAATTGATATCATGTAATAATCATCCTTCTTCATCCCATCCCTTAAGGTTTGTTCACATGTGATCCAGCAAACTCCGATGGTAAACCCCCATGTTTGTGTGTGTAAATGAATGGTATATGAGAGGCAGCACCCCCCCCCCCCCCCCAAAAAAAAAGGGCCAGCTGAGGCAAGAAGCATCCTTTTTGCTTCCTGGTGACCAAAGATATGGATCAATCAAATTCTTCAAGTTTGCCTGAACAACTTTTGGAAAATCTCTCTTTTATTTGCAACAGGGTTTTAGTTACGGCTTAGGGTAAGGGTGGCAACAGGGCTTTAGTTTAGGCTTAGGGTCATGGTGGAACAGGGTTTTAATTTAGGCTTAGGGTCAGGGGGACAACAGGGTTTTAGTATAGGCTTAGGGTCAGGGGGACAACAGGGTTTTAGTTTAGGCTTAGGGTCAGGGTGGAATAGGGTTTTAGTTTAGGCTTAGGGTCAGGGGGACAACAGGGTTTTAGTTATGGCTTAGGGTAAGGGTGGCAACAGGGTTTTAGTTTAGGCTTAGGGTCAGGGTGACAACAGGGTTTTAGTTTAGGCTTAGGGTCAGGGTGGTAACGGGGTTTTAGTTTAGGCTTAGGGTCAGGGGGACAGCAGGGTTTTAGTTTAGGCTTAGGGTCAGGGTGGCAACAGGTTTTTAGTTTAGGCTTAGGGTCAGGGTGACAAAAGGGTTTTAGTTTAGGCTTAGGGTCAGGGTGGCAACAGGGTTTTAGTTTAGGCTTAGGGTCAGGGTGGCAACAGGGTTTTAGTTTAGGCTTAGGGTCAGGGGACAACAGGGTTTTAGTTTAGGCTTAGGGTCAGGGGACAACAGGGTTTTAGTTTAGGCTTAGGGTCAGGGTGTCAACAGGGTTTTAGTTTAGGCTTAGGGTCGGGTGGCAACAGGAGAGATGCCAACCTCTTGACACAAAAAATCAGATTGAATATCCCAAAAAATCAGATTTTCACGGAAACTAAGATAATGTGCGCGAAGCGCACATCACGAGCGCGAAGCGCGAAGTCCTATCGGCCGGGGTCCAGGGCCTGCTTAAGGGCCCTGGAAGCTCTGGGGTTCTAGATGCTCTCTGGTGCAATCTGAGCATATTTGAGTGACCTTTTTCTCTCAAATTTAATCCAAGTTTTGAGGTAATTTTTATGTTATAGAGCCTCTACTCCAGATATATAGATAAATTTATCTGTGATCCTGTTAATGAAAGAGAATTAAGATGTACAAAACAACATTCAATTGCCAAAAAAAACTAAGTCAGATCAGTGTTCTGGCATCATGGCGCAAAAAAAAAAGGGGGTGAAGGACAGTTAATGAAAAACAATGTCAGAAGCATTAGAAAATAATATGAAAGGAATTAGTGACATATGCTTTACTGGCCAACAATTTAGGTTGAGCACTGATCAGCTGGAAGAAGTATTTTGTATGCTGGGGAAAAAAATGAAATTAACATGTAGGAAACTTCAGAAACACTATATGTACAATGAATAACCTGCCAATGTGCAAGGTGATATCCGTTGCTCCTCCGTGGGCGATGCCGGAATCGCAATCGCACAGTTCACATCTAACCATGCTATTTCCTTTTTTGGACGGTAAAATACACGGCCATTTTTCCGTGTACTCTCTCTTGTAACATTGCTTCCTACTCTGCTTCGATGCCATGATGAGTGGTTTCAGATAATTTGTTAAAAAAAGACGTTCACGGCAAGATAAAATCGTCACCAGATTCGAAGTTTCGTAGTTTCTTCTTCTCCGCCAGCGCCAGCGAGCAGCTGCAGCTGAGACGAGGCGGCAGCTCGCAGCGATGGATGTTCGTTGCGTGCGTGCTATAGAAGCTCGAGCACTGCATGCCGTTATATTATCGCACTAGCTCGCACGCTTCGTATTACTAGTATGTATAGTAGTGTGTACGATTTATGTATGCACTGTCATGCGTTATATTATGTATTGCGCACTCGTAGCGAGTGCGGCAATATAACGTTATCATATATGGCATATTCCGCCTTCCCGCGCTGATTCACTGTGTATAATACGTATAGGACAAAAATATCGGAAAATCGTATTTTTGATGGGTAAAATCGTATGATCGTATTTGATTGATAAAATCGGACTAAATACGATAAAATCGGACTGGTTGGCATCACTGCAACAGGGTTTTAGTTTAGGCTTAGGGTCAGGGTGGCAACAGGGTTTTAGTTTAGGCTTAGGGTCAGGGGACAACAGGATTTTAGTTTAGGCTTAGGGTCAGGGTGTCAACAGGGTTTTAGTTTAGGCTTAGGGTCAGGGTGTCAACAGGGTTTTAGTTTAGGCTTAGGGTCAGGGTGGCAACAGGGTTTTTGTTTAGGCTTAGGGTCAGGGTGACAACAGGGTTTTAGTTTAGGCTTAGGGTCAGGGGGACAGCAGGGTTTTAGTTTAGGCTTAGGGTCAGGGTGGCAACAGGGTTTTAGTTTAGGCTTAGGGTCAGGGAGGCAACAGGGTTTTAGTTTAGGCTTAGGGTCAGATTGGCAAAAGGGTTTTAGCTTAGGCTTAGTGTCAGGGTGGGTACAAGGCTTTAGTTTAGGCTTAGGGTCAGGGGACAACAGGGTTTTAGTTTAGGCTTAGGGTCAGGGGACAACAGGATTTTAGTTTAGGCTTAGGGTCAGGGTGCCAACAAGGTTTAAGTATAGGCATAGGGTTAGGGTGAGGATGTGGTAAAGTGTTGGTTCAGAGTTCATGATCAGTATTCAGTCAGATGTTGCTGGAGCCCGTGTCTTACAACCTTGACTAGAACTCTTTCTCACCTCAAAGTTAATGTAGTACTGCATCTGGTTGACAAAGTGTATCATCTCGGTGGCAATCATGTGACTCAGATGAAGAAGAGGTGACAGCTCTGTATGATGAAGAGAAAAAGATTTCAGAAACAAGATGAATGCGACTGCATCTCTTATATGCCTCGGCCTATAACTTCATGGCTCAAATTGCTCATGGATTATTGTGATAGAACAAAAAAAAAAAAAACCCTATAATTACATGTCAACTGACCTCAATGAATTTTAACCTTTGACCTAACAACCCCAAAATTCTGATTTCTTTGACTCACAATAAGGCTGTCAAATGACAAAAGAGAGCAACTCTTTGATTTTTTTTTTTTTTTAATGACTTTTTCTTGATATGGGGTACTTTTTTGTATACTCTACATGATGAGGAAGAAATTAAGGTCATATGACCACCAATTTCCAAAATATGCACATATCAAAAGGAAGCAAACCAACAGATTTCCTCATAAAACAGTAAAAAATAAAAAAATAATAAAAAATCATTTACAAGGAAATTTATTTTGCAGAGTTGCTCCCTTTTTTCGATAGATGGCAGAATAGTAATGCATGCTGACCTCTGACCTTTGAACTTATGTACTAGAAATCTAATCAGATTGTCTTTCTATGGTGATACATACCAGGACTTACAATATTTTCTAAAGTGAAAGGACTGACAAAGGCTTACATTAAAAAGAACTGATAACATCGTTTCCGGTCTAAAAAATTAATTTTCATTTTCATGGGTACAATATTGATAATTAGGAACGTTGTGACCATACAAAAACGTTGGTGGATTTCATTAGCTGTGATGTCATTTAGTTATGAAAATACTGATGATTTAAAAACAAAAATTGAAAATATCTATATCAGACATTTTTTTGCCATTCATTTGTGTGTCAAAATTGCTTCAAAACTGCAATAGTTTTTTCCATTTTTAGCACGGTAAATGACATCCGTTTTTATTCATACTTTCACACATCAATAATTATATATCTAACATTAATATAATGCATACATTAATTAGATATGATAACTCTTTTAAAACATTACTTAATGTTAACAGTTCCCTCTAAAAACAAGCAATGTGCCATCTTGATAACGTCACTACCTGGGATAGCTCTCAAGGCCTTGGCATTCGTCATCTGACTCTTCCAAACCTGAGCTAAAATGTACTCCATTCGCTTGGCCCTCCAGAGAAAGTTGAACACTCGCAGGTACAGGATCTTGCAGCTCTCGGTGAAGACGGTGCTAATTGGGCCGTCGAGATGGTAGTCCAAGCTGAAAACGTCCCATCCTGTATCCCCTGGGGAGATCTGCAGTGTCAACAATAGAGAATTAGGATGTGCAGTTACAAGCACAAACAAAGTAAACACTCAAAAATAGAATATTGCAGTAAAGACACTATCTGAATGTCCAAGCAAGGATAAACTGCAAAAACTACTTTTAATTCCATACCTCTTACCTGTCGCCCTGTTCAGTTTCGGTGAGGATATTTCAAGTTCAATAAGTAAGTCCTTCTGTGGCCCCCTGGGCAAGAAAAGAAATGTCTGGCAATCTTACCTCCAGGAGTCTGACATCAAGACGATTGAGTATGTCCGCATCATCAAACTGGGCATTGGTTGCTCTGACAGCTGTCTCCAAGACTCCATTCAGATTGTGAAGGTACAGCATGTTGGCTGGCTTGGCAAGATCAGCCCTGTAGGAGAAACACGGCAAAAACTCATGGTTACATCTTCAAGATCTTATTTCTCTCCGTTCATCAACATCTTCAGCAATTAGACGTCTCCTTTCTGCTTCCACTGCCCATCTCCAGTTATCTCCTGGACCCTAAACCATAAATCGTTATGGTGATCGTGCCTTTTCTTTTCTTGCTCCAAAACTCTGGAAGAATTTTCCTATCTCCTTCTTTTGCCCCAAAACTCTGGAACAATTTTCCTATCTACATTTGTGAGGCCTCCACCATAGATTCTTGCAAAACACTTCATGAAAACTTAGGCAATCTTATCAGTAATTAATGTATGTTTGTATTTGTTCTTCCATTTTTCTCAATCTTTCATTTTCTCTTTATTCTATAAATTCTTTCCTGCCCTTAGAAACATTGTATTAAGTGATATATACATGTAAGCGTTATATAACATCATCATCATTACACGGCCGACCAACAATAACAACGATCATGTCCACACCTTCTGATCAATTAATACCATAATAAAGCTGTAGAAAGTTTTTTCCCTTTCTCCGCCATTACGGTGTTCACTTACGCCTTGGTAAATCATTTGGGTTTACCACAGAGTTTTTGGTAACACATAGAGCGCTCACATTTCAGTGCATACAGCAAACAGGTAAGCGAGTATGCAAAGGATCTTTTTTGTGTCTGCTATTTTTTTTCATCCCCACTTCCATGCATACCAATGGCGAATGATGTCAATGGGCCTTAGTCCCAAAGGGATGCAAGCTCAATACAAACACCAAACTTCAGTAAAAATCATGTAATGAGTGTTGAATAGGTATTCATCCATTAGATGATACATTTTCACAATACATTTTAAATTGCTATCAGAGGGTCCTCATTTGAATCTCACTTACTCTAGAAGGTCCATCAAGTGCTTGATGAAGTCACCCTGTCCAAGTAGAAGGTATCTCCTCAAAGCCTGCACATGAAATGTTACATGAGACTGTTTAGCACTAAATCTCTTCATACCATATCTAGCAGCAAGAATTACAACTTACTTACTGCACCTGGGGGTGTTTCATAAAGCTGTTCTTAAAGTTACGAACAACTTGAATATAGAGTGCCAAATGGGATGCCCAAAGTTTTTCTTCACTTGTTAACAAAGTGTGGCCGCATTTCCCATAATCTCAATTAAATTGAGGCAAAAAATATACTTTGTAATAAAAATGTTTGTAAAAGATAGTAATGTTAAATCTACGTCTGCATATTTCACCTTTAGCTGATGTTATTTATAATGATTGAGAATCACATTTGCTTTGCCATATTCACGTCGTTTGTAAATTCATTCGTAACTTTACGAACATCTTTATGAAACACCCCCAGGTGTGATAAGTAAGTTGTAATGCTTGCTCCCCCCCAATATATTTCCATACTGGCATGGAGATACCGGTATATTTGTTCCACAAGTGCCACCTGGCATGATAGCATTGCTACAAGATATTGTAGGTACATACCTTGAGGTTTTATAGAAACAAACCTTCAGGTGTTCAAGAAATTGAACTATGTCTGCAGAACATGTCCAAGTCTCTTACTAGTGCCTCTAAACCTAATCACTACTGTCTAGGAACTTTCACTGTAGTCTATGAACTATGAACTATGAACTATGAACTATGAACTATGAACTATGAACTATGAACTATGTCTGCAGAACAAGTCCAAGTCTCTTACTAGTGCCTCTAAACCTAGTCACTACTGTCCAGGAACTTTCACTGTAGTCTAGGAACTAAGTTTGAGGTGTTCTAAAAACTTGCACCGTATCTGTAGGAGATGTGGAAGTCTCTTGCTGGTGTCTCTGAATTCAGTGCCTATAATATAATCACTGTGATCTAGGAACCATCACTGCAGGGAGGATCTATCGCTGTGGTCTAAGAATCTTCACAGCAGACTAGGGACTATCACTGTGGTTTAGGATTTACCACTTTGGTCTATGAACTAACCTTGAGGTGTTCTAAGAACTTGAACTGTGTCTTGTAGAATGTGTAGAAGCAAGTGTCATTGTCAATAACCCAATCAACTAGGAACTGTCAATGTGGTCTATGAATATCACTGGTCTAGGATCTACCAATTTGGTCTAAGAACTAACCTTGAGGTGATCTAAGAAACTAACCTTGAGGTGATCTAAGAACTTGAACTTTGTCTGTAGAATGTGTAGAAGTCCCTTGCCAATGACCCAATCAATGTGGTCTAGGAACTTTCAATGTGGTCTATGAAATATCACTGGTCTAGGATCTACCAATGTGGTCTACAAACTAACCTTGAGGTGATCTAAGAACTTGAACTGTTTCTGTAGGATGTCCAGAAGTCTCTTGCTGGTGTCCCTGTATTCAATGTCTATGACCTGCTGGAACGAGCCATCCATGTCTTGCTGTAGTAGCATCTCAGCTGTAAGATGCGAGGCAAAGGAAGTAAGAATGTGTGTAATTGGGTTTTCATAGACATGTGGGTCAGTCCATGGGGTTGGTCAACTTTTGTGACATGAACTGAAAAACAGGCACTTACTTAAAGCCAAGCAACATTTTTCAATAATAATTTCAACAAGAAAAGTGTAACCAGCAACTTGAAAGTTCACTTGGATCATGGTTTATTAAAATAACACAAACCAAACTTTATGTTAACCCATTCGTGACAGAGGTCCACATTTTGTGGTCTGGCCTAATATCTTTTGATGCAAAGCCCTAAAAATCATACCAAATACATGAGCAGAAAGAGCAAAACATTCTACACAAACTGTGCCCATTTTGGTTGCTTCAATATTCGTTGTTTGATGCTAAAAATTTTTAAAAGGAAAATAAGCATTAAAATCCTTAAATTGGCAATGCGATAGAAGGTTTAAAATCACCGTTTTCCCCTGCAAATTGGCAACTTTTTGACTTCTCATCATAATTTCTGTCAATTTATATTCATTTCAGATACATGAGGTTTTATAAGGAAAATAGCAATAAAATAAAAATGTTGGTGTTGCCAATTTGAAGAATAAAAGCTGATCAAATTAGGCTTTAAATAATTCCTGTCACGAATGGGTTAATATTACATAAATGTGATGTCCATGTAACGGAGGTAAAAAGAAAGAAATGTGCTTCATAGTAAATCCATTGCAGGTTATCCAATGAAATAGCCATGCTTACAGTACAAGACAATTATGTGTTCATGGCATCAGAAATTTTGAAAAGAGGAGTTGATCTTCAGTGTTTAATGGATGCGCCTCATACCTTTGTTACATGGACATTGCTGTATACGTTGACCTAACCTGATAGACCGACCTATATATCAATGGTTCACAAAGATGGATGATTAGATCGAACAACTTCAATTTCAACTGAAACTTAAGATATGAATGACTTTGGAAATAAAAACTAATGTTGATCCCAAGGTGATCATATACTTACTGTTTTGATAGCCTTTGGTATTTGATATTGCTGTCATGAGGGACTTCCCTTTGATGAGGGTGTGGTCCTTACACACCTGCCGTAAGAAGTTGATCGCTTTCCCAATAGAAAGGATCTATAAAAAAAAAAAAACTAGATGAATCTTCGACCACGCGTGGTCGAACTTTATGCCTCCGCCATTACCAAATCAGAAATAAATGGCACTTCATGTTGATTTATTCTCATTTATACAATGACATCTTTGACCTTGACCTTTGACCTTGTGACCCCCAAATCTAATCAGAGCATTGCCCTTTCCATATGTATACATGAGCCAAGTTTGTTGAACCGTCAAATGGTTACTGAGTTATCACAAGAACGAACCATTTCTATGTACGTAATGACCTCTATGACCTTTGACCTTTGACCTTGAGACCCCAAAATCTAATCAGATCATTGTCCCTCCCATATGTATACATGAGCCAAGTTTGTTGAACCGTCAAATGGTTACTGAGTTATCACAAGAACGAACCATTTCTATGTACGTAATGACCTCTATGACCTTTGACCTTTGACCTTGAGACCCCAAAATCTAATCAGATCATTGTCCCTCCCATATGCATACCTGTGCCAAGTTTGAGGTTGATATGTCAAATGGTTCTTAAGTTATCGCGAGAACGAGCCATTTTTATGTGTTTTATTACCTCTATGACCTTGACCTTTGACCTTGTGACCCCAAAATCTATTCAGATCATTGTCCCTCCCATATGCATACCTGTGCCAAGTTTGAGGTTGATAGGTCAAATGGTTCTTAAGTTATCGCGAGAACGAGCCATTTTTATGTGTTTTATTACCTCTATGACCTTGACCTTTGACCTTGTGACTCCAAAATCTAATCAGATCATTGTCCCTCCCATATGCATACCTGTGCCAAGTTTGAGGTTGATCTGTCAAATGGTTCTTAAGTTATCGCGAGAACGAGCCATTTTTATGTGTTTTATTACCTCTATGACCTTGACCTTTGACCTTGAGACTCCAAAATCTAATCAGATCATTGTCCCTCCCATATGGATACACGAGCCAAGTTTGAAGTTGATCTGTCAAACGGTTCTTAAGTTATCGCGAGAACGAAAATGGGACGGACGGACGGACGGACGGACGACCCGAAAACATAATGCCTCCGGCAACCACCTACGGTGGGCGGAGGCATAAAAAACAAACACTGGTATCTTTTTGTATAATTCTAACATTTTAACAATAGTATAAACAACAACTCAATAGAAAAGAAACATGATCATTAATAATGATACAAAATCATGACAGGGATGTTTATTTCATTACATTAACATTATGATTCCAGTGATATTACAGATAACTAAGCATTAACCCTAAAAAAACCATTCTTCATTGAAGACAGGAAGGTCCGTAGAGTAGCTACAGGATAACCCCTAGCTATCTACCTGGAGGGTGTTTCATAAAGCTGTTCATAAAATTCCAAATGACTTTACGAACGACATGAATATGGCAAGCCAAATGGGATTCTCAATTATTATTAACCGAATCAGTTAAAGTTGAAATATGCAGATGTAGATTAACATTACTATCGTTTACAAACAATATTGCGAGGTTGCAATTTTGCCACAATTTAATTGAGGTTACGGGAAATGCAGTCACTCTTTGTTAAAACATCAGGAAAAACTAACAGGGAATCCCATTTGGCACTTCATACTCAAGTCATTCGAAGAGTCATGCATAACTTCACAAGCAGCTTTATGAAGTACCCCCCTGGACATCGCACTGTAGCCTAGATTCACGTTGATCACATGACAATACTCGACTCACCTTTTTTGCTTGCTCCATACTGATGAAAGACGGTATCATGGACTTGCGCAGAGAGTACTTATCATGCCACAGTTTCTCGTCTTTCACACTTGGGTCTGCAGCTACAAAAAACTGTTATCAAAACAACAACATGATATGACATTGCATATTATTCAAAGAAATATTTAGTTAAGAGCTTAACTACATTATTTCACAATAAAAAAAAACATTTTCCTTTCAAAGGTGCTTGTATGACTACTTCTAATCAACATCACAATTTAGTTACTTCTTCCCCCCCCCCCCCATGCCCCAAACTTTTCAATTTATCCAAATGTAACCTCAACAAACATCCCAGAGTTTTTTCTTTATCATACTTTTGATTATTTTATGTTTTGTCTGAATGTTTTGTGTTGGCCTTCAATTTAAGCAATGTTCAATCAGTCCTCCACATTTTAAATTCAAATTAGATATTAAAAGGAAATTTGTCTTTTGCCCATACATCTGAATAAATGCAAGCAAAGATGACAAGAAAACAAATTTTCAAATGAACATTTAGCCAACTAGCCTCCATTCTGTGAACTACATATAGATAATATTTGGCTTTAACAAGGCTTAACTTCAAACCAATAAAGAAACAACAGTCAGTCCGCAGGTCCACAAAAAGTGGTTTCTTTCACGTGACTGGTATGCATGAATGGAACAGGCTCTGCATTTTAAATGAGTTTGAACCTGTCAGAACACCACTTTCAATTTGGCCCTTGCTGCTCTAATACTTTATCAAATTTGATGTTTTTGGTATCTATGTAAAGATGAATAATCGATCTCTTATGTCATGTGTTTGAATTCAATGAAAAATTTGGAAAAAGAGGTGAAATTGTTGATCCAAAAAACGATACAAAAAAAGTTTTTTTTTGCCTGCCTAAGGTTGCCATTTTGTAAGGCTTTTTATATTTGAGCCCAAATAATTTTCACATGACCACAAAGCTGAATGTCTATGCTTTATGAAAATACTATTTTAACACATGATGTAATTTAATCGGGTCAAGAGCACACTTTACACAGACCAAGTGTAATTATCAGCCCCAAATCATAAATACTGCTCTGTGATTGGTCCATTCAGACCCTACACTCATCCTGGAATCCTAACGGTCACTTGTTGAGTCACTGAAGGTCATAATCCCTGTGTGGTAATCTGTTCAAAACAATTGCGCTGGCATGTTTCTGGCCTTATTCAGCCAATCAGAACACTGGATTTCATGCTGACCAAATAAACCAAAAAATCTCAAAAAATCATGCTCTGGACCCGATTAAAAGGTGCCCTACATTAAG
The DNA here is from genome assembly GCA_029962745.1 of Echinometra lucunter. Taxonomy (NCBI): domain Eukaryota; kingdom Metazoa; phylum Echinodermata; class Echinoidea; order Camarodonta; family Echinometridae; genus Echinometra; species Echinometra lucunter. Next base: position 4,121,319 of record CM057169.1, on the reverse strand, counting down.
AATGGTATTTTTAAAAAAAAGTACAGACTTTCAGCTTTATTTTGATGTAAATATTATATGGGCTCAAAATAAAAAGTTTTGCACAATCTGCAAGAGAAGTGAAAGGAAGAGAATTGTGTTTTGAAGCAACTTTTTTCACCTTAATTTACATATATTTTCCCAAATGTTATCAAAATAAATGTAAAAATGTAAAAGTGTGATATTTACTCTTTTCAATGGTGTATCAACCAATGATTTCACTTGATGATAAAGTAGTTCTTCCAGAAAGAAAGTCTCATAATTCATGAGATTTGACAGTGTGGAAGATTTGGCGACGAGAGCATTTACGTGAATCCTGCCTATTTGCTCATTAGCATACAGACCTGCGGACTGGCTGACAAGGAAATTTGTCTTTTTGCTTGTACTTTTGAACTAAAATGCAACAAGAAAACAAATTTTCAAGTGAACATTTGGGCAACTAGCCTCCATTTCTGGAAACGAAATATCAATAGTCCTCGGCTTAACAAGGAGTGGATAAAAATTGTGGAAAGTGGGTGGCAGCATTTACATCAGGAAAATTTCTGACACCTTCCTCCTCCCCCCACAAAAAAGGTCGTTATACATTTTGGGGTCTCTTTGTTCTTCCAAAAGGGTCATTAGGTCTAAAAGTGTGTATATGCGTGTGTGTGGGGGGGGGAGGGGGGTGTTGGTGGACATATGCTGAAAGTGCCCTCCTTGTCCTTACCTCATTGTACTTGTCTTCTAGTTGTCCATCAAAGATCCATCTATCCAGCATGGTCCTGATAGGGAAGGCTACTAACCGTAGGATGTGTTTGATCTGCAGCCTTGTAGCTGGGTCACCATGTAAGGTGTAGGAATGGATTGCTGAGGCCAATGCTCCTCCTTTCTTATCTGTAGGGAAACAGGAATAACAAATTTCATACAGTTTTGGTAAACCCTCAAAGGCTTTTTGTCAGATTTCTTTGCTTTTTGTTCAGCAGCATGATAAAAGTAAAACTAAGATGCTGCGAAATTCTTTCCACCTCCAGTTGACATATAAAAAGTGAAAAATTCTTTTAATCTTGCATTAGAAATATAAATACAAATCCTCATTCTGTTTTCATGACATGATATACATGTATATATCCAAAAATCAATGAACAAAGGAAAAAAAAAATGGAACGAAAGCACTTATTAAAACAATACACAATACACTATAATATATCACGCACATTACACATATTGTACTTTTTACACTTGTTTCCATCATGCTAAAATAAATGAAAGAAAACTTGACAAATGAAAAAAAAAACTGCACTTCATTCTTACCTGCACAACCATCTACCAGAATGGCTAGCTGCTTCATTCGATGTAATGGATCAAAGGTCCACACATTGAGACGGAACAAGGAAAGGTTACTAGGTGAACCCTCCTCTAGACCCATGTCTTGCTCTTGGAGTTGCTATCGGAAGAAAAAATGATGAAACATTATCAGATAAACTTCCACACAAAGCAGATGGCAGAGATGAATACTTGCAAGCCTAATTTGACATTTTATTTCAATATTGTTTTCAGTTTTTCTCACCTGTGCTTCAAGTACTGCAAGTAGTCTGTAGTATTCTGTTAGCTCCTGCTGTAATGCTGCACAAAAGCTCTGCACAGGAGAAGACAAGAGATACATAGAAAATGACAGCAATTCCAAAAATAATACTTCTGCTCCCCGTTTCATATAACTTGTTAATCAATAACAAGCTGCAATAACTGTTATAAGCTACTGATATCCTTGCATCTGAATGGCTGAGAGCAAATTTGTCACTGAAATGTGGCAGTTGTTACTGATAACAAGTTTTATGAAACAAAGCCCAGGAGAGGGAGAAGAAAGTAAACAGTACATAGAAAAAAAAAGTAAAATGAAAATAAGAAAAAATGATGAATGAATAGTCTGTGTTCCAGATGATTATCCATCATGTTTTTTAATTTGAGTAAATCAGTTTCAAAAGAACAATTATTCCATTCCAAGCAGACAACTTTTTTTTTAATAAGACTTGTGTAACAATGTACTATACACATGCCTCATGGAATCAAAAATCACATGCACTAAATTTCAATCATCACCATCATCATCATCATCATCATCATCATCATCATCATCATCATCATCATCATCATCAATGAAACAGTAACCCTTTCAAGTCTACAGTAATGTCTCTCCAAGATATACCATGTTTAGCCAACCAATTCATCTGTATGTATTCCCTTGTAGAAGGCATCTAAAAACAAGGTGATAGCCATGTGTCCTGCCCTATTTGTGTGCAATCATTCTAGTAAATTAATTCTGATTATTGGTGAAATACCAATAATTGATTATTTGTGTAAATGGAGCATTATTCTGTACATTACATACATTATGAGAAACCTTGCACTGGATGATTCTTTGCCTGATCAATCCTGATCAATCCTCCATGAATAGCTTTACAGTTGACCTCATTTCACCTTTGACATACCTACATGACCTCTGACCCCCAAATAATGTTGAGGGTCCCTGTAGGGCATCTACCATCCAAGTTTGGTTACAAACGGGCCAATGGTTGCAAAATTACCGACCCAAGTAGACACTTGCAGGCAAATGTTAACATTCGGCTTCATTTGACCTTTGACCCCTAAATAACATTGCGGTCCCTCTGAGGCATCTACCATACCGTACAAATGGTTACAAATGGGCAAACGGTCACAAGGTAATTCAAGTTTCATAAGCATTACAGACTGACGGATGGACATCACTAAGGATCCATTAGTCTCGCTCCACCTTGGTGGCTTGACAAAAAACAACTGACCTGACCGACCAATCCGAAAGCTTTGTCCTGGTTTCTGGCATCAATGTACCTTCGCACCTTGAGGTAGAGCCACCCTAGTTCCGACAGTTTGTGGACTAGGTCTCTACAAGGTCTGGGAACTCCAAGCTGTTCGGGAGCATCAAGTATAAAGTTATTTCATTTAGAAAGAAGTGAAAGAAATAAAGTTGATCAAAATTTGGTGCCCACATGCTCACTTTCAACATAAGGAAGTATTTAGTAATGAGGCTTCTTTCCTAAAATAAGAAGGGCTGTCATTATAATGAGGAAAACTAGAGTATGTTATCGGAATAGAAAAGTAGTTTCTCAGGTATGAAAGAAGGTGTTTTCTAAAGCAGGGGCAATGGATTTAAAGGACTTAATTGGGACAAAACAATGCTACTCTTTTCAAAAATAATATTTCTCTACTCTCAACATGACATAATCTCCAAAACCATTGGGAATCAGCTTTGATCATGAATTTAGATTCTTTACTTTGAAAGATGGTATTACATTCATTACAAGTTAGACCAATTTGGAACCTTGGTATACCTCTGAGGATATCCTGAAGGCATCATCTGTTGCATCATACTTGACCATCTTGCCATCGATGCCTTGGAAGACATAGATGAGATCATGAACTAACGTCTTTTCTGCTACTTCAAAGGATGCTAGAAATGGAATAAAAGCACAGGATTGTACAAAAACCTCATATGGCTCGTGTATAATACTGTGTTTTAGCAACCAGAGGGTTACTTGTAAGCAAGTCTTTATAGTTAGGCAAAGACACGATTCCCAACTCTCAAGAATAGGACAACACAAAAAAGTATGATTTCAAATTGCACAGATGCTTCTACTTGGTAATATCTACTACCACTATTTTTTTTTTCATGAGACATTCATCAAGAGTAGCATCAGAAACTGTAAATTAGGATCTGTTTCATAGGATTTGGGGAATCATAAATGTTGAAGCATGTGATTGTTTTACTTCATGAAACTTTTGCAAATCTGAAGCAATCACAAGTTGACTCTCCAATAAATGATATCTCAAATTACATTTTCATTTCATTTACATTCCATTCCATTTTCATGATTTCACATAGAATTTCTGGCTTTATTATCTATACCTATCTAATCCATGTTGTTTTCCTTACAGTATTAAAATAAGGAGACTTTGAGGGATGAATCATGTTTCTAATGTTTCAACTTATTCCTTAACAAAATTCTTACTGTTTTCATCCTGGTTCCGATTGGTCCGATCCACTTCTACCATGCCTGACCTAGCACCAGACGGCACCAATGCATGGCTCTTTGTGTCACCTTCTGCCTGCGTTGTACTGTCCCCTATAAGCATGCGAGCAAGTCTTCCTCCGATGGACTGTGTTCCTGGGGTCATTCCTTGGGGCACACCGGGCGTCATACCAGGCGTTGTAAGATACCTGAAAAGAAACAAAGATGGTCAATTATTTTCAACTGAATTCTACAGACCTGTGGAAACAATTTTTTTTTTAAGATAAGAAGCTATCTGTTTCAAGGAAATTCATCTTGAATTGCAAAAAACAAAATTATCAACAGGGTATAGTATGCAGTAAACTGAAAGGAAAAAAAAAAGAACATGAGTGAAAAAAAGGAGTGAAAAATTTGAATAAAACAAACTTTTTGTTGTCATGGAATCCAGGAACCTAGGCCCTACAGCGAAAGAAAAACTAGATGAATCTTCGACCATGCGTGGTCGAACTTTATGCCTCCGCCATTACCAAATCAGAAATAAATGGCACTTCATGTTGGTTTATTTTCATTTATACAATGACATCTTTGACCTTGACCGTTGACCTTGTGATCCCCAAATCTAATGAGAGCACTGCCCTTTCCATATGCATACATGAATCAAGTTTGCTGAACCTCCGGCAACCACCTACGGTGGGCGGAGGCATAAAAAATAGTTAAGAAAAGCAAAACAAGCTTGCTGATATCTTGAAGATTTTGGGCAGAGCATAGCAGCTTGAGAAAAGCTTACTGAAAGACAATAGATGGGTTGTTTGGATCAACAACAACAAACAAACAAACAAACAAACTGACAGAAACTTTGTTTGAAATAACATTCAAAGAAAAGCAGAACACATGTGGACATATGACATCGGTAATCTCAATGAGCAAAAGTATCTTCATCCGGCATGAATACAAATATGTATGTGTGCATGTTCTGACAAAGGTGTTGCAAAAACTACTAACATTTTATACCACAGAAACAGATTTCCTGAACTTACCCGGGTGCATATGACTGTGGTGTTGGTGTTGGTCCACTTATACTGCTGATTCCACTACCTGTATGTACAAGACAAATAATAATGAAAATATTTACTGTGCAACATATCCATCCCAAAGGGTGCTCAAGGCACATACCATGCATTGTTATCATTATTCCAGCAGTGCCAAGTACACATTTTATACACCTGCGTAGAGTGCAGCACAGGTGGATTAAATGTCTTGCTGAAGGACATAAGAGGCCTAGCATCAGTGGAAACTGAACTCACAACCCTTTGATTAAGAGTGCATGCGCTTACCACTTTTGCCACACCTCCACAAATCAAGGGTTTGGTGAATCAAAGGGCTATCTGCATTTTTTTGGTCAAAAGGATTTGATATCACAATAATCCATAAGAGACCAAGAGATAAGGCTATCTGCATTAAACCGAAATGTGTCAGTGCAACAAATCTTCACTGAAAATTTTCATGCATGAAAGGTCACGGTTTTTAACTATAAGCAAATCAAAGTCTATGCCTTTGTCTTCAATATGATATACAATTCAGTAGATTTTATGATAAATTATGTGAACATTTTCTACTTCAAACATAGTTCATCACCTCCTTTACAATTTGATATATGTGTAGTGTCCAAATAAAACTTGACTTCTTGAGTACTTTTAATTCATAACAGGACAAAATATGAAGCTTTCCAGACTAACCTATGCCGCTACTGAGATGGGAAGACTTAGAAGAGAGAGTACCCGCACTCGTATCCCTGGGGAGCGGGGTGTGAGAAGGGAGTAAGGATGCCCCATGTGCCCTACCGTGGGGGTCATCTCGGTTCACATAGGGGGTGGAGGTCGCAAGCTTGGGCAAGCCTCGACCAAATATGGCTGCTGCTGTTTTAGAACTCTTCATGAAAAAAGTACACAAACAATATTATCATACAGAGTACTTGTTGAGAAAAATGAATTAATGAAATCAACTCATCTTAAACAGTAGGGCAATTCCACATGGGAAGAACAATCAGCTCACTTCAGATTTATAGCAAAAATAATCATGTTGATATTCCTGAATAGCCAAATCCTTGAATTAAAAGAAGCTTAAACAAAAAGGAATTCCACCATCTTATTCAGTCATGTTATAATGCATGTTTGATTTTACAAGACATTTGTGTTCTTTGAAAATGGCACCATTTTCTGGTAATTCCTTTACCAAGGTTGTACACCACAATATCATGAATGTAAGTAGAAAATTGTTGGAATGAAAGAGTTCAGGTGAAAGAATGGGCATATTTTCATAGTATTAAATGGTAAAAAGCAAGGCAAGGTACAAAACAGGCACACAAACTCTAAAAATGTTGGTAACGGAATTAAATTTTGCAATTCTGTTAATGTGGAATTGCCCAGAATCAATGATTTTCGGCATGTGCTTACAATGCACTAATCTTGCTTTATATTTCCTTCTTTCTCCTTATTTCTTTGAAGCGTCCAATCCTTTACACTCCTTTTCATACATACAACCAATCCTTTTTTTTCACTCCTCGTATCAACCATTCTTCTCCTATTCTTCTTCTGTTTCATATTCATTATTTTGATCAATACAAAGAAAAAATAAGATGTAGCTGCATTACCTACAAGATCTTATTCTACTTTGAAAGTTTAATCAAAATGGATGTATCTCTTTCTATTTCATGAATGAATAAAAAATAAGAAGCTTTGCGACAGAGGGATCTCATTTTGTGGTTTGGCCCAATTAATAGAGCCATAAAACCATTCCAAATACATGAGCACAAAGAGCAAAAAAATTCTACATAGACTGTGCTCATACTAGCTGTATCACTGTTTGTCATTTGACCCTGATTTTTTATAAATGAAAATGAGCACTACAATCCTTTAATTGGCAATGTGACAGAAAGTTCAAAATAACTATTTTACATGTAAAACTGGTAATGTTTTAACTTTTCCACATACTTTCCATTAATTTTCATTCGTATCATAATCAGATACATGAATTTTTATTGGTAAAATGTAGCAATAAAACAAAAGTAATGGTATTGCCAATTTGAAAAGGAAAAGCTCATGAAGTTAGGCATTAGATAATTCCTTTGCTGAATGGGTTAAAGTCCAAACGTCTGATAAATAAAATATATTTCTTTGTTGGGATTCACCAATCTATAGCATGGATTGAATTAATCTAATTACACTTACTAGCTGTTTATTTCCCTGTTTCTCCTCACTGAGAGTTAAGAGAAGATATAGTATGGCCCATCTGTTCTTCAAAACACCCTGAAAACATAACAAATCAATGTTGTTTAATATCATATCGCATCTAGTCATATGTAAAAAAAAAAAATATACAGTATGGTGGAACTTATAACAACTGATCCTCGTGTCTCCATAAAGCAATACAAAAAAATAACAAAAATAGACTTGATGGAAGTGTAAAATGACCATTCTGCGGCAGCAGCATCTCTAACTACATTTACTTAATGATAATTTTCATCTCTACCTTATAATTTCTTGGCTACAAATGTAGAACTTCTATCTAACTAAACCTTACGTCTTAACCCTTTCATGACAGAGGTCCACATTTTGTGGTTTGGCCTAATATCTTTTGATGCAAAGCCCTAAAAATCATACTAAATACATGAGCAGAAAGAGCAAAACTTCTACACAAACTGTGCCCACTTTGGTTGCGTCAATATTCGTTGTTTGATGCTGAAAATTTTTTAAAGGAAAATAAGCATTAAAATCCTTAAATTGGCAATGTGATAGAAAGTTTAAAATCACCGATTTTCCCTGCAAATTGGCAACTTTTTAACTTCTCATCATAATTTCTGTCAATTTATATTCATTTCAGATACATGATGTTTTATAAGAAAAATGTAGCAATAAAATAAAAATGTTGGTGTTGCCAATTTGAATAAAAGCTGATCAAATTAGGCTTTAAATAATTCCTGTCACAAATGGGTTAATGAAGCAATACATTTTACAACACAAATACATAACAGCAATGGAAGTGAGAACTGTCGAAAGATAATTTATGACATCTTTACTACTTGCTTTTCCCACCTTATAGTTATCTTCTTGCTTTAACTACTTGCAAATTATCCCTCTCTACCATGTAAATTCTTTGTTGAATGAACGTGTTTACATAATCAACTAACCTGCGACTGGAGCTTCCTGTGAAGTTCTGAAAAATATGCTGCATCGGCTTCTCTTTTATCCTTTGCCACTGTAGTGACGTATAAATGATCAAGAGAAAATCAGGGAAAAAAAACACACACACATGGAAATAAGAGCTTATGAGAATATACTTTGAAATCGTGTGCTGATATAAGTAGTTTTAACAACAAATGCAATAACAAATGAATCTTGCACTATATCAAAGTGACTTCCTTTTAGAGATAAATAAAATATTCATAACAGCACAGAAACTTACACAAGAACATGCAAACATTCTCACTGTTTCATTAGATCTTTTCCACTATTGATCATTCTACAGGTAATTGGAAATCTAACTGGAGATTGATGCAACTTATTTTCTATTTATTTATTTATTCATTTATTTCCTGTCATAGGCTGGATAGCCCTTTCAGCAAAAGCTGATTTTCAAAGGGGCCTACATAGAATGAAAATGTACAATAGAAAAAAAAGCAACATAAAAATCATATAAAAGATAAAGATACAGAAACAAATAAAATACAAAGTAAAAAGATAAATATTATGCATGGTTTATACAGGGAAATGGCCACCAAAACGTAAATCATTATTACAAAAACCAGAATTCTACATAAGAATAAAACATACACAAAATGCCTGAAATTAGGTTGGTAATTTAATGATAACATATGTCAAGGTATAACTCAAATAAAGATGGTAGCACAATAAGAAGAAGAACTTACATTTCCGCTTGATTCTTTCGGCAACTAGAAACTCATCATTTTCAATGGTAGGAGTCAAGTTGCTGATTAAAAATTGAAAAAAAATATATATATACAACATCACAAAAGACAAGCTAATACTAGCAGCTCCACTTAAATTACTTCCAGCCCACAACCAATATTATTAATTCCATGGTGAAAATTCTAATAATCAATAGTGATATAATTATATAATATTGACTGGCATTAATGATATACCAACCTATATCGCCCGATCTGAATCCAATATTGCCCAAGCCGAATGCGCGGGCAATATTGGATTCAGAGAGGGCGATATAGGTTGTATCTCATTCAATGCAGTCAATATTATTATTATTATCTATATCCCACAGGAAATTGATGAAAAAATGAATTAAAGTCATCTCTCCAAGTACCCATTTAACATGTATAATATGTGCCTTAACTTTAATCACACGGCTTATACCTTTTTATGATGTCATAATGTATTTGCGCATTGCATGTTGCGTATCTTTTTATTCGCGCACTGCATGCATGGCTTGCGTTGCTTCTCAAACCGGTTCAAACTGGATTTCATGAATATTGCCCGCTGCTCAATTTACACGTAGAGTCAATGAGAAAACCCGGAAGAGAGAAAATATGGTATGATATTGACCGCTGCCAAATCAGAGAACGCAAAATATGGAAATAATTGCCACGGAAAAATGCCTCGTATAGATAATAATTAACACTATCACACATGCTTACAAAATACACAAAATACTTAATGGCTTGACATAAAAAGGAATTATTACAGTTGGAACATTAATCCCATTTTGTATCATCATGATCCATGAAAGGAATAAATTCAACATCCAGGGTTCATACACTTCTACATTTTCAAAATTCCATGACTTTCCATGACTTTCCAGGGCAGAAAAATGCAAATTTCCATGACCCATCGATCACATGTGATGCGAAACTTACATAAAAAGCGTGCTGATTAAAAGAGTTTCAAAGCTGATCTGAGTGCCGCGAATGCAGGGCTGGCCCGAGGGTGAATTTATGAACATGAAAAATGTCTTGAATGAATGATTTTCCATGACTTTCCAGAAGAAACTGACAAATTCCCTGACTTTCCCTTACTGTTTGCTTCTGGAAAAAAGAATTTCCAATTCCCTGACTTTCCAGAAATTCCCTGACCCGTATGAACCCTGAACATCTTTCCAAGATCTCAAAAGAGGAGGTTGGTTGAATAAAGAGAAATGTGCTTACCTGCTAATGACTCTCACTGCATACTGAAACTGTGCTGATACATCATCACCTAAAATAGAGAAGCGAAAGAATATGAGGACATAATGTGGAAGCAAGGATTCCTTGTAGATAGCTAACCCCCAAAAGTGAATATCATAACTTACTGTCCTAATCTCTAATACCAATGTCCTTGTGGTAAAAGGGGACAAAGCATGCAACAATGTGGTGCAAAATCTGTGCATTGTTCCAATTCATTAACTGAGCCTTTTTTTTTTTTTTTTACACCAAGGCAATGGTAGTATCTGCTTTAATGAAGTAAAACAAAAACTTTCATGCGCTGAGCCTGAGGATTAGGGAGATATGATTTTTTTTTAACACTTGCTATACAGCAGTACTTAGTCCAATGAGTTTGAGAAAATCTGTCATTCACACGGACAATAGAAGGAAAGAGAAATAGATAAGAGCACCTTAACCAGTTGAGCATGATTTAATTTCAGTATAACACACATTTTCCATAGACCCAGCCTGAGTTACTAGTATTTCTGGCTTAGTGTTCAATGACTTAAATGGAAAAGTGAGGAAATAAAGGGCGCACACACGACTCCTTTCAACGGGTCTGATTGGCTACATTCTTGAACCGGTTTCATAATACCTACAGACAGAAGTTCATAGAGAAATCTTACCCTCTTTCTTTTGGAGTATAGTTTGGACCAATCTTAGGAGTAATCCAGCAGGGCTGTTGTCCCCATCTGATGCTCCTGGGTTAGACATGGTTAGACTAGCCATCATCTACATCAGGGTACATCTTATCTGCATAGAGAATACAAGAGAATAGGGGACCAAAAATCACACACAAAAAAAAATAATAATAAAATACTGTCGTCTAATGACAAAAGGAAGCAACTCTGATTTTTTTTTTTCTAAACTGACTTTTTCTGAATTGAGGCACTTGTTAGTATGCTCTGCATGATGATGAAGAAATTAAGGTCACATGACCCCCAATTTCCAAAATACAAACATATAAAAAGGAAGCAACTCCATAGATTTCCACATAAAACAGTGACTTATTTTCTTCATCTACTGAGAAACTCATTCTACAGAGTGACTTCCTTTCATCACTGGATTGCAGAATAGAATTAATCACAGGGGAAGAGTTTCTTGGGAAAGTGGCACGTCCTATCCTATCCCTCGGATAGGACGTTAAATGGAGGTCCCCTGTAAAGGAGAGTCACCACCTTTGCACGTTAAAGATCCCACTGCACTATTCATATAAGAGTAGGGGGCAACCCCAGTGTATGTGGTTCACCTGCACACCCCCAATCAGAGATATCGGGAGGAAAGACCTCAGGGTTACAGTGATTCAATTCACTTTTCCCCTCCCAGGCACAGGTGACGCCAAACCAATAATAATAATAATAATAATAATAATAAAGAGATAGGAAGGCCATAGCAGAGCACTCTTCAGAGTTGAATCTTCCTCTTCTTTATTAGTTACAGTCTTTCCTAAAGTCTGCCACAAGCTTTAAGTGGTGGTACTAAGGTATTGGGGTATTGTGGACAGAAGGGTTCAGCTCTGAGCTCCCAAGACCTTGTACCACGGCTGGCTGAATCCTCAGCATAAGTACCACAGCCTAAGGCTTGTGAAGTCATTCACCTAGCAACTGGGTAGCTTTCAGTATTTACAGGTTTCGTTCTGTCATATTTTGTAAATTTTCTTCTCCTATTTCTCAGCGGTAACTTGTATTTCGATCAATAAAATGATAATTAATTAACATCTCATTATACTTATTTTTTTTTCAGTCAGACAACCGGAAAGGGATGAAATCATTTCTGGTTTAGAGTTTCATGAATTCAGGGTGCATACTACCATGTGTACTAGTGTCACAGGCCCTGAAGGCAGCAGGGCATTTGACATGTTGTACTAATGTTAGACAGAAAGCCAAATGAGAAGTATAAGAGTTGGATGGTTGCTCTAATGAGTCAAAGCTGGCCCTAAGGACTCGTACGAATGTGAGGTTAGTATAACGGGCAATCGCAGACTATAAGCAAGTAGTTTCCCAAGCTTATGTGTGAGCTTCAGAGAAGCAAGATTGCCAATCAAAATAAAATTTGAAAATTTCATTTAAGACTGAAATTTAGCTATATTTTTAATGGTAGAGTTCATGTAAGCTGCCCATGATGTGCGATATTTATTCTGCTAAACTTACTTTTCAAGAAATCATATCGTAAGTTTATAAATGTATGTTATATACATGTATATATCTACCTATTTTTATCACAATGCTGATTTTTAAAAATACTTTACAGAATTTTATGAAATCCGAAAATATACAGAGGGCCATGATTCAGGCCCATCATTCGATATCCCCTGGTAATCAATTGACAGGGGTGCACTGCATGTTCAAAGTCAACGCAAGTCGGGACTTGTATTCAACTTTGTACATGTAGTCACTGCATCATCAAGGGGGGAGGTCGGGTAGGGTAGAGTAAAAACAAGAGAAAACTTTTCTCTCAGGACAACAGTGCAAGGGAGGTATAAGTTACTACATTATAAAACAAAATTGTTGGATTTTCAACGAGACATGTTTATGTCAATGAGATTTATGTTAATTGACCTTTCATATTTATTTATTTCATACGAATGCCTAGCGAACAGCTATTTTTTTGAAAAGTCCAGATACGCTCAAATACCCTCAAATTCTTGGCCACAATAGGGTTCTAAATTTTTTAACAAGTCCAAAATAGAAAATCGGCTCCAGCGTATGTCTGTGAACACCTAGGAACAGCTAACGAATACCACGTACATCAAACATGTCACGAATGAATGGCAACGAACATGAACGCATGTCCAAATTTTCGAATACGTTAGGCATTCGTTGGCTCGATTCGCTAATATGTGATGGGGTCTTGACGGTAGAAAAGCTTCAATAGCTTCTGTGTGTATTCCGAAGCGTTTGGGCTTGGTAGAAAATCACACATGAGAGGAAAATAATAGTTTAAAATTCCATTTTCAACTCTTAATCCCCAAATTTGTGGCATATCAAGAGTTGAAGAGTCCCTAAATCAGATAATCTAGCAAATTTAAAAAAATAAATCTTGCTTAAGGCAATTTTGTTGTCTGTTTTTGACTGCTGCAACGGTGAATGTTCGCCACAGCCCGACACACGTTTGGTCCTATGAATGATTTCAAGTATGTTCATGACAGAAGGACACAAGATATTCAAAGCAGCATCTTAAACAATGTGCTGGTAATTAGACTTGTCTTAGTGAAATTTTCTTTTTTTTAAAATTTTGTGTCATTTCAATTCATTTTCAAATGACGATGACTCACAACATACATGACATAAGTTTAGCAATTAGCCGAGGGGTTCTGGCCTATGGGTGAACACACACCTGCAAATGCCAATGGAAAACTTTACACATAGTCAAGACACGGAGTCGCTTTTTCAAGAAATATTTCCAAAATTTTTAAATAGAATGAATCTGCAAAAATGGCAAATCCAGTGGCAGTGTGATATAGCCCACTCATCCTATTCATCCTGTGTACTCGGTCAATGAATTGACCTCGTCCCCCAAATGTGACAAGTCTGTACCGAAACTACATAGCACACTTTTCTATTGGTTACTCGACGGCATGCTGTTGACCCACGAGTCTGATAAGCGTCAGTTTTCCTCTTAAAATTCACCATTTTCAGTTCATTCATCTGATATGAAGCAGAAAGGGGAAAATTGAGAGCTTCAGGAACATTGCTGGTAAGTAAAATCAAAACTTTTCTTCCCTTTTATAGAAGATCTAAGTCAATGTATTTCGCGTTCGTATCGGCAATTTGTTTCGCTATTCAAAATGCCGTTTTGACCTACGGGTGATATAGCCTAAGTAATAGCTAGTAGTCACCATTTCAAACATCTATAGAAAGCTTATAATCCAAAGATTAAGGGCTGGTTGCCATGGAAACTACTGAATTAGACATACCATCCGTTTATTGCAATTTGCCGTAGTGATGAGCTGCAAAAGGGATTGATTCTTCAAGGTCAAACTCAAGGGACGTTTTTAGCCAGACCCGATGCCGTGCGGAGCACGGCGTCGGACAAGGACACACACAAAATTTGGGCGAACCCATTCGGTATCCTTGAAGGTAATCGGCATTTGCACACATAGACTTTATGTGCAAGAGGTTGAACTTCTGGTTGACCCTCGGCGGAGAGATCGAAATTTCGAAAGTGCAGATGAAGCAATAAATCATCGTTTTTTGGTAAGTTTTCAGTTGTCAAAATAAATATGAGAAGTGAAAAAACATCAATCAAACATTCAATTTTAAGGTAATGTCACTTTTGTAGCTGAGAGAATTCAGCTTCATCACAAACGCGATGTTGTCGCAATTTTTGCAGCGGGTTCGCAATGATTTCCTATGCCCGCTTGTACAGCGCGACAGCGCTGTGTAGAGTAAAGCGCCCGTGATTCGACCTATTATCACTATATCACAAGCCAGCACATATTATTGTCACAACACACACTAATCATTTCATTACACACAGAGACATTGTCACTCACCACAAGAAAGTTCCTCAGTCACCTCCAAAAATCCATCTAAAAAGCCAAATTCCAACGTCAAAAATGCCAATTCGGCGCCACATATTTATTTCCAAAGCATGTGAAGGCTTAAGTCCACTGCTAAGAAACAGGGTCGCAGAAAAAGCGCTAAAAGTAAAGAAATCGGCGGTTTTGTGAAGAGTTTTTTTGTTTATCGCAAGCTCCGAGTGTGATGGTATTGGCGAAAAACAAATGAAAAACCAAACCCCCCTTATCTGCCGATGCAGTGACTTTATGTGGGGTCGGGACAACTCGGACCACGGGACATCTCGGACCGCGGGCCGAGTTGTCCCACCCAATACGAGATTTTTTTTCCACAAATTTGCGTCTATTTTTCCGTCATTTCGAAATTTCTTGTAAAGATTTCCTAGAGATAAGGTCTGTTGGTAATGTTCTTCACTTTATATTACTTTTTTTCCGCTGGAAATAAAAAAAAGTGTAATTTTAGGAGTTTTTCGACAGCTCGCGATTCCCATAGGCGCGCGTGTATTAACAGTGTCGGTGCTCGGCTCGGTCCCGCTCAACAACTGACTTGATTTTGCAATCATTTCTCCTCAAGTTACCACTTTTATCGCAGAAGATGGACTTTCTTGTATTCCATCAACTCCACTTTTTCATCACAAGGATGAAATTCGGTGTATAAGCACGATTTTGTCGAAGTTTTTCACCTTTTCTCTCTGGTCGTAAGAAGTGAACAACCGATGATCGGTCCGCTCCTCTTCACCGCAATTCTACGTAGCTCGGCCGCCGAAACTGGCGGGGTGGGATTCAGCCCGAATCCCCAATGGAAGTGGGCGTGCACAGTCAAAGAGCTGAGCTTGACTGAGTGACAGAGAATCAACTAGAGCTTGAAGCTTGGCAGTGATAGGCTCTGCTTTTTATTTTTATTTTTCTAAATAAATATATATGTATTTTTTTTATTTTGTCTATATTGAATTTGATTTTCCTTGTGTAGATTTGAGATTGTAATAATTTAATATGCTTCAATTTCTTTGACAAAAGTGTGAGTTGCCCAAAAAATACTTAATTTGGATGGGGGCTCGGGGCGATTTCACTCCTGCCCCCGAAATGTGAAAAAATATTCGCGGTCTAGATGTGTGGGCATGCCGGGCTGAGGGTAACCATCAATAAAAAACGTTATATTTGGGGGCTTATGAGAAATGTTTTATTTTGGGGCTTAATTTTTAATCAAATTATCATTTTTTGGCCTTTTCATTTTTTTATACATTTCATTTTTATTTTTCATATTGAGTTTCCATGGTGTTATAGGCATAAAAAAATGTTTTATTTGGGGGCTTAATTTTTAATTAAATTATTTTTTTATTTTTTTTACAGGATTTAAAATCGAATGTGCCCCTTTCCATTCTTTGTTTTTCCCTGGTTTACTTTCTTTAATTAATTTACAGGAGGAAAGAATAGAGTAAGAAGTTTTGTGTTTTGTATTTTTACCAATTATTGTTTCCTCCAAATAAAATGTATTTAATTTGGTATTGTTCTAAAATGCATCACTCAATTAACTTAAATTTCCATCGGCAATTCCGGCTTAATTCCACCCCGGCAGCCTGACTGACACCCACCCTTAAGACCAAGAAATAAAATTAAAGAAAGTAAATCGGGGAAAAACAAAGAATGGAAAGGGGCACATTCGATTTTAAATCCTGTAAAAAAAATAAAAAAATAATTTAATTAAAAATTAAGCCCCCAAATAAAACATTTTTTTATGGCTATAACACCATGGAAACTCAATATGAAAAATAAAAATGAAATGTATAAAAAAATGAAAAGGCCAAAAAATGATAATTTGATTAAAAATTAAGCCCCAAAATAAAACATTTCTCATAAGCCCCCAAATATAACGTTTTTTATTGATGGTTACCCTCTGCCTGGCATGCCGAAACAGCTACACCTA
Source organism: Echinometra lucunter (assembly GCA_029962745.1). Lineage (NCBI taxonomy): Eukaryota > Metazoa > Echinodermata > Echinoidea > Camarodonta > Echinometridae > Echinometra > Echinometra lucunter. Next base: position 4,104,625 of record CM057169.1, on the reverse strand, counting down.
CAACATTTTCACATTTCGGGGGCAGGAGTGAAATCGCCCCAAGCCCCCACCCACGTACAAGTATTTTTTTGTGTGACTCAAACATCCACACCACTGTCACACTCAGACCACTGAAAAGAAATTGAAGCATAATAATTATTAAAACTCAGCTCTCAACACCATGGAAACTCAATATGAAAAATAAAAATGAAATGTATAAAAAAATGAAAAGGCCAAAAAATGATAATTTGATTAAAAATTAAGCCCCAAAATAAAACATTTCTCATAAGCCCCCAAATATAACGTTTTTTATTGATGGTTACCCTCAGCCCGGCATGCCCACACATCTAGACCGCGAATATTTTTTCACATTTCGGGGGCAGGAGTGAAATCGCCCCGAGCCCCCATCCAAATTAAGTATTTTTTGGGCAACTCACAGCTGTCAAAGAAATTGAAGCATATTAAATTATTACAATCTCAAATCTACACAAAGAAAATCAAATTCAATATAGACAAAATAAAAAAAATACATATATATTTATTTAGAAAAAAAAATTAAAAGGCAGAGCCTATCACTGCCAAGCTTCAAGCTCTAGTTGATTCTCTGTCACTCAGTCAAGCTCAGCTCTTTGACTGTGCACGCCCACTTCCATTGGGGATTCGGGCTGAATCCCACCCCGCCAGTTTCGGCGGCCGAGCTACGTAGAATTGCGATGAAGAGGAGCGGACCGATCATCGGTTGTTCACTTCTTACGACCAGAGAGAAAAGGTGAAAAACTTCGACAAAATCGTGCTTATACACCGAATTTCATCCTTGTGATGAAAAAGTGGAGTTGATGGAATACAAGAAAGTCCATCTTCTGCGATAAAAGTGGTAACTTGAGGAGAAATGATTGCAAAATCAAGTCAGTTGTTGAGCGGGGCCGAGCCGAGCACCGACACTGTTAATACACGCGCGCCTATGGGAATCGCGAGCTGTCGAAAAACTCCTAAAATTACACTTTTTTTTTATTTCCAGCGGAAAAAAAGTAATATAAAGTGAAGAACATTACCAACAGACCTTATCTCTAGGAAATCTTTACAAGAAATTTCGAAATGACGGAAAAATAGACGCAAATTTGTGGAAAAAAAATCACGAAACGGGTGGGACAACTCGGCCCACGGTCCGAGTTGTCCCGTGGTCCGAGTTGTCCCTGATTCCTTTATGTACAAAGTTGAATGCAAGTCCCCGCTGGCCTTCATTCGACTGCAACGGGAGCACCGACGAGCGCCGCAACTTCCGCGATGGACAACCGTGTGTGGTGCGGCGCATTTCAGCGGCCCTCATACACGTTGACATTGAACATGCAGTGCAAATGATTGCCAGGGGATATTGAATTAAGGGCATGAAACATAGGCATAGCGATATATTTTCATATTTTCTAAAAAATTGCGATGCATTTTAATTTTATTTTGAAATTGAAAAAATAAACATTGTGATAAAAATAGTTTAATATATTTGACATGAATTTATGTAGATATGATTTTGTGAAAAGTAAGTTTAGCACAATAAATATTGCAGAAAAGCTTAAGCGGTCGAATCTCGGGCAGTTTACTCTAGACTAAAGTATAGTTAGGACGTTTTATTAAACATGACTGCAGTTGACTCTACATGAAAGTGAAGGTATGGGACCGAAGTCGTTCTACGTGAAATATTGCAAAAGATTCCTCCCTGTTTTGAACAGAAATATTCATACAGTCAAAATATAAGTTAGAGACTGACACTATCTAAATACATCATTACTATGATTTGAACAAGAAACAACAGAAAGGGGCATAATTACCATTTTTTCGATGTTTCCAAAATTCTACTCGTTACTCGTTGACGCCATTTTATTTTACGCGCGTTAAAGAATATCGTAAATCACGAGATTATTTCAGAATTGAATATCAAATAAAATTAAAAAATTAAAAAAAAAAAATTGAAAGAAAAAAGAAAAACACGGAGAAGTATAAGCTCCCGGGGACGGGGCTGCATGCATCCTGCAGTGTAGGGATCGGTAGATGGGTTCATGCATGAGTCGTGGTTTATCAGCAGCGTAGCCATGGGGGGGAGGGGCTGGGCTGGGGGCACGTGTCCCCCAAAGATTTCCTTCCCCCCAGGTGCCCCCACCAAAAATCCTAGAAACAAAAACAAAACAAAACAAAGCAAAACCGCCTCCTGTGCCCCCCTACAGAAAGGGGATGTCCCCCGTCCCCCTACGCCACTGCTCTGAAAAAAAGAAGAATAAATACTTTTCAAACAAGGAAGACATTGAAAACAAAAATATATTTTGTCTAAATCAAAACTCTTGCGTGTATATTCCTGCCGTATTCGTGGTGGCCTGGCTGTATCCATGCTGCCCCAGGGGAATTCCTAGATTTTTACCGCCCCCCCCCAAAAAAAAAAAAACCACTCAACTTAGAATTTTGTTGATTTTTTTTTCATAAAATGTAGACATTCGAAAATACAGGAAATAGAAAATGTTTACCATGCATGGAAACAATAGGCCTAGCCACACTGGCCATGAACTGACACCTGCTTTGGCGTTCCGACGGGGTTTATGAGATGAAAGATGATGGGTATAATGGAGGTGTTGTGGCCCAGTAGATAAGTCTCTGGACTTTGAACCACAAGGTCCGGGGGTTCGAATCCCTGCCGCGGCACTAATGTCCTTTGGCAAGATATGAATCTACATTTGCCACGTCTTTCGGATGGTGACGTTTAAGGTCGGTCCCAGACGTAAATAATTTAATTGATGATTGATACACGTCTGTCAAAACCCAATTCGAGAGAGAGAGAGAGAGTATAAAGGGCACTACAATATTTGACATTTTGAAGGAAGGGCAAGAGGGAAAGCAATTTGCCACTTCCTTTTCCATTGCACTATATCTATGGTGAATAGGTCACATTGCTATTGGTATATAGGTTTACTATGGTTTATGATACACGGTCGCTTTATTCTAAAAGTTCACTTGTAGTGCTCATCTATTATGTGCTCTTAAAAATTTTCACAATTATTTTATGATTTAAAGTTGTTTTGTTGTCTTTGTTTATGATACTTTTTAAGTTATCAACTGAGCACCTCCACACACAAACACACACACACCCGCACACTTTTCCTCTCGGTACCCCCCCCCCCCCCCCATTGCGTTGACCCACGGTATGCCACTGTATGCTAATTGGGTATTTTCTTTATCATTATTTTTATCATAAGCACTACCCACTTCCGAGCTGTAAGCGAGTGAGTTACTTTTTATCGAAATTATTTTCCGAACTGAAAGTAGTCGATTGTGAAAGAAAATGATAGAGAGCTACAGATGCATTTGCCATTGCTTTGTTCTTCTACCACTGATACACATCACACATGTTGTGTAATTGTAGAAAGGGGTTATTCCATGGGGTTGGGGCGAAAAAAATCATGAGAGGTCCATGTGACGTAGGTATCGACCATCTCATTTCACAATGAATAATGAAGATCACTTCAGGGGGGCGTTTCATCAACATTTGTTGTCTGACAAGTTGTCAGATCTGACATCTTTCCTTGATTTTGATTGCAGGGCTGCCAACACTCTCGCATTGAGCGTGAGACTCACTCATTTCACCCATTTCTCACGCTCTCACGCTAATCATGAAATTTCTCACGCACGAATCTGAAATAACTAAATATAATAATAAAAAATTATATATTTCAATAAAATGGCGACCAATTCAAGAATTTAAGAAGCACTGAAAAACTTGTGAAAGTTTTCCCGCCTTTTGTCGAAAGCTGTGAAAGTTTTACCGCCTTTTGTTGAAAGCCCTCGATCTCATTTCGAGCGCGTGCGTATGTAAGATCCATAGATATTATAGGATCTCTATCATGTCTATGGTAAGATCTGATCCGGGCCTAGCAGGGCTAGGCTATATTATATTTATCGATACCCTGACCAGGGTGACCAGACGTCCCGGATTTTAAGGGACAGTCCCGTATTTGATCCATTTGTCCCGCGTCCCGTACGACCCTCCCCGGGACGCCGTTTTGTCCAGTATTTCAAACTTACTGTTGAAATAATGGAATATTTAGCCAAAAGTAGATAAATTAGATATACTATATTCATAAAATGATCCTGCAGAAGTATATAATTTCAATATTTTTTGCTCGCTCGCTTCGCTCGCTCGTTTAGATTTGATTATTCATTACCTGCACAAACATAATACCCGTCCCCGCTTTTTTACTTTACTAGTAGTAGAAATGCACAAAGTACAATATTTCACTAAACAAAGACTCACGAGCTGGGTATTAACTTCAATCAAGATCCATATGAATGGCTTGGCATCTTCAGCGCCAATTATGAAAACAATAATACAATTTTGAAGCGATCCTTTATTCTTTTATTAGAAAAGGTGGAGACGAAAATCTGAAAACCACTGAAGTGTAACATCACATCGATGTTGGCCTACTTCCGTGAAAATTCTGATCTGCACCTTGGAACTATATGTGCCCAGGATGCATTTTTTGTCAACCAACCTAATAGAGAAGTATATTGAAAATATAATTTTATATTATGAAAACAATTTAACAATTTTGAAGCGATCCTTTATTCTTTTATTAGAAAAGGTGGAGACGAAAATCTGAAAACCACTGAAGTGTAACATCACTGTACCAACTTTAGAATCTATTTTCTCAAGAAGAGGCCAACCGGTGAATGGCAAGGCAAAAAGCGAGGTAATAAGCGAAAAATTTTGCACCCTTTCCCTCTTCTGTCGATGTTGGCCTACTTCCGTGAAAATTCTGATCTGCACCTTGGAACTATATGTGCCCAGGATGCATTTTTTGTCAACCAACCTACTAGAGAAGTATATTGATAATATAATTTTATCATTACCTTACCAAATACTGGCGTAAATTGCAATACGAGTCCAGTGTTGTTTTCATTATCTACAAATTTACTTAACCATAAATCTATCAACGAACACTGCCTCCTCATTCGTTTGAAAAAGAATACAGGACTGTGTCACTGTGGATCTACATAAAACACCTCATCCATGGGAAGAGGTGCAGAAATTAGAATCAATATGAGAATCTCCTCCCTCTAATTTAATCACCCTTCTCATAATGGGATTCCACTGAATACACTAGTTTTGTTTGGCGTCAACTTTTAGACGGATGCCAATGAAGATGATTCTCATAATTTTTGCTCGCTCGCTGCGCTCGCTCGCAATTACCCTAAATATTGTGCCTTGTGCTCTGGAGTCGAGGCCCAATAAAGTCCCGTATTTCAGTATCGAAGATCTGGTCACCCTTACCCTAACATGACCGCCCCGTGCAGATAATGACAATGAAGATGGAAACAGAGGAGGCTTGATACAAGAAATTCTCTGGATGCTTGCTTGTTGCATCTTCCCATCATCTGCACCCAAGAGTACCTACATCCAAAACCTGTGTCAAACAGAGAAGGGAACCAAATAAAGACATGGTTGGCATTTCAACAAGTGGGTATTCCATGCATGTTTATCACTTTCTTTGCATGTAAAATTGTATATTTTTTTCTCTTCATAATGCCTTTAGGTATATGTTAAAATACTCTATAAAGTATGCACCAGATCTTGAAAAATAAAAAAGCTACACACCGTAGGAGGGGGGGGGGTCGCCCCCACACCCTCCTCCACTCCCTCGCTTCGCTCCCTCGCACTTCGCTTCTCGTATAATCTCACTCTCAACAATTATCCAATGTTGGCAGCCCTGTGATTGGCTGAGAAGCATCGTTACTACGGCAACTATCGGACTTTGTCGGATAAAGCATCCGACAGGTCCTTTCATGAAACGCTCCCCTTGGCACCGTTTCATGAAAGTTGTCAGCACTGACAATTTCAGTAAAATCCTTGGTTTTGATTGGCTGAGAAGCACTGGGGAGCGTTTCATCAACATTTGTTGTCTGACAAGTTGTCAGATCTGACATCTTTCCTTGATTTTGATTGGCTGAGAAGCATTGTTACTATGGCAACTGTCGGATAAAACAGACTTTGTCGGATAAAACATCCGACAAGTCCTTTCATGAAACACTCCCCGATCGCTGACTGTTACTATGGTAACTGTCAGTGACTGACACCTTGTCAGTGCTGACAACCTTCATGAAACGCTCTCCTGATGTGGCTAAGTTTTGATGTATGTTACATGGACATCACATTCATTGGCAATAGGCTCACAGCTCTGTTTTTGATGAAGTCATTATTGGTAGATATTTTATCTATTTAAATGAGACATGGTCTTTGAGGTCTGGTATGTCACAAAAGTTGTCCCAACCACATGAAATTTAAACACCAAAGAGAGGAGGCAAGAGTTCATTTCCTCTCATCTTGTGAAATGATTACTGCCCTCTGTTGTTCAGATTTCACAAGAGAACTTCCTAGACTTTGAACAAAGACGCCTTGACAAGATCTTTAAACCAAGGCATCCTTCTCATCATGATTGACTCTGTCAAATGTTAACAGACTGATTTGTCGTTCCCATTGTTAAACATCGTACTAACCCAGCTATCCCTTAATCTCTTTCTCCGAGAGTGCTGGAAACAAAGATATCTAATGTTCATCGTCCAAAATAGTTGATCGCTGCCGCATAATAACAATTACAATATGACAGGCTCTCGCAAAGGACCCCAGTGTGGGGGAGGGGAAACATTTTTTCCAGAATTGTGCTCAAAATCTTCTTCGAGAAAATCTGTCTCAGCAAGCCCCAGAACCAACAATTTTTTGGTGCTTGCAAACGGTTTTGTATAGTTCTGTTTCATATCTAAAACAGTCTTGTTTTTTCACTTAAAGTTCACAACAACAACAAAAACAGCGAGTTTTTGTATCATACACTGGCAAATGGATGTCTACTGTAAATCTAATACCCCCCTCCCCTCCATGTTTTAATCACATATTCTGAAAAAGGTGCTTTGGCAGAAAATACGTCAAAGCAGGGAGAGGGAGTTATCTATATAGTCAAAAATGTTGCCTGAAAAAATGATAAATTACATTCTACCATCAATTCGTCGAGGAGCAACTGGACAAACGAATTATTTTACACTTTACAGCTGATTTCAAGCATGAATAAGAACATCCAGGGTGACGTTAACTACAGGGTTGCGATTGGTAGGAAAAAAATGGGCTTGGTTGCTATAGCTAATTGGATTGGTTGATCGTATGATGAATATGCATTAGCTCAGTCGCAGGCGGTGTCTCCAACGGAATGTTCTGATTGGACAGACGCACAGCGCGCGACCTCGTGCTCACCTCATGCAATGTTTACATTTTTGCGAAAGTTTGTCGACCTCAATCAGCTGATCTGAGGTGACTCCATCGACGGGTGGCTCGCGCTATGGCTATGCCACTTCTCGGAAGATACAGTAGATAATCTTGTTTTAAAAAACACATTTACTTGTCAGTTTCAAGAGATAAAGAAAAAGCTTTAAAAATTATTTTTACCACTTGGAATTTAAAGAAATTTTATTCACTTGTGTAAGATGACTAGGCAATCTTGTTTTTAAAACATATTTAACTTGCTTGTCAATTTCAATGAAGATGAATGCTATATTCTACTAATCTGATTTTATGTTCGATAATTTCTGCATTTAATTTGACACCAGTCAATATATTTTTTCCGAAATATTCGTCAAATGAATGAATAAAACTTGATGTACTCATGAGCAGATTTCAGAGAATTATCCATTTGTTTATTAATTAGGAAAGCCATATTAATTTTAATGTCGGTATAACATTGTGAATGAATGAATGAAATGAATTGTGTATTGGTGTGATTATAATCAAATAGATTAACAAAATGCCCTTACATCTGCACAGATACACTTACGTTTTAAAAGTAAAGAATGTATTTTGTAGGCCTGCAAAAAGTGTTTTCGGTTAAGAAAAAAAAACCCCAGGGAATCCTAATCATAGTTTTGGTTGTTGTTTACATATCGTGCACGGCAATCATTTCCTTTATATCCTACAATAATATATTCAAAACCTTCTCTTCTTTGTCTTCCTGACTCATTTTCCCTTCTTTTTCTTTTTCTTTTTTTTTCTTCTTCTTCTGTCTTCTTGACTCCTTTTCCCTTCCTTTTCTTTTTCTTCTTTTTCTTCTTTTTCTTCTTTTTCTTCTTTTTCTTCCTTTTGTTCTTCTGTTTCTTCTCCCCTCTCTCGATCGCTGTTTCTCTGTCCCCCTGTCTCCTCTTTCTCTCTTTTCTCCCTTTTCTTTGTCCCCATCCGACTAAACAAGGTACGTAACAGGTTCATCAAACTTTGCCGATCACGAAAGCTCCACGAAGGGGACCGTATCAACATATCTTTTCGACCTCCGTAAGAATTGGTTAATTATAGATAAGTTACACACAAAAATGGTTTAAAATGTAAGAATATTATCTTAAATGTATTTCTATATCAATTTTGCATATTTAGGAAGATTATATGACAAAATATTAATGGAACAGTTTCATTTATGTAGCAATTACTATTTTTATTTCAGGCGATCCCTTGCTCCATTTATCGAAGAGGTCGATAGATGCATTGAGCCAATGGAGCTCACCCAATAGTGAATCATTCCCATAGCGTGATCGTGGCTCATTTGCATATCTGGGGGCTCGCCCGTTTCGTCATACGATACGCATGCGCACAAGTTGTTTGTGATTTCCTATCCTGGATCCAAATGCAAACCACAGGTTCATTCATTATCCAGCTATGCATCAGGGAGATACGTGTACATGATTGCATGTATCGTTTTAGGAATAATCTTTCTGAATTTGTTCACACATGTTCCTCTAGTTTTGTTATTGCATCGCCAGCAGGACGTTATCTTTGTCTTCTACCAGCTAAAATCACTTATCCGGAAGGTTGCCTTGATGGGAAATAGATTTCAACATATATAACTGGAGGTTGGGCTGGAAACGACTCATTGAATTTTGAACATGATGAACTGAACGTGTTATTATATCACCTCAGTTCTATCGACTTATTCTTCAGAATCTACCTCAGCCGAGGTGCTGTGCAGCTAGACCGACATTTTCTTCAGATAAATCTAGTATTGGAAAACCATTTTTGGAAGGCATCTGATCGCTTTCCAACTCTGCTTCTTTATCTCATGAGCGATTTTGCAAAAGAGTGCCACAGCATGATGATGGAGCTTCAGCGTACCGACAACGAGAAGGCCCCGCCTTCGCAGTCCATTCTCGGCATCATGAAAAACTTCATCGACTCCGTCAACGAAATGGACGAAACCGTCCTCATCCCCAGCCGCCTTATGGACATCAACATGGACAATTGCTCGTCAATGCTCATGGACGTGGACAACGACTCGACCAGCATGTCGGTGATACCGACCTCATCCAGCACGTCTTCGACGAAAGCCGCCTCGAATGAACAAGTCAGCTTGCATACGTATTACTCTATGTTGAAGGCAGTGAAGAGGGAGCTGGCTCGAGGTCCTGTAGGCGAAAGTGAGCTGAACGAAATGGAGGATGAACCCTTGGACGAGGAGAGCGCCAGGTTACAAGCCCAGACTGCACAAGCTTTCAGGGAACATCTTCGTGGACTCTTCTCAATTCTGTCACATCTCACGAACGTTTCAAAGCATCTCATGACAATTTACCAACAAGAAACTGGTGACCAGCAGTCGTGCTTGAAACCGAAATCTTTTCATGTCTAAGTCTGGATTTAGAACACAGAAAGCAAGATCTTTCTTTATTTTTGACAACTTTGTCACAGAAACTTGATCAAACTGTGATTGACTTTTTAAACATGGTGTTCGTTCCTGATCATAAGAACTATCTGAAAGTGCCGTAGACCCAAGACGAAGTTCTAAGCATAAATCTCTGAATTTTGGTTTAGAACAGTATCTTTTGAAGAAAAAATTTATTATGTGGAATATCGTCTTCATGATGTTGATATTTGATATCTTTGTCCAAATATCAGTTATTTGATGAATGAAGTAGCCCTTTTTCCATTTACTATGTTTATTCTTGTCAAGTTCTTTCTGCCTGTATGTAAGTGGTTGAAAGTTTTCAGCAGGAAGAAATCATTATTGGATAAGAAAACTGGAGGAGAGGTGACTTATAATTTTCCAAAGTGAAGTAAAGTATCATTGTTTCATGCAAACTGTTATGGGGCAGGGAACTATATTGAACTATATTTCTTTTTAAATTGGCTTACCATGCAGTGAATGATTTTTGTAAGTAAAATTGATCGGGTATGTCGAACATTTAACAAATACCAAAATAAGCACACACTTTCTGTTGTAAGTAGTGAACTGATAAAAAGTGCAATTTTTTTTATTGTGATAAATAAAAACCATAATGCAGGCTTTAAATTGTATGACAAGTAATCGTAAAAGAAATAAGAATTACAGATATGATTCAGAACATGTATTCTTGACCCCCTTAATGAGTCGATGATTATTTGTAATTCTCTCGATCAAGTTCGTTTATTACCGTTATCAGCTGTTCAGAAACCACACTTGCAACAACCATCTATGTAGATTCTTTATTCTGCACGCGTGCCATGCGTGTTCGTGCATCTCTCTGATGTTGACTCATTTGCAAACAATGCATGCATCATAATGTATGCACTTGACTAAGCAGTGCAGCGCTACCACTCTTGAGGCGCATGCGCGGCCCTTAACATATTTCTAGGGGATTTTCCAAAATTGATAGATCCATCGCTTCTCGCTCTAGTCGCAAGTTCGCAAGTTCGCAATTGAATGAAATGAAGAAAATTCTGTTCAGCTTCGGGATTGTTTTCCTGTTTCACTTGGAAGTATTTCATCAATATTCTCTGTTCCTATATGACATGTTTTGAAATGAATTAGTGTCAATTACTGCGATATTTTGTTCGTGCAGTGGCGATGCAACGATTATGATTTTTGACTTGGCACCGTAAAAATGTCTTCCAAAGTCAGTACTACATGTATGTCTAATACTGATTACATTTTCGCCTCGGTCCACTTGTAATTTTGTGTATTGTAAAGGGGGGGGGGGGGGGGGGGGGGGGGGGGGGGGGGGGTGAATCACCGTTGTATTGATTTATATCTTGCCATGGCGACTACAGCAAACCAGTGTTGATGCTGTATTTTAAATGACAATAGTCAGCTAAACATTGTGTATAAAAGGCACATTTACCTGTTGAGACCATAATAATATTTCTTTTTTTTTAATCATGAATGACTGTACTTTCAATATCTTTACCTCTTTTGTTGATTTATTCTAAGTTACTGTTGAAGAAAGATTAACTCAGTTGTGTGTGTGACAATGAAATTCGATCAACTTTTTGTTACTATATCACTTCGTGTTTGTTTATCATCTATACAGGGTCGCTATTTATAGACTAAGCCAGGAAAGAGAACTTGTCCATAAACAATATTTCGGAAACCCAGCAAAGATATATCATTTTTTTTTCAGTGTTGATCTTTGAAAAGAAAATGATTGTGTATGATTGTACAAATTAAGGCTAGTGTACATGAATTTTTCTGGGATTTTTTTTCAATTTCGGTCGCATTTGAAATGTGATTTCTGTATGAGTATATACGCATCTATTAGTATTTTGAGAATATAGATGGATATGTGTATGTTTTATCTATAAAATATTGCAACTCCTTGTGTAAAATGAAGAGAAAAAAAAAAGGAAATTAATAAAATGTATTTTATATGACTGATAATGACTATCGGTTTTGCTCTCATTTCATTTATAGGTGTGATACAGTGATCATATTATTAACAAGAATGTTATATGATTGAAGTTTCGCCATACCTTAATGTGCAAATATGAAAGACTTCACTTTTTAGCAGTTTAAAACTTGCTTTGCCAAAAAATCAAATACAAATACATGCAATAACAAATGTCCACCATAAAAATGCATCCATATGCATTTTCAATATGAACTGAGTTATTATTTATAATGCAACCTATAGGCCTATATTACGTGCAGCAAGATTTCATCATCTATACGACACACTATAACTGTACAGTATATAAGCATACGTCTGTTATCCCAAATTCTTGCATCATGCATGGCTGTTTGAGTTTGAAAGGTATTTCATCCGCTCGAATAGTTTGACATATTTTTCTTTTTACTGGCAAACAAAAGTCACCAAGAATCAAATTTCCGCTTGAAAGCTCAGTATGGTATTTTTCCAATGCGAATTGCATCTTTGTGCAACTTGGTTCACTATTAATTCTACTATGTACTTTTCGTCACCAATCATTTGTTTCGTTTTTAGGTGATTCTAACCTCAACCCTATTGAGAGTATTGTTGAAAAGAGGGAGAGAGAGGGGATGGGGTGGATGAGGAGAATGAACAGAAGGATAAAGAAGGGGAGAAAGTAATAAAAGAGAGAGTGAGAGACCTCGGTTTATTAAAGAAATCGGAGACGGAAAGGAAGAGGAGAGAGAGCCACAGAGAGAAGGAATTCGTAGAAAGATAGCTTGTACAATGAAATCGTCTTCAGTGCAGTATCACCTGTGGATAAAAAAGACGAAATTTCTATCCCTATTCTCCTTTCGTAGAAATTCCTCTTTTTCTTTCTCCTTTTCTGCTTTTCTTCCTTTTGATTCCCAATTTCTTCTTTTCCTCCTGTTCCTCTACTTTTCTTCTTCTTCTTCTTCTTCTTCTTCTTCTTCTTCTTCTTCTCCTCCTTCTTTCTCTCTTCTCTTCCTCCTCCTTTTTCTCTACCTTCTTCTTCCTCTCCTTTTTCATCCCAAAATGGCGAATACGCGTCTCAGATTGATTCAAGTAAATTTTCAAAGTTGTGAGTGCATGCATGCTTCGCTTCTCGTTGAATCGTGAGATTAAACCGTGCATGCATCAGTGGCAACTAAACCTTTTTTTTGATATATATATATATAAAGCGTGTACACGGTGACAAACAACAATTCAGTGCATGAAATAGAGAATTCGCATTACCAGAGCAAATAAAAAACAATGCAATCGTGCTTCCGATTTTGCCTTTGAATTCTCCAACAATGACCCATTCCCACCCCCAAACAAAAAAGAATGATGGTAAAAGGAAGTAACTATTCGGTATTTCATGATTAAGTTTAAAATATTAAAAACCTATAGTATTGGCCAACTCAAATTTTCGATGAGATATCACTTTATTTTAGACTGGAAATCATATAGAATCAAAGTACACTGTAGAATCTCAAACTTCTGACTACTTCTGAAATGATTCCTCTGTATTTGGGAGTGAATATAAAATGAATTCAACTCCAAAACGAAGTGATTCTTAATTTGAACCTATGTGCTTCCATTTCAGTGGTAAATTAATAATGAATAAACAAATAAACAAATAAAAACCCAACATAAATAACAATGGTTAAATGAATGAGTGAAAAATGAAACTAAAAAAACCCCAGAAAATAGATAGATGAAGAGAGACACCACTAAATGAATAAAATATGCAAATAAATAAATAAATAAATAGATAAATAAACATATAAATGAATGCATAAATATATATTATGTATAAATTATGAAAATACAGAAAAATAAATAGAAAAATAAATAAATAAATAAATAAATAAATAAATAAATAAATAAATAGATAAATAATGAATTCCCGATTAAAGAATGGATTTTATTCCTCTACCTAAACAGAGTGCCTTTAAACAGGTATGCAGACATCAATACACCAGCATATTATGTCGAGTTCCTAAAACGCATCCCTTTTTTGCCCCCGAGGGATTAACCGCACATCGTACGATTGTCTGATTATTTGGCTCGCTTTCAAAACGAGCCGAGCCCCCGCCACGCCCCCAAGTTTTAATTCCAAACTTCCAGCGTGGAACTTTTTTACCGTTCACCGTTTTATTGATTTGGGCCTTTAAAATGTATGAATGATCGGTTATTGTCAGAATAAAACTTTTAAGGGTAAGTCCCTTCTGAATAGACGCCTGTCTATATTACAGGAAATAGACAATCTCCTCAAGATTCTTGTGGGGAGACAAATAATTTCATATCGTTATTGGAAGATATTGTGTTCATTAAAGAAAAAGAAAAAGAGAAGGAGAGAGACATGAATTGTTTGTTTTATTTATGGGTATGACGTGGTTTAAATTGCCTTGCAGACACAATTCATCAATTAAAGAAAGCTAGGATATTGATTCAAAGTTCTTTTCTTTGATTATTGATTTTCTGCAGTTTTGGACATAGCATTTTTTCTAAGAATCTGAATGGCGCAATAGATCTTGGCCAGTAGACTATACGTGGGCGTCAATCAGAGGAAGACCGAGGGACACGCCCCCCTCCCATTTTTAAGGGTGGGATGGGGGACACAATAGGGTTTGTCCCCCAAAATTTAGGCTGAGAACCTTTTTATGTGTATATGTTTCCCCTTCCAAATTTATGTCCCCAAAATATTTTGAGAGTATTCCCTCCAAATATAGGTTTCAAGGTTTCAATGGGCTTCTTTTATTTCCACATAATATTTTCATTGTTTTACAGAACAAAATATAACAGAAACAAAATTGCGAAAAGAAATAATTGGTAAGTATGAAAGCAACCAGACTATCATGATTTCAGTAAAATTTAAATTTGGTAAGAAACATTATGTGGAGAAGTCTATTGAAAAGCATAGCTTGTAATTTATTGACGCGTCCCTGCATGATATCCTAATATTGTAATTCTTTTAAAAAGTATAAAATATTTGATAAAGTTGGGTTAGTGTGATTACAATTACATCTCTCTCGGACATGGGCCATACTCCTGAATTGAAATGGAATCACAAGATTTTCTCGAAATGGTGAATTTTGTCAGACTTGTCTATATCGGGCATGGTTTAAATTAAATTAAAGGGCCATCAACTCAAACTGATCCGGAATAAAGTTAGTGAATGTGAAATAAATCAATTTCTATGGAACTGTTGCATTCACTGAAACTTTTTTGATGTCGGTTTGTTTGCAATATTTCTTCAAAGAATCTTGCGCAGATGGGCCTACTGTATCTTTGCTTTCTGTCAAGTAAACATTGAACTAAACCTAAAACTATTACAGCCGTTATCACTGGTAGCTATTGCTCACAGAATTTCCACGAATCTCAATGAGCTATCTTACGTAGTTCATAATTGGGTACTGGCCAAACAGTCAGATGATGATGCATCCGAGTACTGTCTTGATTCAGAGGAGTAAAAATCCACCGCGTCTGCTTCTATTGCATACACATTTCACGTGTTTTTTTTATTTTTTTTAAGTGTGTGTGTGGGGGGGGGGGGGGGGTGGAGCTGACACCCAAACACGTCCAGGGGCTGTAGGGCCCCCCGGTGGTGGTTCAGGGGCCCCTCAGGTTTTTATGGATTTGCAAGCCTATGAAATGAGCAAATTACAATTTAGATATAAAGTTTTACAATTAATAGCGGTCCCTGTATGTAGGAAGTATGCCTATATCATGTATAATCCCCTCATCAGTATGGTTTAACGCGTGACGCTCCCAACCATGAATTGTCTATGTTTCCTTTGTATTTTGGGTCACGTTCACAATGCGTGTTCCTCAATACTGCTCTCTGATTGGCTGACAGGGCCAAGCCTCCAACGAGCCCCCACAGAGCTAGTCTAGTAATGCAGTCCTTACGAGGAAGGATTGCTATTCTTATGATTTCGATGCACAATACGAGAGTCTCATCAAAGTTATTTCAATCTTTATTTATAAGATATCATAAAGTGTATACCTTTTTAGTGACCTGGGAGCAAATATCTAAGGAGCTTTATGAAAGAAATACTCCCCATTCACTTTCCTCCCAGCCCAGTTGACTGTACAAATGCTTAACAGAGCCTGTGTTCATAGACTATCCATCTGCTAGGTCAAACCTAGATAATAATGGCCTTGGCCTGGTCACGCTAGACAATTTTTTTCATAAGTGTTTTTCCATCCAGAGACCGATTATTGGCTTTGGCTAGTCTGTAATTCAGACTGGATATATGCATGTTAACCTGGGGACGGTACCTGGTTGAATATGACGCGAACTTCCTCATCAAAGTACAGTATACTGTACACACTAATACAGTACAAGCCTCTTGCATATCATTAACATTACATTTACCTAACAATAGTATTCTAGTTTTCAACAGCTAAAATTGCAATAAAGGAAAATTATTCAAATGCAGGTCATTATTAACCAACCTTCATCGGCCCAATGAGAGTTTGAAGGGGAACACTCATCTGCGGCGGGGGGGGGGGGGGGGCATTGGGCAGAGGAATCGAAGAAAATCATGCCCCCCCCCCTCATAACCATTGGCATAATGGTGCAGTATAATAGCTGTCACGTAAACATAACAGTTGTATAAAAGCAACCTCAAAGAACTTCACTTTATATTATGAAAAACATTTAGAATGATTAATATGCGGACCGCAAATAAATCGCTTTTATTAGCAATGAGAGTGAATTTGTATTTTTGTTTTCCTCCTCAGCCCGGGTACCTAAGTCTGTACTACTCCTGCTCTTCCTGCAGGGGACCTCGCGATGTTATTATCATATACCCGAACATTACCAGGTACTATTAAATTTTGAGGGGGCATAAATTTTATGTGGGCATAATATCTTGTTCAATAGCGGCGTATTTTTCCCAATCCAAATTACTTTGTTTAACCTTGTTTCTTTAGTTATGTAGAGGTATATTTTATCATTGTTTTGCGTCTTAAAGTATGATTTAAATTTGTATATAATGAATCAATAAGTGAGGTTATTGTTGATGTTTTATGCTTTTTATTTTTCATAAAGATTATTCATGATAATTATTTACAACAGGGGGCCTGCCTACACCCTACAAACCAGCTGCTTTTTAGTTGGCCCTCCTTCCCTTCAATTTCAGGACATGAAATTATGTGCAATTTGATCTACATGTTTGTTAACATAATAATCTGTATTCTCTCTAAATTCCTTAGATTGGAAATCAATCTATAAGATTGTGGTGGGGGACCAATCTAAAATTAGATTGAGAAAAAGATTGACTTCTAAATCTATTAGATTGAGATTTTCAATCTAATTTTGGATTGATCTCTCATTGCAATTTAGAGAATCATCAATGTATAAATATGAAAATAGAAAGTGGAAAATAAATAAATGAAATGAAATGAAATGACAGATTTGTTTTAAATGACTTTATATATTCATGTGCAATTCAGTATAATTATGTAACTGCGATGCATGATCTAAATACCATACCAAATACCATACCATACCATACCAAAAATTAGGAATGTTAAACGCCAGCCGAGCGAGCTGATCAGGAGAGAGAGAGAGAGAGAGACCACTCGTATGAGAGGCAAAGATCTTTCAGCGATCACGTTGAGCTGCACCTGTAAGAAACTTAAAGCCTATACTTTAAACAGCATACATGAACGTCCACACGCACATCTTTTTTTTGGGGGGGGGGGGGGTGATTGGCTCACGTTATCTATAATCTACTCAGATGTCTATATACTATTATGTTTTTGGTGTCATGAAGGACTGCGTTACGTAACATACATGATCGACTTGACCTCGTCTGAAACATCAGTCGGCGAGTATCATCAACCTTCCATTAAACTGAAAAGAGCAAACACATTTTCAATGACATGCACTACACGCCAACATGAATGCTTTAGCCAGTACAACAGGGTACTAACCACATCAAATTCGCTCCTTTTAACCCATTCATGACAGGAATTATTTAAAGCCTAATTTGATCAGCTTTTATTCTTCAAATTGCCAACACTAACATTTTTATTTTATTGATATATTTTCCTTATAAAACGTCATGTATCTGAAATGAATATAAATTGACAGAAATTATGATGAGAAGTCAAAAAGTTGCCAATTTGCACGGGGAAACGGTGATTTTAAACTTTCTATCACATTGCCAATTTAAGGATTTTAATGCTTATTTTCCTTTAAAAATTTTCCAGCATCAAACAATGGATATTGACGCAACCAAAATGAGCACAGTTTGTGTAGAATTGTTTGCTCTTTCTGCTCATGTATTTGGTATGATTTTTAGGGCTTTGCATCAAAAGATATTAGGCCAAACCACAAAATGTGGACCTCTGTCACGAATGGGTTAAAATCATAATGGGCCGAGGAATAACACTAAGAAGTTATATCATGGATCATGTCCTTGATATCATACTCTCGATACTGCTTTTTTCGGGGAAGTGGGACAGGGGGACAGGTCCCCCCCCCAAACTTTTAAGGGTGGGGGACGCAGTAGGGTATGTCTCCTAAATTTTAAGCTGAGGACCCCTTTTTTCGCTTGCCAGCAAATTGTTGGTGTATGTCCCCCAAGTTCTATGTCCTCCCCCAATAAATAAAAGCTGGGGGCCTTTTTCGTTGAGAGTGTCCCCCGGTAAAGGAAGAAGAAATATAATAAAACACCGAATGACGCCCATAATTTAATCTTCCACAGGCATACCAGTTTTTGTGAAAAATTTGCATAGACCACTGATCAATTTTCAGCTCATTAATGTCAACATATTATTTGACATGATATAGAATTGTTTTCCTGCATGGGATATTAACGCCTTGGACAAACAAAATACCATTCATTTTAAAATTTGCCTCCTGTAGTATGGATCGACAGAAGCATGTAGATCTATATTCGAAGAGTGTAAAGAACAAGAATGGAGAATAAGTAACTATAATAGTCTTGCTTTTTTCAATCGCACGCTCTAGAAACCCCTATTCATGGGGTATATGGTGCAAAACTGCTATAAGTCACAAACAGGGATTAGTAAATGGAAATTTTGTGTCACGCTGTATATACCCTTCTCCCCTTTTACGTCTTAGGCCTAATTCTCAAATGATTATACTATTTCATCCAAGCGTATAATAGGAGAGGATTTAGGGTTTAGTATTGAGGGGGTAAACTTTGTATTTTAAAAAAATCCAATAAAAAGGTTATCACTAAAAAAAAAATAAAAAAAAAAAAGGGGGGCACAAATTTGAACTCTTGAACTCTTGAACTTAAGATATGCAACTTAGGTTTCAAAGTGGGAGGGTTGGGGCACAGGGTAGGGGCAGGGGTAGGATGCGCTCCCTAGATCTATAGACTGTATATAGTGAAAAGGGGAAGGGCTCCATATAGCCCTAAAAATTTGATAACCCCACATGGCGAACTCAAACCTCCCATGCACAATAAAACTACCTACCGGGACTATTCTCGAGCTACATGGTGCAACATGCATGTTTCTGACAAAGGATATTATTACAGGAAATGCTAGTTCAAAGGCACTTGTACAACCGCTAGTATTGACGGCTTATTATCTACAGAGTACCTGCAGAGTAAAAATAGGGACAGCATGGTCCAAAAAATCAATATATTAATGAGCATGCATGCACCACGTGGAAGAAAATGTGTCTTGTTTCAGAAACGACATTCACTTTGATTGTTCAGTTCATGAGGTCTATCTTTTATTTTGTATATTGACTTTTATTGATCGTGCGTCACAATGGGAAATAAATCGAAGCAAAAGTACTGGAGTCAAAGGTGCACTGAGTGAGGGAAGAGGCGCATGCCCAAATGGAATCGTGATGTCGTCTGTTCCACGAGGGGGTTAACTATGTGCTAAAGCATATGAGTTGACGTCCTTCTGGCTTCAAGCAGACGATATGATCTTCTTCAAACTTATTCTCCTAACCCTAATGTGGCCTTGTTCATCGTATTTTAAGAAAAATGTGCCCCCCCCCTTCCCTCCACGATGCCTGCAGTGCTCCCTCAGTGACAGGACTCATGATGGGGCATTTATGAAAAATTGTCCGTAATACATATCAAATCAATAATCGCAACACCTCTGTGCGATGATTTTTTTTTTATAGTGCACCTTTGCAGTGGCGTAGCTAGGATTTCATTGTAGGGGGCTGGTAGGGGGTGGTAGTGAGCACACAAAGCGTGCGAATCACTGAGCGCACAGGAATCTCCGACGTTTCTTTGTCATGGTTCCTTGTCTGCTCCCACTCTTCTTACGTTCTCTTACCTTTTTTTTCGCTCATGCTTTTTTTTTTCTCTTCTTCTTTTCTCTTCCTTTTTTCTTTGCGTTTTTTTTTTTTTTGGTGGGGGAGGGGGGACCGCCCCCATTCGCCCCCTGGCTACGCGCCTGCACCGTCGCATTGTGTACATGGTTCACGAATATATTAGGATAGTTCAATACCAAAAGTCTCCGATTCGAATCCCGCCAGCAACCAAGGAACAAAACAGAACAATACAAAACAAACAAAATAAACAAAACTACAT
The DNA here is from genome assembly GCA_029962745.1 of Echinometra lucunter. Lineage (NCBI taxonomy): Eukaryota > Metazoa > Echinodermata > Echinoidea > Camarodonta > Echinometridae > Echinometra > Echinometra lucunter. The sequence continues at coordinate 4,084,418 of CM057169.1, read as the reverse complement.
ACACCTATGTACCTAATTTTGAGTTCGGTGCAAACCTAATTGTAACTATAATCATTCTCTTTCCGATGGATAAATACACCCCCTTAAAAATATATATTTAATATCAAGAACAAATTCAAACGATAAGATAAAAACTGTTTTTGTTTTTGGCGGAGCTTACATTGCATTTTTATTTTGAAGATAAAATGTGTGCTAAGTCCAGTCCTTAATCTGCCTCATAGGCGTCAATCGGGGGGGGGGGGGGGGGAGGGGGACACGTCCCCTTAACTTGGGTGGGAGACACAATAGGTATGTTCCCCCAAATTTAACCCAAGGACCTATAGTTATCATTATTATTTATTATCATTATTGTTATTACTGTTGCTTATCATGTGTGCATGCAGTAAATTTAAGCTGAGGACCCTTTTTTAGAGTGCCCCCCCAAATACATATATTATAAACGGATTGAAGCCTTTCATCTGCGTCCAAGTTCCCGTGACATCACGAGGTGACCAAGAAACAGGTCAAGAATAGAAAGATAAATATGTACACTCCAAGATAACAATTAGATTATGTTTGGACCATGGTGTAATCTTTTCTTTACAGTTAGTTGAAACTTTATCTCATTTGTTTACTTCAGTGACCTATGTTTATTTCGAGTTTTCTTGAAAAATAAACAGAGTCTATATCAAGTTGGGATCTAAAGCTCCAACTCGAAGATCATCAATTTTCAAAATGATCAAATGAATTCTGCTATTTCCGACTTATTTTTGCCCCATTTGTACAAAACAAAGCGCAAAATAGTAGAAAAGAGCAAACGATAATATTGAAATATTTATTTCTCTCACAGGCCAGTGATACATATCAATTACGAACATCAATTAAAACAATGAAAACAATAACAACAACAACAATAACAACAACAATAACAACAACAATAGCAACACCAACAATGAACAAACAAACAACTGAAGAAAAAACAACAACTTCAGCTTACAAAAAAAAAAAAAAAAAAAAAAAAAAAACCCACATGCACCTATGGGCTGTTATCACCCGTGGCGTACACGCCTTCATGTCGTGGTGAAACATACGTTAGGATCGATGTAACTCCTACCAAGTTGGTTTATGATTGATGAAAACAATTGGCTGATATGACGCAGAGTGGCGTAGCTAGCACGCGTGGACGCCCCTCGATCTCCTCATGCATCTTCGGGAAAAAAAAATCCAATCCCTGTTTACAAACTTCTCCCTGTCAACTGCTATCACACCCGTATCAATATTTTGACGTATCGTAGATTTCGGTCAAGATTTCTTGAAACTAATAATTTGTCACTATTTTCTTTTGTTTTTGTTTTTTGTTCTAAATTTTATTTTAATTTGAATGAATTATACTTGTTTATAATAATATGGTCGACTCAGTAATGCATGTTTAACAGAATAAAGACGTTTGAATTTGATTTGATTTATTTGTCAATTTCAGATATATAGTGACGGACAGTGGCGTAATGAGCCAAAATATTTTTTTTGGGGGGCTCAATCTTTGCGAGGAGCGAAGCGACCAACCCTGAGGGAGTGTAGCGACTGAGCCGGGGTACCCCCCCCCCCCTTCACGATACCAAGCTTTTTCATTTTTTCGACTTAAATTCCAACTTCAGTTCAGTTCAATTTTTATTTTCTCTCATTTCCAACAAAAGCATTTCATTTTAGTCGGGCGGTAGTGAGCACGCAAAGCGTGTGAATCACTTAATGAGCGCGCGAAGCGCGCTCCCTAGGGGGGAGGGTGCAGGCAGGGGGGGGGGGGGGGGGGGAGTTTCCCCCCTCCCTTGCGAAGCGCGGAAGCTCCGACGTTTGATGACATGTACTGTTATGGATAAACGTGTCATGAATCTACCGACCGGAAAAGGATATTTTTTCATGAACTTGGAAACATGATTATGAAAAAAAAAGGACGAGCATGGAGAGGGTGTGATGCGGTGGGGTACCAGGGTTTCACTCCCACAGTGGCGTAGCTAGGATTTCATTTTAGTGGGGCGGTTGTGAGCGCGCGAAGCGCGCTCCCTAAGGGGGAAGGTCCAGGAAGGGGGGAGTTTTCCCCCTCCCGCGCGAAGCGCGGAAGCTCCGACGTTTCTTTGAATTGTTCCTTGTCTGCTCCCGCTCTTCTTACGTTCTCTTACCATTTTTCTTTTCTCGCTTCTGCTTTTTTTCCCTTCTACTTTTTCTTTCTTTTTTGTTGGTGTTTTGGAGGGGTGACCGCCCCCATCGCCCCCCCCTGGCTACGCAAGTGCACTCCCATGGTAAAGGAGATTTTTGCCGTATTGATGGTTTGCAACTCTGTAAAAGAACACTATTTGGGACTGTAAACTTAAAGCCCGTGTCTAGTTTTGGTAAATGTAATGATATTCATTATCAAAATTTGAATCCATTGTCAGATAAACAGATAAAACCAAGTGTTATATCATAAAACACATTAGTATTGATATTATGCGTGTTTTCTGCCTTGCTATGCATGCTATTTGGGAAATTGTGAATGCGTTACTTAACAGTAGAAAGGGATTCTAGGGAGAAGTATTGAAATTCGTGTGATAACACTTATATAAAATTGAAAATAAACCATGGTTGAAATTTATTTGGGGGGGGGGGGGGCTGGCGCCCCCCCCCCAAGCCCCCCCCCCCTCCAGTACGCCAGTGGTGACGGAGAAATAATACATAAAGTAGAAGTTCATAAAAGCCTGACAGGATGACCCATGAAAGCTCGAGAGCTTGTTAACAATGCGGTCAAAACATGAAAGAGAACAGAACAACTTGACTGCTGGTACGTATTTACATAGATATGCATTGCAGAAGTTTTGTTGTTGTTGTTTGTAGCAATATGATTATTTTATAATTATGGGGAAAGAACTGTAGAAGAGTGTGGGGAAGAAATATACGACCGATAGTAACCGAAGCAAGAGGTCAATTATAGTCATAAAAATTCAACACGTGCAACACGAATGATTATGATGTCAATATTGTCGCGATTCCGTCTTGCGGTGAATTTGTCAAAAACCGCATGCAACCTTGCACGTATGTTCATGCCTGTATTATTGTATAATCATTAGTTTCACATCCATCGTTACTTTGTTATTCTGTTTGACACCGCCACTTATCAAACAACTGGGTGTTTACCCATTAATGATATTGACTTTTGACTTAGTCATACGATTCTCCGATAATAATTTGTCTACGTATCAAAAAGGTGGCGTACATTGGGTAAAATCACATGGGGGGGGGGGGGGACTCTTATTTCTACGGAGTCAAATGTGAATCGGAATGGAGTCAGCTGGGAGTCAACTCCATTCGGAGTTAAAGTGACTCGGATTTCCAAATTAATTTGATTCGGAATGGAGTTACATTGACTCGAATTTAGTCGATTCTTATACACCATTCCGAGTCAAATTAATTCGGAAATCTGAGTCTCTTTAACTCGAAATAGAGTTGACTCCCGACTGACGCCATTCCGAGTCAATTTTGACTCCGCAGAAAATTAAAATGGTGGGGGGGGGGGGGTGGGGACAAGATTGATGGAATGCAGGCAACGAAGTAACAGTGAGCAGAGGTTTGGGATAGGTTGATTTCTACCCCTATCCCCTCTCTTTGTTTTATTCTGCTATTGGATGGGATGGGGAAAGTGCCCGGAGTGCAGGCCGCCCCCCGCCATCCGCGCTGCATCACTGCCCTAGATACCTTTTACCCCAACCAGAGTATTGTCAGAATAATTTCTGCACGTTTGATATCAGCATAATGTCGAAGGCAATGCTATACTGGATCGAAAGATTATTTTTTTGTTATGTAATTATGTTTGGGGTGTATGACCTGGAATTGGCCGGGGAATTAGCTTTGATATACTTTAAACTAAAAGCCCTAAAAGAGGATCAATCTATAGGTCTATTACCCCGCGGCAAACACTGACATCTTTTTATCTGTGAATATTTACATTATCATGTTTATTATCAATACGGTATCGTTATGTCATAATTATCCTCTTGACGTTGGAGACAATGCCATCGACTTCAAAACTTATCAAGTTTTACTGCCATTTTATCACTCGTCAAGGGGGTTGTGACCGAAAGCTGACTTTTGATACCAAACAAAATAATGAATCAGATTAAAGTTTCAGGCAATCACTTCATTTGAAATATACAAGTTTGAGAATAACCGCGAGCAATGACATTTCTTATCAGAAAATACAATAATTATCACGTCAGCTCTCATATCAGGAAATGACAGTTTAATAAGCAGCCTCCAGACAAGATGTTATAAAATAGCGTATGACTCGAAATAGGTTTTGATGATCTACAAACAAGATTGAAAGACGTATAATTAAGCCTCCGGTATTATGTGAATGCACGAGTAGGCCTATATTGACACAGTTTCGTGAAAAAACATTAGTCAGTTATCAATAATCATAGCACGTTTTACTCATTTGCAAATCTTTAAACCTGAAATCTTTATGACCAGCAGTGGGTTGTTACATCAAACAAACGAATGGGAGATGATCAAACTTGTACTGTTTGTAATCATGAAAATCAATAAAATATATTTTATAAAAAAAGAAAAGAAAAAAGAAAAAAACTCTTCCAAAGTCAAGGGAGTGGTGTTGAGGACTAAAAAATTACAAAGGCGTGAAGGCTGAAAGCAGTTCTAAAAACTACTTTAAGTTTGTAAACATACATCATGTAGGCAGTGACGTAGACAGGTTCTTCCACCTGGGGGGGGGGGGATGATTTGCCATTCACGAGAAATCGAGGATGAAATTTTTTCCTGGGATGGGGCAAGATGCGTAAAAATTTTTGAAGAAACTCGAAAGCGAGGGAGCGAAGCGACCAAGCTTGTCATGGGGGCGCTTTTGCATTTTTAAAAATGAAATTGAAGGATTTGGTGCACACTTTTGGTGAATTTTGTGAAAATTTTCAGTAAAAAGAAACTGCCCCGCCCCTCCCCCGCTGCGTACAGCCATGCACCCACCCCCCCCCCACACACACACCAACACAAATACACCCGAATGCACAGACATAAATAAAAGATATACGCACCGTGACAAACAAATATAGAATATGGACTGAAATACATTATTGCATAATTGCATCAGGCTCTTTTTTATTATTATTTTGTTGTTACACCACTTTAGAAAAAAATAAAAACATAAATCAGAATAATGATGGATATAGTCATGATAGTAATTGTCAATTCAGTCACATTAACGATGATGATGATGATAACTATCGTTACCATAAGCAAAATGATACTACTACTACTACTACTACTACTACTACTACTACTACTACTACTACTACTACTACTACTACTAATACACTACTCATTATTATTAATATTATTATTATATTATTATTAATTATCATTATCATTATTATTATTATTATTATTATTATTATTATTATTATTATTATTATTATTATTATTATTATTATTATTATTATTATTATTATTTATTATCATTGTTATTACTATTATGATTGCAGTTCCTATCATTTCTAAAAATGTTAATTCAGTTTAATTGTAAGCAAACATCCTTCCCTAAAACCTGAGGGGATGATTGTACATGTCATCCCCCCACCTTGTGAGGTGGGGGGGGGGGATGCATACCCCTCATCCCCCCCCCCCCCCGCTGTCTACGCCCCTGCATGTAGGCCTATCAGACTTCAAGCATGAAATCTCAATCTTCGAACGTTCTTTCTCAGCCAAGCAAATCATTTGAATACCATGCAGTCTTCAGTCTTCAGGCAGGATTTTCAAAATATTTCAATCTGAAAATGGGTCAGGTGCTAAAAGGAATAATTGCAATATATATATATATATATATACATATATCATTTATTATCTATTTATTAAAAAACAGGGTGGCACATTCAACATGAGTGGTCGTCTATGGGGCCCTGCATGTGAGTAAAAACAAAATCATAACTGAACAATCAAATAGACATAATTAGAATAATAAATGAAAAGGAGATAGGCAAACGAACGAAAGAAGGAAATTTAACCAATATAACAGTTTTGTAAAAAAAAAAAAAGAAGAAAAATGACCTTATACAATAAGTATATTTGGGAATATTTAAACTGACATAATATAGCGGACGTGAGAATAGGGATTGAAGTACACTCTTAAAACAAACGAGTTAAAAATGATTAGATGAAAGGGTCCACTGCATGCAACTAAAATACTAGTCATTTTTTTACTGTTATTTTAGTCATTATTTTATGACTATTTTCTAGTCGTACTTTCGGACTAGAACTCAGTCATTTCTAACTAGAATATAGTAACTTTCATAGCTAGACATATTAGTTGCAACCAGCCGACCCATAATCTAGTCATTTTAACTAATTTGTTTTTACAGTGTATGATTTAAAAATGATCCAATCCCTCGATATTTATAAATGTCCGAGATCACGAGACTATCAGTTCTATGGCATGCATCAGTGTCTACCCATTCTGTTCATAGCAGTATACAATGATAAGTCTTCAAGGAAGTTCAAGCATGTTACTTACGAAACGTTATGACCGAGATTTATTAACCTTTGGTGATATTGAACAAACAGTAATCGAAGATGCTGATGTATACAGCAAGGTAGATCAAGGGAGGTGAGGGTCAAGACCTCCTTCCCTTTTCTGTTACCTGCATGGCCAGATTGTGGGTGTGTTCTTTCTTACTTACTTCCTTCCTTCCTTCCTTCCTTCCTTCCTTTCTTTCCTATATATTGTTTTTCTTTCTTTCTTTCTTTCTTTCCTTCCTTGCTTTTTCTTCAATTAATTAATTCATTCTTTCTTTCTTTCTTTCTTTTCTTCTTCTTCTTCTTCTTCTTCTTCTGCTTCTTCTTCTTCTTCTTCTTCTTCTTTTCTTCTTCTTCTTTACTTCTTCTTCTTTTTCTTCTTCTTCTCCTCCTTCTTCTCCTACTTGAATTGAATTGAATTGTTCAGGTTTATTTATCAAAAACATTTGAGATAGCAGCCAGCAGCCAAGGGCTGAAACAAATTGGACAAAACTTGAACAGACAAAATACAACAGAATACAAAATAAAAATAACATTAAGCATAAAAAAACAAAATGGAGATTAATGTGACAATTCTTCTTCTTCTTCTCCTTCTCCTCACTCTTGAACTGAATTGAATTGTTCAGGTTTATTTATCAAAAACATTTGAGATAGCAGCCAGCAGCCAAGGGCTGAAACAAATTGGACAAAACTTTAACAGATAAAATACAACAGAATATACACAATAAAATAACATTAAGCATAAAAAACAACATGGAGATAAATGTAACAATTCTTCTTCTTCTTCTTCTTCTTCTTCTTCTTCTTCCTCTTCCTCTTCCTCTTCAGCTTGCTTGCTTGAGTGTCAGCACTTTCGTCTTGAACCCCCACTTTATGCTCGGAAAGAATTGGACATCAACTTTTATACAGACTTGAATCCATCCGCGTGGGTCATTGATCTCTTTTTGCTTGTCACAGAATTTAGGCGCAAATAAACACCATCTAAATCTGATGCCTATTTCTTTTTTCTTCTTTTCTTTTCTTCCATTGTCTAATCATGATTCTGGAGCCGCCCCTGTGACGAATATGTAAGAATAATCAGTGCACTGCCTCATAATGCTGATCATAATACCATGCAGTCTGCAAGTGATAATATGACCTGAACATGACTTTCGATATTTAGCAAACAATGATCAACAATTCCACGAAAACTTGCACACTTCTTTCTAAGTAATGATGCGTCTCGTTCGAAGATGGACGCCAGCGCGGGGGGGGGGGGGGGTATAAATTGAATGACTCCTTGATGGTTGCTTCTTTCTTTCTTCTGTGGGCCTCTGTCTTAGTTTACTTGGTAAATCATTTCCCGGGATTATTTCTCACTTGTTTTATTTACGCGGAAAGGCTAACTGGATTTATGATACAATAAGCACAACATGATTGATGGCATAAGGAGACAACAGTCATGCGACCAAAAAGGCTTAGTCCGAGCCTTTCTGAAGAAGGAACTTTCTCTAGAAATTCTGAATTTCCAAACGTACAAACTCTAGATTCATTTATTTTATTTTTATTTCTTTTGCCAAATGAAAGTGCAAAATATTATTACATTCTGTATTATTTTGTGTTTGTGCACCCCTCCTCTATTCTAATGCAGTAACTTCAGCGTATATATTGTTATGCCGTAATAATATCGGGTGGGGGCAGGGGGGAGGGTATGGAGTTGAAATGAAGACAGAACTTGAATATTATATCATAGGCCGACATGCAATACATGTATATGTGTTGAGTATATACTACTCTCCCCAATCTGGTTGTAACCTTGCCCTCCACCCCCACCAGGGGCGGGGGATAAAAGCTTGAGAACTTGAAATGTTAATTTGACTGCTTAACGAGCTAATGATGAAATTACGATAACGATAAATCATTTTTAAAAATGTTTGGAATTGGAGTCTAAAATCAAAGGGGGAAAAAACCAGGTACCTTGGAAACAGTCTCTAAAAATAGAATGGCATGACGCTGGTTGTTTGGTCATAACAATGGATTTTGAACCTGAATGCCGACTAGACGAGAGTTCAGAGCGAAAGGTTGTGTACTATAGGCCTACCATAAATACAGGTATGATCTCTTACGCCTCCCTGGATATTGAAGTCGGTGCTGGCATATGGGGCGTTTGATATTTCTCGGCCCATGTTATTGTGTTATAGCTATAACCCAGCATGTCTTGTAAGCAACATTTTTACTGCCCGTATCATACGCTTACATCATTACCGTCATGTGCTATATCGCGACAAACTTGACCTACATAATTATACATGAGGGCGCTGCAGGGTGGGGGGGGGGCGACCGCCCCTATGATTTTTCAAGTGCTCCCCCTACAAAGGCAACATAAAAAAGAAGAAAAAGAGGAGGAAGAAGAAAGAAGAACATGGGGAAAGAGAAGAATGTGTCATGCAATGTAATATACTCCTATTTTTTCATTCAAAACGTAAAAAAACGTAAATAAACTCACCTATGGGCCATCTTGCTCCCCCCATCAAATACCCTGGCGCCGCCCCGATATATGCAGTACTCTTCATACTGAGTATCCTGTGGCTGATCAGACTGATCAGTCGAGGAATTGAAAGTGAAGTAAACAAAATGTTTCAAATGACCCCCCCCCCCCACGCACACACACAGGCACATAGATAGTGGCAGAGAAACGGAGGGAGAGAGAGAGAGAGAGAGTGAGAGGGAGAGAGAGAGAGAGAGCGAGAGAGAGAGAGAGCGAGAGAGAGGGGAGAGAGGGTAGGAGACAGAGAGGGAGAGGGAGGGGGAAGGTAGAGATAGGATGGGGTGGGCCATAGGCAGGGAGGGGAAATAACAAAAGAAAGGAGGAAGTTATAAAGGATTGATAACTTTGATCGATCAGACTTAGGTTGTTTTTCTTTTCTTGTACAAAGTGCGAAATATTTTTATCATTATTATTGTTATTTCCTTTTTAAACAGTTTCAAAGACTTTTTTATAAGAATTTTAAAATTCAACCGCGGCGTTATATTTCCTGGTCTTTGGTTCAGTATAAGACAGAATTCACGAGTAGCGCACCTGAGATTCTATGGTGTTCTTCCATGGACTCTGCTCATAAATCATGGTTCTACCATCGCCATCAATATTTTATTTCTATTTGGTTTGTTTTGATGGGTTCTGCCACATTGTTAACATTTTAAAAACTTTTTTCAGTGGCCCATCCTTCACCACGCCTTCCTCATGCCCATGACTTCCATTGTTTTAAAGTTTAAATCGATTTACGAGAGGAAATGAGTACTTATCTCTTCCGAAAACTATATTTAATCCAAACAGAAACCAGTAAAAACCAGTTAAATCTCGGTTAAGTATATGTCAGGAGTAAGCACCACTGCATGTTTTTGTTTTGATTTCACTGGGCCTTCTTGCATAAAAAGTTGCGATTAAACACAGGTCCTAAATACTCAATCCTAATTGGCTGAAAATAATGGTTTTTTTTGGTGTGTTTTTGTTGCGTTTAATCACATTTTTTTAATGTAAGAGGGCCCAGATAATCGAAGGATCATGACGGGAATTTTGCCCCCCCCCCCCCTCCCTCCGACATGTACCACTTTAGCAGTTAGTGAGTCTAGGAGGGCCGGCGGGATTCTTGAAGTGTAAATTCGGAGATAATATTCATGAAGAAAATTACTCGGGGAGAGATATTGTTTTTAATCCCCTGCCCCTAAGAGCTAGTCTTTTAGGATTCTTGAAAACATTATTTCCAAGATAAATTTGCCATTCCCCCATCTTGATACTCCTTTGTCATTATCATTATCGTTATTAACATGATCATTCTCTTCCTCCTCCTCCTCCTCCTCATAATCAATATCATCTAACATCATCATCATCCTCATCACCTTTATCATCCTCATCATCACCATCTTCTTCATCACCATCATCACAATCTTAATCATCACCATATCATCATCGTATTCATCATCACCACCATCACCATCATCATCATTATAATCATCATCACCACCATCTCCACCACAACCACTACTTCCACCATCATCACCAGCACCATCACCATCACCATTATCATCATCATCATCGTCTTCATCATGATCATTACCATCACCTTCATCACCATAATCATCATCATCATCATCATCATCATCATCGTCATCGTCATCATCATCATTGTCAGCATCATCATCATCGTCTTCATCATGATCATTACCATCACCTTCATCACCATCATCATCATCATCACCACCATCTCCACCACAACCACTACCTCCAACATCATCACCAGCACCATCACCATCACCATCACCATCACCATCATCATCATCATCATCATCATCGTCTTCATCATGATCATTACCATCACCTTCATCACCATCATCATCATCATCATCACCACCACCTCCACCACCATCATCATCATCATCATCATCATCATCATCATCATCATCATCACCACCACCTCCATCACCATCACCATCATCATTGTCACTATCATCACAATCACCAACACCATGAGCAGCATTATTGTCATCACTACAACAAAGAGAATTAACATATCTGATACAACTTGGGAATATAATAAACCACAAATCCTTGTTATGTTACAATTATTGCATTTTACTTACAAAGTAAATGCCAAACAATATAGAAGAATCAACAATGAAAAATTGCACATTCCAAACTTTTGAACTACTGAAATATATTAAATATCACCCACGTAGCCGGGGGGGGGGGGGGGGGGGGGGGGGTAGCGGTTGGGGGCGGTTCCCCCTGAAAAAGGTGGTAGAATGTGGGAAGAGAAGGAGCAGACAAGGAACGATGACAAAGAAATGTCAAAGCTTCCGCACTCTGTGTGGGAGAAAAATCCTCCCTCCCTGCACCCTCCCCTTACAGAATGCGCTTCGTGCATTGCATGCTTTGAATGCTAATTACAGCTCCCCCCCCCCCCCAATGAAATCCTGGCTACGAGGGTGTTAAACATGTAGTTCTCAGTGTAATTCATCAAATTAAATCAATAACAACTAATCAAGAATAAAATTTTGTTCGTATTTCAAATTTCAAACAATTCTGAACACAACAACTCATGACAATAATACAGGGTTACAGAGTCTGCGATGATTCCACATTTTAAATTAAACGTGACTGGCATCACAGATAAATGAATTCATACGATGCAATGGCTAGAAACCAAATTTCATCATGAATATCTAAAATAAAATACAGATTTTAAAGAGAGTTGCAGCATGAATATCATCAACATTAGCCAAAATGAATAGACTTTAGATAAAAATATAAATAGGAAGAGAGAAAGATATACAAAGCTAGGTAATTTAATAAGTAAACACCATCACAAGATTTCTTTTGCTGGGTAATTAAGAAAATGGTCCAACAGGGCAGGAGCAAAACTGATATCATTATATTACTTTTAAAATGGAAGGCAGCCCTCAATAAAGCTTGCTTCAATAAAATGTGTCAAACATATGCACAAACATGTATTATCTCTAAAATCTGAATAAATATTATTCACTTGCATGAGACTATGTACTGTCAAGCATGATGTATACACATGAATATGAATACTGTATCACAAATAATCTTCAAGATAATTATGATGGTCCCATTATCTGGACGTTCACAGATATTTTGTGCGAAAATGAAGTAGTACTTATTCAAGTTCCTCTGAATTATCTCTGAGGTGAAAAACAACAACAAATAAAGTGAGAAAAAAAAGCAATAGAAAAATAGTATAGGGGCAAATTATGCTGACCAAAATCAGGGTATTATTACTGGTCCAGTGCATATACATGGAATATTTCAATGCATTTCGATGAGAGTTCCTGAAGGAGTTTCCGCAAAACACATCACAGAGGAAACACTGTCTTTTTACTGTCTTGTCCATCCAACTTAACACTGCCCCTCCCCTTCCCCCTCCCCCGAGGAAAAAATTATTAACTAAATTGACAAATCCTACAGCTGATGAAGAAATACATTTACTGAATCCCACAACCACAGAAATCGAATTTTAACAGATTTGGCAAATATTTGGCAATAAAAACACTGGCCAAAGAATAGATCTTCGCAGAAATCTGCAAAGTGAATTAGGTACAAATGGAAGACACAGGGGTGGAGTCAGGATGTTGTAAAACGGTAAGAACAATATTCGGATAATTATTCAGACTAATAATCAATCAACAGGGAAATTGAAATATAATATTATTTATGTTATTATATAATAATAATAATCATGATATTGTATTATTATCATTATTATTATTATTATTATTATTATTATTATTATTATTATTATTATTATTATTATTATTATTGTTATTATTGTTAATATTGTTATCATTATTATCATCATCATTATTATCATTATTATTATGATTATTATCATTATTATTATTATTATTGTTATAATTATCATTATTATTATTATTAATCATAATAATAATGATAATAATGATGATGATAATAATAATAATAATAATCATAGTAATCATAATAATTGTAATAATAATAATAATAATAAAAATAAAAATAATATAATAATAATAATAATTATAACAATAATCATAATAATCATCATCATCATCATCATCATCATCATAATAATAATAATAATAGTAATAATAATAATAATAATAATAATAATAATTTTTTATACGTATTACATTTACCAGTATATTACATTTACCGGTATACAGCACATTACATGAATACTTCAATGCGCTTATATCCTGTATTACCTCAAGGTCATTCAAATGATTTTTGAAAAGAAAAGAAACAGAAAATGATCTCACCAAAAATATACAGAATAATTTCACTACTGGAAGTCGAAATGTGTGTATCATAGGGGAAGGTCACTGGTTACATAATACTACCATCAGATTTAGTACACTCCAAGCACTACATAGCACCAATACAACAGGAACATTGATATCAAAGCCCTTTCAACAAACACTTAAAGATTTTCTAAATATATCCCTGATGGTATATTTTCATAATCTACTATTTTTTTCTATAGAAATTATGATTAAGTTATGCCTTAAGTGCCAAAAGTGTTAACTTCTTGAATATTATTTCAACAGCAAATTTTTTGTAACAGCACCTCTCAATTACACATTAAAGTTGGCACTTTACTATTCAGTTGAACCATATGGCACTCAGTCTAAAGTCATGTTTAACGAGAAGAAAACTTAGACCTCAGTCTAACTTCTTTTGTTAACAGAGAGAGGTATAAATTTCAGCAGATTATGGACCCAAGTGATTAATGTTTTTCATGCAGCACTTTTTCTTTCAGAGGGGGTTCATCATCACGCATAGGAAACAGGGCTGTAGACAATTTATCAGTGATGAATACTTGCGGCATCTTTTTATAGCATGAAGTGGGTTTACCCATTCATGACAGGAATTATTTTAAGCTGTATTTGATAAATTCTTCTTCAAATTGGCAACACCAGCATTTTTCTTTTATTGCTCCATTTTTCTTACAAAAAGTCATGTATCTGAAATGAATTTAAAATGACACAAAGTGTGCTGAGAAGTTAAAAAGTTAAGAATTTGCATGGAAAAGTAGTGAGTTTGAACTTTTCATTGTGCTGCCAATTTACTGATTTCGGAGCTTATTTTCCTTTAAAAGATTATAAGCATTAACCCATAGAGGTACAGCGTCTCCTATAGGAGACGTTTTTGCAGTATCTGTTGGTCCAGAATGCTGGGCAGTACATATCATACATGAGTAGAAAGAGAAAAATCCACAGAAAAATTTGAGCCCATTCCCAACGTCGTATGGTGTGGTGTTCTCGAACTAATCATTATACTCCTTAAATTGGCAACGCAGTGAATAATACATAATCACTATTTCTGTGTACAAATTGGCAATTTCTGATAAAATTTTACAATTATAATTCATTTTGGTTCATGTTATATCCATGATTATTTTTTTCAAGCTATGTAAGCATGGAAAAAAATAATTTTTGTTGCCAATTTGAGGACTGAAGATGATTAATTTAGACCTCAAGAAAGCTCCGTACTGCTATGGATTCAACGACAAATACTGACAACCAAAGTGGGCGCAGTATGTGCAGAAATTTTTTGCTCTTACTGCTCATGTATTTGGTATGTTTTATAGGGCTCTGCATTCAAGTTACAGGGCCAAACCACACAATGGGGAATTCTGTCAAGAATACATTAACACCTCATGCAGGAAAAGTGCCATCAAGGATGCCTCTGTATTGTAATCAAACCTCTGGCATCATTCCAGCAATGAGTGCAAGAAAAATTGCAACCATGCTCTTTTATCAGATCATGAAAGTTTCTCCAAGGGGTCATTGCACTTTAAAGTTGTACGAGAGTTCGTGAGGTAGGGCTGAACGTCGGGGGTAGAAGGTGTGCGTTAACGAGTAGTTGCGCAGGTTGCCGACGCACGACATGTAGATGTCCGCAAAGCGGCAGAGACGGGAGGTGAAGTAGGAGTAGTTGTGGTGTGTGCGGAAGACGCTGCCAAACTGCTGGTTGAACAGAGACTTGGTCGTCATCCTAACATCCAAAACAAATAAACAAAAGAACAGCTAAGTACTTTCATGGAGAGTTACTCGAAACAAATATACCAGAGATTCTTGCATTGTACTTACAATAGTGAAACACAAGAATTAATAAAATTAATAAAAAACTAAAATAATAGAATGAAAAATGCAAGATGTGTGGAAGGAGAAGAGCTTCTCTACATCTGCATTTAAAGCTATTCTTTAATTTTGAAATTTGAATCATCTTTTGAACTGAATAGAATTAATTGAATGAATTGTTTAAAATTAGTTTTGAGGACCCCCCTCCCCCCCCAAAAAAGAAAAAAAACCAAAACATCTTATACTTATGCTTGCGAAGGAGGTACATAGGCCACTATTCTGTGACTTTTCGACAGGGTGCATTAAGAGCTTCAAAACTAGATTCAAGACCTTGATTGACACTGCATGGTAAACTTTTAAGCCATAAAGAAAAGGACATAACATAATTAATTGATAGATGGTTACATCCTGTCCCTGTACCATTCACCTGCACTCATGCTCCTAATGATTCATACAATCCCTCATCCCTCACCTAGGGATTTTCCCTACAAGCTGTATACTTTTAATTTTTTTTAGTTTAAAGGAATAAAGATTATATTGCTTTTCTCCATGATACAGAGGTCTTCAATGGAGTACAATTATGCCTATCTTACAAAATGTAAGAAGCTTTTCTTACAAAATATAAGATTAAATAGATTGTAACTAGTTCATCATTTTGTCCAATATTTTTAATGACATATAACTTGTGTGAATTTCTTCAATGTCTCCTAATTTCTGATTATAGTTTGATTCCAATTTATGAGCAACTTCTCTCATTTTGTTTGTATATTCAGGTAAAAAATATGCATAAGGCTGATGCCATAGTTAAATGCACATAATGTCAAGCATAATTTTGTATTTCATTGTTTTCTTGTTACGTAATAATTACATCTTCTTCAATATTCCTACGTGCTTCAAATCACTTTAAGTGTAAACTGAATGCTATGTACCCTATGGCCTGCCAGGTTTAAACCATTCGTGACAGGAATTATTTAAAGCCTAATTTGATCAGCTTTTATTCTTCAAATTGGCAACACCAACATTTTTCTTTTACTGCTACATTTTTCTTATAAAACATCATGTATCTGAAATAAATATAAATTGACACACAACCACAGAATGTATGATGAGAAGTCATAAAGTTGCTAATTTGCAGGGAAAAATGGTAATTTTAACATTTTCATTGCATTGCCAATTTAAGGATTTTAATGCTTAATTTCCTTTAAAAAATTTCAGCATCAAACAACAAATATTGATGCAACGAAAACGAGCACAGTATGTGTAGAATTTGTTGCTCTTTCTGCTCATGTATTTGGTATGATTTTTAGGGCTTTGCATCAAAAGATATTAGGCCAAACCACAAAATGTGAACCCTCTGTCACAAATGGGTTAAACCATTCAATCTATCAATCAAGGAAGCAATTTAAGGCAAGTCCAGGATGTGTCCTTTCAATTAACAAGTATCATGCATTTGTAAAGGTCTGTTCACATATGAAGCAGAAAATCCCTTGCGTTTCTTTTCCCACAACACTAATAATAAAGAAATCTGCATTTTAAAACGCTTCAATAATGCTGCTTACTCAGATAAAAGAGAGGTCGTTGGCCAAAAGTTGCACAGATAAACTTGTTACATCATAATTTGCGCTAACTTTATAAGAATTTGATTGGTCAACAGCTTTTGCCTCACCTTTTTTTGGCCACCTCATAACCCATTCATTTACACACAAAAACCATGGGGTTCATTTGTGAATATGTCTTTAATTGAAGAGCTTGTTTGCAAAAGGGGTTAGATCCACTTCTGATGAAAATTGAGTTCTTGATATCAGAACGTTGTTCAACTATGTACTTGTCTTTTGAACAAAAGTATTCAGCTAAATTTGAGAGCACTCATGAAAAAATGCACTTTTAAATTTCACTTTTCCATAGATGCCTGTACAAAATCTGGCAAACAAATGCATTTTCTCTGTAGTTACAAAAGTGGATCTAACCCCTTTTGCAAACAAACTCTTCAATTGTAATTAATATGGACATGTCAATTACAAGTAAAGGCCTGTTCAGGTCAGGTCATTTTGTTGGGTCATATGTTATTTCTTCCAATTCAAGCTCCAGTAAAGATCACTGTGATACAGTTATGAGATATCCTAAAACCTAGAAGTGGTCTCTATTGGGAGGGGGGGGGGGAGGCTTGAACTTGCTTTCATTTTCACAGGTGAGTCTGACCTCTTTGTCATGGTAGGCAATTTTGACAAATTTAGAGAGTAGGAAGGCCTGTGAACAATAAGTGATGAAATATGTTGAGCAAATAAAACATACCGGTATAAAAAACAAATACATGTTGAGATATTTTATGTTTCAATGTAAAAGGCATCACTGAAGAAGTTGTAATCTGGAAAAATTTGGTGCTCTAGTTGTCTACTGAAACCAGAGTCCATAAAATGATCAATATCACATACGCACAAAATTGTTATTCTTAACTGATCAGGTTCTGGTCTTAACCGGTTTTAACCGGATAGTGCCTGTATTAACCCTACATGGACTAGAAAATGAACGAGATCAACAAACCTGAGTTGATGTTTCTCAGCTATCCATGACTTCACCACAGCCTGACACTCAGCTGACTCCTGTACCTGTCATAAAGGACAAAATAGATCAGATTTACAGGATTACAAAGTCTCTATGATTTGGGTGAATTTGTAGCAGAACCAGGACAATCAACGACTTAGCATGATTATCGGATATCCTCTTCTACCTATCACATTATTCTATCCAAGACAACCTATAGACATAATTCCCCTGAGAACAACTAGCACATCCTTATGGCAATGTAGAGGGTAGATGTATTCTGATTGGGGGATGGGGGAGAGGGGGGGGGGGGGGGTGGGTAGTCAGCTGGCACATCAAGTCATGTGTTAATTCTATATCCATACAAAGACTATATCAAATTTTATGCATCTATCCTTCTATCCACAAATTCATCCATCCATCCATTCATTCCTCCTCCTCTCAAATATTTGTCTCAACTCCCCTGATGCTTCTGATAAGGTCTGGCCCTGTTTCATAAAAACCTGTTATCAGTAACAACTGCCACACTTCTATGAAAAATTTGCTCTTAGCCAATCAGATGCAAGGTTTTCAGTGCTTATAACAGTAAAGATCTACCAATATCATCTTCAGGATGATATTGTTCCAAGAGTCTCAGAGTATAAGTACCTAGGAATAACTGTAACACCAGATCTCCGCTGGAATACGCACTGCCAAAATATTAGGCAAAAGGCTAGCAAGACCCTGGGGCTTATTCGCCGAACTCTTTCACCATGCTCAAGAGAAGAGAAGTCCAGAGCCTATACAGCACTGGTTCGGCCCCAGCTTGAATATGTCTCCGAGGCATGGAACCCCTACACCTTGACTGCTATCAACAGCCTTGAGCAAGTACAAAGAGCAGCAGCTTGGTTTGGTGCGCATGACTACAGGTGGTCTACACCAACCTCGCACCTAATGTCTGCACACAGATGGGGCACATTACACCATTGGAGACTCCTGGACCAATGCTCTCTGCGTTACAAGATTCACTATGGACTAGTCAACATGCCAATGCCAGCTGCAGTCACTCCAGCAACATATCTTGCAAGGAAAGACCATGCACTTAAGTTTGCAGTACCAAAATCGTCAATAGACTCCTACAAATATATCTTCTTCCCAAGGACAATCCATCCATCCATCCATTTAATCATTCACCCATTCACTCATTCATTCACTCTTTCCTTCTGTCAATCCTTCAATACAAACCAACTTAATGTCTCTCTCTGATATCTTGTAATGCATTCAAAAGATCTCTGTTTAGGCAAACAACAAATATTGATCCATTTATCCATCTATCCCTCTATCTATCCACTTATCCCTATATCAGTCCATCCATTCCTTCTTTCTCCAAATCCTAAGATTATACTTACACTCTAATATTCATTGAGGTAATGCAATCAACTAGAAAATGGCTCTCTCGAAAAGGAGTGAGTTAATAGATTTCAATTGATCTATCCATCCATCCATCCATCCATCCACCTATCCATCCATCAATCCAATAAATCATTCCATCTATCAATCACACACTCCAACATAGTGTTTCTCAATAAGGTCTTGTTATGCAATCAACCAGATAACGGCTCTCATGAAAATTAGTGAGTTACAGGTTTCAACTGATCCATCCATCTATCCATCCATCTATCCATCGATATATCAATCTGATAAATCATTCCTTCTATCAATCATAAGAATACACTTAGGCACAGACCTGATTTTTCTGCTGAGGTCCTGTATTAAATGCATTTATATAACAGCTATCTTGAAATGAAAGCAAGCTACATACTTCACCAATCTATCTACCTTTATCCTTCTATCAATTCATACCTTCTGTCAATCTAAGACTTACCTGATGTTTTTCGATGAAATCTTGTAATGCATTCAACCAGATCACTGCTCTCTTGAAAGGAAGTGAGTTACACACTTCACCAATCTATCTTTTCATCCATCCATCCTTCTATCAATTCATACCTTCTGTCAATCTAAGACTTACCTGATGTTTTTCGATGAGATCTTGTAACGCATTCAACCAGATCACTGCTCTCTTGAAAGGAAGTGAGTTACATACTTCACCAATCTATCTTTTCATCCATCCATCCTTCTATCAATTCATACCTTCTGTCAATCTAAGACTTACCTGATGTTTTTCGATGAGATCTTGTAATGCATTCAACCAGATCACTGCTCTCTTGAAAGGAAGTGAGTTACACACTTCACCAATCTATCTTTTCATCCATCCATCCTTCTATCAATTCATACCTTCTGTCAATCTAAGACTTACCTGATGTTTTCCGATGAGGTCTTGCAACGCATTCAACCAGATCACTGCTCTCTTGAAAGGAAGTGAGTTACACACTTCACCAATCTATCTTTTCATCCATCCATCCTTCTATCAATTCATACCTTCTGTCAATCTAAGACTTACCTGATGTTTTTCGATGAGATCTTGTAATGCATTCAACCAGATCACTGCTCTCTTGAAAGGAAGTGAGTTACACACTTCACCAATCTATCTTTTCATCCATCCATCCTTCTATCAATTCATACCTTCTGTCAATCTAAGACTTACCTGATGTTTTCCGATGAGATCTTGTAACGCATTCAACCAGATCACTGCTCTCTTGAAAGGAAGTGAGTTACACACTTCACTAATCTATCTATCTATCTCTCTATCCATTCATCAATCCATTCATACCTTCTGTCAATCTAAGACTTGCCTGATGTTGTTCGATGAGATCTTGTAACGCATTCAACCAGATCACTGCTCTCTTGAAAGGAAGCGAGTTACACACTTCACCAATCTATCTTTTCATCCATCCATCCTTCTATCAATTCATACCTTCTGTCAATCTAAGACTTACCTGATGTTTTTCGATGAGATCTTGTAACGCATTCAACCAGATCACTGCTCTCTTGAAAGGAAGCGAGTTACACACTTCACCAATCTATCTTTTCATCCATCCATCCTTCTATCAATTCATACCTTCTGTCAATCTAAGACTTACCTGATGTTTTTCGATGAGATCTTGTAACGCATTCAACCAGATCACTGCTCTCTTGAAAGGAAGTGAGTTACAGATCTCAATCTCATCCTGAGGAGGAAGAAAGGAAGGAAATATGGACAATTAAAACAACATGTTAAACATGCGATGACTGACCATATACACATACATTGATTATCATGTAATGTACTTTCACTATTTGAAGACACACATGTACATGTAGTAGTGGGGGGGGGGGGTACTGCCAGTACAAGGTGGACACCATGCTCATACATGGACTTTCCAAATGAACCCTAAACAAGTAATTATCCTTCAATTGCTGGATATCCTAACCCATTCATGACAGAGGTCCACATTTTGTGGTTTGACCTAATATCTTTTGATGCAAAGCCCTAAAAATCATACCAAATACATGAGCAGAAAGAGCAAAAAATTCTACGCAAACTGTGCCCGTTTTTGTTGCATCAATATTCGTTGTTTGATGCTGAAGACTTTTTAAAGGAAAATATGCATTAAAATCCTTAAATTGGCAATGTGATAGAAAGTTTAAAATCACCGTTATCCCCTGCAAATTGGCAACTTCTTGACTTCTCATCATAATTTCTGTCAATTTATATTCATTTCAGATTCATGTTTTATAAGAAAAATGTAGCAATAAAATAAGAATGTTGGTGTTGCCAATTTGAAGAATAAAAGCTGATCAAATTAGACTTTAAATAATTCCTGTCACGAATGGGTTAGACAAGTATTGTGTCATGTTTTCCCCACCCTAAACAAGTCTATGTATCCTTTACACGTACCCAAGCTGTTGTAAAAGTATACCCTTTTTTCCTGATTTTTGCAATTTTGATACCCTTGTCACTGTACACGCGTACATTGCCCGTCGTGAAAAACAACCCTTTTTATGTGTTTTTGTGTATGAGCATGGTGTCCACCTTGAAATGGCAATGCCCCCCCCCCCCCCAGAGTAGTATTGTACTAGTATGTACCAATATCACAATTGAAATTTTGTTGTTTATATGCAGAAATTAGTTGTAAAATGACTCCAAATAAAAGAACTTTCAAAAGGTAAAAGTAGAAACTGCAGGGAATTTGGTATTTGATGATGATGATGACAATCTTTCCTGACTGCTAAAAGCTGTATGTAAAGCAATCAAAATGTACCTCAGTTAAAACAGCTCTTAAAACATATTCATAATGTAATTAAACAGGATTTATATTTGTAACTTTTCATGTACCTATTAATTTTCTTTTTAAACTTCCTTGATAAATTTTGAATTGGATTAGTGTTATAAAAGAAACCATTATCATAATGATAATTACTTTATTGAACCAGCTATATCTCATTTGTATGCCTCTATTAAAGGAAGATGTTCATGGTAATTTTGCTACAGATCACGATTACTCAAAATTGTTACTTCCATAAAATTCCCAAAATTATTGCAGAAAGAAAACACACCTGAAAACAGACAAAAAAAAAGAAGAAAAAAAACCTCTCTGGGATTCCCTCTTCAAAAAGAAAAGGCAGTTTTATAACCAAACCTCATGACCAACATTCACTTTACATGTGATCAACAGACTGTTCAGACACAAAATGCGTAACCCAAAACTCGATAAAGAAAAGTTGTACAAAGAATATAGCAAAGAGTGTCCAGACACACATCTCAAACTCTCTAAAGAAACGTCATATAGATGTGCAGTTTTCTACTGTGCATATTGTCACAGCAAGGTCATGTCTCCTTTTGCCACCGCTCACATTAAAGGCATTGGCTAACTTTGTGAGCAGCTGATTTAAAAAATTCTCAAACTAAGATGAGACATGTGTATGAGTACTTGTATTTGTACTCAAAAACCCTGAAACCAACCATAATTTGGAATGAAAAAGTGTAAGTTAGACGCAAACGGCGATTTTATTATCCTTCGTCTCACGAGACAATCACTAAGAGGACCACTTTGCTTGAATTTGGAAATGCCGTTATGTGCCTCCCGCCGCGTGATACGCCAATACACACAGTACGGTAAGGTGAGTCATACGCGCATGCGCACTCCTTATGTCTATTCTGTACAACCGACCTTCGTATATTTTTCAAACATTGGTTCACATTTTTTATATTTAAAAATACTTCCTGTGGATATTATACTTGGAAACTTTCAGACTGGTATTTTTACACTATAACCCTTATTTTTATCCCATTTTCAAGTAACAAAACAAGATTTTTTAAAATCATAACAATGTTAACCAATGCCTTTAAGCCCCGTCCAGTTATACCGTTCTATGGTTGCCATACGTTCAGACACACATGAACCATGGTTCTTTCTCGAGTTCTAGTTCGAAACGATGCTCAAACCTGTTTCTTTATACGTCGTTTTGTTAGTCACGCTTGTAAAAAAGTACAATGGGTACCATGGTAATTTGACAAAATTACCATCAAATCATGGTAATTTGATGTAGCTGCATGGTGCTCTCACTGTTTTGATGGTAATTTCGTTAAAGTACTACATGTATGTTACCCATGGTACGTTTTCGGCAGGGCAGCGTTCGGACACAACAATACATGACTATACAGTTTCGGTACAGCCATATGACAATCATTTTGTGCCGGAACGCAGGGTTAATCACAGGAAAAGCCTTTTGTGGAAGCGGATAATCCATCAGCATGGTCACACCCACAGCCATGGTAATTAATAAACTCCTTACAGTCATGAGATAGTCCAATCACATGGGAAAGTCCCTGATTATTCTATGACCTCAAATGGTCAGTTTGAATTTCTTGTTTTTCTCATCATTGCTCTCTGTCTAGTCATTTATATTCATCCTCCTTTCTTCCTCTTTCCTTTCTTTTTCTGCTGCTTCTGGATTTCCTCTTTGTTCTTTTAAGTTGTCTTGACATCAGCTATTTGAAGATGCTCATTAAATGCAGAAAGTAAGATTTCACAAGAGCTTTTTTTGAAGTACTCTCAGTGTTGAGGTTCTATAGTTTATGTTTTAATTTTGGAGCTTGAATAGCAACATAAGAATATCAAGTTATGTAAAAGCTATTCTATTCTATCTCATTCTTCTTTTCTTACAATTCTTGACCTTTTTCTATTTTTTTTCTTTCAAACTTGCAAATAACACTTTATTGTATATCTTTTGAATGATATCATGTTGAAGTTAGTTAATTTGTCTAGTCCAGTTTAATCTGTTAGTAGTTTAGTTTTTCTACTGCTTGAAGAAAATGTATATTGTTGGCTGGTAAAGATTGTGGCAACGTCTCAAGTATTAAGTTTATATTGTCATACCTCTGTATGTTTCTCTGTTATTTACAATTGCAAATGTATAATGATCATAATTTCCTTGCATTTACTGTTTGTTCTGGTCTTGATCATACTGCGTTGAACCATGCAGAAACAAATGAATGAATAAATAAATAAACAAACAAATAAATAAACAAAACAAATAAACAACCAAACAAATGAATAAATAAATAAGTAAATAAATAGATAAATAAAATAAATAAGGGGTGAGAATAGTACCCCAAACTAAAGGGTACATACCCATGAGTTTATTGCACTTATGGGTAGAAAGGGAGGAGAAAGGGATGGAGAGGAGCTGGGGGGGGGGGGGGGGGGGGGAGAAGGGCTGGTCCACACACATAGTCATGTTTCAGGTATTTAGACATTTCAAACTTGAATATCTATCCTCAGCTTCATGTCAATTTTGGAGACATCCTGGTCATAAAAAGAACTATTCAACAATACCAAGTCATACTTCACAATAGCTTTGGTTAATGCTTAGTTTCTAGACTTGGGGGGGGGGGGAGGGCAGGTGAGAGAAATGCCCTATAAAGGGATAGTTAACAATCGGTTATTTGTCTGGGGGCATGGAATAAGGGGAAGGGAGAAGGTGTTGTCTACAAGTCATGTCCAATGACAAGTCATGTTTCCAGTCCAACGTCAAATCCTACCTGAATCTACCAAAAGCTTTGTTTAACCTTATAACTGCCAGACCTGGGACTCCGTATGCTTTTTTCTTTTCTGGGGGAGGGGGGGGGGGGTTGGTATTCTTAGCCTAAGCATAGATTACGTTGTAATTATATTGTATCCTTGATATTCATGTATCAAATTTTACCTCTTGAAGCTTCGTACAGGTGCTCCTTTTTCCATTTCTTTGATTCTCACAATTTATCTTAATCTTATGTTGTTATACTCATGTATTTGATTTTTTTCCCTTCTGTATATTTATCTGAACTGTTTGTATTTATGATGGATGTATATATTTCAAATATCTTTAAAGGAAATGAATTAATGAATTGAATTGAATTGAATACCTAATGTCCCTTATATAGTTACATAAAATTCATGTATCGTATCTCTATATTTGCTTTAACTTAATTTGCTTAATCAATCACACTTTTTACATTATGTTAAATCTGTTTTCCATTGTTTTCTGGACCCCACGGAAGATCAGCAGTGTTGTGCTTGGCACAGCTGAATATGGGCTATCCAGCCATTTAATAATTTTTATGTATATTACTATATTTTTATATCGACAATTCCCACATGTTGGATAATAAACCATGTAAACTGTAACAACTTCAAGAAGAGAGGGTACGCCATGTATATGAATCCAACAGTATTTTTTATTCTTCAGAATTTTCAACCCACCTTGGGTCTTTGTCAGTGTTGTCATTCAATGTTTACACTGACGAAGACCCGAGGCGGGTCAAAAATTCTGAAGAATAAAAAATACTGCTGGATTAATATACATGGCGTACCCTCTCTTCTTCAAGTTGTTACTGTTTACTATATTTCTATGTATATACAATGTATACATTGTACATTGTACTTTTAATTGAACAGGAAATAAACAATACTACTACTATTACTTCCAATTAATTAACTGATATCCTTTCTCTCAATAATATAGCTCTTTCAAGCCAAGGTGCTAATTACCAACAGGAAGTCACACTTCACTGCAGACCAAGTAAAATTTGCTTTCCTAGTTTTTCTGTCCTCATGAGCTTCCTTTTTTCCTGCCAAACTTTAATTTTACGTTTGTTTGATGTTTTTGTTTTGACGGGACAAAAGCAAGATTCTTTGTATGACTGCACAATGGGGAAATAAAATTAATTTATTTACAGAAATTTCAGTTTGTTTTAACTCTCTGTAGGGCAGGGAAAATGGCAGTTTTAAAAGAATGGAAATTAATCTCTTGAAGCATTTGTATGAACAAGAAAATACATTCAATACTAACCCCTCCCCATTAAAAACAAAATGAGGGGCAAATATGAATCAATTTTCTTAGGCATTAACTGCCTGTCTGTCTGTCTTGGAAGAATGAGACTTCATATCTTGGACCTTCTTTATTTAATGGGTTATTTGTATGGAAAGTGAAACTAAAGCTAATGAGAGAAACCAAAAGTCATATGATCGTATATAATGCATTATAACGTCACTTGAGTGAAACCAGAAGAAAAAACAACAGGAAGGTAATAACAAGTATTGTGCAAAACTGGAAAAAAAAAGAAGGAAACAAAAAACTTGCATTTTAAACATAAGGGTTGGAATTCACAAAAGAGGTTCAAATCGTGGGGTGGTTTACCCCCTCCTGGATTTTTAAGTGTACGTGCTCACAGACAAGACACTTCATGAAATGCTCCCCTGGAAGTAAATAATGTACCATGTAACCTAATAGGCTGCTGGGTGATATAAGTTGAACATTAATTGGTATCTGAAAAAGATTTCTACAGTATGTTTGTCACTATTGCTCATGAGGCAAGGTTCTTCTTCACTGAAATAAGACATATCATAGCATTTTAAGAAAGCTTCATCAATTAATTCTAGCTTCCCCAAAAGTGTATGTCTGTAATCTGTGAAACTGATTAAAGCATTAGGATTCTATCACCTGTGGAGGAATACCCAAACTGTGATATCACTGTATTAGAGAAAAGACATTGAAATCAACATATTACACCTAAAACATACAATCTCCTTATCAGTTATTTCACTATACTCATAAAATTTACAGGGAATACCCAATGATGATTTATGGGAGGAAATACGTTGAAATTAATTTCATTTTCTAACAAAATATCACATGCAGCTTAACATAAAGTCAAGTCATGCTCCTACTATAAACCACAATAAGCAATTATACCTATAACATCATGAAACATGCCACGCCAATAAGGAAAGGAATTATCTTTCAGGTATACATGTGGTGAAGTTTAATCACGGAACCCAAGGCAACTCTTCAACATCTGGCGATATACTGATGCTATAAATGGTACATTAATTAGAAAATCATAAAGGGCTCTACATCAAAAGTTATTGGGTCAAAGTTCAAACCACTTACCGTAAATGCTTATTTTCTTATGTGCTGAATTTTTTGCATTGAGCGACCACAAAACATATTCACAGGTTCTTAAATTTGCGCTGCACATAGTTACAAAAGTGCAAGATATGTGATTTGATATTTCAGTGCATCACAATCGTTTTTCTGCCCTAGCTATAGCTAAAAATGGTCACATTTGAACATGAATGACCAGCGCGGCTCCATCTATTATTTCACACACACGCTCATTATGAAAATCCCTTGTTTAACCCATAGAGATACAGTGTCACCTTTAGGAGACGCTTTTGCAGTATCTGTTGGTCCAGAATGTTGGACAGTACATATCATACATGAGCAGAAAGGGAAAAATGCACTGACAAATTTGAGCCCATTCCCATTGCTGTATGGTGTGGCGTTCTCGAATTAGAGCAGTTTAAGTGTAACTAATCATTAAATTCTTTAAATTGGCAATGCAGTGATTAATATATAATCACTATTTCTGTGTTCAAATTGGCAATTTCTTATTCAATTTTACAATTATATTTCATTTTGGTTTATGTTATATCCATATTTATATTTTTCAAGCTATGTAAATGTGGAAAAAAATAATTTGTATTGCCAATTTGACCTCAAGAAAGCTCTGTACTGCTATGGGTTAAAATAGACCCCGCCACTTTAGCACATGAACCTATGCATCTTAGGTGGGGTATAGCTACCCGCTATCCAAAAGGCACGTTAAAAGTCTTATAAGTACTAGCATCTTCGTACGAGAAGTGGTGGTTTTGGATTATGCCAGCACTCCTCATCATCTTATGTAATAGTGTTAACAAACTCTTAACACCGCACTGCCTGAAAGGAAATTTGAAGTAGAAATTATATCTTTCACCTGTTTTAAGATATTGTCATGTCCAAAAGTCACTCATAATTTAGATGAAAACCAAAATTAAACTTCGAACGAAGCAAAAAATTGCGATTCTAGCAACATTTTTAACTCCATAAATTAGTCTGTCACGCGTGCACTAGGCATGTGTAGCCCCAGCGTGTTTCTCTTTCTCCCTTCCTCTCTCTCACTCTCTCTCTCTCTCTCTTATCAAACTGTGAAGGTCGATCATTTCTCCAGCAAGGTGATTAAGTTGTTCAGCGCTTTTGTTTATTTAGGCTTACTGCAATCTCAGGTGTCTAGAAGTTGCAAAAATCAAATCGGGGTTGCAGTTTTTAACGATGGGTTTTCGTCATGCTGTCCATTTAAATGCATACAGCAGTCACAACTACACAAACAAACGTCATTTAAACTGAATTGGATTCAAACACACATTTCATCAGCTGAAGCGCAAATCAGCGTCCGTTCAAAACAAGCATAAGAAATTGTGCTAATATTTTCGCATGTTCTAGAATTCGCACTTGCTGAAAATAGCGCGAAATCCGCGAAAATTGATGTACCGCAAATATTTCTGCATTTACAGTAATGTGGAATTCTGTCAAGAATGGGATAGTCAATGAGTTTACTAGTAAGCAAAGTGGTCAGTTGTCATGTGAAAGAACATGTGTCTGATAATCATCATCACTGAACTGCAACGATCCTCTTTCACGGACTCAATGATCCTCTTCAATGCACTAATCCTTGGATTTCTTTCTAGGAGGATTGAAAAGAACAGATCATCCGAGAAAAAAAAAATCAATTGCGACTTCTTAATCACAGCAGTAAGCAGGTACTAATGCTACTACCCATCTTAATCTTACATTATACATTTTGAGGACTGTAAAGGTGCTTTCACACATGATGCGACAGTGTGGTAACACGCTGTGTACAAGCCTATGGGGTATAGGGCGACAAAAACATGTCGCTGAGGCAGGACACACCTTTTTTTGCTGCCTAGATACACAAAAATTGCGCACCAATCAAATTTCTAAAAAGTTAGTGCAAAAATTGTTGCCATGAGATTGCTTGCACAGGCGTGCGCAAGTTTTGACAATATGCTTTCTTATTGAGAGTTGATGCGTTAATGCGCGTTCATTTGCATATGTGGTGACACAAAGTCCCACCATGTGTGAAGACGAATCAGTTTGGCGCCACAGTGTGGTACCACACTGTCGCATCATGTGTGAAAGCACCTTAAGTTCTCTTCTAAAAACAGTTGCCTTTATCGAGTTTGCAACTTTGTAGATGATGTACATAGAAGAGCCAGGAGTAGATCTAACCCATAGAGGTACAGTGTCTCCTTTAGGTGACACTTTGCAGTATCTGCTGATCTAGAATGTTGGGCATTACATATCATACATGAGCAGAAAGAGAAAAATTCGCGGAAAAATTTGAGTCCATTTCCAATGCAGTATGGTGTGGCATTCTTGAATTATAGCCATTAAATTGTAACTAATCATTAAACTCTTTAAATTGGCAATGCAGTGAATATTATACAATTCCTCTTTCTGTGTTCAAATTGGCAATTTTCAATTAAATTTTACAATTATAATTCATTTAAAATATACTCATGAGCATTTTCGCATCAGATCAATTAGCTGCTACTTAAGAGGAATATTACAAGAGCAGATAGTGCTAATGACAATGAATAAATAACTTGAAAATTCAAATTGAATGTTTAATTCTGTGCATGGTCACCTCAAGGCAGAGCAAACACCTATTCAGGGTTACTGAAGAAATGGGTTCTTTGTATACAATGGCCCTTAAGTGGACAGCAAGGATTCCATCATGCTACATGGACATGTGCACAAGAATAATAAGACATACTTATTTATATGTGTACATGTAGACCTTTAACCTTCTCAGCAGGGAAATTATGCTATCAGGGTGATACAGTTAGTGATCACGAAATGGATGGTAAGGTACCATGTAGTTTGCAGGCACAAACCCTGGTCTGTCAAAACACATTATAGAGGTCTGTGTAGGAGACTAAAGGAGGTCAATGGGGATTGTGTAATATACATGTAGCTGCTCCAGACCTATATTGACACAGCTACTAGGCATGTGGCCTAGGCTTCTCTCAAGACCCAAATGTAATTTAGGAAAGTATCAATTAGGGTCTGTGCCTACAGACTAGGTACGATGTGCCATGTTCACATCAAGCATTTCTTCGTCAAATTTGTTTTCACGATACTTGATTGTTCAGGTATTGACAATATATTATAAAATCATCTGGATTATGGGTCCAGACGTGACAGTGCACCGATATTATGGGGAGGGGGGGGGGGGGGGGGGGCATGGCATGAAAATTTTGGAAAGGTGAAATGTGACTGAACAAGGCCATGAGGGGGGGGGGGGGCATAGGGGCCTCATGGAGAAAAATCCCTTTACTTTGTGTTTGATTGGTACAATCATTAAAAAAAAAATTCTTTTGAAGTTAGAAAATTCTATTCTCATTCATGAATATTCCTTTCACATGTCCCAGAAATAAAGCTAGGAACATTCTAATAATAAGCACTTAAAGGCATTGGTTAACATTGTTATGATTTAAAAAAATCTTGTTTTGTTACTTGAAAATGGGATAAACATAAGGGTTATAGTGTAAAAATACCAGTCTGAAAGTTTCAAAGTATAATATCCACAGGAAGTATTTTTAAATATAAAAAATGTGAACCAATGTTTGAAAAATATACGAGGGTCGGTTGCACAGAATAGACATAAGGAGTGCGCATGCGCGTATGACTCACCTTACCGTACTGTGTGTATTGGCGTATCACGCGGCGGGAGGCACATAACGGCATTTTCAAATTCAAGCAAAGTAGTCCTCTTAGTGATTGTCTCGTGAGACGAAGGATAATAAAATTGCCGTTTGCGTCTAACTTACACTTTTTCATTCCAAATTATGGTTGGTTTCAGGGTTTTTGAGTACAAATACAAGTACTCATACACATGTTTCATCTTAGTTTGAGAATTTTTTAAATCAGCTACTCACAAAGTTAGCCAATGCCTTTAATGTCTTTGAAAACTCAGTGTCACAAATTGAGTTTCCTGAATTCAAATTTCACAAACTTTGTTCTCACATGAACTCAGGTGCTGATGCACTAGCACCCACAGCAATGCCACAGTCCTGTTTTTCAATCATACAAAGCATCAAAATTGAAAGAAAACCACAAAAAAAGAAGAAAATGAAAGCAGCTAAGTCGTCATAACCTGGTTTTGACGTCATCAGGCCAGTGTGGAGGATGAGATTTAAATTGAATTGTATTCGTGAAAGAGGTCAGATGTGAATCTGGGTCAAAAATGGAATTTTTGTGGGGGCTGCTTTGAAGTTAAATTGTTGCAATCAGCAGTTGTATGACTCCAAAAAATTCATAGCTTTTGACAGATTTTTTAATAAAATTTATCTGTACATGGGAATTTTTTTTCAGTAAAGGGGCATTTTCAATGGGCCCTCAGCCCCTGTCTATTCATTTTCTAAAACTGATGAAAATTTTGCTTGGATGATTCCCCCCCCCCATGAAATAAACAAAAATAAACAAAAATAAACAAAAATAAACAAGAAAATATAATAAAAGGCAAAAAGCCATGAGAAGGAAAATTTTTAAAACTTTTTTCTGTAAGCCTGCCTGAATGACGTCACCAACAGCGAGATAAGATTAGTGATCTGTACTGCAAAGAAAACCCTTTGCAGACACGTGCTGAAAGGATGCTCTTTCCAGACAAATGACCAACAATGAATGGTCAGTGGGCAGTGTCCTTGCATGTCTGGCAAACCGAATACCCTGGCAAAGGAAATAGTCTGCACACTGCAGGTCACTTGATTTGGTCAACAAAATGGACTCTGCTCACTTGTTACAGGAAAATAAAATTTATAAATTGGCAACATAGTGTGAAATATATAGAAATCAATGTTTCATGTGCAGACTGGCATTTTTTCTGTTAAATTTTGCTTTTTTATTTACATTGGTTGAGAGTGAAAAACAAAACAAAACAAAAAATGCTGCTAATTTGAGGAGGAAAGCTGATTAATTCAGCTCTTAAGAGAACTCTGTAAATAACTATTAAGTGTTTATACAAAAAAGAAAACAACATGACCTTCCTTCAGTACCGTGACCCAGGAACATTTACTATGATGCCATCAGTTACCATGACTACAGCATAAACATCTTCGCATTTCTTGTTGCTTCAGAGGAAGTGGGACTAACCATGAGTTCATGGCAACAGGATGTACCCTTCACAAGCGTGTATGAAAGTAGCAGGAATTTATCCATAAACAAGTGCCGCTGCACGCACCCACAAGATGATTAATTTAACTACAATGCATCATATGGCAGCATGCACATCAGCGATCACGTAAATTCGATTCGAGGAAATCTCTTCTTGATGATATGCTACCAAAAAATCTTCAAGTCTCAAGTCTTTACAAAAGTCCAAAATGTTCTGTTTATAATTTGAATATAGGTATCATAAGCAAAGAAATGTCACTGGAATTTTAATGCATTTTTCTTTTTTGTCTCTCTCTTTCTCTCTCTCTAACTCCTTTCATACATCTTATTTTATCAATGATGGCATTATCAAAACAGAGTTGAATTCCAGAAGACCTTTTAGCATTTTATTTTCCCTATATTTCAATGGATTCTTCTTTACATTCCCCTCCCCCCCAAAAAAATTAAATCACACTTGGAAGAAATGGAAGCACATATACATCATCATCATCATCATTAATAATAATGATAATAATAATTATGAACAGTTTTTGTATAGCGCATAACACATTACATCAGAATGTCCCTATGTACATGTGCTTTGGGAGAGAAAGAAAAAAAAAGGAAAGATAAGTTTCAATACTGAGTTCACTCTGTTAAGCTAAGATACATTCTGTGTTTTAAGGGCAGATTTAAACTTATCTATTGTGTCTGTGTTTCTCAGACAGTTTGGGAGGCTATTCCATAAGACTGGGGAAGCATGAGCAAATGAACGTTCACCATATGTTTTCAACTGAATGGGAGGTACAATGACCAAATTCTTTTTACATAATCGAAGCTGTCTTTTTGGTTTGTAAGCGTTGATTAAATCATTCAAATACTAATTAATATTTGAATGCTTTACTCACTGCTTACAAACCATTCAGATATGAAGGAGCTAGTCCATGATAACTGGAGGTAAGATGACTATCTCATATTCTGTTTTATGAGGAAAAACAAAGATAATTAAGAACTTCAAAAAATTCAGGCCTAAAAACCCCCACCATTAATAAAACTTGATCATCTTCATCAAATTTCATAATATTTCATACCAGCCGATAGTATGCTCCAAATCCTCTTACTGATAAACTGGAGACTTAATAAAATAATAAGACCGGATCTATAGGTATTTGATGGCTTCCTTTATTTTCATCTATCCTGATTCTTGCTGGTATTTTTCTTTTCAATGTCAATTCAATTCTCTGTTATTGCTGCTGGTAGACTTTCCTTCAAAGTCAACCAAAAGTGGGCTATAAAACTGACATGCTCCCACCTCATGATATGTCAAATCTTGTGGACCTACAAAATAATTTTTTGATGCAATATTGGTCTAAAGTAATAACACAGAGGGAAACATCCCCCCATAATCTATTCTTGTATAAAGGGAAAAATAATGAATCTTTTGAGTAAAAGTTTTTGTCTTATAGACTTTGGAAAACGGAATGGCAAGACATGTCAAATTCTTTTTATAATAAATGAGAATTTTGAATAATGAAACTTCCTTTGAATTGAGGCTCAACACAAACAGGAGTCAAATTCAAAGACTAAAAAATAAAAAAAAATTAGAAGAGGTCTGCATCAGCTTTTAGATACAACTGACCAAAATACAGTGTGTGTTTCATGCATATGATTTACCAAATTTTTCTGAACATTTTGCTGTTCTAAAAACTATCATCAACGGTAAGAACTGGCCAGCATTGCCTGCCCCCCCCCCCTCAAGAATTTCATCTCTAGAAATCAAGATCCCCACCTTCAGGGGAGCATTTCATGAAGTGTCTTGTCAGTAATTTTTTACTGACAACTGTTATAAGCCACTGATATCTTTGCATTTGATTGGCTGAGAGCAAATTTGTTGGTAAATATCACTGACAAGACACTTCATGAAACGCTACCCAGAGCCCCCTTTAAACCCATAGCAGTACTGAGTTTTCTTTTGTAAGGGTTCAATTAATCAGCTTTCCCTACTCAAATTGGCAACAATAAGTTTTTTTCCTAGCCCTACATAGTTTGAAAAAATAAAAATTTATATAACATGAACCAATGTGAATCAATTGTAAAATTCAACAGAAAAAGTTGCCAATTTGCACATGAAAATAGTATTTATATATTTTCCACTACATTGCCAATTTAGAGAGTACAGTGAATAGTGATTAGCTACTTGAATTAAACTGCTCTTTTGCATAAATGGTATAACAAACTACATAAAAAATGGGCTCAAAATTTCTGATGAATTTTGCTCTCTCTGTCTATATATCATATGTAATTCCTAGCATTCTGGAATAAAATATACTGCTAAGGCTGGTTCAGATATGAGGAGATAAATCCCCACAATACATCCTAGCAAAATTTTTAGTGTACAAGTCAATGGGATATGAGGCTACAAAAAAAAAAAAATGTCGCCGAGGCAGAAGACTTTTTTTTTGGTCACCTGGCTGCAAAAAGCTGTGGACCAATCAAATTCTTAAAAAGTTAGCACAAAATATGTTGCGTCTGCGCAACTTTCGACAAAACTCTATTTTCTTTGAGAGTTGATGTGTTAATGCATGTTCATTAACATTAAGTGGGGTGGTCTGTGGCATCATATCTGAACACTAAAAATGTTCCGGGGATTTGCCGCCTCATATCTTAACAAGCCTTAAAAGTATCACTGAAAGAAGACACTGTACCTGCTTGGGGTTAATTTTGAAATACCATATTGACCTGGAATTTATTCCTTAAGCTTATCATTTAGAAGTTAGGTACCATCAGAATTCAGTTTCAAAATGAAAGAAAAGGAAAAGAAAGGAAGGAAGTTAAACATCCATAAATGCAGGTACATGTGGGTAGATGCAAAATCAATATATATATTAAAAAATTCATGTGGGATTACACTGGCATCACCAGCATAAGTCAGTTTCGAGAAGTGGGGGATGATCGACAGACTATGTTTTGTAATGAGACTTGTTTTCTGACAGATGTAGAAAAAAAAGGAGAGCAAACTATGATATCTAAAAACTTCAGCCAGGAAAAAATCCAGAATACCAATTCTATTTCTCCACACCTTCAGCAGTATCTCTTTACATTCCTGCACAAATCATATATACTGAGAACACTATAATTTCCTGAATTTTATGCATTTGTGCTGCCCCTTTTCAAGGATTTAGAAAATAAATAATATATCTATTTTTTAACCACTAGAATATCAGAATTCAAGAATTACAATACTGTGTCTGTGACATATTTCAACAACTTAATTCTATAACAACAGTATACTTATTTTTACTTCTTGAAAGTTAAAATGGATGAGAGGATTGGCAATTCTGGTACCACAGAACTCTACATTATCCAGATCCAAAAAAAAGAAAAGAAAAAAAAAAAAGAATGGGCAAAAACTTGTTTCGAAAATCTTAGTAATACAGCTTTGTAAATTTGGTAAAACAGCAAAGGGTTAAAGAACTTTACATGCACAACTGGATTCACATGTTCAAAACATAGTGCTTCCTATGCATTTTAAATAGCCTTGCTGATAGTTGATTGTGACAAGGAGGGTCGTGATATTACGTAATCCAAACAAATAGTAACATCCTTGCCTTCAGCTAATAAATATACACATACACACACACAAAAAAGTATGTGAATGCAGACTACACTGTACAAATGCCCCTGGTTCCTACGTGAATTGTTCATTTCAAACTTTAGAGGGAGCTATTTCGAAATATTTGCTCAACTGAACAGCCTAGCTGGGCAAATTTAACCAATGCATGACAGGGATTATTTGAAGCCTTATTTAATCAGTTTTCATCTTCAAATAGGCAACATCAGTACCTTTCTTTTATTGTTGCACTTGTCTTATCAAAAGTAATGTATCTGAAATAAACAGAAATCAGCAGAATGTGTGATGAGAAGTTGCAAATTTACACTGGAAAGAGCCGATTTTGATCTATGCATTACACTGCTAATTTAAGGTTATAGTGCTTTTCTTTCCCCAAAATTTCAGCACCAAAGAAAATACTGGAACAATCAAAATGAGCACAGTATGTGTAGAATACTTTGCTATTTTGCTCATGTGTTTCGTTTTTTTTTTTTTTTTAGGGCTCTGCCTAAAAAGTTATTAGGCAAAACCACATAATGTGGCCCCTCTGTCATGAAAGAATTAACTCATGATACTTGCATTGATAGTTTAGTATCAGCTCTATCACATACAAATGAGGTCTATTACCCAAATTTATCTTGAGTAATGGTAATTGCGTAACACATACTCTATAAGACAATAAACAAAACTAAGGATAAATAATGAAAACTTCAAGTAGCAGATTTTTGTCATAGACAACTAATGATTGAAAACAAAACAAAACAAATCAAGATGGAAAATTCAACATGTAACATGTAGCTTCTAAATTCATTTTTGCTTCAATGCAAGGAAGGGGGAAGGGTGTCAAAATGAAAGAAATAAAAGTACTTACATCTAGTTCTGGTATAATGCCCCCAGTCCTCCAACCGTTTTTCAAACAGGGTTCGACCAGATCACTGTACACATGATCTCCAAAGTACAACACACCAGAACCATGCCAGTTTGTTAGTTGAGTAAACTGCTCCACATTGCCCTAAAAGTGGAAAAAAGATCATGCATATCAGAGTACATGTGCATGTTAAGTTTGTGGAGAGAAAAATAGAAATTTGGGACTGTGTGAGCACCATCTATAGATTATTGGCAAAGAAGACCTCTAAGTCTATTATGTGTTATCTCAAATAATAAAAAATATCTGAACAACACGATTCTCAAGTATTAAAAATTCCTGAGAATAGAATGTTAGAGCTCACTGGTCAATGCCCTGAGCATAATAACCTCCATCAAAGTGGCCTGAAATGTACTTATATAGGACACACCAAATTACACAGAAAGTCCACAGTGGTCTTACAGATGCTATGCTCTTTCTCTCTTTCACGGCAACTTCTATAGTAGTTCAACAAATTAACAGCAATAAACATGATGATGAAGGTAAAGATGAATAAAAAAAAAAAAAAATTGTTGATACTAAATTGTTTTTAAAAGTTCCAAAGGTGCAGGCTCTTTCAGCCACTCATCACACACACACACACACACACACACACACATTTTGAGACTGGTATGAAAGAAAATTCCAGGACTTCTGCCTACCTCTACATAAATCTTTCCTTTCTTCAACTCGGTGACTTTCGCCCATGATGGAGTTCCTGTCTTTCTGTATATTGATCGGAATGGCCTGCAGAGGAGAGAGGAGAAAAGTACGCAAATACATTTAACGCCAAGCGAGAAACTTCATACATTTGCACATGCTAGAAGCAGCATAAATTCAGCTCACTGATCCTATTCTATGCCGTCAGAAAGAGTTTGTGTTTGTATTTAAAATAGATAAATCAGATTCCTTTTTTTAGCATAATATTCTAGGAAAAGACATTAAAGCTACATAAAATTTGTCATCTGTATAATCTGTCATCTTGGTACATGATAAAATATGTCCACAATCCTATTTTTTCAAAGACACATCCTCGGGACAATACTACAC
The DNA here is from genome assembly GCA_029962745.1 of Echinometra lucunter. Lineage (NCBI taxonomy): Eukaryota > Metazoa > Echinodermata > Echinoidea > Camarodonta > Echinometridae > Echinometra > Echinometra lucunter. Next base: position 4,046,712 of record CM057169.1, on the reverse strand, counting down.
TCTGGGTCCTTGAAGAAATAGAGCATATAAAATGCCTTGTCCAAAGAGGCTTCATGTTACCTCTTGAGGTGAGGGTCACATGACGGATATAAAAACGAGAGAGGTCCTACAACCTTTGAGCCCTCAAACCAATGAGTTCTCAATCCTGTCACCCCTCTAAGATCAAGATTACAAGTCGTTTGCTCTTGAACCCCGCATGTTATTAAGCGCTGGCTAACAACAGAAGCACCACTATGAAAACTAATCAACTGGGAGCTACCGCTCAAAATCAAGAGTAGAAATCGAATAAGAACTAGTGCTTTATATATCAAATATATCCAATATGAAATACAGGGAGGATTTTTGTCACTTTACCTGGTAGCATCACTGAAGAACTGTGGTTTTCTAGCCTGAGTAACGATGATATCAAAGAGATTGGCCCAGTCTGGTCCTATGAGATGAGACATACCACTATTCCTGTTGGAACAAAAATAATGAGAAGAGAAAAATGTCCAGGAAATCTGCAGTATCAATCAGGCTGCCCAATTTTTTACCCCGCTTTCAGATGTACCAACTTATCGTATATTCATACGACATATGGATATAGGACGTATTGATATGAGACTTCAGATGCAACACCCTGTTATCCGATAATCGTACAGGAGCATTCAGACGTACCTCGCGATCAGTCGAACTTTCGTGGGAAGCTCATGAATATGTATGAGTCCCTTGCGCAGTACGAACTTCGTGGGACTTTGCGCTTCGTGGTTATGTTGCGTTGTGCTGGACTCATCTATAGTAGAGTAGAGGTCGGGCCCTAATCGCGCATTGCGAATAAGTCCCACCTACTTATATGACGTACAGATATGAGAGCATTCAGACGTGAATTTACATTGTATGGATATAGGATAATCGTACAAAACAATGCCCAAACCATCGTTTCGATATACGTCGTACATTGAAACGACGTATCAATATTAAAGCATTCAGACGCTAAAAAACGTCTTATATCCATACATCGTATATCCATACGTCGTATATCGATACGAGATCTCTCTCGTCTGAAAGCAGGGTTAGACAATGTGCACAAACCAACTTGAGTCGAGAGAATGGTTGACTGAGAGAATCCCATTACAATAGTCTTTGCCAGATAGAACTAGAGAACAAATGGTACTATGGCAGGCAGACTGGTCAATAAACCTGATTTTAGCAATATTCCTTAAATAAAATGTACCCACACTACAGATGTGTGAGATATGATGAGACATTGAAATGCAAGAATTGAATACAACGCCAAGGTTTCTTATTGTTTCTGAAGGGCTAATGAATGTGCCACCAACCTCAAATTGAACATTTGGAAGACTGTGCGGATGGTGAGCTGAAGCAGCAACAAAGAATTCAGTCATTGAATCATTAATTTGAACTTTACTACCATCCATTGCCTAGTATCTGAAATACATCTCTGAAGTCTGAGAAGTACACTATCAAGAGCTCCTGGAGTCATAAGATCAAAAGAAATATGTAACAAATCTTAACTCCCAGGGGAGCACTTCAGCCGAGAAGGGGAGAATTATTATACTCCACAGAATTCCCTAAGAGTGATAGAATACTAAAGATACTAAAAAAAAAACAATATGAAAAGTCTCCACTAGACAAAATGGTTAATTCCAGCAACCAAATATTCACTTCTGGGAACTTACATTTAAGAGGGTCATGAAGTACTTGTATCAAATGTCAAATAAAAAAAGCTGCACTGTTATCATTGTTCGACTTACACAAAGGCAAATTCCGAGTTGGTGATAAGGAAGAGTTGTTTCCCTGCGTCATGTAACATCTGAAGGAGTTCTGGTATACCAGTGTCCATCTGAAGATATTCCTCTGACATAGCAACAAACAAAGAATATGTGAACACGTTAAAGGTAACTCGTCCCTTTTGCAAAATTGACGAAAATCCATACAACTTGGCATGAGTTTAGGATATGCCCTTCTGATACTGTTCATTTGATCTTACGGTCATACATTGCTTAAGTTATTAATGTAAAATGAAAATCTAGCTACCAACCTTGAATAAGCAAGTCAGCTCAGCTCACCGGAAGTAGCACAGCCAGCTGTATATAGCTAGATAGTTCAGGCGCGCGCAGCTCGCGGCCACGACACGTAATATAGCGGTGCTGTAACGTGAATCCTTTCGTTGTGCGCTATCTCGAATCTTCAGATCTTTTAAAAAGAAAGCTCTGATGAATTATCGAAGATTATTTCCTTAAAACCGAATTTCACGCTTTGTTCAATTTCAGGGATAGGTTATATAGCCTTTCTCTCTCAAATGATCACAGAGTCAGGGAACTTTCAGAATTGGGTCTGCAAAAGGGACGGACTATTTTTAACCCGTTGAAAACGATTTGATTTTGGTATAACACATTTTCTACAGACCCTTGTCCGAGTTATCTTGGGCTTAGTGTTCAATGGGTTAATAATAATGTAACATCTGGGGAGCGTTTCATGAACATTTGTTGTCTGACAAGTTGTCATATCTGACATCTTTCCTTGATTTGATCGGATGAGAAGCATCGTTACTATGGCAACTGTCGGATAAAACATCCGCCAAGTCCTTTCATGAAACACTCCCTTGAAGTAGCTCTGATTCAATGGGTCCAATTAGGATCCGGTGCATTTAAGACTTGTCCACATACGAAGTGGCTAAAAAAAACCCCCAATTTTTTTTTCGCACATAAATGAACAGGATTTGGGGGGGGGGGGGGGGGGTAGGCTGAGGTAAAAAGCTTCTCTTTTTTTGCCTCCTGGCAGCCAGAAGGTGTGAACCAATCAAATTCTTGGAAAGTAAGTGTAAATATGACTTCACAAGTTTTCTGCGCAGCTTTTGGCAAAACTCTCTTTCATTTTGAGCATGGCGTGAACTGGTATTGACGCCTAAGGGTGCATCTCATTATCGTGCAGAAAAAAACAAAAACCGATGGGGCTTTCCGCAAGGGTTTTGCGCCGGATATCTGAATAAGCCTTTATACAGTGGGGAACGTTCCTGCCAGTTGCTTGTTCACCATTGTGCATAAGCCAATCCCACCACAATGACTTTTGCATCCTTTAACATGTTGTCAAGTTTAAGGATACTACAAAGTGCAATCGGAATATGTTTACATTTTCACCCCTCACAATCTCTCTTGAAAAATCTCACATATGATGACTTACCAATGTTTTCTGCAACTTCTTTGTGCATTGAACCTGACTGGTGAACTTCTTTGATAGCATTCTGAAATAAAACAAAGCATTATTATTCAAGCATCAATAATCATTATGGGTTCAAGAATGTAGTCACTATGAACATGACGGACAAAGAAAGCGGACAAAATAAACAACCCCTCATTCTACCCTTCACGATACTTCTGGTAGTCAAAAGAACATTCCTTCACTGCTATTGTTTAAAATAATGTGGAACAGGTGTCACATGCATGTTCATCTGGAACTACATGATTAAACATAATAGCTGTGAAGGGATGTTTCTTTTGACTATCAGAACCATTATGAAGGGTAGAATAAGAGGTTGTTTATTTTGTCCGCTTTCTTTGTTCGCCATATTCATAGTGAGTGCTGTCATCGAGAAAAAAAAATCTCTGTCGACATGTTGTGTTAAATTCCAGCCGACAATGACACATTGTCGACAGTCATGGTCAGAATTATTTTGAGAAACTCGAGTGTACACTCGACTCGATTAATCAATTTGTATGTGTACTATGTACTGGTTCTTGAAGCTGTAGAAAGTGCAGTCGCTGCGGTGTGTCATATTTAATCGAACCACATATTTATAAAAATACTTGTTTTTAAAATCAAGTTTGCGAAGTGCATGTAAAGCCAACATAGATTGTAACTCTGACTAAAAATCCTCATGCATGTGTACGTGTATGCTACCTCTGGGTGCAAACCCAAAGCGCAATGAAATGCGCGTAGTTTTTTTGTAGAAGGATATTGATGCGCGTATCAAGATGCGCATTACATGGTTAGGTTAGGCTGCGCTTATCATACGTGATGTCACAAAAGAAAGCAAATGGCAACCTCCATGAATGCGAATCTTAACATTTCAATCAGGTTTGTAGCTTATATTCTGACTTTATATTCATGTTGTAGACCCGTTTTATAAAACAAATAATTCATGTTTTGTGGCTCTTGCATTAGTGATACGCACTGCACTCAGTTAAGTCACAATGAGTTGGATAATGAGCTTGACAAGTCTGAATCATTTTCCCATTGTGACTTAAAGTTCGTGCAGTTGTGCATGAATTTTTTGTATAATTAAGTCTCTTTCGGATGTGCAAAGGCAATCTACTTGAAACAATAATAATAATAATAATATTGAATATTTGTATTTGGATACAACAACAACACCAACAGCAGCAACACCAAAAATATGCTTTTCATTTCTCAAAGGTAGGGAAACCCATTTGCCAGGTTTTTAGTCATTGGGAATGGGTTAACTATGGATGTGTTGGGTAATACTATGACTGCAGGGAGAACAGTAAATAGTACTGAAGAAGCTATCCTGGATACACAAGACTTATATCATAATTTTTCTTGTTATTATTTATTATTATTATCATCATCATTATCATAAACTTTTCAAAAGCTGCAGAGGATTTAAAGGACCATTAAAATACTCACATGTATATCATGGAAGAGGTACTCAGGATCATAGTCAAACCCACACTTTCTTAAATACTGGGAAAAAGAACATCAAAAGTAGAAAAACTTTAAATTAAAAGTTGTCACAGTTAAAGGTAGTAAGCAGCTGAAATGACACATACTAGAGAAATATAGGTTATAATATTCACAAATATCACAAACCTTGTATGTGGCAATAGTTTCAGGTTAAGAAAAAATACATCAAAGGACTTATTGTCAAGTTTATTTGTTATGAATTATGAATTTGTTCCGAGAATTCCTATTTCATCTTAAAAGAGAAATTGTTAATGCTACATACATTTACATCATGAAGATTGTACTGTCGGAAATGTGAAACATTTGATTTAAGAGAATTTAGACAAAGCTCTTGACTCAATACTGGCACAGAAATGGGTTGAAACTTGTTTGCAATAGAGGAAGAAAGAAAACTACATTCTTCCTATAAGAGTCATCCAAGTATACTGACAGCCCATGAGACCGACAGCCCACAAGACCAACAGTCTACAGGAATACAGAAAAGACCAACCATGATAGTCTACTGAACCCTCAGAAGTATTGACAGAGGGTCTCAAAATAATGCCATTATCATTCTACTGGGCTCTGGATCATGTAGATCTCAAGGACTTCTGACAACTTTTCAGAAGGCCCTGCCATAGTGACAATATTGGTCTTGTGGAATGCCCATCTCATGAGCTGAAGCACTTCCTGTAAGCCATGCTATGCCATACCTCAATAACATTGACAAGGAGACACATTTCAGCTGTAGCAAACATATCCATCAACTGACGCAAGCCTTTCTCCTACAGAAAATAAAACAAACACAACAACTCAAATATACAGAGAAATCATTACTCATGAAGTCAAATGCTATGTAGGATACTGGGGCAATTTCATTACTGAAAAGTAATTCAAGAACTTAGAAGTTACTCTTAGCATCATGATTAACCAACAAGAAGACCACATTAAATCTGGAGGCATTCTTTACTGATTTTTAATACTTGAAGATGGAACTAAAAAGGATTTAATACATGTAAGCTAGTAATAAGGAATTATAATGATAAAAAGCAAATTTGAATCATATGGCTCTCCATTCTTTTTTCTTAAAACCTTTTTTGTTATCATTTCTTTGGAATAATTCCTACATGTACTTCATTATTCCTACATTTAAGGAAATCTAAAAAGAGTATCTTTCACTATTTGAATTCACTGCCAGATGACATTGCATTCCTTTCAGATATTATATTAAAATTCTTAGGAAATCATGAATGGAATATTACATGATCTAACACAAGTATCTATTTATGCAAGGCAGACAATGTGAGACTATACTTAATCAGTTTCATGCCAATTCTCTTTTTGCTACCAAAAATGTTAAAAAGGATAATTTGCTTTTTGAAATATGTATCGATTTCTCTCCTTATCATGAAGTAGCATATTTATATTATATTGACTGGCCTTGAGGGGAATATCGAAAATGTTGCCTGCAAAATGAATCATATTGTCCCGAGTCGAAGACGAGGGCAATATGGATCTTTTAAGGGCAACATTTTCGATATTCCCCGAAAGTAGAGCCAGTCAATATAATTATTATTACCTACAGCTATAGGATGATGCATGATTCAAGCCTATCATGATAAACATGTCTGCTAATTGCCTGTCCGTCCCATTTCAGCTTATTCAGGCAGGTATGTAATCCTGGCTAAGCGATTGTGACGTAAATGATTACCTCGCGTATCCATTGTTTTTAACCTCTATCGCGTACACAATACTGCGCGTTTGCACTTTGCTAAATGCGCACTTATACAAGAAAGGTGGAATATGGATATTATGGACCGATAATTTAGTACACAGGCGCAATAGGAAAATGACAAATTTCGCGGAGGAGGGGAATATGAATATTATTACCCTAGTCATGCAGCTGAGCCCTGGCTGAACCATTGTGACGTATTTTCTGTTGAGTGAATCAATTAGACAGGCAAAATACGCGCTTATATCTTGTCTCCACAATGCTTCATTCAGGTAATAATCTATACTATTCACAGTTTGATACTCACATAGCCATGCATGCTGCGATCAACGATCATTTCGTCAGGTATGTGGGTTCCTCCGTACATTTCTATCACTTCTTCATTACTCACACCCTGCAATCCTCTGCAAAGGAAGAATTTGAAAAAAAACCCACAAAAATACACTGACAATTATAATAACAATAGTATTCTGCATTGATGTAGTGCTTAATACATCTCTATGATGTCTCTAAGTGCTTTACAGAAATATTATTACCCCAGTCATAGGATTCAGGCTTGCCTGCACATAATGTATGCACCTTCTCCACTCCCTGGGGAGCATTCTAGCCAGGTGCCAGTTTACAGGCACTCACAATGCTAAACAAATCACAATGGCTTTGGCATCCCACAGGGCACCCATTTAACACCTGGGCAGAGAGTGGCAAATGTAGATTCTTGTCTTGCCAAAGGACATCAGTGCCACGGCGAGATTCGAACTTGGACCAGGTGATGCTACTGGAGCCAAAAGTTGATAATATTTCATATAACCATATGAAGATAGCTTGGAACTTAGATTTTGGAGAATGTATCCTTGAGAAAGAAAGTTGTAAATTGGGGAAAGGGTAACTAAGACACACAGATATTAAAGCTAAAGGTTCCTCAGCATACCCCCATTTACATGTCTCCCCCCCCCCAAAAAAAAAAACATACAGGGTTTACCGTTTCATATGCGAAAAAGCCTGAACAATTGAAGTAGAATAAGTAAGATACTTTGCAAGAACTTGTATTCCTTCCCTAGTATATCATTAGGTATCTATTTCTCTCATATCTGCAGCATTCTTACTTATGTTTCTAAAGAGGTTTTTTTTATTAATTGAAATAAAGGAACGTCACAAAATCAATAAACTAACCTCCTCACAGTTCCAAGTTGTATGTGATGAAAAGCATCCACTTTCAATAGAACACCCTGCAAATAACACAATAAGCAAAATAAATTCAATATCATTTCTAAAAGATTTCCCGTTTCTTTTCTAATAGCTGAATAAGTGTAACCATGTTAATTTCTCATAAAATGCTAGACTTCTAAGATTTGTTTTCTTTCACTGTACGAGTGTAGTTTGATTAAAAAACACATATTAATAACCCTAGTTCTAGGTATGATTTTGTTTTCTTGAAGAATACAAGTTTTCATTGTCTTTATCCCAAATATATTGTGGACATTATATATTTTTAGTTTGGCTTTAAGAAAATGTGCAAACCTTACACAATATGAAAATGTTTAATAATGTGTTTACAAGACATATTGAGAGTTGTCCACAAAATGATGTCATCAATAGCTATGGTAGTGTCAAAAAAATGTTAGAAAATTTCATATAGCCCTAACTTTCTTTTTCCATGTTTGATTTGGTTAGAATTTTCTCTGATCTGTTTAATTCCATCTAAGCTTTGATTTAAAACCTACTTGACTTGATGGTTTCGGTTTCCTTTAACATGTTGACTACTGAATTCTCATGTTTCACAATGTATGCGCCACCAATGTCTGTTCCAGGAAAGACCTATTTTTCCACTTGCAGGTCGGCAACTATTTCCAAGATAGCAGATGGCGCGAGTGAGAGTTGACCAGTTGAAGAAATATTTAACTGACCGAGGGATCTCAAGCGCAGGGAAGAAGAAGGATGAGGTAGTAGAAGTAGCAGTGAGAGCCCAGGAATTATGAAGTACTAGAAGTCTGTAATCACTAATAATAGGAGTGGAAAAGGCAACTAGTGCAAGGTGTTGATGGCACTGTTGTCAACCCATCTCCCAGAATTAATGCACTAGAGTGGCTGTTGCAACTGAACTGCATGAGGGCATAAGGACTGTGAAACGTGAGAATTCTCAAATTCCCATAGAATTAACCCATTCGTGACAGAGGGTCCACATTATGTGGTTTGGTTTAATAACTTTTGATGCAGAGCCCTAAAAATCATACCAAATACATGAGCAGAAAGAGCAAAAAGTTCTACACTTACTGTGCCCATTTTTGTTGCATCAATATTTGTTGTTTGATGCTGACATTTTTTAAAAGGAAAATAAGCATTCAAATCCTTAAATTGGCAATGCGATGAAAATGTTAAAATTACTGTTTTTCCCTGCAAATTGGCAACTTTATGACTTCTCATCATACATTCTGTCAATTTATATTTATTTCAGATACATGATGTTTTATAAGAAAAATGTAGCAATAAAAGAAAAATTTTGGTGCTGCCAATTTGAAGAATAAAAGCTGATCAAATTAGGCTTTAAATAATTCCTGTCACAAATGGGTTAATACACGGACCATCCAATTTCTGCAGACAACCGGTTCAGAGAAGACCTACCTTCTTTGTATCAAAGTGAAGTCCTCTGATGGGATAGTCAGGGTTGTAAGGCATATCCTGGATACCTGGTGGAAACTGAAATCAAAGAAATTATATTTTGGATCAGTAATTAATCCTTCAGAGATTGGCTTAAAAGACCTTCACATGATCACATGTATTTTCAACTTTTTCAGAATGTCGCCTGCATGTCATACTATTTGGAAAGTGACGTCACTTTTTTTTTGGACATTTTCCAAGTAGAAATGATGTCACATTACGTGAAATCTATGCGCAAAATGAAATATTCAGTGGGCATAAGAGAGCTCGAGAGCGCACCATGAGTAACTCTCTCGGTGTCACTTTGCAGTTATGTCATTTAGTGCCATGGAGCTTTCGATAAGACATGAATATGTTAGCTATATAAATATCCAATATCATTATTATTACTATCATCAAATTGGAAATAAATAAGCACAATACCACAAAAAATGGCAAGAGAGAATAAAAAAGTGAGCCATTGTAATATTTCATTCTTTAGTTTAAATCTTTGATCCAAAATATAAAACAAATATACTTTGCCATAATTTCGAGTTTCTGGTTAAAACTATGGGCCTCGGTGCCTCCAATAGTACCATTCAGTTCGGGGATGCGCCCCTCAGTGAACAATATTTCAGAGCCACCTTTTGCCCATAGTTTTAACCAGAAACTCTCAAGGCAAAGTATATTTGTATATTATTTGAGAATACTTGGAAAAACATGCATAATACTTTATGTTATCATTTAATTTGTACATGTGTCATAGTTAAGTGGTTTAAAATACATGACTGGAAATGTTAAGATTGGGGTTCAAACCCACCCTGTCATGGCACTTGTCTCCTATGGCAATATGTCAACGATATACACATTTGCCACTTTCCACGCATGTGATAAATGGGTACTAGTAGGAAGGAATTCCTTCAATGTTGTACATGCCAAAACACATAGTTTAGCTGAGTCAAAGTTATATTGGAGTGCCTTGAGCACCTTACATGGGGAAGTTAAAAGTGCTATAAAATATCCAATAGTTATTTCTTTCTTTCTTCATACTCCCTTATTATGTGAACCCACATAACACGAGATGAACCTGACTGATTTGTCGCAGATGGATATTTGCCACATTTTGAAAGTTTGAGCGACTGTCAAAAATAAGAAATGAAATGTGTTGAGATATTTTACATTTCATTGTGAAAAGCATCACTGAAGGAGTTGAAATTCAAAAAAATTTGGTTGCCCAGGTTGCTGATTTAACTCATTCGTGACAGGAATTATTTAGAGCCTAATTTGATCAGCTTTTATTCTTCAAATTGGCAACACCAACATTTTTATTTTATTGCTACATTTTTCTTATAAAACGTCATGTATCTGAAATGAATATAAATTGACAGAAATTATGATGAGAAGTCAAAAAGTTGCCAATTTGCAGGGAAAAACGGTGATTTTAAACTTTCTATCACATTGCCAATTTAAGGATTTTAATGCTTATTTACATTTAAAAAATTTTCAGCATCAAACAACGAATATTGACGCAACCAAAATGGGCACAGTTTGTGTAGAATTTTTTGCTCTTTCTGCTCATGTATTTGGTATGATTTTTAGGGCTTTGCATCAAAAGATATTAGGCCAAACCACAAAATGTGGACCCTCTGTCACAAATGGGTTAAACTAGAATCCATAAAATACCAACGTCATGGACGGACAAAAAGGTTACACTTTATCCAGCAGGCTCAGGTACTGTAAGTCTTTCAAGGTGGACTGGATTTCATACAGTCTAGCTGCATAAATATTAATTTGTAGGTAATTAATTGGTATACCCTTTAACCCATTTGTGACAGGAATTATTTAAAGCCTAATTTGATCAGCTTTTATTCTTCAAATTGGCAACACCACAAGTTTTCTTTTATTGCTACATTTTTTAAATAAAAAGTCATGTATCTGAAATAAATATAAATTGGCAAAAAGTATGAAGAGAATTCAAAAAGTTGCCAATTTGCAGGGGAAAATGGTGATTTTTAAATTTCCATTGCATTGCCAATTTAAGGATTTTAATGCTTATTTTCATTTTAAAAATTTCAACATCGAACAGAAAATATTGACGCAACCAAAATGGGCACAGTTTGTGTAGAAATTTTTGCTCTTTCTACTCATGTATTTGGAATGATTTCTAGGGCTCTGCATCAAAGGTTATAAGGCCAAACCACATAATGTGGACCTTCTGTCACGAATGGGTTAAATCCCATGTGCATTGCCTCACCAAGCATCCCATGCATGTATAGATGCATTATTGATTTTACACTCTTGGTTAGCCTGGGGCAAAGGCTGCATGGCAATTGAAGCATTGGTAAAGGGTAATGCGATTTAATCTCCCCGTAATGAAACCTGCACAGTATCATCCTAAATGTGAGGGCAAACAGATGTGCTGAGTAGTGCAGACAGAATAAATGAAACCAGATATCAGTATTATCCACAGCTATGCATGTGATCTGCTAGTATTGGTGCATGCACCTGTACATTGTAACCAAAGGGTTATATGCACAAATTGGTAAAAGAAGAATGAAGAAGAAGAAGAAGAAGAAGAAGAAGAAGAAGAAGAAGAAGAAGAAGAAGAAGAAGAAGAAGAAGAAGAAGAAGAAGAAGGAGTAGAAGAAGAGCAGTAACAAAATATCTTAGAATAATATTTTTCATTATTATCATTGATTACCATCATTTTATCACCATCATCATCATTATCATCTTTATCATCATCATCATCATCATCATCATCATCATCATCATCATTTTTATCATCATTAATACCATTTTATCATCATCTTCATCATCATTTTTATAATTATAATTATCATTATTGTTATTATTAGTAGTAGTAATAGGTTGTTATTATCATTATAACTATTATTGTTATTATCAATATCATTCTTCCTCTTCTCCTTCTTATTATCATCATCACTCTCATCATCATCATCATCATCATCATCATCATCATCATCTTCACAAGTCTCATTTACACCCAGGGTAGCCTAATCCAAATTTTCATGAGGGGCCCTGCATTCCTACATTACAGACCCTGCCCTTTAAATATAAGTACCACAGTACCCATGGTACAACCATGGTAATTTGATAGTACACCACGATAATCTGAACATACTGTATACGCCAATAATACTTTCGCGTACCGGTACAGATATTTTCGCGAATCACAGGCTCACAGACATTTTCGCGAGTTGTTAAATTCACGAGCGCAAGAGCATGACTTGCAGTAAACCTATTTGTACATGAAAAAGCCATATCGGCAGATCCGGAGGATTTGTTTTTTAATTCTTTTTTGCCAATACCATCACACCCGTAGCTTGCGATAAACAAAAAAAGCCATCATAAAACCCCAGATTTCTTCATTTATAGCGCGTTTTGGCGACTCCCTTTCTTACCACCCCACTAAAGCCCTGCACATTTTGGAAAAATGGCACAGACAGATTCCGCATTTTTGATAGCAGAATTGGGCTTCTTATAGGGGTTTTGGAGGTAACCATGTACGGAGCTAACTTATGGTGAGTGACAATTTCTCTGTGTATTGTGATATGCCACACACGGAGCGAAGTTAAGGACTGCTACACTTTCCGCATACATAGTGCATTGGCAATGGCAACAATGTGCCGATGACGCTGAGAAGAAAATCAAAAGTACGTGCGGATACTTTTGCTTGTTGTTAAATTCGGATAGGCGAGTGATTCGCGAAATTCGCCAAAATAAAACCACTGCGAAAATTTCAGCTCATACAGTATACCATCAAATTAACATGTTTGTGTCATGGGTAACAGCACTTTTTACAAAGATGGCTCTAGGCCTGGATACCCTAATAAAGCACTCCACTGACTTCAGCATTCAAGGATTTCAAGGACATGAAATGTGCAAACTATCACAAAATCATACATAAAAATCATCAGTTAATTTCTTAAGACTTATCCCTATTAGTGTTCAATACAGAAAATATTTAAGATATCCATGAATGTTATGCCTAAATTTCTCAGCAATTGCAATATTATGAGCATAGATGTAACTAATCCTGAACAAACTCAATGCAACAAGATGTTAAGACACTCGCTGAATCTGAAAGAGCATCAATAATTTACCATAGATGTGTGCATGTATCAACATGATGCCTTTACAGAAAAACTTGAGGTCTGGAAATGGTGAAAATAATTTTTTGTGACCTTTCTCATTTTTATGTCATTTTAGGTAACTATCATAGTACATATATCTGGCGAAAGGGATTGCTCTTCTTATATGAAATATGACAAGATACAGCCAAAATGTTTGGACCATACATTCACATAATGTTGTAACCCGCAAGTGAAAACCCGAACCGTACCGTCCCGTATAATCCAATAATTTGCAAGCGGGACCCGCTGACCCGTCGGGTTTTAACCCGCAAGTCAATTTATCTTTGAAAAATGAAAATTATTTTTGCAATCCCCACACTATACAGGCTCAAATCAGGAAAATATATGCCAACTACTAACCTAGCCTAGAGTGAACTGAATTTACTTACAATTTGCAAATTCGCCTTTTATTCCGGAGAGAATGTTTTTTTGGGGTGACTTTGTACCACGAAATGGGTCCGCTGTGATCTCGAAATTGAAAGCATTACGCCCATCTAAACAAGATCCCGTCTCACGTAAGAAATGCTTCATTTCGATATCACAAGTAAATCCGTGCGCACACGATAATACGACGTATGTACCGTAAGTTTTAATTTCGCGCGCGCACTTTGGCCGCATCGATAGCTGCTATCGATATCTATTTTTATTTGTTGTTAGATTCCGGTCATCCCAGCTCGCTAATTTCTGATCTATTCTATCTCTTGTGTTTTTGCCGTACACCTTTTCTGCCATATTTTACTTATTGTTTGGGAAGGTTTGTAATTTATTTTATATTCATTTTTAATGTTTTTATTATGTGTCGTTACTTCTCCCTTTTTTCGTATGACGGTCTGCGGGTTTGAGAATGAACTCGGCCCGGCCCGCAGCCCGTGATCGGGGGCATACCGGCAGGTTAACCCGTACCGCAACGGGTGCGGGTTACAACATTACATTCACACTGTATGCCACATACGTGTGAAGTCTCATATATCCAGTTCAGTGTGCACTGGACACATGCTTTCAGCAAAGATGATGGGCCCGTTGCATAAAACTTACTATAATAGTAACTTTGCTATTATAGTAACTCTTCATGAAATACTGGATTTTGATTGGCTGTTGAACATCATGTTGCTCAACAGCCAATCAAAATCCAGTATTCCATGAAGAGTTACTATAATAGCAAAGTTAATATTATAGTAAGTTATATGCAATGGGCCCCTAGTCAATTTCCCCCGGGGGTGGTACAGTATACTCAGATATGGTTTGGATGGGGGTGTGCCACTGAAGCCTCCATACCCGTACCCATTTTAAGGGTCATTTTGGCAGAAAAGGGTATCCATTATTAGGGATTTTATATCTAGGGTGTGTTCTTTAGTGACAATATTGAATATGGACGAGAAAATCAAACTGAACAATAAAGTTACCCATGTTTAAAAAAGTGGGAAGCATGTTTAGGGATTTTCTGGCACAAAATCATACCCCATGTTTAGGGATATCTGGAAAAAAAAGACCCATTAGAGCGGCGGAACACCCACATATACCGTAGTAGGCAAGTACCCCCCCCCCCCCCCCAGGCAATTTCCTTAAACTGTGATACAGGACATACCTTTTTCTTGAGTACGAGGTTATCCAAAGCCTGTTTGTAGATGAGATGATGAAGGGCATCGTTGTAGCAGGCCAGAGTGTAGTCATAGTCAAATCCATACACCTCGATGTCTTCCAGACTCACTTCATTGTTGGCAAACACAGTCTTCGGGTTGACTTTGTACCTGTGGTTAGCAGCTGGATACCCGGTAAACAAAATGAAGAAAATACACAGATTTAAAATATGAAAAGAGTCAACTGGAAAACAATGCAAGGCCTTAAGACCTTTCCAGATATGATGCAACAAACCTGCACATTTTTTTAGTGTTTAGAAACCACGCCACTTATGTGAATGGACATGCATTAACGTGTCAACGCTCAAGTAAATGAGATTTTTGTCAAAAGTTGTGCAGACAAACTTATGACATCATATTTTGCGCAAACTTTTTAAGAATTTATTTGGTCCAGAGCATTTTGCTGCTGGGAGGCAAAAAATATGCCTCTGGGGGTCTGTTGCATCATATCTGAACAAGCCTTAACTGTGCATAATACATGGGTAAATTTTTAAATTAGTGATTAGGCTGCTTATCAAAAGTCTCGTCTCATGTCTTTCAGCGTCTTTTCCGCGACTGTTCTTTTACATCGGCTTTCCCCGATCCCCCGTTGTTTTGTCTATGGAGAAATGGGAGGATCGGAGGGGAAAAGATGCTGTGCAGGAGAGACGCTAAAGGCCACATCCCAAATTGGCTCTGACTTTTGATAAGGTACCTTAGCACACACATGATGAATGTGAAGTTATAATAACCTTGTACAGATATACCGTAAGTCTGTAAGGGGGCAATTGCTGACAATAGGCAACTAGGCAAGTAGTGTTTCCTGAGCTTATACCGTGTGAACTTCTTTGAGCAAGATTCCAATCCCCCCAAATCTAAAAAATTTCATTAGATCAAGGTGATTGAGATCCTCTGAAGAAATGGTATGGAAATAAGATATTTCATCATCTTAAAGAGTTTGAGACAGAACACCTTTAGTGTTAGAGTGGTAAATGACTGGAATTCTTTGCCTGCAAATGTAGTTACAGCATCAACAGTCAACCGCTTCAAGACAAAGCTAGACAAACTCTGTTCTGCGTGGCATTATGTTCACTCATGGGAACAGTGACTTATTTCACTGCATTGGTACAGCACATAGGCACAGACACAGAATAAGAACTTATTCTAGCTAGAAAGGCAACATACAAGACACACAGGGCTACATTGCTATGCTGAGCTGTTCAAATTTATGTGACATGCTGCCCTCTATAGTCAAAGATTGAAAATCACTAAAATAATATTTTTAAAAAGTCATATAAAATATTTGTTTTTTACAAATAGGATAATAAAATATCCTATTTCCATTCCATTCCTCCAACTGGATGTAAATTATCTTGATCAAATAAATTTTGAAAAATATTTTTCTGATCACTGGTGACACAGCTCTTGCTCCTCTGTCCCCCAAAATTCATTGGTAGAACACTACTTTCCTATTGTCAGCAATTTGCACGCTACAGCACGTCTGTTGTGCGAGGTTAGTATAACTGAGCACTAGTGTGAGTGTATACAAGATAGATCTGGAACTTGACTGCAGAAACAACTGCATTTTTTCAGTAGATCCCATAATGAAGGTAATAAATAAAGGTAATGAACCGCATCCAGACTGACAGAAGAGCAACTAAGAAACAGAACCTTTATGTACATGTAAATAAATTGACTCATTTAAAACCTATACAACAAAATGTACCACGGTACCCATGGTAATTTGACGAAATTACCATCAAATCATGGTAATTTGATGGTACTTCACATATTTTCACTGGCGTACTGGAGGGGGGGCTTGGGGGGGCGTCAGCCCCCCCAAATAAATTTCAACCATGGTTTATTTTCAATATTACATTAGTGATATCACGAGAATTTCATTACTTCTCCCTAGACTCCCTTTCTACTGTTAAGTAACGCATTCACAATTTCCCAAATAGCATGCATAGCAAGGCAGAAAACACGCATAATATCAATACTAATGTATTTTATGATATAACACTTGGTTTTATCTGTTTATCTGACAATGGATTCAAACTTTGATAATTAAATTCTTAGATTTACCAAAACTAGACACGGGCTTTAAGTTTGTAGTGCCAAATAATGTTCTTTTACAGAGTTGCAAACCATCAATACTGCAAAAAGCTCCTTTACCATGGGAGTGCACTTGCGTAGCCAAGGGGGGGGGGCGGCTATGGGGGCGGTCATCCCCTCCAAAACGCCAACAAAAAAGAAAGAAAAAAATAGAAGGAAAAAAAGCGGGAGCGAGAAAAGAAAAAACGTAAGAGAACGTAAGAAGAGCAGACAAGGAACAATTCAAAGAAACGTCGGAGCTTCCGCGCTTCGCACACGGGAGCGGGGAAACTCCCCCCTCCCTGCACCCTCCCCCCTAGGGAGCGCGCGAAAGCACTCAGTGATTCACACGCTTCGCGTGCTCATTACCGCCCTACTAAAATGAAATCCTAGCTACGCCACTGTGGCAGTGAAACCATGGTACCCCACCGCATCACACCCTTTCCATGCTTGTCCCTTTTATTTCATAGTGTCTTTGTCTGTATTATTATCATAAGTAATAAAGTATTTTGTGTAACGCTGGCATTTGTTTGAAACTTACGAAGATTATTTGGGCTGCATGTTTTCATAATCATGTTTCCAAGTTCATGAAAAAAAAATTCTATACAGTATAAATAAATAAATCTATAAATTTTTATACAGTTGAACATTACAGTCAAACTGCACGCAAATTTCCACACAGGGAAGAATAAATATACTGGACCATAAACTTCTGCCGTTGTTAACCTCTACAGCTGAAGATATAACTCACCATCATGCATAATCAGCAGAATCCACAAAAAATATTTGCATTTTGCACTTTTATAGGATGATGAAATATCTTATTTCAATACCATTCCTTCAACTGGAACTCGGTCACCTTGATGAAGTGAAATTACAGATTATTTTTTATATATAAGAGATCTTGCTTCTCTAAAGCTCAAACAGGCGACTGAGCAAGACTTCCTTTTGCGACAGCCAACCAAAATAAAATATACAGGTATAGGGGTGTAAACTAGAAAACTAAATATATTCAAGAGTAATTAGGGTTAGGATTAGGGTGAGGGTTACCCTAATTCCAGCCCTAACCCTACATGCAAATTTGGGTGGCTGTCGCAAAGGGAAATCTTTCCAAGATTGGGGACACTAGACTCTACTTACTTGCTTATTCTTGTCTGCAATTGCCTCTATAAAAGTTAGACATATAGCTAGTGGTGCAAAGCCTATATTACTTCATGTTCTTGTGGGTGGTGCATTTCATATATTTTGCAACAAATGCTATTGTTTTTCACAATCATCAATTTCTTTGCACGCTGAATTAATTCTGTGGGGATAATAATGACCATTGTCTGTTTGATATTTTCTTTGAATCTGGCTTTCCCCATTGCACCTATGATACTGATAACAATTCTAGGATGCTACTTGAGCATTGTAGTCATTTCTTAGTCCTGTAGTACAAAGGTGACAGAGAAAACTAATTATTACGATTGTTGAATTTAATTGCACGAATGTGCAAAATTGCACCTTTTGCGTGCAAAGGGTGAATAACATGTTCTGAAATTGGCTCCTGGCAACATCATCTCTTGATCTTGACTGTAATGTCTTGGTGGTACTACTGGAACTGATGTCATGAACTGAGTGATGAATGACTCAGCCTGGGCCTGGCTTAAAGGTAATAAACAGTAGCGGTAGCAAAATGAAAGTTGGCACGAAACTGCTCAAATACAGTCTCATATTGTTCAGCTTGCATGATCTACAGATCTAGTATTCTATTCATGATTTCCGGTGATTTTCAGTAAAACAATTCAAATGATCGTATATCAACCGTTAATTTATCTCAATACCCTCGCTACGGATCACCTACCCCAACGATCTCGGCTCAACGGCGCATAGCAGTTCGCACACACTGTTTACAATTGTGTGAATTTTCGACGCGGGCCCGCGCTGAGAACTCTACGTATATTCCGTTGATATTTTAGCCGTTTCTAAACAAATATTTTTCAAAAAAACATCAACTATGCTCGAAATTAGTCATTCAACATCAGTTCATGTAACAAGTTAGTAATTTTCATTCCACCTAACAAAGTAGTTAAATATTAACGTTAGTGCCATCTTTCCCATAGGCCTTTTAGATCTATTTGCTTTGAGTTTGGGCCTTTGTTTGGCATTTTTAAATAGGATAAAAACAAAAAAAGTCAGGCCCATCATTAGTAGGCCTAGTACTAAAAGCCACCTGCCTGAATCAGCCACTGTATAGTACCTGAGCATGCTGAGCCTGATCCCAAACTGAGATTAGTGAGAGCTCCCCGCGATCCGGACTAGGAACTTAGGACTTACGAGTTACGTGTAGGACTAGGTAGGAACACCCGGAGTCTCCTCCGGGCGGAGTAGTACCGGACTGCCAGCGGACGGACCGGGCCTCGATGCCATGGCATGCATTGAAATGCATGCAAGCCTAGCTAGCAATAGATTATACTGCAGGCCAGGTTAACTTACCATACCCTTCGCAGTAACTTTTCAGGGAATTGTATTCTTCCCAAAGGTCACTATCTGTTGGTATCCCTGATGCACCACTTAGCTGACGATCAACGGCATGATCATACAAAACAGATTTAGAATAAAATCGCCGAATCAGTGGGGATCTGGAAAGAAATTTTCGCCCGGAACGCAGAGCAGCAGACGCCATTTCTTTAGTAATGCCTGAAATTACGTCATGTTTATGTCTAGCTCAACGTAACAGCTAGTCAGAGTGGATTTATAGTGCAAGAGCGCCAGCTTGAGGTTAATGCATCCAAAGATGTGAAACTTTCAAAAATTCACCCTGTATCTTCCGAACACAATATTGATTGTACATATGCAGTAGCGGTCCGGTACATCAAAATATTAACATTTAAAAAATCTCATATTTCTGAAATTGCCAAAAGATAAGCATTTCTTAATGAGGAAAAAAAAAATCTCCCAAGATTTGAAATTTGCCGCCAAATCCAATGAAAAAAGGGAGTCGACCAATGATTTTATAAAGCCCTTTAAAAATTTTTGTTCCTGCCTCTTTTGAAAAAAGAAACAACCCCAGAGACAACTCTCGAATGATGATGGCTAAACTAAACAGAGATATCCTCTCCTCCTTAATTTTGTTTGCCTTTTATGGGGGAAGGGGGCATAATATTAGGACATACCATCACGCGTTTCACTTACCTCAGCCGTAGATGGAGACCCTCAGAACTATCCTTTAATCACCCCCCCCCCCCCCCCTTTTGATCGCTCGTGTGTACAGCAAAGTACTTGAGTGCACCTAGGGGCGTCGCTAGACCTTTTTCAATGGGGGGGGGGGGGCGTGGAGGCCACCGATTGTCGAAAAACAATGCGACCGATTACCGATGGCCAACGTCTATAAATTCAAACGCATAAAGACCCCATATTTAGCATGTTCAATTGTGTGCCTCTATCATAATTTTCCTTCGGATTTCAAATTTCAACCAGATTTGGTGACTTTTATATGAGCGAGCGCAGCGTGCCAGGAAAAATATATATACTCTTTTACATTCTAGAAGTGATAACTCTTCATCAAAATACCTGAAGGGCATATACGATATCTGAATTATAAATATATTTGGTCACTTCGCTTGCAGAATTCATTCGCTTTCCCAAACCCACCTGTATCTAATTATACGAGCGAGCGCAGCGAGCGAGGAAAATGTAGGCCTTTATTATCCTTTTCATGGTAGAAGACAGTGATGATTCTTTATCAAAATACAAAGATTGGCCTATAAGATTATACATGTACATTTTGGTCACCTCGCTTTCCGAATTCGTTTGCTCTCCCAAACCATTATCTAGCGAGCATTATCTCAGCGAGCGAGAAAATATAATTATGTTCCTTTTCATGGTATGGAAGTGAAAATTCTTCATCAAAATACACGACGGGCCTATCTGGTCAACTCGCTTGTCGAAGTCTGTCTATTGCTTTCCCCAACCATCTTGTATACACTAAAAAAAAAAAATCGTTGAAATTACTCAAAAAATTTTCTTCAACAGACTGCATTGATTATTTTAAGTAAAAGTAACTTACAGATATTTTACGTAGAATTTACTTATTTTCCTTCTAAATTTTTACTCAATTGAATTAAGTTTCATAATCGTTGTAATATGCAGAAAAAAATAGATTTTAAAAAGTTTTTGCTTTTTAAGCACGATACTCAGCTGTGATATGTTTTAAACAAATGTCACCAGGAAACAATATCTTAATCATACAGACTTCACTTTAACACTTACCAGTATACTTTATAGGGCACTGCACATTTATATATACACTCGACGGATGCATCTTAACTAATAAATCGGTGGGAAATTTTCCTGAAACATCGAGTTTTGACATTTTCAAATTGAATGACGATTTAACGTCGCTCTTTTTTCTTAAATGAATTAAGAGTTATTTTACACTCCTTAATCTTCATCAGTATTTTTACAACACACAAAAATGATTGGTTTATTCAAAAAATCATATCAACTTGCTCTTAAAGAATATTCATGTATTATGTTAATCAGTCTCTACTTGAAAAAGATAAGTACATTCAATGTAACTTTTTTGAGTAAAACGTATAATTACTTCATTTGAGTTAACATTACTAAATTCATTCAAGTTCAAATTACTTAAATTTTCTTGTAATGAATTTTATTTTAAAAATTCACGTATATTCAGATAATTAGACAGTTTGAGTTAGTAAAACTTAAATTGAGTGCGTTAGGGACAAGACTTATGTTTTAAAGTGAATTCTACTCGGGCAATTTAAGTACAAACTACCAAAGGGCATATTATTTTTTACAGTGTATAAATATTACACGAGTGAGCGCATGCAGCGAGTGAAGAAAAATCTATATATTCTTTTTTTATGGTAGAAGTGATAATTCTTCATCAAAATACACGATGGGTCTATAAGATACCTAAATTATGTATTTGGTCACCGCTCTTGCCTAATAAGTATTCGCTTTCAAAAACCATCCTGTATCTAAATCTTATATGAGCGAGTGCAGCGAGCGAGGGAAAATGTGTATCCTTTTTTCATGGTAGAAGTGATAATTCTTCATCGAAATGTGTGATGGGCCTAAAGATATCTAAATTATATATTTGGTCACCTATTTTGCCTAATAATATTTATTCGCTTTCAAAAACCATCCTGTATCTAAATCTAATACGAGCGAGTGCAGCGAGCGAGGGAAAATGTATACCCTTTTTTCATGGTAGAAGTGATAATTCTTCATCGAAATGTATGGTGGGCCTAAAGATATCTAAATTATATTTTTGGTCACCTATCTTGCCTAATAATATTTCTTCGCTTTCAAAAACCATCCTGTATCTAAATCTTATACGAGCGAGCGCAGCTAAATATACATTCTCTGTCATGGTACCAGTGTTATTTCGTCATCAAAATACGCAAGCAAATAAGTCGAATATGATTCTATTTGGGCACCTTTCTTCTCTTTTCTATTTCCCTCCTTCCTCTTCCATCTATTTTTCTTTCTCTCTCTCTCTTTTTTTTTTTTGCCGACAGCGATCGCAAATTTGCCGACAAGAATTTTGATTGGGGGGGGGGGGGGGGGGGGGGGGGGGTCACACCTCCCACACCCCCTCTAGCGACCTCCCCCAGGATTTTTTTATTCAGTGATCCCCCAATGCACCAAATAATGGAAGTCCTTTAGGTTAATGAATGTTTGAAACTTGAAAAAAAAAATGGTTCTCTTCTTCAAAAAAAAAATTGCCCGACGATAATGGGCAAGTGAAATCTTTTAGTTTTTAAACCAATGTAGGCCTTGGTTTGCGTAAAATGTATGATTAGTGTAGGCCTAATTAAAGCTCATTAAAAGCTATAAATTTCCGGCAGAAATGTTCACTGCTCAACACCTCAGAATGATGATGGGGGCTTGGGGGCCGTTGTTCGGCTGGCAAGGCGGGGGTATATGAATAATGCAAAGCCATAATGATCGATAGGGCCATGTGATATGTGTAGTTCAACTTCAAGTTCATTGCTTTTTTTGTTTGTGTGATTTGAATCAAGAGCATGGTAGTCATATCACGAGCGACGGAACAAACAACGCCCACCGCATCCAGGCATCCAAATTCGTGGTGGGTGCGTGCATCTATTACAAGCAGCATGCAGGCAGGTAGGTGTGCTCCACCGCCACCGTACCACCACCACCATTTAGGCGCAGGCTAGCGCAGGTACAAGGTGTACGTCTGCGTAGCGTTTTGAATGCTGCCGCGCTTACGTATACACGAGTATATCACGAGTAACAACGTTCTACAGTGAAATTCAACGCCTTTTATAGGAGCTTGAAAGGGCCAGTCAAAGCCTACCGAAGTACCAAGGAAATTATTAGCATCTGAATTCATCTGGTTTCTGTGAGTACCGGTATATGATATTGGAATGCCTTTTCTTGAGTTTAATAACATTGCACAATGAAAATAATATTGAGGAGTCGGGACCCACCCTCAGGCTCAGCGAAGCTGCAGGTACGATAGCACTTTTAATTTTCAGGCTGCGCGTGCGGTGTTTGGATAGGGAATCCGTCGGGCCAGCCGGCTGCTGTAATCTGGATCATTGGTGATGCTCGGGAAGTAACACCATTTGCCGAGTTATTTCTTTGAAATGTTTGAGATTAAGGCAAGACTTTGTTATGTCCCCCACCATGTTGAACACATTGAAATGATAGCGATAGACTATTTGATATACTACTAGTATAGAGCAATGGGTAACTAAAAAAGCTAATTTATTGATGGGGGGGGGGGGGGGGGCCTTGCCTAGACTAAGAAGTAGTCTCCTGGAGAGTAAAGAAAAAAGCTAATGCTAGTTAGCAATTTTTTTTACACTCCAGGAGCTAAAAGGCTGGGGGAAGGGGGGGGGGATGGGGTATCGAGACATCATAAATCTTTGGCCCGAATTCACAAAAGAGGTTTAAATTTAAACCACGGTCTAAAATCTCCAAGGGCGTAAAACGCGCATGGTATTAATGTTTCCCACGGATTGACTCCAGCTGTTGGCTTGGTAAAAAATCTTCTTCGCAGGAAAGACAGCTTTCTCATAGAACCTCATGAATTTGTTCCAGGTACGTGTATTTTGATAAGGATGCAATTTATCCAATGGAACAGCAAGCTCTCCCCCAGAGATATTTCTACTGGAATAATTTTGAACAATTTCGGTCATGATGAAGCATGCAGGGAGAGGAGTAGTAACCCAGCTGAACACCGAACGCCATCTGCTATAGACGGGAACTGGAAGTGGCCAACATCGTTGTTCCCAATATTGGTATCAGGAGTTAGGAGAATGCAACCCAGACATTAGTATGCTTCCAGTGAATGAAGAAGAACAAGTAGAGTAATCGGTGAAAATATGAGGAAAATCCGACAATCTGTTCAAGAGTTATGAACTTAGAAAGTTTGAGTAAATGCTTATTATTAGGATCCTTAAATTGGCAATATTGCCAGTATCTGTGATGTCATCATGGACAGCTCTCCATTCATTTTGTACACAGAATTTAATATTTTCTTCATTTTCAAAAAAATGAAAAATTCTTTTGATTTGTTGCTTGAGTGTGGCATGGCTACACCAATTCTGCAAGCATTCTGGGAAGAATTATGTTGATTCTTGACTTGAAATTTCATACAAATCAATTTTTATGAAATATTATATACAAAATGAATTGAGAGTTGTCCACAATGACATCACAGATGCTGGCAAAGTTGCAAACTCAAGGATCCCCATAATAGGGATTTACTGAAACTTTCAAAATTTATAACTCTTCAACAGATTGTCCTATTTTGCTCAAACTTTCACTGTTTACTCTCCTTGGTCATCTTTATTCACTAAGGGCACACTGATGCTGGGGATGCATTCTCCTTTAATATCGGTTAATATCGGCTATATAGGGAGAATTAGGGCATTTATGGAATCCAACAAGCATTTGATTCTGTAAATACCCTAATTGTGTTAATACTCTTTATTTTCTTCAAACTCCGTAATCTAGGATGCTGGGGATTGATTGATTGATCTATTTATTATTTTCTTTCTTTTTTATTCAGGGTATGATTTTTTTTATTAAATGTGTTTATCTCTTCTTTTTTTTTTTGGGGGGGGGGGGGGGTGGGGGTTATTGATTTTTTCAGGTGATTTGGGCACTTTAAGTGCATCATATAGATGGTGGGGGAGGGGGCAATTAATGAATTTCCTCCCTGGGCATTGAAAATTAATGAATAGTAGAATTACACAACATGTTGGTGATTCACTTGGACTTAGTCCTGGAATGACTCATCACTCATGTTTTATTTCTATTTCCTGTCACACAACACCATCATGCTTGTCACTTTGTTTTGAATGAAAGTGAAGGTTATGACCTTAACCCATAAAAGTACAGAGCTTTCTCAAGGTTTGAATTAATTAGCTTTTACTTTTCAAACTGGCAACAATTGGTTATTGGGTTTGTTTTCCTGACTGCTACGAAAGCATGCATGCTTGTACATGTAAGTAAGCAGTGCAAGGACCAAAGACCATAAGTCCTCTCTGAGGGACCTGGTAATGAGGATTAACCCATAGACGTACAGTGTACAGTGTCTCCTTTAGGAGACACTTTGGCAGTATCTGCTGATCCAGAATGCTGGGCATCACACATTATACATAGTAGAAAGACAAAAATTAGCTAAAAATTTTGAGTCCATTTTCAATGCAGTATGATGTTGCGTTTTTGAACTAGAGTAGTTAAAATGTAACTAATCATTAAAGTCTTTAAATTGGCAACACAGTGAATATTATATAATCCCTATTTCAGCATTCAAATTAGCAGTTTCCGCTTAAATTTTACAATCAAAATCCATTTTGGTTCATGTTATATCTATGTTTATTTTTTTTCGAACTATGTAAGAGTGGAAAAAAATAATAGTTGTTGCCAATTTGAGGAATGAAGATGATTAATTTAGACCTCTAAAAAGCCTTGTACTTCTATGGGTTAATGCCTTACTAGAGGGCAACAGTGCATCGCCTTGGTTTTGAACCTTGGTCACTGGATTACGAGACTAGTGCTCTACTAACTGAACTGTTATCATTTTCCATTCTTTCGTAGTTTGAAAAAAAAAAAGTGGATATAACATGAACCAAAATGAATGATGATTTCAACATTTTATGTAAAAATGCCAATGTGGCATGTGCACTTGAAAATAGTGATTATGTGATTTTCACTGTATATAGCCAGTTTAGAGAGTTTAATGATTAATTGTAAACACTTCAATTGCTTTTATTTGAGAATACAATCACATACTGCATTGGTAAAGGACTAATACAATTCTTTTTCTGCTCATGTGTTGTATCATTTGTAATTGCTAATATTCTGGACCAACAGGTATATACTGAAAAAAAAAATTACCAAAAGCAGACACTTTATTGCTATGGGTTTATAAACTTGAGTTTTGGTCATGTGATAACAATGTGAAAGAAAATGTTCCCAAACTATTGAAAAAGGTTGATGATTAGTAAATAGAAGGGTGTCAGAGGGGTATCCTCCCTCCCACAGTAGGGAGATTTTTGAAAATGGCATTTTCTACACACTAAAATTCAGTACTAGAGGTAACTTATATGAGAAGTGTCATATTTAGATTTTACTTTCATTTCGCGGGGTAGGGGTAGGGTAAATGTGAAGTGGACTCAAAAGTTTTCTTTTTTTTTGCTTGCCGATCAATGGCCCCCTTGTGCTCCCCTTATCTACATATATGCCAGTGTCTGTGACTTTGACACATCACAATGATAAGAATCAGCTCAGTCTCATTGAAGAGCACATAAACTGCACACAGAAATGGGTATATGGGACTACACATGAATGTTCGGGCTGAACACTCGAGCTGTTTTCTGTTATAGTTCAAGTACGTGGGCATTTGAAGTGTAATCCTTGTCAGTGGACAATCTTCCTAACTGATGACTGAGAAAGCTCAGAAATCATTTTTCACCCCCTCCCAGAACTCAAGCTTATCTATATTAAAGCAGCCAGCTACTGGGAAATCATGGGGAAAACGAATTTGCAAAAGGCTTGTTTACTTGTACACTATAATCTGTCCGTTATGCGAGCCCGTCGGACTAATGCGATAAAAGTTAGGACAGCACGAAGTTTACCGAACTCAACTTAGTCATATACTTCGGGTTCACATTTCTCAACAACTCTAAGTGTCTAGACTCTTAACAGGTCTCATCGTGTTCACTCGAAGAAACGTCTTGTATAATGCTCCAACATTTCAAAATACAAAATATAGTTTACTTCTGGTTTGTTAGTCTAGCCATTAAACTCCATTGCCTTTCCCCGACACGTCGTCGCCGCGAATTACGTAACACCCCTTAGGCTCTCCCAGGGAGCGGGCCATGTAATTGTTTTTCCATATGACTAGCTGTTTATTAGCTTTTTCACTGCGCGAAATTTGAAACACGTACGGCAATAAATCACAGTTGTTTAGAATGGATTATCCCTTTTCTTGAAACTCGAGCGACCGACTGCATTCCCCCTCTCTCATCCGAGATCACCCTGCCTTTCCCCATCATTTCTCAGTTTCTATCCCCTTTAACCCCTTGTTTACATGTACCTACAATCTAGTCTGCAGGCACAAACCCTAATTGACACTTTATTTAAATGCATTGTGTCTTGAGAGAAATCAGAGAAGCCTAGCAAGACTGCCTACTGGCTGTCTCCATGGTGTGGAGCACCCAGGCCCCCAAAGCTCTGCCATTTTGTCCAGATCCATTAGAAGGCCGACCTAAGCATCCATGATCCATCAATATTCATGATCAAAAATGAATAATTCATTTTGAAAGATGCTTCCAACTAGTAGCACTTGTTTATACGCGTTATGAAACTTTACACACATCGGCTTAACGCATGCGCAGTTAATGCACAATAAATGCGCTACAAATGTGCATTAAAACAAGGCGTCACAATAAAACTGTTACACGCGATAGATATGAATAATGCAACAGTGCTATCGATATCATGGCGATAATGGGTGCTTATCGGCCCCTTCAAATGATCTGAAAGAGGCGGGGCCTAATGACATTCACGTAATGATATCCGCACGTGCTGCTTTTCGTCTAGTAAATTTATTATATGTCTATGGGAGCAGCTATAGTACACAATCCCCATAGACCTCTAGTCTCCCACTTGGACCTGTTTCGATAGACCAGGGTTTGCGTCTGCAAACTACCTACATCCTACAGGTGCTTTCCAAGATAGAGTACAACAATACAATGAGCAGAGTCAGCAGACAAGTAAAACATTTGGGAAAAGTGTTTTTCTCTAAAGAATAAACAGAATATGAAATTGAATCAGATGACAAGGGATGTTTTGTGACAGTCAGTGAATATCTTTGTATGTTAAACTACAAAATCCATGAAAGTCCCTCGGATAGGATGTTAAAATGGAGGCCTTGTGTAGAGGAGAGTCACCACCTTTGCATGTTAAAAACCCACTGCACTATTCATATAAGAGTAGGGGGAAACCCCGGTGTAGTGGTCCACCTGCACACCCCCAATCAGTTATATTGGGAGGAGAGACACAAAGGTCACAGTGATCCAGTTTGCTTTTTGCCTCTCAGGCACAAGTGATGCCAAACAAATAGTGATATTAATAATAACCATTTTAAGAAGTATATTTTGTTTTATTTCAAGCAAAAAAAAAAAAAAAAAAAAAAAACAACAACCTAGTAATTTACTTTTGAATTAAATTGAACTTTCCTGCTCATATTCATTAATGTTGCCTGTATCTTTTCATTTTGTACTGACACAGCCTTGATGATCTGAGGAGAGCGAGAGAGTGAGAGAGACACCATGCCTACTCCTCCAGATGAAACTGGTGATGCCCAGATGGGCGATGTTGCCATGGAAACCAACACTGATCCTCCAGCAGCAGATGTTACAGAATCCGGAGCTGGTCAAAATGGAGATGTAACACAGACAGGTAGAAGATACTGTCCATTTTAATATTCAAACTACTTGTGTAGATTTCGATTATGAGCATTCAAAATTAAGATGAAGCTTGGACTCAGAATCCTACAATTTACACATAAAATTTTGTCATCAGTATAAAAAAAATGGAAGAATTTAAAGTTATGAATAAATATTGAAAGTGTCAAGTTTGGAAAAGTTTTTGAGTGCCTTAAAGAAAAATCCAGTGGCCATTGTGATATTTCTTCCTGTTAGCGCTGAAAAGCAAAATCCTGTATGCTGTACATGCAATTTTTTTTTTCTACAAAGCAAAAGTTTGAACAAGGAAAGGCTTCATTGTAGGGTTTGTCTAGAATTGTTTTGATTATTTGTATATCAATTACTCTATAATAATGCTCATGTCACATTATTGTGAGGAACTTTGGAATTTGACAAATGTAATGCTTAGAAAATCTTGTGAAGCAATGATAGATAAGTACTAAAATTTTGTGCAGCATGTTTTGATAAGATGCAGTTATGTTCATGCTCTAAACCTCTTCAGACATGGATTTCATTGCCTCAGTATTATTTGCTTCATTCAGCTTTTTCATGTGCGTTATTTCAGACATCTTATGCAGCCTGTTTAAGTGCAGCCTACCAATACATGTACTTCTTAGCATGTGAAAGCTAACATGCTTTTGAGATCTATCTAAATTCCTTTCATAGTCAACCTTCATGGAGCCAGCACATGACTTTCCAAAGCTTTTATAATTATAATTCATCTTTTCCTACTTTGTTCAACTGATGTGACAAACCACTGTAGTATTCGAACTTCCGAGTCTCTTGTAATCCCCAAAGTTGCAAAAACCTGGGGGAAAGATCATTTGCCCACTCATGTCCTACAATGTAGGTTATGGAATGGCCTTCCTTAAGACATCAAAAAGTGTTTGACCTCTGAAACTTTTAGGAAGCATCTTAAAACATATCTGTTCATTTCCTTATTTCTTAAAAAGTGCCTTGAGCACTCCACAGAGTGGATCTGGCGCTGTACAAGTCGCATTTATTATTATTATGTCAGAGAGACTTTGTATACAGTACAGTATATCTGAACACTGCACCATAAATAATGTGAATGCCTCAGAATTCAATTTCCTTTGACGATTCAATATTTCGATGCTTCTTTCACAAAATTGGTTATATATATGATGTGAAATAATACTAATTCGGCATGGGGCACTGTGCAATCTGGAATGAGAGACATTTAGGGACAACTTGCAGAAATAAATTAAAAATGTGTATTTGTATGTTCAGTCAGAGCTCCACACCAAATATTTGTGGTAAGGGGGTTGAGGGCCCCAGCGTATAAAACTTACCATTGATGGTAACTTTGCCATCAATGGTAACTTCCATAGAAACCGTGAATTTGATTGGCTGTTGAGCAATGTTACAATGGTACATTTTTGTAGTTACCATTGATGGCAGAGTTCCCATTAGGCCTGGCACGAGTACTCGACTACTCGAGTAGACTCGAGTGCTGTTTGAAAACTCGCCTCGAGAGTAGGCATTTTTTACTGCTCGAGCTACTCGCATGATGGACGAGTACTGTTTTTTACTCGTTACTCGCTTCATTACTCGCCCACTCGCGAGTAGAACACTCTCTTCTCACCTTTTCTGTTAACAGTTTTGCACAAAATTCTTCACTTTTGCCATTCATTAGCGATGTTTATCGGCGACATTGCTGTTAGAAACTACAATTTTGCAATTGTAAACTGTCAAAGAATTGATTCTTGATGACGTCGTATCAACGAACGATCGATCAGGTTCATACTAAAAGACGCAACGTAGGCCTATCTACCGCCGGTTTGCGGTACACACAGGCGAGCCACAAATACACGACCGAATTGGAACGCACAACGCGATATGAAATGACAAAAATGGTCAAGAAAGGGGGGGGGCAGAGATAATCACTTCAGCATAATTACCAAAAATTAATATTCCATCATAATTTCCAAAGAACTTCCATTGCGATGCAGATCTCAACTCTCGATAACCTAAGCTTCTAACTTCTGTTTTAAATGAGGCTGTTGCATTTATTCGATACGAGCGCGAGCAGGCACTAGGCCAAAACTTGCACAACATTCCAGTGCAGGATCGCACCTGTGTATCTAGGCAACTTCATAAACAAAATATTTGCATGTGGATCGGGGCATGTAGATGACACAAATAATTAAAAGCTTTCAAAGCAGCAGAGAATGACACTGCTGTAAGTATTTCCTAACGTATACATGATGAAAACGACATTTTTATTTTATAATCAATCATAATAAAGTAAATCGAATTGCCATACTTCATTGTTGTAATTAAATCATTGCTTCTTCATTTTCGAAAATAATAGCCGAAACTCGGCAGAGTAACACAAAGTCAAAGCCACGCATCAAAGTCAAACAAGATAAAAATGACAATCAAAACAGGGGAAAGGGGGGGTACAGATAAATTATTTTGGTCCGAGTGAATTGGTTATTTAGCAAAATAACTGATTTCGATTCTGATTTTACTCATGATTTTGGTCGCCATAAAAAGCCCATGAAACTTTATTCTCAATGCGACCGCATGCACAACTTCCATTAAATTCACACATTAAATACCTGGCTTACGATAAAGGCTCTAATTGTTTTGATTTATAAAATATTATCACTGAGATCATTCGTAATCGTGATCATGGCGAATTAATTATTCTTGTATCATCAGTCATAATAATTTCAATAAAAATCGCTTGAACTATTTTAGAAACAAGTGCTTGCTTTTATTTTCGAGCTGACAGTACAATCCAAGTAATTATTTGCACCTCTTGACGAAAGGCTATTATTATTGTCAACAAGATGGTTTGGCGGTGGCGATAGAAAACCAAACAAATTTACGAAGAATGGTTTGCTTATGGTATTTTTCCTAGAAAAATTACGGTAATTATTCCGTTTTGAAATAATCATTGAGTTTGAATATACAATATTTTTTCATTGATATGGACGTAAAATGGGTAAGAATGGTCTTTTAAGATGTACGAAATTTTTTATCAGTCCCACTCATTACATTCTGTGGTGGACAGTGCCACTCGCGACAATCGGAGCCCGAGTCCAAAGACTTCAAACTATGAATTGGCCGTAATTTATGATGCAAATTAGGGGTAATTTGACAGCAAATTACTACTCGAGTACTCGAAAAAACTCGAGTATTTTTTACTACTCGCCTCAAGTAGTAAAATTACTACTCGTGCCAGGCCTAGTTCCCATTAATGGTAATGCAGACTTCCATGATCCTGTGAATTTCAGAGCTCTGTATTTCATCTCATGCTAACATGCATTTAGGCTACAGCCCATTTTGCCGTATTAAAGGTCATCGAGACTAAAGACCAGCAACACCAAACTTTTTGCAGACTGACAATAGTTTCACTTTCATGTCCTCAACATTCAGCATAGTTGTTAGTTGTTAGAATGCCTGTGTAATCTAAACTTTGTCTGATGGTAATTGTTATCAAGGGTTACTTTCTTGCTGTTCAACTGGTCTTTCCAGTTAGTACATGTACATGTAAGGCCAAAAGTTTGACTGAAATTTAATTCTTAAGAAAAGAATCCAATTAGTTCTCAGAATACCAGCTTATGAGACCAAATTTTGTCATTGAGGTCCTTTGTTCTTGTGTGCAGAAGCTTAAAAGTGCCAGCGAGATAACGAGATTATTTAGGCCAAGAAGACGAGACAATAAATTATGGGAACTTGGCAAGCCAACTTGTTTAGGACAAGAAGGCAAGATGAAGAGTAACTTGCTGAGTTCCAGGAACTTGTCATCTCATCTTCTTGTCCCAAACAAGTCGACTTGCCAAGTTCCATAACTCTCTTCTCGTCGTTTTACTTGTTTTCTTGTCTTCTTGGCCTAAATTATCTTGTCATCTTGCTGGCACATTTGTACTTGTGGCACTCAAGTTCTTTGAACATTCCCACTGCCGGGTAGCCATCAGATCAAACTGCCTGCAAGATCACATCCTTCTTTCAGTTGGGATCCCCCCCCCCCCCACATTAATTTTTCATCAATTAATGCTGTAACTCTTAGCTGATAAAGTCTTTACTGAAGCCATTACTGATTGCATTTACTAGATATTGCAGCTGCTGATATTCTCATCGTATGATAAACTATAATACATAATGATAAATGGTAGTGAGCCTAGTGGAACATTTAAAGTACCAGATTTTGAGTTCAAAGTATGTGTACACATTGAATATTTTTATGGATTTTCATCTCCAGGCGTACATGTGCAGTATTAAAGTAGTGAACTTGTCATGACACTCATACAGTACTTATCAGTTTGTGTAGGATTCTAATAATCCTGGTACCAAAACTCACAGTTAGTATTGATTATTTCTGTCCCTTGCTCCCTGGTACGTCCAAATGAATCTATGAAAAAAATAAGAAAATGCATTTGTGAAGAAGATATAATAAATTTGTAAGGCAATGAAAATGTCTATATAGGAGAACCTGTAATTTCTCTGCAGAAATTGATTACTTTTGGGAACAAAACTTAATTTTTATTTTTTTGAAGTCTCTTGAGGTACAGTTACATGTATGCATTGAATTTTGGGTCTTAACCTGTTAACTACCAAATTCTCAAATTCCCATAGACTTAATACAGGGACCATCTTGTTCAGGTATGAAAGGGGTTACACTCAATAGGTCCAAATTAAAGTCATGTAGAGCAGGGTTCTCACTAGAAAAAAATCCACACATGGTTCCCACCAGGGAAAAAATTAATTTTTTTATTTTGGGGGCTCCATTTCGAGTTTTATACAATTTTTCGGGGGCTACTTTTTCAACTTTCGGGGGCTACTTTTCCCATTTCGGGGGCTACTATTTTCGGGGGCTAGTTTGAAGTTAAACATCACAGATTTGTTGATTTATCACAAGAACAAGCAAGTTTCATGTATATAATGACCTCTATCACCCTTTGGCCTTTGACCTTGAGTCCCCAAAATCTAATCAGGTCATTGTCCTTCCCATATGCATTCATGAGCCAAGTTTGAAGTTGATCAGTCAAAAGGTTACTAAGTTATCGCAAGAACGAACCATTTTTATGTACAAAATGACCTTTATGACCTTTGACCTTTGACCTTGAGTTCCCCAAATTTATTCAGACATTGTCCCTCCCATATACATACATGATGCAATTTTGAAGTTGATCTGTCAAAGGTTATTGAGTTATTGCAACAATACATTTCTATCTACATGACCTCTATGACCTTTGACCTTTGACCTTGTGACCCCAAAATTTGATCAACCATTATCCCTCCCATATGCATACATGAGCCAAGCTTGAAGTTGATCCATCATATGGTTACTAAGTTATTGCAAGAATGATCCATTTCTATGTACATGTAGGTGTGCTCATAAATATTCATATCTGGTGTGAATATTTATGAGCACCATATACCTAGCTGATTGTGCAATCACTAACCAATAAAGATGTATATAATTTTTTATCTAAAGTTGTAACTATAGCACCACACGTATGTGGAGGTGCTTATAAATATTCACAATATCTGAAGGTGATAGATATTCATATCTGAAGCTCATAAATATTCATATCTAACTTGAACATTCATGAGTGTCTCCCTACACGTGATTTGAAAATACTACCCGTGAAAGATATATATTAAGTTTTGTATAAAGCTGTAGCACACCCATTGAATATTTGAGCTAAAAAAGCTTTCACCGAGAGCTTGCTGGTATCATTGCTCCCAAAGTTAATGCGATGGGCAGTCCTAATCGCATTAGCGGGAAAGATTCATGCAACTGATGGAAAAACGCATGATCAAGCGCATGTGCCATGTGCTTCATCAGGGCTTTCCAACAGTGCTGAAACTTTGCTGAAACTTTCCTGCAAAATGCGATTGATTCAGGAAATGACTTGCTCAATTCCCGCCAATAACTTTCGGGGGTGATTTTCTGATTTTCCGTCGCCCCCGAAATCATTTTTTCGGTGTATTTCGGGAGCTCTTTCAGGCGTTTCCGGGGCGAATTCGCCCGCCGCCCCCGTGTATTTTTTTCCCTGGCTGGTTCCCACTCTGCGATGTTTCAGAAGTTTTACAGAATAACACCTAAAGTTAGGTGTGGCAGCAGTATATGCTATAGTAAAAGGATGAAAAATACTTCTTGGTAAGCAGGAGTTGTCTACTAATGGCATAAAAGTGAAAATACATTGCCAAAAAGCAAAACAATCTGTGACATTTATCATTATTGTTAGGAATATGTACTCCAATATTTTTTTACCCTTGTTGCCACGCATGGTGCAGCAATTTCACACATGGTTCTTCCTTGTCTGAAACCCTTTACACATGGTATTGGAACCATGGGTGTTATGTACTGGCGAGAACCATGGTGTAGAGTGAAATGCTGGAACATGAAAATTTTTAAAGTGTTATGAGTCAAGTACATGCACATGTAAATAATTAAAGTAATATCATGAATAAAGGTCAAAACTATAAAGCTTTATATGCTTTATTAGCAATCATCATTCATTCAAAAATCCTCAGCTGACGAAAACTTTCATTCCTGAGAATCATTTAACCACATTGAGCTTACAAAAGTGTCAGTAAGTTTCCTGGTTTTGATTGCTGTCTGTAATGAATCAAAGAAGTATGAAACCTGATTTCATGGAACTTATAATAGACTAGTCACTTGTGATGAAACCGTGGTGAAGGTCAATTCTTAACCCAAAGCAGTACAGAGTTTTCTTATGCACAAAGTTAAAAAGCAACTTTTCCTCCTGAAATTGGCAACAAATAATTTAAATAATTTGCACTTTTCACGGTTTGAAAAAAAAAAGAGAAATGGTGTGTATTGTGAACTAATATGCAAAAAATCAAAATTTTAAAAAATTGCCAATTTGCAGATTTTGCAAATATACATGTAGACAGTGATTACATATTTTCCACGGTGTTACCAGCTGAGAGAGCATAATGACTAGTTACAACTTAAATACAATCAAATTGCTCAAAATCAAAAGGACAAAACTTTTCAGTGAATTTTCTCTTTCTGGTCATATAGTCCTAATATTCTGGAATCTGGATCAAAAGAAAAGTGAAAGTATCCCAAATATAGGAGACGCTGGTACTGCTATGAGTTAAAGTTGCCCGGACTTGGTGTATACATGTAGATGGCGCTTCACGCAATGCTTGCAAAAAATCCTACTGTGCAGTGCCAGTGACAGTTTCTGAGCCTTTGCAAGGGTTTTGGGTGTGATCGCAGTGTGTTTGGGTGCATGTATACATAGCACATAGGCTCGTCCGCACTCACGCTTGTGTGTAATATATGCGGTGATGCATAACACACACACCAATGGGATAGTCGCTGTCGCAGTGCGGTGTCAGATTGAATAAAGTGACGTCAGTTTGGCCAGTGCATGCAGTGATTTTTCCCATGATCGGTGTATGTTCGCGTATTCGCAACTAGACTGGTTCGTGCGTGATGCTCCATCTTGATGCAACAGAGATAAACGTGTATCTTGCACAGAACTGGCATGGCACTGCCCAGTGGTATTTTTGCAAGCATTGTGTGAAGCACCATCTACAGTGTACACCAAGTCCGGGTAACTTTAGCATTTCATCTGTTTTGAACCAAAAGACATTAACTCATATCCTTGTATAAAGAGTTAGTGCCCTTCTGGCTGCTAAAGAGAATTATTTGATTTGTATTCTGTACTTTTCTTGTCAAAAATCTTAAAAAGAAGAAACTCTTACATTGACAGATCTAGAGAATAGAGATACCTACATTGATTTACTAAATGATTGGACGTGAGAATAGAATGGTGCATACTTGAGTACACACCCAGCCATTTTAGTTAGTCAGTCTTTTGGAATATGATATGCAACTTGCCAGACTACTAGATTTGAAAGTGTCCACCACTGAAGCCTTCATCATCCACAGTACCTCCTTTTGAATGAGAAATGATCTGGAAAACAAAAGAACCCAGAATTACTCCTCTTTTTCAGAGGATAAAGTATCCTGCCATCATTTCTACAATCGGAAGAAAAAGAACTTTAGAGGAAACCTGTACTTTTTATGGCAACTACATATCATACATATAATTGTAATTTGCTTCTTTACCCATACAGCATTGCTCAAGCTTGTCTATTCCTTCATTCAAATCATATTCATTTTTAAGTGCTTCAAGTCTCAAACAAATCTAACAGCTTTTGAAATGATCACTCATGCCTCATAGTAAGACTCTTTGTCTTGCATGGTATTGCCTAAAGCATAATTTTCACGGATACACGAAGGATTTGTGAAAGATGCGGATGTAAAAAAAAAGACGAAGTCCATCATTCACACTTTAGAATCCAAAACTTTGCCAAACGTGTGCAGGGGTTCGGAAATGTCAGTTGTTCATGGGATGAAGGAAACATTCACAAGAAATACGAAACTTTTTTTAATTTCCTGCCGAACGAAAAACAAACAATTGCTTTTAAATGCTTTTGAACCACTGTGCATATTTGGCAAACCTTTAGCATCTAAAATACGAATAATGTACTTTGATGCAATTTTTTCGACGTTTGGATCCCTTCGAAAATCGTTCACGTGCCTGTGAAAACTATACGAATAACATTGTAGTTCACATACTAGAGTGAATGTTTGCTGAGAGTGGGAAGGGTGTTAAAACTGTAGAGTTATATGAGTGTTTATTAATTTATTCATTGAGTCTTTCATTTCCTAGGGTGGCTTCATCAGACATACATGCATATAACATTATATTCAGCTACATACCCTTAAGTGTAAATGCATGTTAATGGTTAACCTTAGAGACATAAAATGATTATCATATATGATATATGTGTGCTGAGTATCCTGTACACGGCTTCATTTGGAAGATTCTATGCCGTTAATGTCCGTATTTTGTTTCTTTCTCTGTCTGTCTGTTGCACCTCTGTAGAGGAACCTACTCACTCACCCTCTGTTGCAGTATCTTCTGTTCCTACCTCAGAATCTTCTATTGCACCTCTCAATCCTCAAGACTCTCCATCACTGCACCCCTCTTGTACCCCTGTTGATCTGAGAATACCCTCAGAGAGTGAGGCACAATTGCCCAAAGAACAGTCTGCCACAGGTTCTTTACCAGTCCCTGATAAAGAGATACCAAGTTATCCACCTCAATCAACAATCTCACAAGAGCAAATGCATGTTGGTACAAACATTGATACAGTCAGCACTGATCAAACATCCCCACCACTAATATCTGACAAGTCTAAAGAAAAAGGTCCAGTGGCCTCTGAAAAGTCAAGTGAATCCCCCATAGATCCACAAGTTCTTCTTGCCCAGATCAGAGTAGAAACACAAGAGTTGGAAGATACCACAGAGTGGGAAGGTGACAGTGCTGTTGTCAATCCTGAACAGATCCTTGCAGAAATCAAGGCAGAAACACAAAGTTACACTAGCACCGGCAGTGAAATTATACCAGCTGAAGAGGCAATGGCCACAGAGTTAGAAAGTGGCTTTCACACAAACACCTCACACTTGGACAGTTCATCCACAAGGGCACGTAGTAAGAGGTCTGGGTCAATAGAGATGTTTGGGTCCTTCTATCCTGCTCACAAAATTGGAGCAGAGTCAGGGACTAAGGATGGCGGCAATATTCAATCTTCTTTTGTTCCTGGGGCAAGAGTAAAAAGGTCAGGATCAGTAGAAATGTTTGGCTCTTTTTACCCACCCCAAAAGATTGGTGCAGATTCAAATGCTGGGGACAGTAGAATTTCTATTCCCAGGGTATGGGTGAATAGATCTGGCTCAGTTGATATGTTTGGCTTCATCTACCCAGAAAACACAAAAGCTGAAAGTACAGAGGATGGTGAAGTTTCGGACACTGACAGCCAAAAGAGTGGTCCAGTGAGAAGGTTTTCTATACCCCAGGCACGTACCACAAGGTCTGGGTCCGTTGAAATGTTTGGATTCTCTTACCCTGAGCACAAAGATGAAGAAGGAGACGCAAATCATCAACAGGGTAATGAGAGACGATTCTCCATCCCTCAGGCAAGAGTGAAAAGGTCTGGATCAGTAGAAATGTTTGGCTTTTCTTACCCGGAAAACAAATGTGGGGAAAGTTCCATGGATAGGGATAGTGGAAGTGTTCCAAGATTTTCTGTTCCCCAGGCAAGGGTCAAAAGGTCTGGTTCGGTAGAAATGTTTGGTTTTTCCTATCCAGTGAACAAAAGTGGAAGAAAATCAGAAGTGAGGGATAGATTTGATAGCACTGACAGCCAGAAGAGTGATGACCTCAATAAAAGATATGTTCCCGTTGCACGCGTCAAAAGATCCGGATCTGTGGAAATGTTTGGGTCCTTCTACCCATCCAACAAGGAGGGCAGAAGCACAGAGGTTGGTGATAATCAAGAGAAAGATGATCCTAAACCAATCTCTCCACAACCTGTTGATGTGAACACAGGAAATTCTGCCTTCCCATTACACAGCATTGTAGAAGTGGATGCTGAACCGGAAGAGGAGAATTCATCACCCAAACATAAATCCATTCCTCCTGCAAATTCTAAAGATGAACTTACTGAAGAAAATATCCTTTTTGCAGATGATCCCTCTGCCAAACCACGAACCGTAAGATCAGGGTCTGTGGACATGTTTGGGTTCATGTACACGGATGATGTAGATAATGAAAATCAAGGGAGTGCTCCTAAACCGATTCTTGTTCCCAGGGCTAGGGTGAAAAGGTCTGGGTCAGTTGAAATGTTTGGCTTTTCTTACCCTCAGTTGAAAAATGGAGATGGTTCAGGTGATAGCGAGAGTGGAAATCTCCAACAACGTTCTGTTCCCATGGCTCGGGTGAAGCGATCTGGGTCAGTAGAAATGTTTGGATTCTCTTACCCAGCCAGAAAAAATGGGGAAGACTCAGAGGATGGTGGTATTTCTGAAAGTGAAGCTCAAAAGAAGAGTGAAGTGAGGCGATTTTCTATCCCTCAAGCACGCACTACAAGATCTGGATCAGTTGAAATGTTTGGATTCTCCTACCCTGAAAAGAAAAATGAGGAAAACACAGATGAAAGCAACATTTCTGAAGGTGAAGGTCTAGAGAGAAGTCAGGTGCGACGATTTTCTATTCCGCAAGCACGTACCACTAGGTCGGGATCATTAGAAATGTTTGGATTTACATATCCTGAAAGCAAAAATGGTGAAGGTTCAAATGATGGAGAGGGTGTCCAACGTCAAATAAGATCTCCTTGGTTCCGAGTGAAAAGGTCAGGGTCTGTAGAAATGTTTGGCTTTTCATATGCGGCCCGTAAAAGGGAGGGGAGTTTGAAGAAAGTAGATGAAGCTGAACAGTCCCATGAAGAAAAGAGCCACCCTGATAATCAAACTGAAAGTATTGCAGAAACAGAATCAAAGCCACCTGTTACAGGGTCTTCTACAGGTCCCAGAAATTCCACTGGACTCCCTTCAGAAACTCTGTTGTATCTTTCTGCCATGGAAAATTTAGACACAGATGTTCCGAAAAAGGACACTGACACTGAGATCTTCACACTTGCTGACTCTCACACAGCAGATACACAACAATCAGAAACAGAGCACACACAGTCCACCGATTCTCAGGACAAAGCCCTTGCGGCAAGCAAAGATACAGAATCTGTCAGCAGTGCTGACTTTGTTATGATTCAGCATGGAGATATTTTGAAAGAAATCAAGAAAGATGGTCTTTCTCCTGAAAATGATAAGGTGAAAGATTCAGAAGATGGTGAAGGGAAGAAAGCCGATGGAGGAGGCGATGAGGAGGTGACAGGAAGTCAAGAAAATGATGACAGTGGTAAACCTTCATTGTCTTAAATACATCCATCAATGCATGTGCATGAATATGAAACTATTATACATGTAGGTATAGATTAACATGTACATAAACTCAATTTACATCATGAATTATTAAAGAATTAGCATGTTGTTGAAGTACAGAATATCTATTTTTGAGATGCTTTTCAAGATTGAAGACGCTTATGGATTTTGAAATAATCTGGATTGTGCCTCTACTTTAATGTAGTTTTCCAGAGACTTTCTTCAGTTGTACATATGGATTGTCCAATCAGGATATTTTGACTGCTAAATGTTGATAAATGATGAAGGAATATTGTTCATGAATATTTCACCTGATTGTATCAAGAAAATACATCCATTAGAGCTGCGATCTGAAATATGAAGTAAAATGAGGTCAGTGTATGTTAATACTGCTGTCATACTTTTTGAACATCAAAATGACCTTGGACTTATCCAATTGAACCATCTTGAAATTAATTGTTCTATACATTTGAAAGAAAAGATGTTGAACATCTTTAGACTGCCATGTAGTAACCATGTATTCATACCTCAATATGCACAATACTTTCAAAGTTTAAATTTTTTTCACTTATTCCAAACTCGCATATTTTCTTCAAAGAACTGTTGAGATTTGTAATGTGCAAGCAAATGTGCCCCCCAAAGACTCACATTACTGACTGAATGTTAAATGTGCTGGAAAGATACCAGTACTTACCAAAAAGAGAGAAAGGAAGGGGGGTCTCTTATCCCTATCTGTATCAGCCCTGTGGGCTATGCTTATTGCTTCAAAGCATATATTGAGACAGATGTAATCTCATTTTTAAATCTGAAATTTCTCTTATATGAAATATTATGGTGTTTTAATACCTCTGACTTTTTTTGCATTTTACTGCTGAAATTTTTACCTCTGAAATTCTTACCTCTGAAATTTTACCTCTGAAATTTTTACCTCTAAAATTGTTGTTATAGTTTATTTTACCTCTGAAACTGTGATATTTTTGACATGTCTACTGACATTGGAATGACATGTTCATCTCTAACACTTTTAGAGAACTTGTATATATTTTACCTGTGATACTTCATCTCTTGCTCTTACACCTCAGACATTTTCTTTTGTTTTATTGTTTTCTCTGAAATTGTTATCTCTGACTTTTGATATTTGAAAATTTTCTCAGATATTTTTCATATCGGACATTACATATTTGATATAGGTCACATGTTCATAATCAGCAGATGTTTTTATAGATTTGTACAATCAACCCATGATATATTTACCTTCATTTATTTTTTTCCTGTATTTCTAACTTGACATTTAAATCTCTGATCTTGTTACATCTAATATTACATGTAAATGACATTTTCATCTCTAACATGATTTTTTCTTTTTTTTTATAGTTTTACCAATACAATATTTACATCTGATATTTTTCCACCTTGTATTTTTACCTCTGATTTTGGAATACATTTTCTTCCTTAACACTTTTAAAATCTCTAACATTTTTTTCCATTGAAATTGTTATTTTAATCTCTTTAACATACTTTATTTCACCAGATATCTTACATATTGCCTTTTTTACCCAGTTTAAAAAAAAACCAAACAACAGATTTCATT
Organism: Echinometra lucunter; assembly: GCA_029962745.1. NCBI lineage: Eukaryota > Metazoa > Echinodermata > Echinoidea > Camarodonta > Echinometridae > Echinometra > Echinometra lucunter. The sequence goes on along the minus strand of CM057169.1, from coordinate 4,004,418 downwards.
TCTTTTTTGTTGTTGTAACATTTACTTTTGATTTTGAATCTGATTTTTTACATCTAAAATAAGATGACCTTTTAGATATATTGTGTTAAAAATATGTCCTTGGAATTCTACAGATTTTGTGCAATATAGAGCTACACAAAATTCCCGATTAAGGTTCGCAAAATAATACCTTAAATGCATGTTAACAAGCTAAAAAACATACTGGCACCCTTTTTCATGATTTTGGTTTCAGGCCTTAACCGGCAAAAACTAACCCTTTCCCATGTTTTTTTTCTGGTTGTTTGTGTATATACATGTATTAGCCTCAACTAGGCTTTTTTTTTTGGGGGGGGGGGGTGGGGGTAGAGGGGTTATATGTGTAGCTTGTGTGTCAGCTATGAGTGTAGATATCATGACCATTGTAAAATTGCATTATTTTCAGCAATGTAATGGCCACTATAGGGGCCTGTTTTAATACGCTGAGCTACTGAGGAGGAGAAAATTGTCCTGTTAAACGTGGCAAAAAAAAAGGGCCATTGCTCTTGGTTCTGAGTATCTATAAATTTTTTACAGTTCCCTTTTCAAGAGCAGAACAGTTAGTGACATGTGATTTCATGCTAATGGTCTTTGCTTACATGTATGGTGGCAGAATGTTTTGTGGATTATGTTGAACTTCGGCAGTCATCTGAGTTTTAGAATTGGCAACAAACCCTTTACATGTACAATGTATGTACATTTGCTTGTTTTTATGTGTGAAAAAACACATGTGCATCCTTGTCATCGAATGATATTCCCATGTGACAGTTTGTTTACATTTTGTACTTTATAGGGGGGGGGGGAAGAACTTTGTCAGGCAAATTGCTTTACACCTGCCATTTCTTTTAAAACAATATTTGTACAAATGTTTTATGAAGGTGTAGTTGGGAATTTATAGCCAAACCTTGGGAGTGAAAAGTTCTAGGCCCTGTTGCATACAACTTTACATGTACAATGTATGTACATTTGCTTGTTTTTTTGTGTGAAAAAACACATGTGCATCCTTGTCATCGAATGATATTCCCATGTGACAGTTTGTTTACATTTTGTACTTTATAGGGGGGGGGAAGAACTTTGTCAGGCAAATTGCTTTACACCTGCCATTTCTTTTAAAACAATATTTGTACAAATGTTTTATGAAGGTGTAGTTGGGAATTTATAGCCAAACCTTGGGAGTGAAAAGTTCTAGGCCCTGTTGCATACAACTTACCATTGATGGTAACTTTGTCATTAGTGGTAACTTCCATGGAAACCTTGATTTGATTGTTTGTTTAAGAAATGCTACCACGGTAGTTACCATAAATGGCAGAATTACCTTTAATGGTAAGTTTTATGCAACGGGGCCCTGATTTTTCCTACATGTATGTACTTCATTCCATTTATCCTGATAGCCGTAATATTACTCATTCTAACACTAGTACTCTTTAAATACTTTATCATTCAATGCTGAAGTTAGTAAAAAAAAAAGAAGCAAACACTGGAAAGTAGAAAGGTTCATTGCCTCAAGTTATGCAGACAATTGGGATGAAAAATAGGATGAAATCAATTACCCTGTATGCCATGTAGCAATACTGGAGAGGAGGCAGAAGGTTCTTCAACTATTTTTTTTTTCTGTAACCCAGGGCTAGGGATAAAGAAAATGTCATATGTGCAGTCAAAATATTTGACTTTTCTTGGATGTGCTCTTTGCAGAAAATGTGGAAGAGCTTTGTTTTAAGGTTTGGAGATTGTCATACTGCAAGATGATAATAAAGAACAAACAAACAAAAATATAAATAAATAAAACCCAGCAACACTGTACCCCCAAATATAAAATGATCGCAACAATATGTTTAAAGAATTTAGAGATGCCACTATTGTACATGTAGCAAACTTCAGTATAATTGAGAAAGTTTTGATAATTGAATTGGTGCTATTTTTGGAAGAACTCAGGAAGAAAGTAAAAGCGTAATCTTTTACTGGACTACTAGTAAACCTTTACATATTTGCCAGCACTGCAAAAAAAAATTACACAGCAAGCATGCTGCACAAAAAAAAAACAAGAACTGCATTGAAGTTTCTAATGTTCGCTTTTAGGAAAAAGGATGAGTTGTTGTAACAACATCACATTTCATTTATTGAATATTGTTTGTGAACATGCCTTTCCAATAAACAGTCACCTGTTTGCAGTAATCTGCCAGTGAAGCACCATAACGGACTTATCACATCCAAAATAGATATCCCTAAAGTAAAGGAAAAAACAGCGAGATTCTCAAAATACCATCCCATAACATGAAGTATATATTGTACATTTTGCACAACATTCAAAAGTAAATATCCACAGTTCCTCTGAAAATTGCCCTCTTTCAAAGATAAGCTCGAGTTCTGATAAGAGTTGGTAGATCATTTGTGAGCTTTCTCAGTCTTTTAGATCATTTTGAAAGTAGAAATGCCCCCTGGAAAGGAGTATACATTAAATGCCCTCATATTCAAAATACATGTATGACAAGAAAGAGCATGAGTGTTTGCCCCAAACATTTGTATGTAGTCCCATATACCAATTTCTGAGTGCAGTGGATGTACTTTTCAACAATATTGAAATGATTTCTTATCAATATGGTAATTAAAAAAATTCAGGGTATAGGTCTACATCAATTTTATTTATATGTATTAATAAATCACCCTTTCCCAATTGCTTTTAAACAATTCCTTCCACATTGTAATCATATAGTCACCAAGGCTCCATTTCATAACAACTGCCACATTTCGATGACTAATTTGCTCACAGCCAATCAGATAAAGGAATTTCAGTAGCTTATAACAGTTATTGCAACTTGTTATTGATAACAAGTTTTATGAAACGGGGCCCAGAACTCAAGTCGATCTTTAAATGGTAGGAAACTTTCAGTATATGGACAGTGCTGATTGTGTTATACCTGTTATAAAGACAATTTTTTTGGGAGAACTTCCCAGGGGTAGTCAAAGAATGATGACCTCTCACCTGGGGCCCTTAGGTTGTAGAAGGTGCAGAGGGAGCAGTGCGGGAGAGGCAGTGAGGAGAAAGTGGTTCAAAGATGGAGGATTCAGGGATTCAACATGATTGACGGAAATGGTAAAATTCTTTGTTGTTTGAACAATCTGACTGCTATGAGGGGCAGTCATTAATACTAGTATGCTTGATGGTTATCTAGAAACAGCAATACCTCAAGAAAATGTTTAGGAACATGATTATTTGGAGATCTTGGAAGGTTATAATTTCTACCATGATCTAAACCAGTAGCAGTCCAAGTTTGTTGTATAGTACTTCCTGCATTTAGAATCCTTGACTGAACATTTTTTTTTCCTTCTTAAAATGTACTCATCGAAATCAGTTTTAACACTTGAATGAATGAGGAAGATTTATTGTTTAATTTGTATTTTGCACTTGCCATGTGCATTAACTGTATTCTTTTGTTTATGCTCAAGAAGAGCTACAGTATTGCTTTGAATTTTTTATCATTGCCTAGTAATTGTGACGAAGCAGTCATTCAATTTTGTTTGCGCTTTTGTGTCCAATTATTGGCCTAGATTTAACAGACATTAATTACCAGTCATGTGTTGCAGGCAGTATTGTCATTTTCAAACCATGCATGAAAATGGTGAATGGGAAATACATGTAAGTTTGAAATGTTTTGCAATTAGACAGTTGCCATGCTTTGTAAAGCATTTCATATGACCATTAAGAACGCAGGAGTACTACCTTATCATTTTAGCGACACCAACGATACCTAGTATTCACATGCGTCCTTCAGATCAATGTTGGGAAATAATTTGTGAAGAAATGCTTGTACATGTAGAATTCAAACAGAAACTGGTAAGTATGTACATGTATTTACAAGTTTAGTATAAATTCGCAAACGTGTATTGCTATGAACCCTCAGGGCTCAGGAAGTGTGGTTCAAAACTTCAAATATACCAGTAGTAGCATATGGTATTGTTTGTTAAATGTCAGAAAATTTTTGGACAAACATGCAATTTTACATCTATTAAAGTGTCCTTATATTGCTAGGTATGAATATGTCAGAGATAGAACAAACCTGTAACTGTTGAATTTTAGAATTTTCCTTTTTTAATTTAGCATAAAGCCGATTCCTGTGAAATTTATGAAGTTTGAAGAATTTTGCAAAAGGGAGACTCTCCCTTCAAAATTGTTAAAATACAATTCATTGTTTGGTGAAGGCTGTATGTACTATAACACACCAAAATGCAAGTGCAGCATTATTCATCAACTGATACGTTATTAAAATCCTTCTTGGGATTTATATCACCTGTTATGATAGTCAAAAGATAAGAATCATTACATATGTTGTTTGACTGTCACCGAGCGGGGAATGAGAAGGCGTTGCAAAATATCAAGTGACTCATCGGAATGCACATGAGAAAGCCAGTTCATGAATTTATGATGAGCAGGTGCTCCGGTGTGTTATCTGGGTTGTTCACTTACAAAATGTACAGGTAGTATGATTGGCAAGTCAAGAGCACTTTGGATGAATAATGACTGTGAACATCTATCTTTAGGTCAGGAACCTTTTTTGTTCTTTTCCAGATGGACATGTATCAGTTCTGTCCTCTGTTTCATTCTTGCATTTTAACATCTATTTTCCCCCTATTTCTTTCTACAACCATTTTCTTTATGTTTTCATTTTGCATTTTACAGTATCCTATATTCATTCTTGTTTATTTATTCTTTCCTCTTTCCATTATCCACTGATTCCATTCCTTGTTAATCTTCCATTCTCACCATTCATTCATTCATGTCTCTCTTGCTGTTTTCAATAATTATTCCACTTTTGGTCCACACTAAAATAGTCTGCACCAAGCAGTAAAATTCGTGTTCAGTAATTCACAGCGGAATGCGCTTCTGTTATGAGGACCCTTTCCGTAAATTAGTCCAAAACGGAGTAACTGTCATGGTATCTGAACGTGCCTACATATACATGACCTCATCTTCCGGTCAGAGCTGAAGAGCTCATAATTTTGCACTGAAAAAAGTGACTTTTGACATGCATGGAATTTTAGGGTGGATTTTGGTGTGGCTCCATTCAATACTTCTTTGGTCCGCACCTGGTCCACTCTTAGTGACCAATGAAAGCAGCTCTAAAATAGCGCGGAGTATTTGGACCTGGTCCAGACCAGGGATTCATTGAAAGGGGTATAAATCATTCTTTCAAAAACTGTGAGATATTGAAGAGATTTTATTCACAATAGTAGGGGGAGGAGGAGGTACACCTGTATATCATTCTCCAACTGCCTAACATGTCTGCATAGTAGTTGGTCTGAACCTCTTGCCTTATGTAAAGGGCTTGAAATTAGCATTTGCCCTGATACCAGTGACTACCTTGTTTTTTGTTTGGCAAGTCTCTTTTCTTGTCTTATTGGCTAAGAAAATATAGAGGTGCCGTGGTTTAGTGAATACATCACCAGACTGTAGGTTAACTGGTTTACGGTTTGAGTCCCGCCGAGGCACAACGTCTTTTGGCAAGACATTAATCTGCAATACTGTCACTCTCCGCCCAGGTGTAGTAAATAGTTACCTGGAAGGAAGGTAGGAAGACATTTCTTGAAATGCTAAAGCACTGTTATAGCAGCCATGCTGAAGCCGAGTAATAACAGTGGAGCACCAGAAGTGTCATTTCTTAACAGACATGAGTGTTCTACAAGTACCCTCTATTATTATTTATTACTGTTATTATTATCATTATTATTTATTACTATTATTATCATTATTATAATCATTCTTATAACATTATAACCTACCACAGGGCAAATCCAATGAATGGGTTTATTTTGTCACAATATGGCAGGAGAATGTTAAGGCGAATCGAGCGTGCGTTACGGCGAATCCGAACAATAGGCTGAGACAAAAGGATGTGCCCTAAGGCCGCAATAAGAGTTATTATAATAATTATTGTTGCTGTTGTTGTTGTTATCATTTTGTTATCATTATTGTTATTATTATTATTTTTTTCATCATCATCATCATTTCTCTGTTATCGTTTTATATGATTTTTTTTTTCATGTTCCATTGTAAATGAAAAGCAAAAATTGAATTTGGCAACAGAAGCATTCATCAGGTTGTTTTACTGGCAATGCAAAATACAAAGCTAAGCAATTAAGAGCTTTTGACCTATGCTGCACTTAATTTCGCTCTCGCTCAAACCCCTGGTTAACCAGGTCCCTCTGTCAGGACCAACTAGGATTGTATTGACCCTGAAGAATTAAGGTCATGACCATGTGGTACGGACATTTGGAAGATTGCCCAATTGAGTTTCCAGCAGTGCTCTTTTCATGTGATTTTTATGGGATGTGCAGCTCCAAATTGCAACCAAAACAATAGCCATATTATGTATCCCTTTGTTATAAAAGTAATAATTGTTACATTTACAAAATGTATATGGTGCTTAATACTATGTTTCTAAGCACTGCATATGATTATCATTAAAGCACTATGTATAGTTATAATTACCCTGATCATTGGATTCTGTCGCTGCTCAACACATAAAGTGCACCATCTCCACTCCATGCTGGGGAGTACCTGTTGCTCTTTTACAGGTGCACTTCTGCCAATCTAACTACATGTACACTGACATTCACATCCTACCCGGTACCATTAAACACCTGGGTAAGGAGTGGCAAACTTGGATTAATGTCTTGCCACAAGCCGTTAGTGCCAGGCTGGGACTCAAGCCCTCAAGCCCTTTGATTGTGAGTCAAGTGAAAGAACTATTAAATATTGGATCAGAAATTCATCCTTCTGTGATTGGCTTAAAGACCTTCACGTGATGTATTGTCAACTATTTCACAATGTTGCCTGCATGTCATACTATTTGGAAAGTGAGGTCACTTTTTTACGAGGTCATTTTCCAAATAGTATGCTATGTGTGAAATGATGTCACAATATGCAAAATCTATATGCAAAATGAAATATGCCTCCGATAGTACCATTCACTTCGGGGCTGCACCCCCCCCCCCCCCCAGTGAATAGTACTATCGGAGCCACCTCTTGCCCATTGTTTTAAGCAGAAACTCTCAAGGCAAAGTATATTTGAATACTATACCACAACACCTTCAAACTAATGAGCAAACAATTGAAAGTGAATTCTTGTATTGAAAGTGGATTCTTGGAATGAAATAGATAGTCGTACAGTGGTTGTACTTATTATGGGAACCAAAAGTGTGCTTAGGCTTATCCTATTACATCATTTGTTTCAAATAGGAAGTTCTTTCATTTGTCAGAAAATATGTATAATGCTTAATTTTTGGGATTTTCCTAGCACATGATGTACAACTCTAAAGTGCTGTAAAACACTGCCTAAATTTCACAACCCATAGTAAATTAAAGATAGCAATGAAAGTGAATTTTGATATTGAAATCAACAATGGTACAGTGCTTGGAAATTGTTTTGGGAACTTTCTATGCATCTAGGCTTGTCCTGCCATCAATTCTAAATAGAAAGATTTTTCATGTACAGCTTAAATGTGAAAGAATGCTTATCACATGTTACCCCTTAATACCAGCGGTACTCAATCTACCAACCCTTTCCTGACCCTACTGACCAGTTACCACGCCTCCTAAACATACACTCACCCACAGTTTAAGGTGTAGCTCTAAATTAAAGCATTTCTTAGCAAGAATATTTATGCCACAAATGCTGCTCAAAGTGAACTGGAATTTTTAAGGTGAACTATATTTGCATCATTCTGATGTAGAGAAGTTTGATCCAGAGTTTGAGAAACTATAGTAGTGAACATGTGAAATATGGATTCTGAGTTATTTACTCAAGTATGTGTTTTTCATTTTACCCCCTCCCCCCCCCCCCCCCCAAAAAAAAAAAAAAAAAAAATGCAAAGACTAGATGAGGGAAATGACTTCAAGAAACATTTTCTCATGTGTATTTTGGGTCAGTGTGGAGCTGACCATTTTCCTTTTCATTCTTTGTCTCTTCTCTCTCTTCTATTCTCTTCTTCCTCTTTTTCGTTCAAACCTCATCTCTACTCACTGTGGTACCTATCTCACCCTTTCTCCATCCAACCCTCCCTAGTTAGCACAAATTATGCATGAGATATATTAGAAGAGGATCTGTTTATTACTTATTCATGTATACACGTTCACCTAATTGATAGGTTAAAGGTGCAAGTCAATATATAAACTGCTAAGATGAAAAGTCCCCTTAAACTTAAAGGGCATCGTTGAAATTAATAAAAAAGAATCTGAAGTTATAAAGAAAGACTGAACGATGTAGATAAAAACTAGATATGATTGCGTTAAGTTTCTCACCGTTTTATCTTTTGCATTTGCTGTATTAACTTCTTAAACTTCTTTTCCCGGCATCCATGTGACTCTCCCTATATTCTACTATTGTTTGTATTTGTTCTTTGGTTTGTTAATTCTGCTGAATAAAATAATAATAATAATAATAATAATAAAAAGAAGAAATTCTACACTAGTAGTTTAAGCTGCTACCAACCTTACATTTAGTAGGCAAGCTTTTGTTTTGTTTATGTAGTCACATTTGATTGTATAAGAGTGATGTGCCCGAAGCATTTCATGTATTGTATTTTCAAATATTTTGATAGGAAAAGACTGTGCACTTTTAAACTATAAGATAGGGCAGTCAGAGCGTTGAACTTTACATTTAATAATTCATACCTTGGATAGTACTAAGTGCCTAGTCAGTACCCATGTATTGTGTAAAGGTTTGTGTGCTCATTACATTATATGAGGCCAAACTGCAACATCAGATATTATTTGTTTGACCCATTTAAGTGCCTCTTATCATGTGCCTTTAAGAATATAGGATAGTAATGATGAAATCATTTTATACTAATCAACTATATACCCTTTTTAATAAGCTTGAAATGGAACCCATGATATGTAAATGTATATTGTATTTTGTTCAATATGTTAAAAAATATTTTATTTATAAAATGAGATATCCATGTACTTATGGACAGGAATATACTGGTCCTGTACATTGGAAGTTATTGAAAATTAAAAATGTATGTTCCTTTATTTTCTTTTGAATTACAGAAGATTCAAGATTCTTTTGGCCAATGCATATTATTCCATAGAAAGTTTGCTTCCAGTGGCTTTGTTTTTTTTTTAACATATACAAGACAACATTAGAAGGTTCTTATGATGAACCTTAAGAACTATTAGGCTGTCATAATGAGATTTATTCTATCATGAGATGAAAGTGTTTTGAATCAGGAAAATTCCTGATCCTTACTTAAGGAGCTTAGAGAGCAAGAGGCATTTGATAATGAGTTGAAGGTTTTTCTTATCAACTTTACAGAGTTCAGAGACCTTGATCAACTTTGTCAGAGAAAAAGGGAAAGGCTTCTTGATGGTCAACTCGTATTCAGTAGTTATAATCTTGTTATTACCTGTAAATGCAATGTATCTTTCTGTTTGATGGATTGTCTTTTGTGAGATTTAATGGTCAGTAATCAAAGGACTCTTCAAGGAGTTGGTCATGCTTTTGAAAGAAGTATTAACCAGTGTCCAGATCACTTCCTGCTATCTATGAGAGTGACAGCTACTTAATGGACAATTCATCTCTAGATGGTATCATAAGCAAAAGTGTGAATGCTTTTAACAATTTGTTAGGAGTATAAAGTGTGATTACAATGAATTGTAAGTATTGTTTATGTTGGGTTTATTCTGAGTACTATATTTTGTTTCTTTTTGATGATATCGGTTTCTGACCTTATTTTTTTATTCTTTAAATTCAGGTTTTTACAATCTTTCCACAACTGTTGTACTTGCAGTACTTAAATTTTTTTTGAAACTTAGGAAGCCTGCCATTTATGAAAGAATGATTGGTAATATCCTGTTTTTCTCTTTACATGTTGTAGCAAATAGCAATCATGCCTCCGCTGAGGAAGGAGTGACAGAACCAGCCTCCAAGGTAGATGTTCCAACTGTCTCTGTAACGGTCCAGATCAAAGACCCTGATGACACAACTACAGCCGATGGACAAGCTGCATCAAATGAGGCAGCTGAAGCAGAAGATAAGGTAGCAGAACTGCCCTCTGCTGTCCAAAGAAGGGTCAAGCCGGGCGAAGGAGGTGCAGATGAGAGCAAGCGACGGTCCCTGATGCTGTGGGTGGATGCAGATTTGGTGCAGACGGTGCGAACTGAGCAGGGTACCAAGAGTCCGCAGCATTCACCTGAAGACATCCCCTCCGATCTGAAGAGGCTGAAGAAGGTTATACGGAAGGAAAGGTGGGCAATCGAAACGGAGCATGAGGTGAATAAATCTTTATTCAACATGTATATTCCATTTATTCATAGACAATGAGAAGATCATAATTACTCTGTTGTGAAGCATGGGTCCCATTGCCTAAGGAGAGCGGTTGGCTTCTGTACCAAGTGTGTGGACATGACAGAATTCAGTAGTCTGTGTGTCTGGTTCTAAGACATGTGCTCCTGCACAGCTGCGCTGCTTTTAGTCAAATTCCTAACTTCTACACTAGATGAAAACCTGCACACAAACCTAACCCTAACCTGTCCTTACCCAGAAACATCACAATCTGCACTCCTCCTACACTATATATTTGCTGAAATAAGCCCAGAGCAGATGTCTCTTGAGCATTTGTTGGATAACAAGTTATGTCTGTTCTGTATCATTGGTACTTGAAATTACTGTGTAAAGGTAACTGCCACATGTTCTTTAAGATATCAAGATCACTCAATTTTTCTTAAAACATTCTGGAAATACATCTGAAACCAGTTGCAACAAGAAGATACTTGATTCTTGTCATGATTGATGAATAAATGATTCATTGCATGATTTTATGAAAGATTTCCATGAAGACATAATGCTCTGAAAGGACTGGGGGGAAAATGAGTCCCTCAGTAATCATCCATGTCGTCTATTGACACAAATAAGCTTGTTAGCCTCAAACATTTTACTGTTTTAGACAAACATTTTACTGTTTTAGAGCTATCACTGTTCAGGTTTTTAGTGTACAATAATTTTGATCTTCTCCCCCATGGTAGATAAAAATCAACCCAGTTTGGGCTTCCAAAAGAAGAGTTGAACAGCCCAAATGTAAGTTTAGTCTGTTGAAAGAAGAGTTGAACTATCGGCAACAGCATTCATTTGAATGAAACCCAGCAACCCATTCATGATAGGAATTATTTGAAGCCTTATTTGATCAGCTTTTCTTCTTCAAATTGGCAAATTCGATGAAAATGTCACGTACCTGTAATGAATATGAATAGATAGAAAATTTATTGAGAAGTTAAAAAATTGCCAATATGCTTGGGTAAACAGTGATTTTGAATTTTTCATTGCATTGCCAATTTAAGGATTTTATTTTAGTGCTTATTTTCCGTGAAAAAATTTTCAGTATCAAAATACTGCAAATTTCATGTTAATGTAAGGAATAGATAATTTGTTGGAAGTTAAAAAGTTGCCAGTTTTGTTTAGATAAACAGTGATTTTGAATTTTTCATCAAATTGCCAATTTAGGGATTTTAGTGCTTATTTTCATTGAAAAATTTTTCAGTATTTTAAAACAAAAAAATTTGGACACAACCAAAATAAACACAATATATTACATGTATGTGTATTTTTTTTTTGTTCTACCTGCTCATGTAGTTGGAAATGTTTTGTAGGGCTCTACATGAAAACTTATAAGGCCCCTAATCACACAATAAGGATTTTTTTCACAAATGAGTTAACCTTTTGCCAAGTCCATTTTATGATGCATACATTACAAGTTCTTTCTGAATTGAATTATGGAGTCTTGGACATAAATTGACTTGAAGATTTTATGTACTCCATATTTATTCTAATCCAAGTTTTCATAGGGCTATCAGCTTGATACTGTAATCAGAGTGTGTTTCTTAAAGCTGTGCGTAAAGTTATGCATGACTTTATGGATGACTTGAATATGAAGAGCCAAATGTGATGCCCAAAGGTTTTACCAACATTTTAGTAAAGTGCATTTGTATTTTCCATAATGTAAATTTTGATTTTGGCAAAAAATTGTACTTTGCATTAAAAATGTTTTCGTATTGATAGTAATGTTAATCTGCAACTGCGTATTTTGAACTTAAGTTTATGTGATTAAAAAGATTCAGGATCCTATTCAGCTCTTCATATCCACATCATTTGTAAAGTCATATATGTAAATTTACTACTCACAAGTTTGTGAAACACCCCCCCCCCCCCCCGATGTACATCATGTACATGTACTGGAATCTCAAGTGTGGTCAGTATCTTACAAAACAGCTTGGATGTGCCACACTATGAAGATTTTAAATGAATTAAATTCAGTTGATTAATTCATTAATTGCAGACAGAAATGCACGTTTTTATATCAGTTTCTTCTTATTCTCATAAGGAATTTGTTGTTTCTTATCAGGTTCGAAAGGAAATGTGGAAGCAACTATGTCTCAAGAACAGTTCAGGAGCATCTGTTTCACACGTCTATAAAGAAGTTGAGGAGGGACTCTTCGGCAAAGACTCAGACTCAGTGGGTGAGTTCACTGTATGAAATCAGACTTTGAGTTCTTTGCATCTTAGTCTATCTCGGATGATGTGGGCGGGTTTGAGTGTGTGGGTGTGTGTGATAAACTGGAGCATGTTTCACATGTCTGTGGGAAAGTTGAGAGGAGGAACACTGGCAAAGATTCAAAATGAGTCTCAACAGGGTGGGTTCATTGCAGAAGATCAGAACTTTGAGTTCTTTGACCTTAAAGGAGGGACCATACAACAGACTCATACTGAGTCTCAGCAGGGCAGGGGAGTTTATTGCAGAAAATCAGAGCTTTGAGTTCTCTGATCTAATGAGGGACCATATGACAGACTCTGAGTCTCAGTGGAGGAGCTTATTGCAGAAATCAGATTTTGAATTCTCTTGGTTTACTTTTTATGTCTGTACTTGTGTGTAGGTGTGCATGTGTGGGTGTGTGTGTACGTGTGTATGTGTGTATGTGTGTGGGTGTGTGTCTATGTGTAGATGTGAAAGTTAGAATGCTGTAGCAGCTCTCACAGCCACAGTGTAGGACCCAATTAAATCCTCGTAAACTTGTAAAAGCTTTTGAATTCGTAACGGCTACTGAACGCCTCGCTGAGAGAGGATCAATGAATCTTCGAAAATACACCCTCTCGTTTCTCCCTTATTTTGGCACCAAAATTCACAAAATTTTCAGATTAGATCAGAAATGATGATATTATTCTTCATTTTCATTTTCTCTGAAAACGGTTGGGTATTTTTTGAAATGGAAGTATTTTTCAGTTACAGAGGACCGTGGGAAGAGGTGTTTATTTTTTCGCGACACAACCCTAGGAGAGCATGAATATGCAAACAATTGACATGTTACTAGACTTCAGTGTCCAGGCTAACTTTCTGTGTATTTTCGTGTTTGCGCAACGAGTAGTTTTCTGTAAATCTACCTTCAAAAGTCACGGTTTTAACATCAAACGACTGTAAACTGTCACTACTGCGCATGCGCTTTTCTGACTTTTTCAATGAATGAGCTAAGTCGAGCACATTACGTCATGCATATCAACCTGTGCGTGCATGCATGTTGCACGTTGCGTGTATATTGACGACCAGCGCAGCGATCGTGAGCACAGCACTGCAGCAGCCCCCAGCAAACAGCAAGCCTTCGCTGTTTGTACGAGGCCAAAATAATTGTACGCACGTAATTTTCTTTCAATTTCCTTTCTGTAAAATTGTCCATCATCTGTTTACCGTGCCATGCTTTGTTCTTTGTTTTCTGAACCATTTATTTTATCTAGAAGTGCATGGGTCTCGTATGGTTCGCACCACAGATAGTTCAGTTAGCTTTGCACAGTCACACTGCGCAGTATACAGTGCAAAGGCCGTGCATGAACCGGAGTACGTGGGACTACACGAGATGAATCTTGAAGGGTTCGTGAATGACATTGCCTTGGATTTTTTCCCGACATAACCGTTCGACAGTAAATTTTGAAAAGATATTCGGAGGGGACTTTCGATATACTTTGATTGTTCATATATGCAAGCCTCGATCTTGGGCAATAATGGAAAATATGAAAAATAACGTAACTTTTGCTGACTAAAAAAAAAAAAAGAAGCATCTCATTTCACTAATTTTTCATATAATAAAACATGAATCTGCTACAAATAATTATCATGATGTGTTAGAACAACTCTCATTCTTTAATTTGAAGTTTGATTCATTTCATTTGGTGGTTTCTAAGGCGAGATTTTACAGTTTAGCCAAGACTCCTCCGTAGCGGTTTTACGTAAACAAATTCTGTACTTTATGCAAATTAGGCAGCACGAAGTGAAAGCTTTCGGGCAGTTAATTGGGGTGCTACGCTGTGGCTGTCATGCCAGTTATGAAGCAGAAACAAATATTCTTGGGCATGGGGTTATACTCAGTGATTTTTTAGTTGGGTGTATAAATGGAGTGTGTGGGTGGGTGTGAGAGTGAGTTTGTGAGTCTAAAGCTTTGATAGCATCTATGTGATTTTGATATCAGTGAGGAAGTGGAGGAAATACTGTTTAGCCATGGGATAAATTCGGTGAGATTTGAATTCTGCATGAAACTGGACTTTGAGTTTTAATCTTACCTTTTACGTGTTGGGGAAAGGGGGGGGGGGGAGGGGGAAGGTTTGTGGATGTGGTGTGAGTGGGTGTGTATGGATGTGTGTGAGGAATGCTGGATCATTTGTGAAGGAGAAAGATAGGGAGTCATATGGGCTCTTGGGCAAAGAGACTCATTTTAATGATCATTGTATCAATCAAGAGAGACTTTGAGTTCACGGGCTTTCTATCCATTACAATGAACACTTCATGAATTTTTTTGGAAGACGTAGCTTTATTTCCCCCATTAAGTTTCATGCAAAAAATGTTTTTGGGTAACAACAAACATTTTGGAGGGTGATGTAATCAACATCCTGACTGAAAACCCAGACTATGTTTGCCCCAGTTACAAGCAGAGGTCATAAGATGTGGTCAAAACAAGGAATTAGGAATTACCCCCACTAGACTGTTCTGTATTTGGAGAGACCTAGGGGCTGTTTCTTGAAACTGTCATAAGTCTAAGTTCATGGACATTCCATTGAAACACGTGTTGTAGAATTCACATGCGTTTCAATAAGATTTCCATGAACTTAGACTTATGACTGTTTTTAGAAATGCAACCCTAGTTTTCAATTGCAATTTCGACAAAATACAAACTTCTTGCATGAAGTTTCTTGAACTAAACCTGTTCAAACCAGTTTCATAATGGTTTTGTCCAGGTATGATTTAAATATAGAGCCTGTATAGAAATTAATGTAGTGCAGACCTCTTCTTTATGGAGTTCCTTTTAGAAAGTAGATTTTATGGACATATGTATTATTTACCAAATTATAAATAGATTGATATGAAACTGATTTTTTTTTTTGTGTGTGTTGGGTTGCAATATGTAAAATTGCTGAACATGATAACCTTTTCTGGTTTAGCACCAAATTTAGTTTTCAGCCTGCCTTGGGTGGTGTATCCCGGATATATATGTTTTACCACTGAATCTATCACTGTTTTAATATTTGTCTGGGCAAAAATATGTATACATATCTACCAAAAAACATGTCTTGAAGTCCTTTTCAGCCTACAAGTTGTAGTAGCTATAGTGATGGTTAAAAAAAAAGGTGGCACAGAAGAGATTGAATAGTACTTTTAATATGATGATTAGTTTGTGCCTGCCAAATAAGATCTATTTGTTCCTCGTTTTTTTTCCCGCTGACATGCTGAGTCAAATCTCAAGTGCATACGGGAGACTGTTTACTTCCTTTGTTGGACGGAAGAAGTCAATATTTCACCTCTCTGATCCTTGCATTTTATGCAATCCCTAGCTTGGAAGCCATACAAAAAATATATATATATATATTATTGTTACATGCATGATGAATATCCATAAATGTGTTTTTGTGAAGCAATGTCTTGATCATGTTTTGTTTTTAAAAGGAATGGTACCTCCATGATGTTATTGTCTTGTGAATTTATGCACTTTTTTCTCTTTCCAGAGTACTTGTAATTAGAAACTACCCAAACTACTTCTTCTTCTTCTTCTTCTGTTTTCTCTGCCTCCTTCACTTCTGTAGATTCTTGCATTCTTACGTGAATATTATACATACAATGTATAATGCATGCTCTGGAGTTGAATATACTGTAATATGCTCATCTATAGCTTTAGAATTTCTCAAGTGCATTATATGTCACCGAGGCCGTAGTATTGTGCATGAGAGAAATTCTTTATCTATGGATGCACATTTTATGGTATATTTGACGACAATGAGCATGTACTATGCGTTATATAAGATGGGAAACTGCTTGTGGGATTGGAGCTCACCAAACTAAACATTGCAACATCCATCGATAAAGTGCAACTCTGTATTATCGATAATTTGTAAGTTATCGATACTTTTGCCTCTGGGATTTTGTACACAAATGAGCATGCAATATATGAGAAATATAACATGTTATATTGCACGGTCGAGGCCATATAACAAATTAGGCTATGGAAGAAGAGAGAATCTGACCAATCAGAAACCTTGTTTTATGTAATCCATCTTATATAGAACTATACAGAATAAGCGATGAGAAATATTTTTGTGGGCAGTGATTATGTCACTGTCAGGGACATTTGAAAGTAATCACAGATTATTCTTGCAGGTAACATAAACATGTTGTTATGGTGGGTATCATATTAATCTGTTTTCCTTGCTAATGGCAGTAGGAGATGGATGATGAAGGAGGAAATGACCTTGTTATGCTCTGCCATTTTGAAGGACATGAACCCTGCCTGGATTATACAGGCCTGGGAAAGATGGAAAATGTTTTCATTACCATTGACAGGGTTCCACACTAACATTTTTGTCCCCACCAAACAAAGTTCATGAGGTGACTATGAAATGGGTTACATACGTAGTATGTTGTGCGTGTGCGTGTCCGTGGGTGTGTCTGAGGGTGCATCTGCGTGTGTGTCCATGTGTGCTCAAAATGATAAATTTGCTTCTTCTCTGGTCATTTCTTGGCCGATTTTGATTCTGATTGCTCTGACTGATAAAGATAGGTGAGGGCTTCCTAACTTCACTCAGAAATGTTTAAATCATTAAATATGCAAATTCATTCAAAAATCAAAATCACAAAAATGCTACTTCTCCTTCTGTTTGTTTCATCTGATAGGTCTTGGTGGGGGCTTCAAAACTTCTACACAGAATTTTGAAATTCATTAATGGAGCAAATTTATGCAAATTTATTTTGTGGGTCTGGGCCAAAAATGGCAGAGCTCATTTTTATAGTTTGATTAATTGGCAGAACTGTAGCGTAATAGAAGCATAAATCTACATTTTCATGTAAGAACAAGGGATTAAAATAATATTGGCATGAATCTGAGCTCTCTGAAATGTTATAATTTTAGGGGGTCCGACTGGACGTCCTCATCTTTTGTAAATTGAGATGGGGGGGGGGGTCCATGACATCCTGGACATATTGTCTTATTTTGCCCTACCTTTATAAGAATTTGAATGGTCCATCATCTGTTCCGTGTTCTTCGGTGTTCTAATCTTCAAATTCCGTGTTCTTTGGTGACATGTACGAAACATATGATAAACCAATTATAAATAGTGGAAATCTTAGAAAAACGCAAGTTTCTTTAATATATTCACTCTGTAGTATGCAGATCAAACACATGCTAAATAGTGCAAACAGGTTTGATCGGCAGATTTTCCACTGATGCACGATTTTGCTTTATTGGATTTTGCTTTGATTTTCATGATTTTCACTCAATTCTTCGTAATTCAGATTTTCTAACCTGAAAATTGCATTTTCCATGAAATTCCGTGAATTCCATGTTCTTCAAGAATTCCGTGAAATTTTTCTGTTTTCCGTATCGCGGAAAATTGGGGACTCTACCATAAGGGTTTACGGTGGGGGGGGGGGGGGGGATATTGCCTCATATGTGATTAAGCCTTAAGGGTATTTGTCTTTGTAGTATTAATCTATCAGTTAATTTTCGAGAATCATCCTATGGTTGTGAATCTCCTACCAGTATAATGGAATATATAGTGCTTGAAGTGATCTAGTATTACATGGGGTTCAGGTTGCTTTACTTTCAGTTTTCAAAGCATTTAAGAAATCTCTTTTACCAGATTTACATTTTTAAACCTGTGACGAGAGTGCCAGCTACGCATGTGGATAGTCAGCTTGCCAAGGGACATTTACATCGTGCAGGGGTTTGAACCTACGACCCTTATGCGTCTTATCTTTATGTCGTTGTGCGAAAGAACGCGTCCGGAATGCAGACTGGAAAATTATTGAAAATTAAATTTTTCAAACAGTGACTGATGATTTCACAGGTAGCATGTAGACCTTGTAAATTGATATACAATCTTCTTTTGATATGATCTTTGCTAAAATTCTGTTCCAATATTTCAAAATAGACATTTTAATCTTTGCATTTTTGTATTTTGCATTCTGGACGCATTCTTTTGCACAACGACATAAAGATAAAATACCTTAGGCCTGCATGTCCAGTCATGTTTTCAAACCAACAAACTATGATTCTCTCATCCCTGTTTTTGTTTTTTAAATGGGTTCACAGTAGCCATGGATAAACCTAGCAATTCCACTTTATCTAATGCCACCATTACTAATGAAATTACCTTCTTCTGCTTGCGAAGGGACATGACCCTAATTTGATCGAACCTTCTGCATCTCTAATAAAAAACATTCAGACCACTGACCTATGACACCAGAGGGGTGTAACATAAAGAGATACAATTAATCTTACAATCAATTGTATCTCTTTAGTACATGGTTTGCCATAGACTTACGATTGATATCAATCATAAGATTGATTGTATGTTTTATGTTACACCCCCCTGAATATTTGTTTTATTTTTTCATTCACTCAGATCCTTCATCTATCACCTTGCCCAGCTTTGTGGACCCTTCCCACCCTGTGGCCTCCTACGCCCTTAAGTCTGAGGGTCAAGCCCGCCTGAATCGTCTCCTCTGCGTCCTGGCTGACACGAGACCAGATATCCTTTATTGTCCTCTGCTGGCACCCATAGCAGGCATGCTTCTGCACTACATGAGTCCAGAGGAGACGTTTGATTGTCTATCTGCTCTGCTGGGAAGTACCCGCTACAAGTTCTTGGAGATATCCTGGGTGGAACATGAGTCCTTCAGGATGAGCTTTGAGAGGCTGGCGGCAAGGTTTGCGGTAGGTTCACAGTACAGACTACAGCAATCATAATTAAAACATGGTTATGATCATATATACACTATACAGTCACATTCAAAATGACATTTGCAATCAGAGTCACCAACGTAATTACAGTCCTGATTACAATCACACTGATGATAAAAAATCGTAATCAAAATCACCATTGCAATCATGGTTATAATCACAATCCCAGTAATGATTATGTCACAGTCATGTTCCCTGTCTCTATCACTATCACTGTTGTGATCACTGTTACAATCACAGTCAGAATCACAATCATATACATCAGAATTACAATCTCAATTACAGTCATGATTGTGATCATGATCATGATCCCAGTCATTGTGATCACTATTCAGTATTGCAATCACAATTGTAATCAGGATCATAGTCATGATCACATTCTTAATTGCAATCATAATCAGGATCACAGTAATGATCAAAACTTTTCGTTCATTCTCAATCAGGTTCAGAGTCGTAATTACCATGCACTCACAATTAGAATGATAATCATGATCACAGTCATGATTGTAACACAAATAAATATTTTTTTGTTTCATAATAAACTTGTAGTGGTGTATATATCTTGTAGAATATTAAAATCCAAGTAGGGTGAATAAAGCCAACATATTTGAATTTGCAAATATATTGGTGAGCTTCATCTCATCATTATCCCTATATACCTAGTTTTAACTTAACATTAGGATTGTTTACAAAAAAAAAAAAAAATCAGTGAATTATATTGCCTTGGAACTCAGGAAATTCGCATTTGACTATTTCCTTTGTTCTACATATATCAGGGAAGCCTTCTGCCCTGAAATACTTTTTTCTTTTCCTGACAGTAGCATTGATTTATTCTTGAGGGAAAGTAAGAGTGGTCAATTATTCCTGATGATCTAGTGATTAAAGCTAGGATGATTGGGTTTGGATGCGGTCATTAACAGTCATTATAGTCCTTGGTTAGGTCTTCAGGCATTGTTAAGTCTTCATTACATAGCAGTACTTTACCAAGTTTTCTGAAGGGCTAGATTGAACAGCTTCCCTTCTTCAAATTAGCAACACTTATTTTTATTTCACTCCTGTGTAGTTTGAAAAAATTAAGACTGTATATAACAACAACTAAAGTGAATAAAAACGGTAGCATTTGACAGAAAACATTACCCAACAAATGTGCTTACTTATACTAGAATTATTCTTATGGAACTGTCAGTTAAGGTAATGCTCTACCAAATTAGCTGCTTCAACATTGCAAAATCAATTAGTTGTAATATCATGGCAATGAGCATAATTTCAACAGGATATTCTGTATTGGTTTGGATGCACTCAATGATATCAAATTGGTATAAATGTCAAGAGATACTATTTATATGCTGCATCTATCTGTAATTATTGTCTCACTTGATCTTGGAAGTTAAACTGAAACTGTAATCTGACCTCGGTAATCAGTGGTTAATCAAGTGCTTCATAAAAAATATGAAGTATGGAACAGTATGTTTTAGTTTTGCACGCTATTCTTGTAGTTCATACCATTACACCATTATTATTATCATTATCATTATCATTATCATTATCATTATCATTATCATTATCATTATCATTATCATTATCATTATTATTATTATTGTCATTATTATCGCTGTAATGAACATTATTATTATCATCACTGTAATTATCATTAATATCATTATTATGAACATTATTATCATCATTATCATTATTATCGTTATCATTATCATTATTATCATTATCATCATTATCGTTATCATCATTATCGTTATCATCATTATTGATTATTATTATCATTATACTATTATTTTTGGTAGTAATAGTAGTAGTAGTAGTAGTAGTAGCAGTAGTAGTATTAAAGTTACTTTGATTGTTCTTGTTATTGATATCATTTCTCCTCTCCAGGTGGACCTGGGTTGAGAGGGACAAATTGAATTTTCACCGTTAAATTCTCCAATAACGTTTTCTTTCTTTTGTTATGCCCTTTGCCATTTCCTACAAATATGTGTTATGTGACATGTTTACAGAGGTTTAAAGGCATTGGCTAACTTTGTGAGTAGCTGATTTTAAAAATTCTCAAACTAAGATGAAACATATCTATGAGTACTTGTATTTGTACTCAAAAACCCTGAAACAAACCATAATTTGGCATGAAAAAGTGTAAGTTAGACGCGAACGGTGATTTTATTCTCCTTCGTCTCACTAGACAATGACTGAGAGGACCACTTTGCTTGAATTTGAAAATGCCGTTATGTGCCTCCCGCCGCGTGATTCGCCAATACACACAGTACGGTAAGGCGAGTCATACGCGCATGCGCACTCCTTATGTCTATTCTGCGCAACCGACCCTCGTATAGTTTTCAAACATTGGTTCACATTTTTGATATTTAAAAATACTTCCTGTGGATATTATACTTTGAAACTTTCAGACTGGTATTTTTACACTATAACCTTTATGTTTATCTCATTTTCAAGTAACAAAACAAGATTTTTTAAAATCATAACAATGTTAGCCAATGCCTTTAACTATTAATTATAAAATCTTTTTGAAAATATTGTTCAGCTAGTAGATGTACATGTCAGGACATTTAGGAAGAACCTGGACCTCTAGGAAGGACAGAGGCATCTTATAATGCCTCTGAATAGAGCCTTCTAGCCGTACTTTATTTTGAACTTCGATTTACTTTAACCCATTCGTGACAGGAATTATTTAAAGCCTAATTTGATCAGCGTTTATTCTTCAAATTGGCAACACCAACATTTTTATTTTATTGCTACATTTTTCTTATAAAACGTCATGTATCTGAAATGAATATAAATTGACAGAAATTATGATGAGAAGTCAAAGAGTTGCCAATTTGCAGGGGAAAACAGTGATCTAAAACTTTCTATCACATTGCCAATTTAAGGATTTTAATGCTTATTTTCCTTTTAAAAAATTTTCAGCATCAAACAACGAATATTGATGCAATCAAAATAGGCACAGTTTGTGTAGAATTTTTTGCTCTTTCTGCTCATGTATTTGGTATGATTTTTAGGGCTTTGCATCAGAAGATATTAGGCCAAACCACAAAATGTGGACCTCTGTCACGAATGGGTTAATTTGCAACTTTGCTTTTATTTATTTGTTTGTTTTATATGTTTGCATTTGATGTTTTTTTAATATTACGGAAAATCAAACCAAACCAAACCAAACCAGGTATGTAGTAATTCAACAGATATCCTAGTCTGCTTGTACATGGACATTAGAACAATAGTGATATAATGTCAAACAAACTGCCAACATGCTACAGTTATCAAACTGTAGAGTTGTACCACTGACATTTTGACAAGGAAATGAAACTGCTACGAGGAAATGGACATGAAAGTGAGTTATCATCTTTATTCATGTTTCAGGGTAATGTGAGAGAATTGATAGAGGAGTTTTGATGTACTTTATGTGGTACAGAAATCGCACTGTGTGTGTGTGTGGTATATGTAGTTAGGCATTAGCCTCTGAAGGGCAAAGATGTTAATGAATTCTGTATCTACTTTTGTTTAATATTAGAGTTGAATACTCTTTCTGTAGCTGTTGAGAATACCCCCTAATTTGGTGATAACACTTGGAGATAACACTTGAATAAAAATAAAAGTAAATCCTAAACTACCATAAATTATTTAGAATGTAATTTGATGGCCACCTCAAGGTATTAAAGTGCTTTATCAACAAGATAAGACAAGACTGGCAGAATTCATTAAGATGTAAACTCAACCGTGTCCCCTTTAAGGAGCAGAATCGGTCATCTTTTAAATCATTATCCAACTTTAACATCTAGTATCAGGGTTCATACGGGTCAGGGAATTTCTGGAAAGTCAGGGAATTGGAAATTCTTTTTCCAGGAGCAAAAAGTCAGGGAAAGTCAGGGAATTTGTCACTTTCTTCTGGAAAGTCATGCAAAATCATTTAATTCAAGATATTTTTAATGTTAACAAATTCACGCTTGGGCCGGCCCTGCATTCATGGTACTCAGATGAGCTTTGTAACTCTTTTAATCAGTACGCTTTTTATGTAAGTTTTACATCACATGTGATCAATCAGTCATGGAAATTTGCATTTTTCTGGCCTTGAAATTCATGGGAAGTCATGGAAAGTTATGGAATTTTGAAAATGTGTAAGTGTATGAACCCTGAGCATCTTCATACGCTGTATACCAAAATTATACACTGAAAGTTTTCTCTTGATCCGCCTGTGGTATAAATTACCTCATTGAATGTCATTATGAGTGCTCTGTGGTAGAAACTGACCTCGATGTGCTTTTACTTTCAGAACCAGAGCAGGCATGGTTTCATTTATCACACACGACTTTCAGCTTCCTTATTAGGAAGTCGTTGATTACTGCAACAATGACTTTTACTAATTGGGAATAGACAGACATGTTTAGATTTCTCTGAAAGCATTTCCTAGAAATGTTTTCATCATCAATAAGCCTTATTTTAAGAACAATATTTTGCCAATTTGGTGTTGATTGATCCATTTGGCTACAGTGCCACATGTAAATTTCTCACCCAGGTGAACTATGGTTTTTCTCATAGATTAAGACACAAGAAGGAGAGCTTCATAACTGTTGTATGGCCCCTCCTCGTGTTGTAAGTGATGCACTTTCTGTACCACAGTGCAGGGCTCCACAACCACTTTTTTTTGAGAAAGGTCCGGATGTAAATTTTAGGATCTGTATGGCTCGAACCCTATGTCATAATTCTTAAACTTTGGTTGTCCTGACCAAAAGTTGGTGCTCAAGTGTCCGGCTGCTTGACAGTAGTTTGCGGGCACAAACCCTGGCCTTTTGATACATGTTTTTATAGAGGTCTGTGTAGGAGACTAAAGGGAGTCAATGGAAATCGTGTAGCTGTGTCTACTGGCTAGCTGCTCTAGCCAGTAGACACATGAGCTAGGCTTCTCTCAAGTCAGTGATGGTCTATGCCAGCAGACTAGCCTGACCGCGTCGAGCCCTGCACAGTGGCAACCTTGAACATGGCAATGGTGCACTGCATGAAAAGAAAAAGGAAATTGAGTTATGACAGTTAACACATATATTTTTACAAGACACATCAATTGACAGCCTTACCTAAATTGCAAAATGTGCAATAATGATATACCATAAAGCTTGTGTATAAGGCGCACTTTTTTTCCGGCTGGAAAATATGAAAAGTTGGGTTGTGTCTTATACAAGGGAACATCAGTCAGGCCCTTGGCGAGGGCCTCTTTTAAACTTGACCTGAGGTGTACGCTAATATCACATAAAAATTTATACGCATATTTACAGGTTACTTATTGCACAAAATGCAATTTTTTTAAAGTATTGATACGAAGAGCTTTGTGTCTCATCTTAACATTCATTCTATTAAATTTATAATATTTACTTCTATGCATTTTTAAGTTGTTTCATAAAAAAAAGAAGATATTTGAAGCTTAAATATGAGTTCTCAGAGGTACCTGAGTAGGGTATTTTCAGTTTTATTCACAGAGAGAAGCCACGTCAGTATTATTACTGCTCCTCCTGCGGGCCCTGCAATTATTACTCCAGCAATGCTAGGTACCCATTTATTGCACCTTGGTTGAGAGGGACATGTGAGCAAAGCACCTTGTCCAAGGATGTAAGCACCGGGCGAGAATTGAACCCAGGGCTGCATTTCTGTGAAACCGTCATAAGTCTGAGTTCATGGACATCCCATTGAAACGGGTGCTGATTCTACAACACACATTTTATTGGAATGCCCAAGAAGTTAGACTTATGACAGTTTCGAGAAACGGCCCCCTGGATCTCTCGTACAAGAGGCAAGAGCCTTCACATCTATGCCACAATGCTCCCACAACTATCACAGAGCTTTGTTATTAATGTCACATGCTCAGGACCCTCATAGGTTTTACACGTGAGAATGCACTGTGTGATGGAAGTCAACAGTGTTTAAGGTTTACGTCCCTGGCCCAGCAATCTAAAACTCTTGTTTGATTTTCATTAGGAAAAAAAAAAATCAAAGCATCTTTGATATATTGCTATTATCTTGCTGTTCATCATCTGAAAGCAATTTGAGTTTTTGAAGTTAAATTTTACCCCATTCGTTGCAGAGGGTACACATTGTGTGGTTTGACGAAAAAGCTTGCGATGTCCGATGAAGAGCACTAACAAGCACGCCAAATGCATCAGCAGAAAGAGCTTATGCCATGGCGTGGCATCTGTCGTCCGTCGTCAGTCCACAATTTCAAAATGCTTCTTCTTCATTTCTTGCCCTATTTCTAGTCCGTTTGCTTTATATGATAGCACTAGGTGGGGGATTTGAAACTTCTACACAGAATTTTGAATCTCATTAAATATGCTAATTTATGTGCATATTACTGCATTTATGCAACCAGTTCCCATAGGAAGTTGAATGGATAAATTATTCAAGTTTGATATTAGAGCAATTTTTCTCCCAATATTTAGTTCATCCGGCCCGAATGGGCCTGATGAGCTTATGCTGTGGCGTGGCTTATGCTGTGGCATGGCGTCTGTCGTCCGTCGTCCATCCACAATTTCTAAATGCTTCTTCTTCGTCATTTCTTGTCCGATTTCAAGTCCGTTTGCTTTATATGATAGCACTAGGTGGGGGATTTGAAACTTCTACACAGAAATTTGAATCTCATTAAATATGCTAATTTATGCGCATTTTTCAAAAATCACAAAAATGCTTTTTCTCCTTCATTTGCCAACCAATTTTGATTTTTTTTTTGTTTCATCAGGTACACCAAACTTCTACACGGTATTTTGAAATTATGTTTAAAAAATTATTTATGCTAATTTATGCAAATTAATTATCTATGCTAATTTATGCGAAATTTATTCGAAAATGCTCTTTCATTTGTCAACCGATTTGGGTTTTCTTGTTTCATCTGGTAGAACTATATGTACATGAGGTACACCGAACTTCTACACAGAATTTTGAAATTTTGTCTCACAAGTTATGTATGCTAATTTATGCAAAATTTATTCGAAAATCACAAAAATGCTTCTTCATTTGTTGACAGATTTTGATTTTTTTTTTTGTTTCATTTGGTATCGCTATGTGAGGTACACCAAACTTCTACACAGAATTCTGAAATTTTGTTTAAAAATTATTTATGCTAATTTATGCTAATTTATGCAAAATTTATTCAAAAATCACAAAAAATGCGACTTCTCTTTCATTTGTCGACTGATTTTGATTTTCTTGTTTCATCTGGTAGAACTACATGTACATGAGGTACACTCTACACAGAATTTTGAAATTTTGTCTAGAAAATTATTAATGCTAATTAATCTTTACAGTGTCAACTTGGTAAAAATTAAGAATTTCTTTGCCCTTTCAGTTTCAAAAAGAGACAGTTATAAACTGATCATTGTCTAATTTAATGGCACCTTCATGTACCTCCATTCCACAGAATATCCCTTGCAATAACCTTTTATGTACCCCCGATTGGTATTTACCCCTGATTGGTATGAGAAACCACTGGAGTATTCTTTAAAGAGCTTAATCAACCGTGAGGACTGAAAAGCATCCAATCCATCACAAAGTGTCATGAGGTGCTTTCACACCCACCCGATCGGGAAAAATACTTGGTATTTTGCCAGTGTGAATTGGAAGTACCTGTAATATCCCCAAAGTAAAATATCTGTAGTTTAGTAGGTACTTTTTCAAATTACATGTACTTTCTCCAAGGTCTCGGGGATATTTGCAGTATGAAAGCAAATTATGAGAACTTCTGTCCCATCTAACACTAACACATGAACTGTAATGCACATGCTCATAACTACGAGAAATTTCCAGTAGAGGTCTGGTATGGGGAGGTGTGAATGCACAAAATAATTATCGGTATTTTGGGGCCTGAAAATGTTCTTGTAATTTACTGGTATTTTTCATGATTGGGTAGGTGTGAAAGTGCCTATGGGTTAATTTCATATGGATCCCTCCTCTTTCAACTGATCTAACAGTCGCTCCACTCTTTGGGATCTCTTTGAAATTTAAAGTGAACTGCACTTCTCGTTCCAAGTCAAATTGACCGTACATGCACCTGGATGCATCAACATTTGTTACCATAGCAACATGTGAAGTTCTTGTCTTAAGTGCAATTGTTGCAATCCACCTGAAAGTGTCATTGGTTAAGTTTATACCAATCCTTCATCTTTGAGCTGATTTAACACCCTCTTACCTCTGTAGTATGCAAGATATCTTAAAATTGTGCTGCACGCTTATCTTATATTGTTTCAGGTCCATTTGACCAAAGGTTTACCAGAATGCATTGTTATTTGTTGCCATGGCACAATACAAAAAGGCTTATCCTAAAATACAGTGTTTCAATTCATCAAAAATTGTCATGGGTTTACATGACAGAGGTCTGTCACCTTTTACGTGTAGTCGATTTACATGTACTACTCCCTTTGTTCTCATACCTTCTTTATACGTCCATAAGACCACTGCACATTGTACGATTTGACTGCGATCATATTTTGGAACAAATGGCAATTTGCTTTAAATATGAAATTTTAAACAAATTGAATTATCCTATTTGAGGTTCTGAATAAATAAAGGAATACTAAAATCAAAACGTTGGTTAACTGCAAGCCAGAGTAAAGCCCAAATTGGCTGCAAATTGTAGTTGATCGCAAGATTGCTATGATGTCACTACAATTCGGAATGGAGTTTGCCTTCATATGTACAAGGAGGCCTGCAGTAGCCCAGAGTTTTAACTTTAATATTCATACAACGATTTAGAACTTTGGACAGTATGAGCCTCCTTGTTTAAATGTTCATATCAAAGAGGTTCCAAAATCAGATCGCAGACAGATCGTGTAGTGTGCAGTGGGCTTTAGGATGAAAACTTGAAAAGAAGACCTTTTTGAAATTAGGAGGTACTCCACTTCTTATTGCACATCAAATCAACCAAAGGAGCACCTGAATGCATCAATATTTGTTGCCATAGCAACATACAAAGTTCTTGTTCCGAGTCCTTTTGCTTCAATCCATCATGGATGAATGCGAGAGAAATATGTCAACCTGGAGCTGATTTTACACCATCTTGGCTCTCTAAGCTTTTCTAGGAAACCTCTCTCTTTTTGATATATGTAACAAGTTTTATCAGTGGAATTTCATATTTGATACAGTGTTTTTTTTTTACAATAAATGAAAATTACATAAATACATGTATGTGTAATTATAAAAGACAATAAATAATCTTAAAATTACAAACTGCAAAAAAAATGTATTTCAAGGCCTTTCTGAAAATAGTAACTGATGAAGACTGTCTAATTCTAGGTAGTAAAATCATTCCAGTATTTTGAAGCTGGTAAGGTAAATGTCCTTTCACTGGCTAATGTGTGAGTAACTGAATATGTAAGATGGAGAGGATCACTGGCTGACCTCAGTCCTCTGGTGGGTGTAAGTTCAAACAGTTAAAAAAAACAGGATTGAGAGGAAGTGTACAACCTGAACCTCAAATCCTTTTTTAAAATACAGTGTACTGTTTCATTCTTTGGTGAATGTACTCTTTAATTGAAAACTCTTATGGTTGATTTTTAGACTACAACTATGAGCAATATCAACTCTGAATATTTCCTTTAAAAATGTACATGTATTAATGATTATACTTGTCTTATATAGCACCTAACACTTACTTTATCAGAAGTCTCTAAGTGCTCTACAATAATGCAGCATAATCACCCTGGCTTTAGCAGAGCAGCTGTCAAGCGCTCTGCATTTCAAGGAATAAATTCCTACTGGGTCCCAATTTACTTCACCTGGGTTGAGGGCAGCAAAATGTGGATGAATTTCTTGCTGAAGGAAATTAACATCCTTGAGTGGGATTTGAACTCATGACTCTGTGATTGAAAGACGAGAGTCGGAACCACCACACCATATTGTATGTATACACATTCATCAGGAAATGCAAAAAAAGAAAAGAAAAAAGAAGCTTGTACACGTAGCTTGTAAAACAATTAAAGGAACAGAGACAAGGTACACACAGGCCACCAAATTTGATCTCTCGACATCCAAAGACCAAAATTCACAAAGGTGGATTAGATTTCGTCCATGGTTTATGGAAATTTCATAGCATACATGAGGCATGCACGCTAAATCAAGCGCACTTATACCATGAAATCTGCATAAATTGTGGTCTAAATCTAAACCACCTTAGCGAATTCTTGGCCAAAATGTTGAAATTAGACATTTGCCCGCTGCACACAGATTGTGGATAAATTTCAGAGCATAAGCCATGTACAAAAGTTTAGTTTTGAGCTGGGATAAAGGATTGTTCACATATGAAGTGGCAAGCCCCCTTGGGGCCCCTGTGGTTTTTAGTGTGTGAATAAATGGGATATGAGGCAGCCGAATAAAAACGGCAAGGTAAAAAGCATCTTTTTTAGGTATGGACCAATGAAGTTCTTATAAAGTTTTATGTTAATGCATAGAAAGACATCACAAGTTTGTCTGTGCAACTTTTGGAAAAACTCTCTTTTAATGGAGCGCGAACTATTAATGATGCTTTAAGGCGCATCTCATTGTCGCAATTGTCACAGTAAAAGAAACGGGGTTTGTTGTGGGATATCTTAATGAGTCTTAACAGTACAAATCACATACTTTTATTCCTGCAAGTGCTTATTTTCATATGTTCTCAGTACATTGAATACCCTATATTACGTTTTTCGATACCGTCATTAATTGCACTAAAGGTTATCCAACCTTTATCATGTTGTTGTAGCAAAATTGCCACCATTGCAGGTTTCAAAGTTTAAATGCTTTTTGGACATGGCTTGGATGTTGTGGCAGGATGCAAGGTCTGTTTGTATTAAATAGACCAAGTACTATACGTAAGTTTAAATGCTTTTTGGACATGGCTTGGATGTTGTGGCAGGATGCAAGGTCTGTTTGTATTAACCCATTCGTGACAGAGGTCCACATTTTGTGGTTTGGCCTAATATCTTTTGATGCAAAGCCCTAAAAATCATACCAAATACATGAGCAGAAAGAGCAAAAAATTCTACACAAACTGTGCCCATTTTGGTTGTGTCAATATTCGTTGTTTGCTGCTGAAATTTTTTTAAAGGAAAATAAGCATTAAAATCCTTAAATTGGCAATGTGATAGAAAGTTTAAAATCACCGTTTTCCCCTGCAAATTGGCAACTTTTTGACTTCTCATCGTAATTTCTGTCAACTTATATTCATTTCAATTACATGATGTTTTATAAGAAAAATGTACAATAAAAGAAAAATGTTGGTGTTGCCAATTTGAAGAATAAAAGCTGATTAAATTAGGCTTTAAATAATTCCTGTCACGAATGGGTTAAATAGGCCAAGTACTATACTAAGTTCATTGAGGGTTGCACAAGGGGCCACCATTGCAGGTCTCTCAGTTTGAATGCTCTTTGGACATGGCTTGAGTGTTTGGACATGATGCAATGTCTGTTGTATGTATTTAAAGGGGAAGTCCACCCTAGAAGTTTCACTATTTCAATAAAAGGAGATAAATTAGAACAGCATTTTAAAAAAGAAATGAGCAAAATCGGTCAAAGAATAAGAAAATTAAACTCATTTACATTTTCTAGTAAATTACTCTCAGCTCTGCAAATTGGCAACACTGATGACATCATGTGCGAGCAGGTCTCCATTCACTTTGTACATGAAATTTTACATTTTCTCAATTTTCTTGGAAATTTTCTTACCCCTTATCAAAGTATGTTATGTAAAAAGCAATTCTTCTGAACATACATTGACTATGGGGGTTAGAAAATTCCAAGAAAATTGAGGAAATGTGAAATTTCATGTACAAAGTGAATGGAGACCTTCTCACATATGATGTCATCAGTGTTGCCAATTTGCAGAGCCAAGAGTAGTTTACTAGAAAATATAAATGAGTGTAATTTTCTTATTCTTTGACTGATTTTGCTCATTTCTTTTTTAAAATGCTGTTTAGATTTATCTCCTTTTATTGAAACAGTGAAATTTGTAGGGTGGACTTACCCTTTAATAGGCCAAGTACTCAAGTTCAGTGATGTTGCACAAAGGGTCGCATATGAGCTATACAAGTGCAGGCTTCGTGTTCGAAGGTTGTTTTTATAGTGTAATCTTTGCACATGATTACTCGATCACTTTTTAAGACCCATTTTTTTTACTCTGAAAATTTCAATGAAAAGGAAAGGTTATCACTTTCCTAGGGTGTATATTCTGGGGTTTGAGTGAGTTTGGTGGGGGAAACAAAGCATAAAAATCTTTGACCAGCCCAAAATATGTATGAAAGAGTGTTCTCACATTTTTCAGATGTGCTCTTACTAGTAAAAAAAATCTTTGATGAGCAGATCCCCCAAATAAAAGAAAGGAAATGAAACCCTCAAAATGGACCCCCTGCCCCCCCCCCTCCAAAAAAAAAGAGGAAAGACCAACAAAAAAATAAAAATAAAAACAAAAAATAATTTTTCCAAAGTGTTTTATTGGTCACATTTTTTAGGGGGGGGGGGATGGGGAGGGTATTTAATGAACTCTTTCTTCATTTTCTTTTCATGTATTATAGGTATGCAATAAGGTTCCACTTGTCTTTTAAGATATTAATTCCTTATCTTTTTCTAATCTTTTGTTTTTCCCTAAAATTTGATATTGTATGGTGGTAGACAGTCCATTTTATTTGAAGTTAATGAAAGGACAACGATAGTATAGTTGAGAAATTTTACAGTAGTGGTTCTTAAGGCTTGTTCAGTTATGAGGAGACAATCCCCGCTACAAATCCCCGCAGCATTTTAGACTTCAGATATGGCAAAACAAAATCACCCCACTTATATAATAATGAACGTGCTAATTTAACGCGTCAACTCTCAAATAAAAGAAAGTTTTGTCAAAAGTTGCTCAGACATACTCATGACAACATATTTGCACTAACTTTTCAAGAATTTGATTGGTCCACAGCTTTTGCAGCCATGCAACAAAAAAATGTCTCCTGCCTCAGCAACATTTTTTTTTTGTCGCCTCATATCCCATGGACTTGTGCACTAAAATGTAGTAGGGATTTGTCACCTGATATCGTAGCAAGCCTTTTATGGTCTAAACATGTGCTAGTTTTTCTGAGATTAATACACTATTCTGTTGTCCTGCTTTGTTTAAAGTTACCTTCTTCTCATTAATCATCTACCTTCTTGTTATCCATCTTTTGTTCTTCTGTCTATCATGCAGGCATCAGCTCATAAGATGTTCATCAAGCAAGGAGATGTTTCTGAGATCTATGAAGATTGGATCTGGTGGATACTCGAAGATCTTCCCTTCTCACACGTTGTAAGTCTTGTCATCCTTTCTCTCAAGGTTCTCGGTTCCTTTTGCAGCGATTTTGAAATATTTGTAAAATATTTGAAACATTTTGAAACATTTTGAAACATATTGAAATATTTTGAAACATTTTGAAACATTTTGAAACATATTGAAACATTTTGAAACATTCTGAAACATTTTGAAACATTTTGAAACATTTTGAATCTTTTTAAAACATGTTGAAACATGATGAAACATGTTGAAACATTTTGAACATTTTGAAACACTTTGAAACATGTTGAAACATGTTGAAACATGTTGAAACATGTTGAAACATTTTGAACATTTTGAAACAGTTTGAAATATTTGAAACATTTTAAAACATTTTGATACATTTTAAAACATTTTTAAACACTTTGAAACATATGTAAACTTTTAATAGCATGAATCAAGTCTGCAGACGCAGATCCTATTTTTACTCTCAAACACAATTTTTTAAAGCCGTGAGTTGAGAATAACTTTACAAGTCTCTTAACTGTGTCAAGAGATGCTACAGTACATAGCCTGTGTTAGCTATGTTAGTCTCCTAGTTCAGACACTGTAAAGGCTTGTTCAGATGTGCTGTGGTAAACTGCTTAAAAGAACAAAGCAGTGGGTGTTATGTATACTGAATGAATGGCATGTGGTTGTGAGTGACACAACAATGGTGTATTACGCGTAAATCAATATGTTATAAAATGCATAAGTGTGACTTTCAGAACCCTTTAAGAGCCCCACATATTTGTAGAAGTGGTTTATCAATGTTTGTGATCAAGCCTTCATGCACTTTTTAACCCACTGAGCACAATTTGATTTCAGTATAACACACATTTTCCATAGACCGCAGCCCGAGTAATCTCGGGCATAGGGTTCAACAGGTTAACTAACAAGGGTTTGTGCCTGCAAACTAGCATTGATCAGTGCCATGTCTTTATGAAAGCTTGTGATCCCTATTGCGATAGAAAATATTTTTTAAATTTCATTAATTGCATTTACAGTATAAATATGATTTAATTACATTTAAAATACAATGATTGTACTACTTTACACCAAGTAAAGTGAAACTGATCATTTAGTGTTATTTCACAATGTTATTTGAGAAAAGATATCTTCACTCAAACCAGGCAATAAAGAAAGAGGATAATTTCATAATTAGAGTATTGGCACAGTTTCAAACAAAGCACCTGCATATTTATATGTGTATTCATTTTTCAGCTATCCAGGGTTTCAGTTGATTAACATTACATTAATTCAATTGAATTATAAATGAGGAAATTCTTGAATTCAAAGGACTATCTTCAGGATATGAATGTACTTCTGTGAAGTATTCACAAATTAGATCTATATGTTAATTTCTATTGCACTTTATTGATGTATGATCAGTATTTTTATTGCATTTTAATTTAATGAAGTACTTTCATTCCATATATCTCTTTTGGATTTTAAGCTTTTTACAAGAAATAGTTTTTCAAATGCAAATGTGTAATTTGATCTGAAAACTAAGTTTGTTATGATTGTGAATCAGATGATAATTTTTATAAAAAAATGTTTGCGACTTTGTTTTCATAATCAATTCTTACAAGGTACATTTGGAAAAGTTGAGCATAAATCATTATCATTCATCATTATAATATTCATCATGATTATCATTGTTACATACATCACTTGGTGTCATTGCTGTTGCCATTATCAACCCATATGCAAACAGTAAGAATATTCACATTCAAGCATCATGTCATTGCATATGACATTGTCTTTATTTATATGAATGATATATTGCTGTACATACATATGTGATATTAACCTATTTTTTTGCATTCTGTAGATCCGAGTAATGGACTGTTACTTATCAGAAGGGTTGAAGATCTTCTACAGAGTAGGTCTAGCTATCCTCATGCTCTACAAGAAACATCAAGGTAAAGACATGATTTATTATTATTATTATTTTTATTATTATTATTATTATTATTATTATTATTATTATTATTATTATTATTAGTATTAGTATTAGTGTTATTATTATTATTATTATTATTATTATTATTATTATTATTATTATTATTAGTATTAGTATTAGTATTAGTATTAGTATTAGTATTAGTATTAGTATTATTAGTATTAGTATTAGTATTAGTATTAGTATTAGTATTATTATTATTAGTATTAGTATTATTATTAGTATTAGTATTAGTATTAGTATTAGTATTAGTATTAGTATTATTAGTATTAGTATTAGTATTAGTATTAGTATTAGTATTAGTATTATTATTATTAGTATTAGTATTATTACTAATTATTATTATTATTATTATTATTAACATTATTATTATCATTATTATTTATTATTAATTATTCATTTATTATTATTTTTTTTATTATTTATTTATTTATTTTTTTCATCATGGTTTGAAAGAGGAAGGTGGAGAAGGAGAGAGGGAGTGAGGGAAGGAATGGGCTATAGAGTAGGTTTAGCTGTTCTCATGCTCCACAAGAAACTTAAAGGTAAAATCATGATTTATTGGAGGTTTGAAAGAGGAAGGAAGAGGAGAGAGGGGGAGAGACAGGAGGGAGCTAGGGAGGGAAGGGTAGAGAGAGGAAGGGAGGGAGCTAGGATGGAAGGAGGGGAAGAGAGTGGGAGGGGAGAGGAGGGAGGGGAGAGGAGGGAGGGAGGGGGAAGAGAGGGAGGGAGGGAGGGAGCTAGGATGGAAGGGAAAAGAGAGTGGGATGGGGAGAGGAGGAGTGAGGGATAGAGAGAGAGAGGGAGGGAGGGAGGGAGGGGTAGGGTAGAGAGGAGGAGGGAGGGAGATAGGATAGATGGAGGGGAAGAGAGTGGGAGGGGAGAGGAGGGAGGGAGGGGGAAGAGAGGGGAGGGAGGGAGGGAGCTAGGATGGAAGGAGGGGAAAGAGGAGTGGGATGGGAGAGAGGAGGAGGAGTGAGGGATAGAGAGAGAGAGGGAGGGAGGGAGGGGTAGAGAGAGGGAGGCAGGGAGCTAGGATGGAAGGAGGGGAAAAGAGAGGGAGGGGAGAGGAGGAGGGAGTGAGGGTAGGTTTTAGAGAGAGGGAGGGAAGGAGCTAAGTAGGAAGGAGGGGAAGAGAGTGGGAGGGGAGAGGGCGGGAGGGGGTGGGTAGAGAGAGAGCTAGGGATGGAGGGGTAGGAGAGAGGGAGGGAGGGAGCTAGGATAGAAGGAGGGGAAGAGAGTGGGAGGGGAGAGGGAGGGAGGGAGGGAGAGGTGGGTAGAGAGAGAGAGCTAGGGATGGAGGGGTAGAGAGAGGGAGGGAGGGAGCTAGGATAGAAGGAGGGGAAGAGAGTGGGAGGGGAGAGGGGGAGTGAGGGGTAGAGAGAGGGAGGGAGGGAGGGGTAGGGAGGGAGGGAGCTAGGATTGAAGGAGGGGGAAGAGAGAGGGAAGGAGAGGAGGGAGAGAAGAGGGAGAGAGGGAGCTAGGGTGATGAAGGAGGGAAGAGAAGGAAGAGTGGAGAGGGGGGAGAAAGTAATATAAGGGAGAGAGAGAGAGAGAGAGAGAGAGAAAGGGGATTCTTAATTTCAAAAGCTGCATTGTCATGAATAATATTTTAAAAAGAGACATAAAGTTATATCTTGTGTTAAGTCCATCAACGGGACTACAAGTTGTCACATGCAACCTCCCCTGACCATTGACATTCTGTGTTACCTATAGTAATCCACAGGATGAACGTTAAAGACATTGGTTAACATTGTTATGATTTTAAAAAATCTTGTTTTGTTACTTGAAAATGGGATAAACATAAGGGTTATAGTGTAAAAATACCAGTCTGAAAGTTTCAAAGTATAATATCCACAGGAAGTATTTTTAAGTATCAAAAAATGTGAACTAATGTTTGAGAAATATACGAGGGTCGGTTGCATAGAATAGACATAAAGAGTGCGCATGCGCGTATGACTCACCTTACCGTACTGTGTGTATTGGCGTATCACGCGGCGGGAGGCACATAACAGCATTTTCAAATTCAAGCAAAGTGGTCCTCTTCGTGATTGTCTCGTGAGATGAAGGATGATAAAATCGCCGTTTGCGTCTAACTTACGCTTTGTCATTCCAAATTATGGTTGGTTTCAGGGTTTTCGAGTACGAATACAAGTACTAATACACATGTTTCATCTTAGTTTGAGAATTTTTAAAATCAGCTACTCACAAAGTTAGCCAATGCCTTTAAGCTTAGGGCAAAGTACAGTGTATGTGTTCTGTGGTTATTCAGCCTGTCATGGTACGAACACACCCAACATATTCCCACTTCCGTTACGATGTAAAGTGCTTGGGAATGATTGTGTATTTGTAGAGCCCCTGGATATGCTGAACCAGGGGTCTTGGCCCGGTAAAAGAGTAAGATCGAGTCATTTTTCAGTATCTGACCAAACACTTGACATGATATCATGACCACTGAATTGTTTGAAGCTCACATGCACTATGTAGGGTTATGAATGGTCATGGGGACTCAAAACAATGTAATTGATCAAATAATACTTTGAAACTGGCTTATTACCTATGAGGCACTGCATTTTTTTCCTGAGAATTATTAGAAATATTTCTTTTGGTACTTGTTGAAAATAGAAGAGTTCTATACTTCATATTAGTTTAGGGGGGGGGACTCTACCCCAAACAAAATAAAAACAGGCTTGATGATATTATGTAGGGAATATTATTGGGAAAATGTTTTAGTTAGAGAAGAATGTAAAATAATTCCTCAACAAAAGTAGAAATATGTATTATTATATTGAAGTGAATTTGATATTCATTCAGGGGCCGGGGGGGGGGGGGGGCAAACTAGCTAATCTAATAGTGATGTTTACTGGTTATCATTGAATTTCATGCAACTCATGAACTACAGAGAAGTCTAACTCACCAAGCCTTAAAGCACATACTTGTACATGTGCAACACTTAGCAAAGTACAACAAGTTTGTTATCCGAGATCAGTAAACACGTTTTGATGCATGTTTGTTTTTCTTGACTCGGTTCCATCAAAAGATCATATGGGAATAACATCTCAAAGTGTTGTATCTACCAGTAGTGTTTTGGCACGATTCCATCAAAAGAGTGAAAGGATGTCTGTTGAAACTATCTGACTTCACAATGTTCTGTCTTTTGAATGTTTAGGCAGTATATTCATGTATATCAGAAAAAATGGTTGTTGAATTTGGCTTCCGAATACATTCCAGGGTTATCTGAAAATTATCAAAATACACCCAGTATGTCTCATTTCCAGTCTTATGTACCTCACTTCACCTCACATTCTATGAATAAGTTTGCCAGCCAAGTTTGACTTTGTCTGTAGTTAGTATTATTACACTATGTGTTAATCTAATCTGATTCCTAACAGACACTTTCATGACATTTATGAGACTTTCACAAAGCATAAACGTCAGCCATTTTGATGGCAAGAAGCTTGGACAGTAGGTTGAAGTTCACTGTTTTATCATTTAAAGGGATCCGGAACTTTGTAGAGGCATGACTTAATAAATTGTTGAATTTTTATGTCTGTGCTGTATATAGATGTTCAGATTGATAAATAAACAGCCAGGAATATAAAGGTTTTGAAATATAAGATGTTTTTATCAAGATATCTACCACTGAATTCCGTCATTTGCAAAACCAGTCTGGTATGCTTTTGTCTAACACTGCAATTCTGTGGGGTAAAAAAAGGTCTGGCATTTGTGGTCACTTGTATATTCTCGCTTTTTGTGAAGCACATGATGATGCTTTTGAAGTACATTTTTCAGGGCTTCATATTTACACAATATTACATACACTGATAGCATGTAGGGCCATGCAGCTCAGATTTTTTAAAGTTTCACTACATAGCTTTAAGACTTATTCACACACGCAGTGCAAAAGACTTGTTGTTGTCCTTTATCCAGTGATATATGATGAGGGGACCATAGTTCACGCACATTTTAATTTTTTAATGAAGGCAATTTTCGATCCATAATTTCTCAATTTTTACCAAAAATTATTCTGATTTAAATGATACCAAAGGTAAAGCAAAGTTTTAGATTTCAAATGGGCGCAAGAAGAACATGTTAATTTACGAAGAATTCCCGAGATATCGCAATCGCAAAATTCGATGTCGTATCGCACCGCTCTGGACCTGGAAAAGTGTTCCAAAAATAACGAGACCTAACTTCGCGCACGCCAGTTTTCGAGTGATTAATACAAAATAGAGATCCATAAAAGGTAAGGTAATTGCGTTACTAGGAAGGCAAAATGCTACCGAATAATTTGATACCACATTTTACTTACAATTTTGATGACATTGTCTCTCGAAAAGAGGAATTCTAGAGCCTTGTCGACAAGTCCAGTTTTTGTCAGAACGAACGCAAAACGCTGCCAAATTTGCCAATTTTCCATTCATAATTTCAAAATTCCTTCTCTAATTTCAAGAGGAAAGTAACTTCCAGAGTAATTTTAGGGTGCTCTTTCCGTTGGTGCTACCAGTTTTTCACAATCTTTTCTAGTTTTTGAGATATGGTCCTGTGCGCGAAGTTTGGACCTGCGCGAAGTTAGGTCACTCTGCCATACTTGTTTGCTCTCCAGAATCCTTTCTTACAAATGATTCTCTTATGCATAACGACATCTGAATAGACTCCATGCATACATTAGTTGTTGCTATGTTGGACAAGTTTCTGATAATATTCTTAGTTGCCAAAAGAAACTTTTGTTCAGCCATCAAGTAAAATAAAATTAGTTAACAGTCCTATTGAATGGTAGGTAGCTATGAGAGATGCAACGAAGATGGTGTACTCACATAATACAGTGAAACCTGTGTATAAAGACCGCCCAAGGGAGACAAGAAAAGCGGTCTTTATGAGCAGGTGGTCTTTATGGACAGGTTCCTTTAATACATGTTTCAATGGAAAAAACTATTCAAGGGAAACAAATTTGTTGTCTTTATAGACAGATGGTCTTTCTATACAGGTGGTCGCTAAAGCAGGTTTGACTGTAGAATATACTGACTGACTGACTATATAGAAATTGCAGTACACTTGCAAAACACCTGTTTGTTTGTTTGGGTTTTTTTGCTTTTGCTATGGTTTTCCATGGCATGATATGAACAGACCTTTATGATTTCATAAATGCATGGTATGAAATGTGAATATAAAATTCACAAAACATTTGTGGTTGGATGATGTTTGAAGGTTTGCATGGTGGTACGGATATTCGTAGAAGGGGTTTACGGTTCACCATGTGGTAAGTCCTAAGGGACTATAGATAAAGTGGATAGAGACTCCTGAAGACGGACAGTCAAGCTGCCCGAAACGTCGAGTCTTCTCTCCTTCTCCGCCCGCCTCAAGTCTTCTTACCTCTCGCCAACTCAAGCCTCCTCACTCTTCGCCAACTCAATCCTCTCACCTCTTCTGGTTTACAGTCCTTTTTAGGACTTCACCCAGTTTTCGAAAGAAACTCTGCCCTCCAACTTTCCTACTTTCTCGCCTCTCTATTTCACCTCCATCTCTATCCGCTTTATCTATAGTCCCTTAGGACTTACCACATGGTGAACCGTAAACCCCTTCTACGAACATTTGTGGTTGTACAGTATTTACATTTTGGGACAAACCTTCTGCGTCCTTATCTAGAAGAGTGGTTTGAACACGGGTTATTGTGTAAGTAGGCTAGAGAGTCGACCACAGGACCAACTCACAATACATTTGGACTATTGGATATTATATCCGTCATGATAAGAATCTCTGCAATTGATTGGTCCAATGCGCATCATGTGATAAAATACAATTCCCACCAGCATCATGCAAATCAGCAAATTTGCCATGGACGGTAACATCTGACGTCACAAGCCGTTAATAGTTCGTCGGGACCTACTATTTACAGATACTATATACGGCGTATGACATCACACAAAAAGTGCGTACTTGATTGGGACGACATTAATTTGCGCGTGTCTATTGTTTTAGGTGCCAAAGCTGCGCCAAAGCGTAATGATGATGTCATCATTTTGTTAAATTTAGATCCACTCAATGCAAACAGTGCAACAGTGCTAATGTTATTTAGAATACTAGTATCTATAGATGTAAAATCTCTGATTTTAAGAGTGCAGATTCTGCCCTTTTACTATTACTAAAGATAACGGATATAAATCAGATATATGCGGCCGTGAGAGGGTGTAGTTAAACTATGGTGCCCTCAGTAACGAGAATGCATTCGCGTTACTTTGGGTACCATAGTTTCGAACCAGACGCTCTCACAGACGTACATATTTGTATACTACTGGGTCATGGCCGTACGCAGCGCAGGGAGGGGGGCAGAAATTTTCAAGACACATTTTTTTACTGAAAACTTGCCAAAATTCCACCAAAAGTGTGCACCAGATCCTTCAATTTCAATTTAAAATATGCAAAAAGGGTCCTCATGACTAGCTCGGTTGCTTCGCTTCCTTGCTTTCATGTTTCTTCAAACATTTTACGTATTCTTCCCCCCCCCCCCCCCCCGGAAAAAATTTCTGCATACAGCCCTGTATTGGGTGTTGATATAACGTGGATTTGCCAATGCCTGAGTTATCTCCGGTTTTGTAATCAACGGGTTAAATTTAGCTAGCTTTTAAAGCATTTCTGATGAGAGTTCTTGTTCAATTTTTTTTTTTTGCTTTTGATTAGGTACTACAGAGTGTCCAGAAGGTGTGGCTTCTTCCATCAAAGAATTTGTGCGATCCATTCCAGTCAGCCCGAACACTCTCCTGACTGTAAGTTTAGGTCTCCTTTTGCCCTTTCTACACTATTTCATCTCTATTTCAGACTTCGGTCGATCCTTAGTGTAAGCAGGAACGGAATGGTAGGCACTTGATCGAAGAATATCGATCATACTTTAACTATTTTGTCAACGGAATATACGCCATTGTCATCAATTTCATAACGACAAAAAAATTACCAGCGTCATGGGGATTCGAACCCTTGACTAGCATGACTAGTAATATATCGAGCTCTGACAGTGGCTTTAACCACTGCGCCACGAGCAGTTGACGAAGTTGACGGTGCACTTTATTCATTTATACCCGGATTCATTTCATACCCGGATTCATTTCTAGTCTTAACTTCTCAGACGTGATTATTTTTGAAAATTTTGTGCGTGCTTACACTAAGGATAGACCCAGACTTCACGAGAGGATAACTCTCTGTTAGTACAAGACTAATATCAGGAGACAACATTAACTTACATGAATACCCCTTTCATGCTGGGGAGATTTTCACTAGGTGTACCTGGTGCAAGTCTCAGTGTGAAAGGAAACTCGGATGAAACATAGGTGAAAACACTGAATTTTCTGAGATTTTACCCTCTAATCATCGGGGGTAAGCACCACTGAACTAGCGGTGGTTTACCAGTGAAAGCCTAACGTGAAAGGTTGTCGCAGCACCGGCATAAATCCACTTTGAGGAGTGGGAGGATGATTGATTTTTTTGCCGATTTTATTTCTGTCGAATTCACACTATATATAAACGCCCTCACCCACCTGCACAGACTCCCCTTACACACATTTTAATTTTTATCTTGCGAGCGAGCGAGCAAAAAATTACCACTTTTCTGGTTTTCAATCGCATTTTCAAATAGAAATTCTAAAATGTGATAAACGAGCGAAGCGAGCGAGTGAGCCAAAAATAACCATTTTTCCGGTTTTCAATCGCATTTTCCAATGAAAATTCTAAAATGTGATGGTTGTTTACGACAGATTATTAAAAATTATATTTAAAGATTAATTCAAATATCATTTCTTCCTTAAAAAGTAGGGGGGGGGGGATATTTGTACACGCCATCCCCCCCTCTCAAAAAAGTGAGGGGATATATCCCCCCCATCCTCCCCGGGATTTACGCCAATGTGTCGCGGTGAAACATGGGGTAAAATACTGATTGAATGTCAAAGATCGTGTTTTGTTTCCAGTCTTACACACGTTTCTCGCTTGTCGGCGTGCCATGTACTTTGACTGCAGGTCAGCCGCTGTGCCAGCAGGAAACACAAATTCATCGGTGTATTCTTATCAGTATGAAAAGAATTTTCACTGGTGAACCACAATTCAACGGTGCATTCAACGGTGGTTCACATTGGAAACAGTGTGAAAGGGGTATGCATCATGTCAATTATTTTTGTTCTTTCTTCAGGTTGGATTCCAATTCCAAGGCCTATCCCGGTCCGTGATAGGAGCATACCAGACTAAGCATAAGCAGACACTACAGGAGGACAACTCACCTCTTAGGGCTAGTAGCAGGAGACAAAGATGTCAACACCAAACTGAATCATATCAAATTGTTGCTGTTCTTTCTTTAAGTTGTATTTCAGTTCCGAGACCTGTCCTGGTCCGTGATAGGAACGTACAAGACCAACCTTAAGCAGACACTACGGGAGGACAACTTGCCTCTTAGGGCTGGTAGCAGGAGACAAAAAGATGTCATCACCTAGTTGAATCATATCTAATTCTTGCTGTTCTTTATCTCAGGTTGGATTCCAGTTCCGAGGCCTATCCCGGTCCGTGATAGGAGCGTACCAGACCAAACATAAGCAGACACTACGGGAGGACAACTCACCTCTTAGGGCTGGCAGCAGGAGACAAAAAGATGTCATCACCAAACTGAATCAAATCAACTCTAGCATCATCTCACATCAACAGGTAGGTAGCATGGAGGAAGATGGCGTCCCACTAGAGTACACATTTGCCGGAAATACCTGGGATATCCAAATGTCTAATAAGTCTAAGCCCAAGCCTAGTTTTGCTTCTGGATCCACCCCTCAGAAGAAGAAACCAAAAATTTCTACTCAGAGTTCTACTGAAACCACCAATTTACCGATAAGCCACAATTTTGAAACATTTCCTGTGAATCAGTTGCAGCACGGAGTAAGTGCGATGGCCGATCATCAACCTCGGCAGAGTCCTGCCGGTGCTACCCCGGGAGCAGTCGCTAACGGCGTGGGTGCCAGCACTAGCCCACATTCGGTCACAGCAACCTCTCTTGATGCACCAGCCTAGTTTCGGGCCTTTGAGGCCAGGCTTGAAGGCCACTTTGATGTCCTCCGTGCTGAATGTCGAGAGAAGCATACAAGTATGTAGCTGGATATTGCCAATCTCAAGGATGAAGTTTGGAAACTCACTATCGCCTTGAAAAAAGCTGATGAAAAAGTTGATGATCTTGAAAAATCGAAGCAGGCGCAATAAGATAGTCTTGTTCAACATTCCTGAAAATTCCGAAGGTGATGATTAACACTAGTGTTGATCGACGCTATTGAGCCCCTGTCCTGTTTTGGCTAAGCCGGTGCATCGATGAAATAAAGAAGTAAATAAGAAAATGACAGTGTCAAAGGCGCTAGCTCCCACAGTATGTCACATATTATTCACAAAGTTGCTGGAAAAGATAGGTCTTTAGTTCAGATTTGAAGGTCTCAAGGTTGTTACAATTACGAAGTAGCATTGGTAGAGAGTTCCAAAGACATGGAGCAACCGAAGAGAAGGCTTTATCCCCTTATGTTTTTAGGCGGGTACTGCCTTCGAAGAATCAGTCCAGCACAACGTAGTCCTGGCCGCAGCTGACGTGCACTGATTAGCGCAGTTACATAGCTAGGGGACAAGCTATGGAGAGCTTTATAAGTAAGCAGCAAGGTCTTATACGCACTCTGCATTGCACTGGCAGCCAATGAAGCTCAACTTTACCCAGCATTTTATTTGTGATGAAAATAAGGATAACATTTGACAGGATGTAGGGAATTGAATTCCCAGTTGAGTTCTGTAAATACCTTGATTTATTCACATAATTGTTCCTGCCAATCATTCTTATTTTAAAGGAATAATTTGAGCACTGTATTTTTTATCCCTCAAATTAACTTTGTGAAGCCTGAGAACTTACTAGTGTTGTGGCTTACCAAATGTGTATGCATGTACACAGTATTCTTGAATTAAATTGAATTTAAATGATATTCTATTGTATTAAAAACACTTTCGCAGCCAGGGGAGTGTTTCCTGAAGTGTCTTGTCAATGATTTTTACTGACAAATTGACTGTTGGCCAATCAGATGCAAGGATTTCAGTAGATTATAACAGTTGT
Source organism: Echinometra lucunter (assembly GCA_029962745.1). NCBI lineage: Eukaryota > Metazoa > Echinodermata > Echinoidea > Camarodonta > Echinometridae > Echinometra > Echinometra lucunter. The sequence goes on along the minus strand of CM057169.1, from coordinate 3,959,774 downwards.
CAGTAAAAATCACTGACAAGACACTTCATGAAACGCTTCCCTGAGAGCTGAATTCAGTAGGATTCTTTTTTAGGTATATGGGCAATTCCACGGTAACCGACTTTACCAAGATAGAGTACTAGTAGTATTATTTATATCGTAGTTTTGTGAATGACACTTGCTTCGGCTTTTAATTACTATAGATAAATAAGTTGATAATAGGGAAGAAACACATGGACAGTTTTTATCTCAAACTGCATTTCTTATCACACAGCAAGCGAAAATCTGTCGGTAACCGATGTTACGCAAGAAGGACGTGGAAAATGATGGTGTAGAATCAAATTTATATATCTCATTTCTCAGACTTGTAAGGATTATGTAATTTATTTGACATTACACCTAGGTTCCTGGGAAGAGATGTGCAAAATAATGAGCAATTTGAATAATTTATTTTAGTGCCATGAAAAATTTACTGAAGACATGTTGGTAACTGACGTTACACTTAAATTCAACATAGATTTTGCACATTTCCATTAGTGTTTCACTCATTAACTACCCAAAATCTGTTAAAGTAATCCATTTAAATCAATTAGATGAAAAAAAATCTGAGAAAAAATGACTAAATCTAAGAATAAGAGGCATTTAAAGCACATTTCCCTGACCATAGTCCCATATTTGCAAATTTTTGTTTATGTTATTCTCTGTCTCTGTGAGAAGGTCGAATTGCAGATTTTTTTATCTTAAATTTTTATTTGTAACAAAAAGAAGACCCTGTAGTAATTTTAGATTTTTATTTGGAATGAACAGAGCAGTGTGATATCAAATTTTGAGCTCTGTGTCCCATATGTTGTGGAATTGCCCATATGCATATAAAGGACATCAATGGCAAACAATTTTGCCATTCTTAATTATGCCTTGAGACTGAAATTCCTAAATTTTTGCTGTGGAATGTTGGAAGGTGTAAATCACTATGAACTGTGGTCCATCCTACAGCTGCATACACTCTGGAGCTGGGTACCAACAAGGTTCAGCATCTATCAACCTAGTCTAGTGTTCACTACCCAAGAGCATGGCTTCTCCCTGACTACATTCTACACACGCTGCGAATACTGCGAGCCTACCATCATACTCATCAAGACATCAGACAAGGAGGTGAGTAGCTTCCAGATGTATTGATGGGTGATAATGATGTTGGTGATGATGATGGTGGTGGTGGTGGTGGTGGTGGTGATGATTGATGATTATGATGATTGATGATGATGACAAGGGCAATGATGATGATGGTGGTGATGGTGTTAGTGATGGTGTTAGTGATGGTGATGATGGTGATGATGATTATGATAGTGATGATGACGATGATGATCATGATGGTGATGATGATGATTATGATGATGACGATGATGACGATGATGATGATGATGATGATGATGATGGTGATGATGATGATGGTGACGAACGATGATCATGACCGTGATGATAATGATTATGGCATCGCTGACCCTCCTCTCGGACAAGCTGAAAACATTTTTTACTCCTTTTCTTCACCTTTTACAGATCTTTGGAGCGTACCTATCATCCAGCTGGAGCACTAGAAATGACGGAGACCACAAGGGCATCTACTTCGGTACTGGTGAGAGCTTCCTCTTCAGTCTCGCTCCGGAAGAAAAGAAGTACCCCTGGGTAGGCATCCTCCAGAAGGAGGAGGAGGCAAAGGAAGAAGAGAAGAAGGAAGATGAGACAAAGGAGAAAGAAGGAGAGGAAGATGTAGAGAAGGAGGGAGCAAGCAGAGCAGATAGGAAGAAGAAGATGAGCGAGATGTTTATGAGGGCATCGTCAAGTCTCATTGCTGTTGGCGGAGGGTAAGTTTTTACCGAATCCACGACACACGCATGCTCCTGTGATAATTGTTCCGCGCCAGTTTTGGACACCAACCGAATACTGAACTTTAACCCTGGACCGAATGTTATACATAACTTTAACCCTAAGCCTGACCCCAAACCATAGTGCAACCATGGCCTTAATGATGTATCCTTGAATAAAATAAAGCCCTGAGCACTTGTTGCTGAGCATGTCAGGTATCAGTCCTTACCATCAGATTCATTGTTTTGTTGTAAATTTTGGCACCCTCCCCTTTTTGTTGTTGTCCAGGAATTATTTTCATATGTCAATCCGAAGGAATTCATTTATCATGTTGTAATTTGGGGTAAAATTTTGACACTCATGGCTTTGCTCTGATCATAGCAAGATATGCCAAATATTTTTCCATGGGAAGTTGTTATTGTATTGTTTTGGGTTGAATTCACCAGCTGTCAGGTTTGCTACTTAATTGGCAAAGGTTTTCACTTCCAGTCCATGATTTTAGCACCTTACATGGATATCATATCACTTATGATACTGATTCCAAGTTTTTTTCATCTTTTTATTTTTACAGTAGGGCCCTCATGTTAGCACTCCATTAAAATATATATACACTGTACATATTACTTATACAAAACCAGTGAAAATTTCATTACGTACATGGTATAGTTCATACTTTGCGGTGGGAATACTTGTACATGAAGCCAAAAATACAATAACGACCATAACGTATTTCATCTGTTGTATTTGTACAGTGATGGTGATGGAATCCTCTTGGAGGGGGATTTGACCAAGGGCTTCAGCACCCACTGCTTGACCTTTGAGAACCCTGGTCTAGCAAAGGAAAGGTCATACACCTGTGATGTCGTCGAGGTCATCACCATGGAGGATGGGCGGAATCCTATAAACGGACAGACAGCGTAACAGGAGAGGGGGCTGCAGATGCGATGCGTAGTGGATTGAGAGAGATAGCTTTGACATGGGTATGTTAGCACTGTCGTAGGTTAAGTCATGGAGATCGGAATAGTTCTCTCCCAGCTCCTCTCAGCGGGAGGGAACTAAGACCAGTCAGATCAGGAGCAACTTCCAGTGATGTAACTATCTCTCTCAACCAGCTTCATGCGTTGCATACACCTTTGTCCAGCTTTTAATACCTTGCCTTTGTTCATTCCTAGTATTGAAGGGGTGGTCAGTTTTCAAAACTCTGACTAAATCCCAACTTAGTACTAACCTATTTATTCCACCTTTGTGTTTCTGGAGCTTCGGATAGACATTTTGTAGGTAGTTCAAGTAACAGAGAGCCTAACTCTGGATAAACAAAAAATGAGTAGAACTTGGAAAATTGTTAGTGCTGTAATCAACATTCACTGTAAGTTATTGTACATAATGACAGAAAGTAAGGGGAGTGGAATTTTGGAAAGGCATGAGAAAACTTTTTTTTAATGTCTTAGTTTTTGCACTTTGAAACAAGAATATTGATAATCAGTATTCAAATGCAAGGCAAATGGCCTGTAGGAAAGAAAGAGAGAGAAAAAAAAAAAAAACGATTTTCATTTAGCATAGTAGATTAGATGACACTGCACTATATTCTGAAATTACAAGTGGAATCTTGAGTGTGCTTATGCATTGCAATCTGATACGTGAGAGGCATGAGTATGTGAGTTATAATTCAGGAGAGCTCTACTCCATGCATTTTGTACATAGTAGATGTTAGATGTAGCTTCTCAGATCTCTTGTATTAGGACCTTAAAATCATGTAGATTATTTCTGCAAGTCATCACTCTTTGTGGCAAAAGTATTGCAAAATTACATATCTTGTCGATTACATATCGATATCTTATCAATACTACATATTTTGTGACGAATGTTTTCTTTGTCCAATGTGCTTTAGGTTGTGACAAGCCCCAAGTGCTTTTTTTTGCTTTTAGCTGATTAACCTAGTGCTTCATTGGATAGTTGGTGTCGATAGAACTGCAAATGTCTTGCACAGAAATATTGAAGAAGCTCATAACGGCATTGTAACATTATCACTTTCATTCGTAATTTAATGTGGAGGGCTGTACTACCTGCTCGTCGTTGGAAATCAAAGTCAGAAAATAAAACTCTTTAAAGGGAAAGTCCACCCCAGAAGTTTCACTGTTTCAATAAAAGGAGTTAAAATTGAACAGCATTTTAAAAAAGAAATGAGCGAAATCCGTCAAAGAATAAGAAAATTACACTCATTTACATTTTCTAGTAAATTACTCTCGGCTCTGCAAATTGGCAACACCGATGACATCATTTGCTCATTTCTTTTTTAAAAAGCTGATCAAATTTAACTCCTTTTATTGAAACAGTGAAACTTCTGGGGTGGACTTTCCCTTTAAAAATTAGGTAGAAGTGCTTTTTGTACTACATGTACCTACACAGTTGCTGCACAGTTGTTGAAAAAAGCAATACATGTCTGTTTTTTTATAGTTCATTCTGTGGAAAGTGCTTTCAAATTTGTAAAAAAAAGTGAGTTGAAATATAAAAAGAAATGATAAAAAGAAAAAAAAAGGCTTCATAGAATAAGTGTTTGTGCATGTGCACGTGTAGGGTAACATAGTGTATTACTGTGTAACGAGTGGTGCAGACTGCGGAGTGTTCCATACTGTTAATCTGTTGAGCTACAAAAGCCTATGGTTAGTATACATGTAGATATAGATATGTCAAAGTCAGTTTAGTAAGCAGATGTGTGCACTAATAGTGAAGCAGAGGCAATGCTGTTTGGAATTTTTCGATCGCTGGATAGAACTCATAGGAAATGCACATGTAGCAAAGCTTTGTAGCCTAGTTTGTAGGTTGTTTCACGTGATATTTATGTGTCTTGATAGCATTTATGTAATGTAGTATCCGCCATATGATAGCTTTACAATTTGATGCAACGTGTACTAGTTCTAACACAAAGTTTTGCTGTTGGTGTATTTATCCGTGACTCTGCTCATTCAGATACATGTACAATCATCGTGTGTGGCACAGGAGCAATAGTTTGTTATGCATGCTATTTGTTGTACAGATTATTATATGATCATAAGAACATTTGCATATATTTTGCATAATAAGGTACAGATTTATTTTGAATTCCATCCATTCTTGCACAGTTTCTCAGTCGCATTGTGCTCTATTTTTCTGCGTGGATATCTAAGTGTATATATTTGGTGATTTTTAAGATCCAATGCTAATTTTGTAGAGCTTTGCTTGAAAGTTTAGAAGCGTAGTCAGCTTCGACCAAGTGCTTTTGGACCACCTTATATATAATTGCTGAGTTGATGCCAATCAACCAGAATTATATGTTAATCAAATGAACGAAAATCCCAATCGTTACATAATCTACCCTTTTTCACTGATTTTGTCACATGAATGCCTCTAGTCAGATGTTAGAAAAGCACAAGCCTTTTTTTTTTGGACAGGTTTATCAACTTTTTTGGTTGGATTGCTAGATGTTTTATTTACACTGGAGATTTGGAAAAGCAGAAATTCTTGTTTGAGGGATTTTGATATTTTATGCAATTTGTTTACTTGGTATGCTTGTTTTGTGCTATGATTTGTACAGTGAAATATATTCTTGAATATGTTATGAATTATGCATATTTCTGCTCTCATGAGCATTATTTTTTGCTATGTGTTATTTTGGAAGCTATCTTGGGAATTGTTAAGAATTTATTTGTTGTAAAATGTAGGGCTTGGTTATATTATTCTAGAGAAATGTGTACTCTGTGTTTGCCATTCTAGCTTTTTATTCTTAAATTTATGAGAGTAGCTACTTATTTAGAGGCGCCCATTCCCTTTGTGTGGATTTCTTTGATGAAGAAAAAAGACATAAGATTTCTGCAATATATTCCCATTCTAAAAACAATTTTATGTTGTCTTTCTTCAGGAAATGCATACTTTTTAATGTGTTTGTTCTTTATAAGTGGACAATGGAAGAAATTACAAATTTGCTTTATCTTTGGAAATATATTGGTATTGTTGGTTCCCTCTTTAAAGACATCCAATAAATTAATACTAACACATGTATATGAACTATCATGTTTTCATCACAGTACGGCCGCCTTGCTTTGTAATGAAAGTGAAACCCAGCAAAATGAAATAGAAAAAAATTATTATAAGAACATCATTCAAGACAATCGATCAGTCGGCCGGAAATCTTCTCTTATTTGTAGCTTTCGGTTATATTTAGCAATACATATATTTGGTTATTGTTAACTGGTACGTATCGTGTTCATTTTGCTATATATGTTCTTTTCTGTGTAAAGCAATACCTAGGTTTCAAAAAGATGTCGGATTTATTGTTGTTGTGCTATATTTTACTTCTCAATAGACCAGTGATGTACATGTTACGAGCCATTCAAGTTTTGTATGTGTTTGGTTGCTATTATTCATTTATATGCATATCTAGTCCCTATTGGTTTATGGGTCATGTATTGTAAGCAATAATGTCAAATGAAATTGGATATAGTTTATATATTTTTTAAAAGAGAGGCTGTTTCTCTGTTTAAGTTTAGGATCAATATTGATCTTGTGGGATGTAACTATAAGTTGAAATAGAAGAGAAAAACCTTTAAATGGGTTATTAGTGTTTTGATTTTGTCCTTTTTTCTTGCTCCTATGTTCATATGCTCCTATTGTTATTTTAATGAAAAAGGAGAGTATATCTGTTTATGGTTACGTGTATGGTAAATTTAACCAGGATTACCTACATTTTGCCTCATAAATGTAATATGTACTTTTCATTCTAATCTTGCCAATTTCAAAGTTCTTTGAATATATGGATACATACTGTAAGAAGCAATTCCATTCATGAATACTATTTTCCTCTAATTTCCCTATAAATTCTTGTCAACTTTTCTCCTTTTCAGTACATTATTATCACTCCATTAATATCACTTTTTTGCTTTTGCCACTACCTCTACTGCTGCTCATAAGACTATTATTACCATGATAACGTTCTCTTTTTTTCATGATAATTTTGTTTTTGGTATTAAAGTACGAACTATTATTAACATGCTTATAACCTTAGCAATTTGTAAGAAGGCAACGTGGATAGTGCATAAAGGGAAATTTCATTAAACTGCATACATTTTTTGAAGGACATGAAAGTTTATATAAATGCAATTTGATTCCTGAGATTTGCTTTGTATCATTTTTTTTTTGAGGGGGGGGGCAGGGGATGAAGGAAAGATTTGAGCTGATATGAGGAATATTTTGCGGAATAATAAATAAGGATCTTTTTCTTCTTGTATGTTCAGGAAAACCACTACATTGATAAAACGTGGTAAATATTACTTTTACTCATTTATGAACTATCATTTTATATTGTTGCTTCATCGATACAATTTTTTATTTCTTCATCAGATTATCTGTAATCTTGCGTTGTGCAATCAGTGGTACATGGTGCTTCAAATTATGATTATCAATTTATCTGTCACCCTGAAAATCATTATGTGATAGAAATTCAGTTTGATGATACCTCAGTTGGAATTTTGAACTGATATTGGTGGCAAATGTATTACATGATTTATATTTTGTTTGTGCTATTCTAAAAGTTGAGTTATAAACAGTGAGGGGAAGTCAGGATTGTTACAGAGTATGGGGAGATGTATGTATGTAGTAGTGTATTTGGAACTTGCAAAAATCAGGCAGTGATAAATTCAAGGGGTGGTGTGGGGGCATGTGCCCCTCCTTATTTTTTCAAAGCACTTCTTGGCTGCTTAACCCATTCGTGACAGAGGTCCACAATTTGTGGTTTGGCCTAATATCTTCTGATGCAAAGCCCTAAAAATCATACCAAATACATGAGCAGAAAGAGCAAAAAATTCCACACATATTGTCCCCATTTTGGTTGTGTCAATATTTGTTGTTTGATGCTGAAATTTTTTTAAAGGAAAATAAGCATTAAAATCCTTAAATTGGCAATGTGATAGAAAGTTTAAAATCACCATTTTCCCCTGCAAATTGGCAACTTTTTGACTTTTCATCATAATTTCTGTCAATTTATATTCATTTCAGATACATGACGTTTTATAAGAAAAATGTAGCAATAAAATAAGAATGTTGGTGTTGCCAATTTGAAGAATAAAAGCTGATCAAATTAGGCTTTAAATAATTCCTGTCACGAATGGGTTAATACAAATCAATGCCATATCATGTAAAATGGCATCACTGTATATAAAACAGCGCCATCGCACATGAAATCGGCCCATGCTCACAACACTGGCACTGTTGCCTTACCGGTAATCATGTAATGCTCCCCCGCACACCCACTATTTTCAAACACTGGATCTGCTAGTGTCGGGGATAGACAAAACTGAAAGAAAACAAATATCAGTGAGGATTTCTTTCATTCTGATTTATTTCAACATTCCAATCCTAACGTTATTTTAAAATTTTGCTATGTAGTATTAATATGCTGTTGTACTTGAAATTTGTCATGTATTTCTGCTCACCCTGTTTGTCACAAGAGATTGTATGTTTATGTAAATGTTTGTATTGCATCTACCCATCATGCTTCCAGCAGTTATTGCTTCAATAAACAACACTTTCAAAGCAAAGAATGGAATTATTTTTGTCATTATTGTTTCACTTTCAAGAATAGTTTTCCTTATCATTTCTCTGTGTTACATCATTATCCATCGTAATACATGTAGCTGGTTACTGGAAAGTTTGGAAAGAGGAGAATCAAACAGTCAGACCGCCACGCGTAAGTTAATGAGGCAAATCAGCCCATTTTACGTCAGATCTCGTTCACTGAAAATGGCATCTTGCGCTCACGGGATTTCACGACTTTTAGACATATTTGCAAGGGTTCAGGAAAATCTTCTTGAATCGAGAACAGTGCTGAAGCTAATCAATTAGTTGTCCTTCTCATTGGCATTTTGCTGATTAGTTTGATGTATAGATTGACTATCTTTGTTCAGATTAAGATATTTTTATCCAGTTCAAATACCATGAAATTTTGATTATTACTTGGACTTATTTTAACCCTTGTTCACATCGTCCTTGCTCCTGACCCGATTAAAGCATTAAAATAAAAGTCAAATGGATGAGTGTGGAGTTTGATATTTGGCACTGACAATGAATTCAAAACTCAATTGCAGCAAAATGTATTAGTCAAAGAAAATAAAGGTTTATGTGAGCCAATTTTTGTGGAGAAAGCCACTCGAGCGGTAATCATGCGAGCTTAAGCCCGGGTGCAACGGATTGGAATGCTCGTTGTGCGCCGCTGATGTTTGAGCTGGCTAGCTGAGGTATTTTGGTGATGTCACAATGGCGAGTGCCCAGCCCTGGCCCTGCCTGAAGATCAGGGATGCGCGTGATGTGATTGCGGAACGGACCAATCAGGAACTAGCGGCATAGTCCTTGGACCAATCATGTTGCGTCATTCAGTGAAATGCTTACTTTGCTTGAGAAAAAGCTGTACCATGCTTGATTTTGCCTCGCTCCTGACCCGATTAAATCATAAATCATCAGAATTTTGGTAAATTATTAAAGGGGGTACCCAATGCTGAAACAATGTAAGCTCATTTGAAAGAGCATGATTTTATTAGCAGAAAGTCATCTGCCTAAAGTTTTTTTAAAAGTCGTGTTGCCAAGGAAACCCCCAAATGTAAGATTTCAGGATATTTTTGACCCCTCAGCTGTGACCCAGTTTCAACTGGGTACCCACTTTTACGTCAAAATGACGTCAAAGTGGGTACCTTGTCGCGCACTTATAGCAAAATGCGCGCAAGGTATAATACATATTGTACAGTCTAGGGCGCAGCACAACTGCAATGCGCGAAGCTGGGTACCCACTTTAACGTCATACCTCATCCTCAAATTTTTTTTGGTCAGCTCTTGCCTTTTTATGATAAAAATAGCCAAAGTGCATTGATTTCGATTGAAAATCATCATATTTTCAATGTAATGTTTCTTAGAATTCTATTCTCGATCATATATCAAAATATTTTTTACCATTTTGTAATCACTTTAAAGAGTAGAATTTTACTATCAAATCAAGCTTAAAAATGCCTTGCAGCAAGATATCTGACCTACTTTTCTTCCCCCTTTTTTGGCAGATTACGCCATTTAATACAACACGGAATTGATCTACATATTTTTAAAAGCTTTTTTCTCTTATTTAGTTTTCAAATGAAATAGGTAGAACAACCATCCCTTTTTCAATTCTGCTAGAAATTATAATAATCTGTGCTGAAATGGCATAAATATTGGCATTTTGCTGAAGTACATCTTGCTCATGAATATTCATATCTTCAGTTCTTTTTCCCCTTACAGCCCTCCATCTCTTCCTCCTTCACCTCTTGTACTCAGTTCATCAGTCCTTGACCTTTACAGTTAACTCTCTTTCCTCATCCCTGTCCACCTCTCTCCTTCCCTAAACCATTTCCCCCCCCCCCCTCATACCCCATCTCTATTTTCGTTCCATCCTTTATCTCTCTCTTCCTCCCCCTTTCATCCTCCCTTGCTCTCCCTCTTCCTCTCTTTCGCTCTCATTCTATCATCTGCCCCACTCTCCCCTTCTCTCTCAGGATGATTACCGGTATTCAGTTTAAAAAACAAATTGATTTTACATAAAAATCTGATGGATCTTATATCAACAAATACATATTCTCTTTATTTTGTGACAATATTAGATAATATTCACAGAGTTGCTATTTTAAGTATCTTCCCCAATTCATAATCTAGAAGATAAGGACATCCAAATCTTCACTTTCTTCAACTACAAATTTACTCAGAATAATGAAATGAAGTGTAAGTAAACTAATATTAACATGAAGAAAAGCAAAATCTGCCTTCCATACAATATTTCCATTACAAAATTAAAAAAAAATATCCACTAGCACCTTTTACTTCTCATCCTTTGCAGTTTTACTGAATTGCTGTAAAACAGGAAGTTGAATGTGCCCTTTACATTTAATGCAAATATATTATCACTCACTGATTCTTACAATTTGAAATTTGAATTTCCTTCAAAGTTTTCTGGATAGCTTAAGAATTTGCATATTAACCTGTTGAGCATGACTTGATTTCATTATAACATGCATTTTATTTTAGGCAGAGTTATCTCGGGCTTACTGTTCTAAGGGTTAAAGCTCAAGGCGATTATTAATCTAAATTAGACGAAGTTCATGTTAACGCAAAGTGACAACTTAACATGGATATCTAAGTTGAAGATATTTATAATTATTTCCTTTCACAAATACATTTCTGTATTGAAATTAATGTTATCCTTGAAAGCAATTTTTTGGTCATGGTTAACTTATGCTTTCAGAGAAATATTCAACCACTCTCTAGTACTTGTAGGTGATTAATATTGCTAAAAGTGAGGAGGACATTTCCAACTTAATGGAATAGAAGGCTCCTTCACCTATGAAGTATTGTAGTGTTTTGTTTTAATGTGTAAATGAAAAGCAAGTATGGATGAGAAAAAAGTAGCCTGCAACAAAGGCACTATGTGCACCATTATCTATGTGTTATAAGAAACAAAAATGAGGAGTGCATCACACTTCTGTCATGATTACCAAAAAAACAAAAACAAACAAACAGTGTTTCACCCAATCACATGTGAACAAGCCTCTATTAAAGCAAAGTGAGCCACATTCATGTACTAACAAATCAGACAAGAATAATAGGAATGATAGGCTCCTATTCACCAATGGAATGTTAAATGAGCTTATACAAACTTGTCAAGTCATCTCTGAAGTATAGTAATAACCAAAAGACATTTTGTTCTGTATGTTACTGGTTAAATGTCATTACTTTATCAAAAATTTCAGCTTCAAATTTTACCAAAACTTTTATAAAAAGATAATTGCGAGTACAAATTTACTCTCAAGATACAAGTGAGTCGTGTGAAGACTATTAGGCACCTTATCAAAAGTCAATGCCAGTTTGGAACGCAGCCTTTAGCGTCTTCCGCTCAGCATCTTTTCCCCTCCGATCCTCCTGTTTCTCCGTAGACAAAACAAAGGGGGATCGGGAAAGACGACGTAAAAGAACGGTCGGGGAAAAGACGATCAAAGACGTGGGATGAGACTTTTGCTAAGCGGCCTAATCAACATACAGGTATGCGGGCGTATAAATTAGGCTGTTCAGGGTACTGAAGTCTGACTCGGGTTCCGTATGTCGGGTTATCCTTTATTTTCTTCATAATTCCTACCTGTTAACCATAGAATGCTAGGTAAACATTTTGGGTTTTTTTTTCCATACATTCTAGCTGCAAGCAAATTTCATATCATTTCCTTAGGTGACTGGTAAATCTTTATTGTATCTTAATCTCTTCATTACAATGGTACAAAAAAAAGAAAGAAAGAAAGAAAAAAGCAATGAAATCAGGTAATATGTCCATCATTCAAATTCATCCGACTTTTTTTTGTCTTCATATGCCACCACTGAAGCCTTATCCATGCGGAACATGGTAGCAATAAACTTCAGTTACATGTATATACCTTGGCTTCCAGCTAACTGAATAAGAGTAATATGTCTTGATTGTTGACTGCATTTGTTAATATTTCCTTCTCATCTCCAAACTTAAAGACATTGGTTAACATTGTTATGATTTTAAAAAAATCTTGTTTTGTTACTTGAAAATGGGATAAACATAAGGGTTATAGTATAAAAATACCAGTCTGAAAGTTTCAAAGTATAATATCCACAGGAAGTATTTTTAAATATAAAAAATGTGAACCAATGTTTGAAAAATATACGATGGTCGGTTGCACAGAATAGACATAAGGAGTGCGCATGCACGTATGACTCGCCTTACCGTACTGTGTGTATTGGCGTATCATGCGGCGGGAGGCACATAACGGCATTTTCAAATTCAAGCAAAGTGGTCCTCTCAGTGATTGTCTCGTGAGATGAAGGATAATAAAATCGCCGTTTGCGTCTAACTTACACTTTTTCATTCCAAATTATGGTTGGTTTCAGGGTTTTTGAGTACAAATACAAGTACTCATACACATGTTTCATCTTAGTTTGAGAATTTTTTAAATCAGCTACTCACAAAGTTAGCCAATGCCTTTAATCAGTTCATCTCAACATGCTCACATACACGACAAAGACTGATGTAGATACCCTTGTCAGTTCGCATTGTCATGAATGCACATGTATGAATGGCCAACCTGAATCACAACAGTATCTGGCCAATAATCTTTCCACGCAGGCAGGAGCTTGCTGAAGCATTAAGACAGTTTTCTGCTGCAATATGAGGTAACTTGTGAAACTCTTCTACACAGATGAACTTTGGTCAACTCTTAATTTGAGCTGAGAGCTTACTGATGAGTTCCTCAATCTCCTGGATTTCTTTACGAACGGAAGCTTCTGACTTGATCTTCTCCAACTGCAAAAGGTACAAGAGATGCAAATACAAATTACAGCAACATTAGTACTATGAAGAAAACAATTATTCAATATTATGAGGATGAGAGATATATTCATTCTATATCGGATTTGTATAACAATTTTTTCACTAAATGGATGTCACTTCAACCTTTGTTTGTATAAATGAAAAGGAGAGATGCAAAAAATATTGTGTGTAGTTGAGTTCAAGATACGTATCACTTTCAGTGAGTTGTAAACTTGTTTTGTTTGACTCAATAAAATAGCCTATGGAGGGCTAAATAGTTTGAAAAAAAAATTTTGAAAAAATCTCATGATGTGAAGAATAAATTCATAATCTGTTCATGTATCATGCATTATGCATAAAAAAAAAATATCAAAAGATCAAAAAAGAAAAAAGAAAACCCCCAAAGAATTCAAGGAAAGGACTTGGTAACTGTGAATGACAAGAACAAGAAAAAGAAAGATAAAGTTAAAGAGCCAATGGAAATCTTCACAGTATTATTCCAAATATTAACACAGAACAACGTCTGCACAAACCTGATTTGCTTCTAGTTTCTCTCCCTTCTTCTGTCTCTCCTTCAGGGTCTCAATCTGTTTCAGTTTCTTGTGCAAGTTTTTAAGCCTCTTATCTTCTATCACTGCCCCACCAGACACTGGGGTGAGGAAGACTGGTGAGGCTTTGGGTACCTCTTCTTCTACTCTTGAGGCAGTATTAGCTGCATTCTTGGGTGGGAGAGATATGACACCACTCCTCTCAAATTCTGCTAACATGGCTTGCCCATCTCTATCATCAGGGTCTACTCTTGGACTGTGCAAATGAAAAACAGGAACAGTGTGTTCAGAAGGGAGACAAAATTTCAGCATCAAACAGATCAGCAAATCTTCTGTCATAACCTGTTATGTAACTATGGTTTTTCTGATGGTAAATTTTACTTATAATAATCAGAAATCTGTAACAGGCAGCATCTTCATGTCATTATGGTCTTAACATGTAGCAGGCTTATATTTTGTTAAAGGAAAATGCAACCCAAGCATCAGTGTGCTCTTAGTGAATAAAGATGACCACGAAGAACAAACAGTGAAAGTTTGAGCAAAATCGGACAATCCGTTTAAGAGTTATGAATTTTGAAAGTTTCAGTAAATCCCTATTATGAGGATCCTTGAGTTGGCAACTTTGTCAGCATCTGTGATGTCATCATGGACAACTCTCAATTCACTTTGTACATAATTTTTCAAAAAAAATTGATTTATACGAAATTTCATGTCAGGAATCAACATAATTCTTCCCAATATGCTTGCAGAATTGATATAGCCATGTCATACTCAAAAAATAAATCAAAAGAATTTTTATTTCTCTTGAAAATAGAGAAAATGTTGAATTCTGTGTACAAAATGAATGGAGAGTTGTCCACGATGACATCACAAATGCTGGCAAAGTTGCCAATTTAAGTATACCCATAATAAGGATTTACTTAAACTTTCAAAGTTCATAAATCTTGAACAGATTGTCCGATTTCCCTCAAACTTTCACTGTTTATTCTTCTTGTTTTTCTTCATTCACTGGAAGCACACTGATGTCTGGGTTGCATTCTCCTTTAAAGAGTACAGGAACCTTTGTGCAGTGGTATATCTATATTTCCGCAGTTCAGTTATGAACATTGTTTGGGGAGAAGAATCCAGAGGGTTACAAGTTTGCTGTTCAGAGTGCAATTAGTATACACATGGCTGACTATTTCCTGCATGATCAAAACAAAGCGGAGTAACTTCTTTCTCTAGAAAATGCAATTCAAATTCCAGTACTTATGAATGAAATTGAAAGTTGCTGAATGGTCGATTTAGAGAAATGATGCATGTATCTTATTTCATTCAACTGCTAATAATTTTCTCTGTTAAAAGACCAGTTTAAAATTAGACACTTTATTCACAACTTTTTAACCCTATCATAAAAGTAGATTCACTTACGTCACACCAGCAGTCAAGTCTTGCACAATCCAAAGTTGTTTTCTCAGTTTCCCTGCAAGTGCATGGTCCTTCAGTGACAAGAAATATAACAGATATGTGTGATGACACATTTATTATTCATTATTACCATCATTTGCAAAAGTTTAAGACCACCTGGGAATTTGTGGGTATTTCAATAATTTGGAATACATTCTTTTGCCTCAATGAATGATTACATAACATGTTTACTACAGTGGTCAGAAGCACAAGAGTAATGGTATAAGCCCATATGAATGCACTGAAAATAAGTGTATGTCTGAAAAATAAATATGTTAATCTTTGTTTTTTTCTTTGCGTTATTGCACTTGGAAGGGTGGTCTTAAACTTCTGCAAATGATGGTATTAATATTATCAAAATACAATGCACATTGTACATTTTAGTATGATACAAGGCTTATCATAATTTAATTGATAATGGGTAACAAAGATTCCACTTGTATGTTGTGAAAATTTCACACCAATGTACGTCTGCTTTTTGTACAGCATTAATGACTGTGATAGAATTTTAGAAAAGGAATCTTAAATTCCAAATAATGGCCAAGATGAAAGCAAATGAATTTTCACAACCAGCCTCTTGCAAGTGGAAGCTAGATTAGGGTGTCTTCCTGAAACAGGCAGGATAATCCTGCATTTCAATTCTGAGTTAGAATTTCAAAGGAGCTGGATCAGTGTCTACCATGCTACAAGAACATTCTGAAAGGCCACATGACCAAGATTAATTTTTCCTTCAGCTATCGGACAGTTATTCTTTACATTTACATTTTTGACTGAGCCATTTAGCACTATTCAGTGACAAAGACAAAGACAGGGAGATATAGCTGTGAGTGCTAGTGACTAGTGTAGTTGTAAGTGCAATTACATTGTTAATCTTGGCATCTGCCAGTCTCTCACGAAGCTCTTCAATAGGGTCCTTCTGAGGCTCCTGGAAACTACTGCATTCATCCTGCAAAGCATTTTTCTTGGCCTTAGCTCTTCTCTTCTGATTTTTCTTTCCTGATTTTCCTCCTCCTCCACCACCACTGCCTTCAGTTGAAAACCAATCAACATCTACATGCAACAGATGAAGGAAAAGACAGTTTCAAAATCAAAACCAAGTGGATATTCGGTTAGTATACAGTGAGAAATTTATTGAAAAATTTCCATGAATCATATTAGCTAATTGAGCCAAACATTTTTCATCTATTTCTAAAACATGCAAGTCTGAGAAATATGTGATCCTTCTTCTTCCTCTGTTCCTTCCCTTTTCTTTGTCTTTCTTCTTCTTCACCTCTTCCTCTGCTCCTATTCACTTCCTCCAGTTTTCTTCTTTCTCTTCTCTTTTAATTCTTACCCTCTATTCTTCCCTCCCAATTCTCTTCCGATTTTCCTCATTTCCTTCTCCTAAGTTCAGAGAGAGAGTCAGACTCAGAGCTTCCTCCATTTCCCCCCTTTTTTTCTTATCCTCCTTCACTCTTTCTATTTTTCCTCCTTCTCCTCCTTTCCACCTTTTTCATTGTTAGAAGCCACCGCAGTATTAGTGAATAACGTAATTATTTTCCTAGCTATTCTAGACTGCTACATAATGTGCAAGTGAGTATAGATCTACAGAAACGTGCAGAATTTAGAAATGTAGGAAGTCATTGACACGAAAATAGGTATGTGGGTCTACACACAAAATTATTTCTTCAACTTTACATTACTTATGTTCTCAGTCACAATTTTTCCAAAAATATGGTTCAAAATCATCTTACCTGCCATATCACCGGGATAATGCACAAGGCAAATATCAGCTCGATGAATTAATAGGTTGATTAAAGAAACTTCCAGTGACAAAGAACGTCGGCCAAATATGTTACGGTATCTTTCATAAAGCAAAATGAAAATATAGGGGGCTAATTTTCATTTACCTTCACACTTTAGGCTACGGTACTAATAATTCAAATTCAAATCAGGGCCGTATGCAGAATTTTTTTTTTCTGGGGGGGCAAGAATACGTGAATGATCGAAAAAATACGTAAACGATGGAGCGAAGCGACTGAACTGGTCACGAGAGCGCTTTTGCATTTTTGAAATTGAAATTGAAGGATTAGGGGAGCGTTTCATGAAGAGTTCTTGTCGGTGATTTTCACTGACTAATTTGTTCTCAGCCAATCAGATGCAGGGATTTTCGGTAGCTTATAACATTTGTCAGTGAAAATCACCAACAAAATTCTTCATGAAACGCTCCTCTGGTGCACACTTTGGGTGGATCACTTTGGAAAATTTTCAGTGAAATTAAAAATGTAAGTCTTGAAAATTTCGGGGGTGGGGGCAACTGCCCCTGCCCTCCCTGTCCCCCCCCCCCCGCTGCGTACGGCCATGGTTCAAGTTCATTTATTTCTTTCCACTAGACTAAAAACAATACATTCATGAACAGCATCAATAAATTCATCAACTTCAAGAATAAATTTCATGAACAATAGCAAGAAAAAAAAATGTGAAAAAGAGTTGGTCTGTATAAAAACACAACTTGTTAAGCACAAATGACCTTTGCAAAAAAATCAAACAATTAGGCCCTACAAATCTGCAAAAAATAAAATAAAATAGATAAATGCAGATTAAAAAAAGAAAAAAAAATGTATATACAGTAATGATAACAAAATAGAATATAATAAGACAGGGGAAGGTGAATACACATTCGGCTAGATCTGCCCTGTCCTGTGGGCTCTCTCGCCAATATCATTGGTGAGAAAGTAAAACGAAATCTTGCGGGCTATGTGAAGGGATGAAAAAAAAAACAGAAAAAGAATATGAAACTTAAAGATAGAATGAAAGAAAGAAAATTAAGAAGATAAGAGGAAGGAGAACAGGAAGGAGGTGAAAGTGATGAGAAAGACCTGGAGAAAGACCAGCAAAAGAAGTAAAGAAGTAGAAGATGAAAAGAAAGAAACCTAAAAGAAAGAGAGGAAGAAAGAAAGGTAATAGAAAGGAAGACAAAAATTATTGGGGAGAGGAATGAAAGATTGAACAATAAAAAAAACAAAGCCTATGTCTATGCAGCTATACAGTATATCTGTTGAATGAAGGGGAGCAGGTACTCAGAGAGGAAATTGTTACTTTTGGATGGGCACTGTGACTTATTCTATGGCAAGATCGAGGGGCAGATCTCTACGATTGTTGTTGGTTTTTTTTTTTTTTTTTGGTAGAGATCAATCGGGCAGACTGACTGCCAGTAGACTGCATCCTGCCCTCCCCCCCCCCCCCCCCCCAATGAATCCGTGAAGAACTCGCGAATGCCAAGAAGACTAGACCACTAGAGGTTAGTGGGCACGGGGACTGTCCTTGGAGATTACTGGGTAGAATTTTTTTACTCCTTTTCCATTTAATTTCAAAATTTTAAAAATTCTACACAAAATCAAGACCCTTTATTGCAAATATAGTCACAGTAGGGTCTTTGAATAAATTTAAATGTAGATTAAAAATTTACACACCCCTATAAAATAATGTAGGAATCTTGTTACTACAACAACGGATTTGGCGTGAACAGGTGCAGCGAACCGTAACGCAGGTGCCGGTGGTAGATGAGATCTCGGGGACGATGGCCGACAAAAATTGATGGAAATATTGGATATCTCTTTCTAGCCAGCTGTAGATCTACATGGCCTGGAATGGTAGACCACTCCATGAGGTTTTTGTCTTGTAAGTGCTTGAACATCGATCGCCTGCAGCAGTTTCTCATTCTAATGCGTAAGTTTGTCTCAGACAATTATAATTCGTAGTGTGTATTACAGTAATTGTGAATGATGATGTTCTGGCTACGCAAGCTGCATAACCTCGCATTTCGTGCCGGCGAGTCTGGGCAGGTTGCTTGTAATTTGTATGCTTACCCAAGCTCCAAGCACAATTATAATGCTTAGCCAAAGTCAGTAGCCTACTGTAGATATAGTATACACTCACAATGAATGCGAGGTTTAAAGATCCAGCATATCGATCATTCTTATCATACAAAAATAATTACAAACAACATAACATTATTTGGACAAGGTCAGGAGATTGGCAATTTAAATACAATTTAATTAGCCGGTTACACAAATTTGCAAATATAAATGAATGAATGAATAAAATGAATAAATGAATAAAAAACCTAGAGCTGTTGAATGTAAGCTTATTCTTTGTAAATCATAAATGCAATTAGGGTGCCAATGGATCAATTTGAAAATTATTTGACATGTTAACGTCACAAAATCAGTCGATAGTTCATAGTGTTTCTTTTCTTTTTGCCATCCACACAGATTCATTGAACCGATGATCCCTTCCAGCCATGGTCCTGTTCATCAACATCAACGTGGGTCAAAGGGTGGAGGTCATATACAAAGGTGAAGTTCATGAGGGTACCGTGAAGTACAAGGGAGGTCTCTCAAACACCACCGGTGACTGGGTCGGGATTGAGCTTGATGAGCCTGGTAGGTAGTGTGTATACATGTAGGAGACCCATGCAGTGGCATCCATGGGCATCAATTGGGAGGGAGGGGGGTGCACAATAGGGTATGTCTCCCAAGTTTTAAGCTGAGACCTTTTTTTGGTGTATGACCCCCCCCAAAAAAAAAAAAAAAAAAAAAAAAATTATGTCCCCCCCCCAAAAAATTGTAAGCTAGGGCCTTTTTTTCCACCCTCACATACATGTAGAAACGTATTGATGCCCCTGGTTGTATCGCACGAGTCCAGGCATTGTCCTGTTGTCCTGGGGGGGGGGGGAGGGGAAGTGCACTAGACATTGCAAATTTAGATACAAATGAACAAGTCATTCACATAAGGGGAGGGTGGGATCAGGGGTTGTACATCTTCCTCTCTCGTTGTCTCCTCCCAATCTCTTTCTCTATCTCTATTTTGTCGGCTATTATGGGGAATGTGCCTAGTATTACATGTGCTTCCAAATGTTTACTCCACTATTTGACCTGTTATTTTTATGTTTAGCTGTGGAGCATAGGTTTTCCTTGACAACTGAAAAGCTTGCTCTAGAGGCTTGCCAGACATAAATGTAGCAACAACTAATGTATGCAAAATATTCTATGACAGGTGAACTGAATAGTTGGATCTGGAGAGAAATGCATAAATTTGATTACATTAGTAAACATCCTCAAAGCACTATACTATATTAGTATTAGTATTCAAATTTTTGCATTTCTTAAACGTTCAACAACTACGCATAAGATTAGTGAACAGGACTATTAGTTAAGATACAAGTGCTTTCTTTCTCATACCAGACACATGATAATGAAAGTGTGTGAGTTGACCTAAACAAGAGAAAATACATCAAGTTAAGTAATTAATGCTGAAATGTAAACAGGAATCTTACAAGAACATTTAGATTTCGATTTTCTTGTAATGATGATCTCAGAGATGCATATGGATAGTATCAAGAATTCCACCTCTTTTCAGGTCTTTTTATGTGTGTAAACTATATGCATTGTATAGAATTTAGTGGGTGGTTTACCAGTCTATTCATTTACAATTTCAGTGACTCTAATCCAGATCTAGGGCATGAATGTCGATTGAATTCCTTTATTTCTTTTACAGTCGGAAAACACAACGGACTGTTTAAGGGTAGGCAGTACTTCAGCTGTAGAAACAAGCATGGGATATTCATTCATCCATCTCGTATTAGATTCACTTTCACCAAGAGAGGGTAAGTAATCAAAAAAAATTTTTAAGGCTTTTTTTTCTCTTTGAAAATGGAGAAATTTCGGGGAAAAAAAGCAAGCAAATTAGCACTCAGTGGATTAAAAAGTGGAAAATTGGAATAGATCAGTACATTGTAGAAAACAACATCTTTATTTCATTCCTTTCAGGCACAATTTGATTTCATATGATTCATATTCCTGTTGGGCTTAATTCAAAGATACCATAAGTTTAGTATTGAGCTGATTATTGTTTATGCTTTATGCAGTAGACTGTTATCTAATATTTTATCATTAAGAAGGGAGTGATCTATTATGTCATGATTTAAATTTTTTTATTGCTGATTGATTTAATTCTCTTGTATTTCTTTGATTTTAAATATATCTTGCTAATTTTTTAATACAGACATTTTATGAGTTTCATTTCATTTTAAATTTCAGGCTTTTTGATACATACAAGTCAGTGAGCCCAGAATCGTCTGTTGAAGATACACTGTTTACCACACAGAGTGAGTGTTTAATAACAACTTAGCTTTACAGTCAAACTAGCCTTGATTTTGTGACCATCTTTCTATGACAGCGACCTGTCTATTCGGGCTTCATTATTTTGTACCTCCAGATAAGATTAATGCCAACTCATTGAACTTTATTCACCCAGTGTATCACAAAATGATCCTTGGAGGTAATAGAGATGTAGCATTTATATATTAAAGGCATTGGCTAACTTTGTGAGTAGCTGATTTTAAAAATTCTCAAACTAAGATGAAACATGTGTATGAGTACTTGTATTTGTACTCAAAACCCCTGAAACCAACCATAATTTGGAATGAAAACCTGTAAGTTAGACGCAAACGGCGATTTTATTATCCTTCGTCTCACGAGACAATCACCAAGAGGATCACTTTGCTTGAATTTGAAAATGCCGTTATGTGCCTCCCGCCGCGTGATACGCCAATACACACAGTACGGTAAGGTGAGTCATACGCGCATGCGCACTCCTTATGTCTATTCTGTGCAACCGATCCTCCTATATTTTTCAAACATTGGTTCACATTTTCGATATTTAAAAATACTTCCTGTGGATATTATACTTTGAAACTTTCAGACTGGTATTTTTACACTACAACCCTTATGTTTATCCCATTTTCAAGTAACAAAACAAGATTTTTTTAAAATCATAACAATGTTAACCAATGCCTTTAAGTCTTATTTTTCAAACATCCAAGTTAAATATTAATTGACAGAAAAATGAGACAGAACATGATGAGGTTAATTTTGAACGTTATCATCTAAAAACATGATTTACTGTCATTGCATGGACAATGTATATTTTTTACGAACATATACAAGGATATTATTGACTACCAGGAGTGTATGACATTGTTCATTCTAATCTTAAGACGTATTAACATAGCTATTAACAAATTATAAATATATTTCAGAAAAATTTCACGAATTTACTGTACCTAAAAAAACCACTTAAGGCTGTAAATTTGTGTACTTTTGCCTTAATTGCAGAACCCAAGGTTTTGGACTACTTTGACGGGAGATCAGTCGGTGAATCGTACATGAATACAGCAAGAAGCGGGTTTGAAGGTGCGATTTTGTTTATTGATGAAGTCAAGAAGATGTGTGGTCAGTAGAGTCATTGAACAGACCAACGTCTTCTTGACATTAACTGAACCCATTGGTTACTGAACCGGGTGGTACCTGTATTGAGCCTTTGGGGAAAGAGAGAATTCCGTACTCTACGGGTTAATTACTATTTATTTGGGCTGTTTGCCTATTACCCTTTCCAAAGAACTCATAAAGCATCATGTTTGATAGGCAGACATGGATCATACTCTTATGACTGGTAATATTTCCCACAATCCTTGAACACAAAACAAATCATCTTTGCTGCATTTTCTTAACAAGGAAAAGAAAGACATGAAATTGTTGCATTTATTAACAAGGACTTTAAAGTTACCAGTGCATGTGATCACAGCATGAAGACATATTTTTTTATAGACTGAGGCCCATGTTTATTGACATTGTATCTTTAACTATTTTTCAGAGGATTCTGATACATGGTTTGCAGGCAAGCCAGCGAGACTCCATTCCAGAAGCTACAGTGAATCGTCCACCCCTACCTACCATCTAGGTCACCCCATCGGAGGTCGTCGGAAGACCAAGAAAGATGATGAGGACGAGAGGGATTCGCGTCTCAGGATACGTCCAAAATCTGCTTTAGGGTCGACGACTCCAAACCTATCTGCCAGAGACCTGAACTACTCCATGTTGGGCCACACGAGGCCCATGTCTGGCCGGCTGAGTGCATCGTTTGATAAAGAAACAGGGAGAGCATCAGTTCTAGGGAGTTCTTTCGGAGGGGAAGAGGATATTCCGTTTATCTCGACACCGTCCATACCCAAAACACACATGCCTCATCCAACGCTCAGAAAACAGGAGGTGATCGGGTGGGGCCTGACTCATAGACCAAGAGAGTGGACATTATAGGGAGATGAATTCATGCTAGGAGGGATGAGGCACATGGCAGGTCACATAAACTGATAATGTTGACACTAACTAGTAACTATAAAATCAGTCTCCTGAAGTTGGCCTAAAAAACACATTTGGATGTGCCACTGATTTGCCACAATTGATAAAGAAAGGCTCATTACCATTAGTATATTGATGAACAGGGACCTTAAACCCAGTATGATGCTAGTATCCAATGAATTTCCGATGTGAACTTGAGGAGGCCAATTCTACAGTTATAATGATTGCCATTTTGAAGGTTGTTGATCAAGGGACTGGTATGTAAGACATGCGGTCAGGGATAAGTGGGATGAGAGTGCACATAGGCATCTTGGGGGGGCAGGAAGAGAGGACAGGGGGAAATGCCCCCCCCCCCCCAAAAAAAAAAAAATGTAAGGTGTGGGGGAAACCATAGGGCATTTACTATTACCCCCCACCTTATAGAAGTCTTTTATTTCAGATAAAAGCTTGTCAGCATTTTTTTTTTTTGTAAAAAGAGATACCTGAACAAGGGGAGGACCTTTTTTGTCAGCAAATTTTGGGGATAAAAGGAAACAACTGCCAGAAATTTTTGTAGAGAAGTAGAAAATAAGAAATATATGTTGTTGAGTGGATGTACTGGCCTTTTTGCGGGCAGCTGTGGTTGTCTCTTTTAGTGGAAATACATATTTTTTATCCAGAGATGACTTTGTAGCTATTTTTATAGAACATGTAAAGCTTGGAAATAGAGAGTAACATTGTTTTTATGACCGATTGTCTTTCAATTTTTGTACAATCATGCAAACTTAACAAGATCTTGTAGTATATCTTGATAATTGATCTAAATTAGATTTGAAATTAAATTTCCAATTCATTATTATTATTATTATTATTATTATTACTTGTATTTTATTCGGCAATTCAACAAAAATACAAAGGAAATCTAGAAGAAATACAAAGAAATATGAATAGTTGATGCTGACCATACATAATTCATGCTGCATATTAATATTTTGTGTAATACATTATAATTATTTCTAGTGTGCTAGTATTCTTAGTGTGCTAAATAGTGTTTTTTACACTTGGAAATCTTTTTACGTGCAGGTGTGAAATCAAATTTTCTTCCTTGAAAATCAAGCTTGAAATTTTTTGACCATCCTATTTCTCTTACAGAAAGCTGGTCTGTACATGTATAAGTTTTTAATGTATGTACAGCATTGTAAAATTGCATTGTGCTTGTAGGTTATAAGTGTTAACCCATTCGTGACAGAGGTCCACATTTTGTGGTTTGGCCTAATATCTTTTAATGCAAAGCCCTAAAAATCATACCAAATACATGAGCAGAAAGAGCAAAAAATTCTACACAAACCGTGCCCATTTTGGTTGCATCAATATTCATTGTTGCTGAAAATTTTTTAAAGGAAAATAAGCATTAAAATCCTTAAATTGGCAATGTGATAGAAAGTTTAAAATCACCATTTTCCCCTGCAAATTGGCAACTTTTTGACTTATCATAATTTCTGTCAATTTATATTCATTTCTGATACATGACGTTTTATAAATGTAGCAATAAAATAAAAATGTTGGTGTTGCCAATTTGAAGAATAAAAGCTGATCAAATTAGGCTTTAAATAATTCCTGTCACGAATGGGTTAAAGTGTTAGTCACATGTTTGGTATCGACTATTGTGCTGTAAATTGTAGCAATCTGTGTTGTGTATGCATAAGATCTTAAATCAAAGTCAATCAAGGTTTTATTAAAAATTGGGCATTAATTATTCTACATGTGAAATACTACAGATATTTTACAGAAGCGACCTTTCCCGTGCTTACATTGGTTAGTTAGAAAAACAATATTTGTTGTGTTGTGTTGAACTATCAGTTAAGTGCTCAGTTTTGCAAGCAATGATAAAAACTTAGCAAGTATGGATATCCAAATTACCAACCAACATGAGATTTCTCACCCAATATGCTTTAAAGGAGAATGCAACCCAGACATCAGTGTGCTTCCAGTGAATGAAGAAGAACAAGAAGAGTAAACAGTGAAAGTTTGAGCAAAATCGAACAATCTGTTCAAGAGTTATGAACTCTGAAAGTTTAAATAAATCCTTATTATGGGGATCCTTGAGTTGGCAACTCCACCAGCATCTGTGATGTCATCGTGGACAACTCTCCATTCATTTTGTATATGGAATTTCACATTTTCTTCATTTTCAAGAAAAATAGAAATTTGTTTGATTTATTGTTTGAGTATGACATGGCTACATCAATTCTGCAAGCATTTTGGGAAGAATTCTGTTGATTGCTGACTTGAAATTTCATAAAAATCAATTTTTTTTGAAGATTTATGCACAAAATGAATGGAGAGTTGTCCACGATGACATCACAGATGCTGGCAAAGCTGCCAACTCAAGGATTCCCGTAATAGGAATTTACTGAAACTTTAAAAATTCATAACTTTTGAACAGATCGTCTGATTTTGCTCAAACTTTCACTGTTTACTCTTCTTGTTCATCTTCATTCACTAAGAGCACTCTGATGCCTGGGTTGCATTCTCCTTTAATACAAGATAAGATAAAACAACTACTAAAGCACAAATTTTGCAAAATCTTAGCCCAGATCTCAGATTCTGGTGTGATCACAGGGCAGATATATATATAATTTAATACCTATCATAGTGGACAATAGTGTTGTGTGTGAATATTGATTCCATCCAGCTAATTGTACATGAATGATATAAACAACGTGTTTTAAGTTTTAGTCCTTTGAATACAGAAAGAAAAAAACAAATTAAAGGATATTTTCAGTCACATTGTGCATGTGCTAAGAAAACCCCTTAGGCTTGTTCACATATGTAGAAGCAAACCCTCCGGTAAACTTCCACATTTTTTGTGTGTAAATGGATGGTATATCAGGGAACGAAAAAAACAAACAAAAAAAAAGCTGAGGTAAGAGGCATGGTTTTTGCCTCCTGGTGGCAAAATAGAGTGGACAAATCAAATTCTCATCAAGTTATCGCAAAATTTGACGTAGCGAATTTGTGCAACTTAAGTGTGAACTAGTACTGATGCTGTAATGCACATCTTGGTGTTAAAAGCGGCATGGTAAAAAACCTGTGGGGGTTTTCCATTGAACGTCTGAACGAGCCTTTAGTGGATATATGTACATCAGGTAATGTGACTTTGAATGACTGCCTATTATCTTAGCATTATTTTTTACTCGTCTATTTCCAGTGGTGCTGGAACCATTGATGATGATACACGTACGTTATTTACCATTGCGTGCACGCAGAATGACGGATCGAGAGTGATATCATTGCATGGACTTTTGCAGTCTTCAGGAAAATATGACATATTTCACTGTTTGTTAAACAGAATTTTATTTTGTTCAGTTTACGTTTTATGTGTACTGTGAAACCTGAAACTGGCATGCACCAATATTCGTAAATTTTACAAATATTCAAGATATACTAAAGTTTCATGCTTTGAAATGACTGAAAATACGACACTGAATTTTGCTATTTATTAATTAAATTCTGAAAAATGATCATATGAAATACTTGAAAACAGCTTTCTTCAATATTTTGTAAAAGTTTCAGGCTATTAAGTTTGTGATTTTACATGTACATGTATAGTATTTGTGCTTATCTGTTATATAGTGTCATTGAAGTGTCATTGCTTTTCTACATTCAAAATTTATGTACAATCTTAAAAGAGTCTGTAAATTTAGCAATAAAAGAAACAAAAAATGTGTATCAATTTTCATGATAACTGCACTACTTTGAGTGTAATCATTGGCTATTATTCCTTATAGACTGAAGGCTAATTCCAGGCTCCATTTTAATACTGAGTGAGTGGGCGAAGTAAACACTGATTGTCAACATCTTAAAATAACCAAAAGTCCTCTTAAGACTTTCATTTTAGTTTCACTCACAAGCAAACAAAATCCAATAAAGTTTCATATAAAATTGTGAAATTGAGTAACACTTTATTGGAAAACAAAACAAGGTACAGGGTGTATGTAATACACAAATTCAAAGAATGCACATTTACACAATATACTTGAAAGAGCCTTCCGAACTTAAAAATTGTCAACAGTGCTTCATACTCAAATCTTTTAAACTTTCCCAAATTTTGTACCCAAACTTTGTAAACATACAGTACAGGCACCATAAGTGAGCATGACGATGAAAGAAAACATCAAATGAAAACAGAAGCAAAAACAAAAAACAAAAAACAACAACAAAAACCTAACACATGTATTTTTCTGCAAACCAGAACATTTCTAACAACCCCCTCCCCCCAAAAAAATGTTTGTTTTGTAATTAATGACATGCATATAAACAATCAGAACCTTTGAGAATTTGGTCCACCGGGGAAAATGTAATTGACAATGTAAGATAAATTTAATAAATTTTGAAAGTGGTTTTCAGAATATGTTATATCTTTTAACATTAAAAAAATGCATTTCCAATCTGCAATCAAACTTGACCTTTTATTGTTTGGCACTACAATTAGAAATCATAACATATGCAATGTCTATACAGTCCTTTCTCCTATGTTTTGGTGTGTGTGAGGTAAACTACACAATCTTGCAATTCTCTAAATCTAGGCTGCCCAACTTTGACAAAAAGAAGCAAGTGACATTTCAACCAAATTTGAGTATATTTTCACATTTTACCTCGTGTGCTCTTCTTGCATGCCAAATGTTCTGCATTACACTTATCCTGCTAAGAGGTATGTTAGGCAAGACATCATGGTATTGCATTGACATCAGTGTAAATGACAGATAAATTGTGCTCTTTTACAGGAAATGTCACTTTTGTCACTCGGGGTTCATACACTTATACATTTTCAAAATTCCATGACTTTCCAGGACTTTCCAGGACAGAAAAATGCAAATTTCAATGATTCATCGATCGCAAGTAATGCAAAACTTACATAAAAAGTGCACTGATCAAAGGAGTTTCAAAGCTGATCTGAGTGCCATGAATGCAGGGCTGGCCGGAGCGCAAATTTATTAAAATAAAAAATATCTTGATTGAATGATTTTCCATGACTTTCCAGAAAAAACTGACAAATTCCCTGACTTTCCCTGACCTTTTGCTTCTGGAAAAAAGAATTTCCAATTCCCTGACTTTCCAGAAATTCCCTGACCCGTATGAACCCTGTCACTCGCTTCCTTTTGCCAAAGTAGGACAGTATGGTTCGTGCAAACAATCTGTTCATAGCAACCACAGGAATCACAGTGCATACAATGTCCAAGTAGAATGCATGGCTTATACGATTGCATAATGATAGAGAAAATATCTTTGTTTCCATTCAACTAGTGCTATCATCATCTAACAGAAATGTAATGTAGACATTATTAACAGTAATTACCACCAGGAGAAATATCCTATTGATACAGTGTATAAACAATGGTATATATCATGCTTTAAGGAAAGCCTCTTGATGGAAAATTGAAATGAATGTACCAAAACATCACAAGTAAGCTGCTTTTTCCTTATTCTCTCAAACATGTTGCTGTATTAATGTGAGAAATTTCATGATCCATGAAATAAAAGTCACAACATTTACCAAAGTAACAGAAAAAATAGAGACCTAAATGTACAATAACTTTAACCAAAGACAGAAAAGGAAAAAAATCTACTTGTCTTTCTTCTCAGACAGTAAACTATCATGCAGCTTACAAACATCATTCTGAAAAAGATCGTGAAGGAGCAATCCATTCTCATCAAACCATGCCCCAACTGATTTTGTTATACTACTTTCTCTCTTCACCTTCGTCATTCCATCTTCATACTGGAGAACAAGGTTGTACTCATCATCAAACCTGAAAAAAATTGAAAGGAATTTGAGTTTTTTAACCCTAATCAGGCTGGGCTTTTTTGGCTATGCTGTGAGGGGTGGTGGATTCCGCCCCCAAAGATCTTGGCCGTCAAAGATGCAATCGCGCCAAAAATTGGCACGCGCGTCACCCACAACGTAATCTACAAAACTATATAGTTAACTGCTCCAAAGTGATTTCAATTTATTTTTCAATTAATTAATTATGCTAAATTATGCACGAAATCAGAATTTTGCTCTTAATCTTGAAATAAAGCTCCAAAGGTGCTAATTTTTAGTCTTGAAACTCTTTGTATTATTCTGAGGAAATGTACTTGATGAAAAAAAAATTGATTTATGTGTTTTATTGTATTTTAAATTTCTTATGTACTTCTTTGGCTTTTAACCTTTTGTTTTTTATTGTTTTTTCAATGAAATTTGTTGGGGATACTTTTGCGATCATAAACAGCATAAAATCAATTATTTTTGATAAGTAAAAGTAAAAATAATCATACATTTATGAATTTTGGCTGAAAATACAATTTGTATTGAAATTATACATGAAATCACGTGTTTGAGCAATTTTGGTCTGACATGCAAGTACGAAATGTTACGTAACTTCGGAACTGCATGCCCGGACGTCAGAATTTGGTCTCAAAAGATGCGTGCGACTTGAAAGAAAAAGTCATGAAATGCCGCATCAACTGCTTTGCGCGTTGAGGACATATCGCGCGAAACGTCGGGGGGGGGGGGGCAGAATCCCCCCCTCCAGCCTGATTAGGGTTAATCCATTGCCTACAGGAAGTGGGTGGTCCATGTATTGAGTCTATGGGAGTCTGAGAATTCACTAGTCAACGGGTTTAACTCTGCATGCTGAATTAATTTTGAGGAGAATATAATGACAATTGTTCTTTTTGATATTTTCTTTAAAATCTACTTCCCTTTATTGATACTAGTACTGGTAACTATTCTATAGATATCACTAAAGCACACTAGCTGCTTTTTTAGTTTTACTGGTACAATGGTAAAGGGGAAATGTCAATCATTACGATTGTTCAATTTGATTGTACATATGTGCACTGATGCGAAAAAGAATGCAAAGCCCAAGCCAACTGACAAATTTTCAATCCTATGCCTAAAGATACAACATCTAAGAACATTCCAAGCTATATGTATTTGATAAGAGGTACCATAGGCCTGTCAGTATTGTCCCTAAAACTCAGATATCTTTGCCAGATATGTTTGATTTAGTTAAAAATAAAAAATGGAAGAAAGGGGAGAGGACTTCAAGTACAGTGTATGCACAATTCAGTTTATGGAAGGGGGGGGGGAGGCACACAGGTGGGTCAAACTATCTCTCTAAATCTGTTACTACTCGACTAAATTTCAAGGAAGTAATTCAACTTTAGATATTTTGTCAAAGTTCACGACACATCCCCCCACCCTCCCCCCCATATATCATGAAGGGCTAGCAGCACCAGGTATGACTGGGGTGTTCTTATCATAAACCTAAGGTAATTGTGTATGGGTAAGTTTGTGATAATTACCTCTTCATAAAGAAGTCACAGCACCATGTATGGCTGGGATATCCTAATCATAAACCTAAGGTAATTATGTATGGGTAAGTTTCTGATAATTACCACTTCATAAATGAGTCACAGCACCAAGACAGCATGACTAGGGTATTCTAATCATAAACCCGAGGTGATTATGTATGGGTAAGTTTGTGATATTTACCTCTTCATGAAGGAGTCACAGCACCAAGTATGACTAGGGTCGATGCCAGCGGGATCCTTCTGATTTGTCACCAAGAAATGGTTCTTCTCCACCAGGGTTGTGTACAGCGTCAACAGTGACATCATACCAAAATAAGTGTATAGGTGGTCAAGGACTAATCTGCTTTAAAAGCCATGTAATGTAACATGCAAACAGTGCAATACAAATTCATTATTTTTTGTAGAATCAAACACTTTAACAAAAAGCTAGGACCACTAAAATACCTTTTCTAGTGGGTTGTCCAATGACAATGTCTACAAATTCCCCAATAATACATTCTATACTTCTTCACTCTAAAGTTTCCATTCATGAATTAATAGCCAGAACACACAGATCCCGAAGATGCTATTCCAGGTCCCAGAAAGACTAAGATTCAAATCTACCTACCACCCCCTCACAAAATAAAATTCAATATAACTGCATTGAATGATGCGTATAATTCTTACAATTTACATATAATCTAAATGAATACATGTACCGGTACAAGGGAACCCTGTTTAATATATCAAATTCCCTAGGACCAAAGTAATTACCTTATCATATCAGAACCTTGATACAACAGGCCAGCGCCTAACCAATTATTACATGGATTTATATGCCACCAGGAGAGTGTGTTATTGTAGCATTTTGTTTAACAAAGTTCCAATGTATATGCTGAAATTTTTATGAGCAAAATAAGCACTATAATCCTTAAAGCAGCAACACGATGGAAAGGTAAAATTTACTGTTTCCAATGCAAAATGGCAACTTCTGAACTTCTCAACAAGCTTTTTGTCAATTTATATCTATTTCAGATTCATGGCTTATTATAAGAAAAATGCAGCAAGAAAAGTAAAATACCGGTGTAGCCAATTTGAAGAAGAAAAGCTGATCAAATAAGGCTTCAACTAAATCTTGCCATGAATGGAATAAAGGATATGCTAGAACACAGATGGCCAAGACTGATCTGGATTCCGGGAATGGTCGTAGGTAGTCATAGATGAGAGCTACAATGGCAAACATACAGGCAACGGAGCACAACACAAGACGACTGTCAATCAAGGAGTGATTCTCCTCGTATCCAAAGTGCTTGGTGAAAATCTGTTGGAGGAAGTGAAAAATTAAAATAAGAATATATGTAAATATGAAAGGGTGAAGATAAATCCTTATTCATGTAAAAATTCCTAAGAATTCCTATTCATTTCCTGTTCATTCTAATTCTGTAATTCCTTTTTTTGTGTGTTTTTTTTTGTTGCTATTCATGTGTACAAGTCCACGGTAATGTCAGGAATATGTTATATCTTTGAAGAAAAAGGAAAATTTTTACACTCCAAATCAAAACAACAGCTTGAATGCATGCATCTTCACCATTTATTCCCTAAGTTTGACTATTCCATCTTCTAGCTGTGAAGTCTAAAATATATCAATACAATACTTCATCAATTCATCATGCTCAGTCTTGTTTTTAAGAACTTGTGTTAAAATGTTTAAAAAAAACTTCGTCATCATTGTTCTGCATGGCCCTGGTGTCTTCCTTATCAAGTGAACGATTTTTCTCAGCTACAGAAAAGTTACTTGGTTACTGAGGTTATAACTGACTGACAAACTGTAGAATTTAAAAAAAAAAGGAAAAATAAAAATATTTCCTTACCCTCCTGACATCATCATCTAAAGCATTCTTTACAGCTGTGCCATTCCATTTATCCACCTTACATGGCTCCTCTTCAGCCTGAAAAGATAAAGATGAATAATCACAATAATCAAATTGTTTGCTTGTATGCACTTTATAATATAACATGACACCTCAGGGGGCTGTTTCATGAAACCATCATAAGTTTAACTTCTTGGACATCCCATTGAAATGTGTGTTGTAGAGTAAACGCATGTTTTAATAGGATGTCCAATGGATGTCCAGATCAATATGAAACAGGTCAAACTTGTGTATTTTTTGTATGGAAAAATCGTAACCTTGTTTGGGTTTTACATAGACAATTGTTCTTTGTGGTATGCTTGTACGACGCACAGTCTGTCGATATGTACCGAAGAAGAAGAAGTCAGAGCCCAATTTGACTACTCAGGCTCCGAGTCCGAGTCTCTTTTTCCACTATTTATCCCTTCTAACCCTCCCATCCCTGTTTTAAGTGTTTAAACAAAACAACAGAGATCGGGAAAGCCGATGCGAATACCTGGGCACGAAGAAGCCGATAAAAAACGACGGACATGCCTTTTGATAAGCTAATGTTATCATCTGAAAAAAGTGACTCAGCTCAGCTAGCTAGGGGCCTAGTCTCACTCTCAATTTCGAACCTTCAATTGAACTTCAACTTGAACGTGTTGAAGGTGAAAATACAAAGAGCTGATGGTGCATGGTGGACATTACTGCTAACGAGTAACGTTAGTCCAGCTTGTAGTTGTACTCCTGCTCTGTCAACACATTTAGCTTAGTTTTATTTCGGGTATAACTAGTAGACCTAGAAGAATTTTATCCACTCCAGATCCAGCCTGTTATTAGTGTTAATTTTTCAAGACAAATTCAATCATTCTCTTTTCCCATCACATCAATCATCATCATACTAACTAACATTAGGCTACCATCTGATTACTAAGGTCTATGTACAGATATAGGAAATAGAATTAAACAATTCATATCTGCTTACCACACCATCTCCACGTTCACTTGACATAATGTTGGTCCTTACTGTTTGGCCCTTAGACTCAAAGATCCTGAATTAATGAGTTCTTTATTCACTAAAGATTGTCTCAATCCTTACACTACAGACTGGCTGCGTAAAACATATGGCCAATGCATAAACGTGTGCAATAGTCATTGAGCCGAGATGCACACGTAAATTACACTGACCTAAGGACACGTCACCTTCTCTCTAGCTCCATGAAAACCGCATAGGTGAATGAAAATCAATGGATTTCCGAGGGTATCCCATGAGCCTTTACGTCACTGAGCGACGAAATACTTTCCTGACGCTTTCTGGTTCACGATAGAGAGGGAAAGGGGGTGAGATTTGGCTGATATATTAACTATTTCGAATAGTAAGTATTCTTGCATGCATTATTTGTTCTATAAGAAAGTTGTTTTACTGGTTACTGTAAATAATTTCTTGAAACAATGCAGTTTTAGAAGGTGGGATCTGATCATTTTGACGGGTTTCTCCGTCTATCTCGGTCCCATTGCATTAAAAATCATTCATGATTCTTCTCCAGGCATCATCATCACCATACCGTAATTTATATTCATATTAAATCATCAACAAAAAGATAAGTTACTTGCTTGGACTTTGATATTTTCTTAGTGCAAAAAAAGCAAAAAATAATGACAACAAGTGGATCACTGTACTTTTTGAATGTACTAATTATTAACATGATTTGCAAGAAGAAGAAGAAAAGAGAAGAAGAAAGAAGAAGAAGAAGAAGAAGAAGAAGAAGAAGAAGAAGAAGAAGAAGAAAAAGAGAAGAAAGAAAGAAGGAGGAGAAGGAGAAATAGAGTAGAGATCCAACTGTTAATTTTTAGATGAAGGAGGAGGAGAAGAAGGAGGAGGAAAAGAGATGATGGACATGAACGATAGGGAATAATGTAGGAGGATGACTATAATGAGTTAGAGAAACAAGCATAAAGGGGGAGAAAAAACCAAACATTTTAAGATGAATACATGGGAAGTAATGTTAGTGTGTCCAAATGAAAATGAAGCCTTCTCTTTTGTCTTTGGTTCAACAGAAACTATTCATTAAGATGAAAGCACTACATGTAGATCTAATTATCAATATTTGTTCTCTAGAGTATGTGCTCCTGTGGGCGGCCGTCCCCTGTGAGCGGCCGGTGGTGAATAAAAACTAAAAATTAAAAAAATATTTTTGATATCCCTTCAAAAATTACCTTGGACAGTCTCAGGTAGGTTCTAGTGCACCAAAAAACATACTCAGTGAAAGCAATAAGCATAATGAATCTCACTGAATATCATTAGAAGTCGACACCACCAGTCACAGACTGAAAAATGTCAGTTTCTTAACTTTTAAGTTAAGAAACTTTGACATACTTAAGCCAATACTTAAGCTTTATTTGTTCAATTTGATAACTGATTTGATTTTTATTTAAGAGAATGAAGTTCATGGCCCATATTTTGCTGCAGAAATTCTTATTTATACCACCAGAGAAAAAGTTGCATGGGGGTGGCCGCTCACCAGAGCCATTTTTCAAGATGGGTCCTGTGAGCGGCCACCCTATGTAAAACGTGTACAAAATGCAGGTTTTTGTAGGAGATTGTACTCTGCCTTCATTTTTTTGTCACGGCATTTGGTAGATCATCACTTTTGAAATATTTTATGGATTTCTACACAGTATTATTACTTTTCATAAAGTATTGGTGTGTAAAGCATGAAATTCAATATTAATTTTGTTCACTTTGTCACAAATATGGCGGTAAATGCTCGCCAAATGATAGGCGACCGCCCACAGGGGTAGGGGCGGCCGCACACAGGACCCCTAACATCGTTTTGAAAAATGGACACT
Organism: Echinometra lucunter; assembly: GCA_029962745.1. Taxonomy (NCBI): domain Eukaryota; kingdom Metazoa; phylum Echinodermata; class Echinoidea; order Camarodonta; family Echinometridae; genus Echinometra; species Echinometra lucunter. The sequence goes on along the minus strand of CM057169.1, from coordinate 3,924,334 downwards.
ACTGACCACGTAATTGGTCAATAATTTTAAGTTTGCCCTCTATTCAATTAGCAGGTATTTTGACTATGCATTGATGGTACTGAACTATGTGTGAGTCTTTGATTAATAAATATAGTCAACAAATTCCCTTTAAGCGGCCGCACACCAGAGCAGGTACTCTATATTATTGCCTAAACACAAATGTTAGAAAATTTAAGAAATATTGCTTGTAAACTTTTTAATGGCTTTTTTATATCGACTGTCTGGATACACAACCTGCCACGCACACAACATCTGGGTATACACTGCAAAAAATGAGGAAATCTGCAAATTAAGAAGAAGAAGAAAAAGAATGAGGAATCTGCAAATTAAGAAGAAGAAGAAGAAGAAAAAGAATGAGGAATCTGCAAATTAAGAAGAAGAAGAAGAAGAAGAAGAAGAAGAAGAAGAAGAAGAAGATGATGAAGAAGAAGAAAAAAGAAAAATGAAGAATAGGAAGAAGAAGCTGGAGGAAGTGAAAAAAATCAGAATGTGTCAAATGTCATAGAGAATGTGAATTTAGGGACACAAGTAACTTATTAAAGAATTAAAAAAAAAAAACCAGATAAACCAAAAAAAAAAAAAAAAAAATTGGTTTAAAACAATAATTATTTCTGGTTTACAATGAATACACTGTAGACAAGTAGACTCTAATGTTAATTAAGTTCAATAGCATATATTCTATTTTTTCTCAACAGAAAAGCATGTGAACATTCACTTCCTATCATTCTCTTGCAACAAGAATATTTTTGAAGTGATCCAAGATGAGTACCCAACTGAAGTATGTGGTGGAGCAGCTCAACAAAGATCCTTTTAGGAGGAACTATAACCTGATCAGCTTTGATGCCTTAGAGCCCCTTCAGCTGCTGCAGGTTCTCAATGATGTCTTGGCTGAAATCAACCCACAGGTAAGACTTCTTGGATGGTCTCCAGCAGTGGGCAAGAGGGTGGTGGCAGATGGGAGGGAATAAACTGGGCTAATGATATTTTTGGTCCCTGATCGTGTGAAAAAACCTCATTGAAATAGTTTTCTTTCATTCTGCTGTCAAGCATGAATCATTTGACTTCCATGAAATATATGTAATCCACAGCAGAGACTTCAAGTAGTGTGCATTTTTTATACTGATGCACAGAATATTGCAGTTTAGCAGTTCACCCAACAAAGGGGGGCATTATTTCAGCATTTTTTTTGCAAAAACTAGATCTATATCTGAATTCAGAATGGAGTTATTCTTTGCAGATGTCAAGTACAACTTGCAGGAAAACTTAATAGTGAACATTGACATTGATGAAACAGTTAACAAGATACCAGGGAATCATGTAGCATGAATTTTAGTTCTTCATTCTTCATTCTTCATTCTTCATTCTTCATTCTTCATTCTTCATTTTTAGATTATGTTGGTTTTTCTCTTTGTTTTTTTATTTGTTGTTTGTTCCAGAAGTTTTATAAGTAACAGCTCTTCTTGACACCATTTGTCTTAGGTTTGTTTGGCTAGCAATACATAAACATTTTATGTTTCTATCTTAATGTTTTCCAAACTTTTCTATCTTCAGCATAAGCTTGACATCCGGGAAGAAACCCCTGATGCTACAGCCATGAGAATGTTATCTGAGCTGAAAGTCCTCAAATACAAACCTACAGTGGAGCCGTAAGTATCGAATTAATATCTTAATTTTGAATACCGGGAGGCATTCTATGTTTTTTTATTTCTTCTTCTACTGATTAGATATTAACACTGTGAATTTAGTATATTTCAGTTCTGTGTATAATATAATGTAATTCCTGGGCCCTGTTTCATAAAACTTGTTATCAGCATTAAACAACTGCCACATTTCTATGACAAATTTGCTCTCAGCCAGTCAGATGCAAGGATATCAGTAGTTCATAACAGTAATTGCAACTTGATATTGATAATAAGTTTTATGAAACGGGGCCCTGAACAGGTTACCCATCGATGAGTTTCAGTAGTAGGCATCAAACCTGTCATTTAATCCATTTTACCATGAATGTTTCAAGAGAGACATTTGGCTTTGATTGTGTGAAACAAAGAGATATCCTTTGTACTTTCATTCTCTGATTAATTAAATTGATCATAAATAATTAATCAACCTTTGAACTGAATGCATTTCCAAGTCAGGGTTATGCAAGTACCTTTCAACAAGGCTTAGTGTCAGGTAACAAGCCTGTGGTTTATTCCATTTTAGAAGGTTTTTTTTTAAAATTTGATGTATTTTGTTTTAACAGGTCTACCTTCCGGCAAGGCTTGGTTGCAGGCAACAAGCCTGTGGTTTATTCCATCCTGGAATGGCTATTCCAGAAGATGCCAGAGCTGAAGAAGAGGGCGTATCTGGCAAGGTTCCTGGTCAAGATAGAAGTGCCTGGCGAGATCCTTCAAGAAGAAGCGGTCATGGATACATACACACAGGTAAGAATGCATCCTTCTCAGGGAAATTTAGATATTTAGGTGGGGCAGGGGATGGGAATGGGGGGGGGGGGGGCAGGAGGTTGGGAGTGGAGGGAGAGGGGGTAAGAGGGGTAGGTTCCTGGTCAAGATTGAAGTGCCTGGCGAGATCCTTCAAGAAGATGCTGTCATGGATACATACACACAGGTAAGAATGGGCCCTTCTCACAGAGATTTTGAGATATAGGTGGGGGAGGGGGATGGGGGGGGGGGGGCAGGAGGTTGGAGTGGAGGAAGAGGGGGTAAGAGGGGTAGGTTCCTGATCAAGATTGAAGTGCCCGGTGAGATCCTTCAAGAAGATGCGATCATGGATACATACACACAGGTAAGAATGGACCCTTCTCACAGAGATTTTGAGATTTAGGTGGGGGAAGGGGAGGGGGGGGGGGGGGAGAGGCAGAAGGTTGGAGTGAGGGGGGAGGGGGAGAGGAGGTAAGAGGGAGTAGGTTCTTGGTCAAGATTAAAGTGCTTGGTGAGATCCTGCAATAGGAAGCTGTTATGGAATGGACCCTTCTCATTGATGGGAGGATAGGGTATGGCAGGAATCTGATGTGCATGTGGGTCTTCCTCTTCAATTTACGTCGTATTCGTATCGGCATTTCATCAGTAAGAGAAATGATATCATACATTCAACTTCTATATTAGTTTACATTCTGCAAACAATGTTTCGTAGGTTAGAGAAATAACGAGCAACTGCTTTTGAAATTTTGAACAAATTGGTTGCAGTGAATGAGTGCGGGTGTATTTGTGCTCTCCAGTTTTTTTCAGGTGGGCTTTGATGATATGATAACAGTTTTTTTTTTTTAAACAATATTTTAGAGCTTTGACATTGCAAATTTATTTTCTCAAATGATTTGCCAAAGGAAAAATAGGTTTACCAATAATAGATGTTGTCATCCTCTGTTTTAAATCACCACTGTGTGTTCCAGGACACTGAAATTTTCATTGAAAATATGTTTTTTTTATCATTGCTGATTTATATTTGCAAGTGAGATTTATTATGGGAAATTCTTTTTGGCAAATAGTGGATAAAGTCACTCCTGCTGAAAACTATCCTAAAGAACGAAATATGTATTGGGATGAATGCATTAAATGTAAGAAAGGTATGATTATTGACAATGTACACAAACCACTAATCTTGGAGTATTTTTTTTATATTATAGTATGAGGCACTGGTTGATGGATTCATGGAGCTTCACAGGACGTCGGAATCTCTGAAAACATCAGGATTCTCAACGACGGAGATCAAGAAAGACATCTCACAGATGGAAGATGAGAAAGATCAACTCACTAAAAGGATTGAGAGACTTAAGAAAAAGGTAGGTCAGAGGTCAAATAACGGGGATAGACGTTGCATTTTGAGTTTAATTTTCTTCTCTGGTACTATTGAATTCAAGTACATATACATGTATGTCAAAAGTACTTAATGATACTTTGTTGACCAGGTTTTCAAGGTGTTTATAATTTAATAGTTACTGGGAAATTGGTTGTTCTGTAAAAGCTTAACATTGAACACATGCGCTATACAAACCAATATTATGACTGGTTGGCATACTTCCTATTGGAGTGTAATATTTCCAGCATAAGTGCAGAATTTCGTACAAAATATACATTTTTACCTTACAGAATTTGCAAGTTAAATTTGTATTTCCTTCTTGAGTTAATTTGTATTTGCTATGTATAATGTTTATTTGCTCTGTTTTAGTACTTGGTGATGTGTGTTTGCTCTGATTCTTTTATATGTTTTAGTGAAGTTTAGATATGCAAGCAACTCTTCTAGCTATACATTGACTTAAACTGTAATTACTAGAATTTTTATTGTAAAATCCTGATGAACTGATGACCAATCTGATGTTGCAGGTGGAGACTGTACCAAACTATGAGCACATGATGTCCATCGCAAGGAACTTCAGGAAGGAGCAGGAAAGAGAGACATCATTAGCACAACAGAGACAAGAACAGAAGAACCAGGTATCTGTGTTGACACTCCTCAACTTTGACATGCCCAAATCAAGCCTTCTAAGTTATTCTGTTGTTTCTGCAATGTTTCTCCCACAAGTCTTTTTAAAACCCGTGTAGCAACATACAGTAACAACACATTACAAATAACCAGAGATAGTTGTAGATAGAAAGCCTTGATCGCCAAGGTCTAGAACAGACAAGGCACCTAGTAAGCAAGCAAGCAGTGAACAGATTAAAAAAAAAATGCTTTTGCATTGAATGACTAGTGGGAGTTAGAACTTTTGTTGGCTGCGTTACAGAGCCACTATTCAGTTTGATACTTAAGCCATGATTTTAAGTATTTTACTCAGTTTTCAGCTTATGTAAAATACTTGGCCTATTTCGGTATTCAACTGAATCTTTGGCAAAGTATTTTACCCAAAGTCTAAGACAGCCACCCTAGCAGACTTGAGCTAATTACCTTGGAAGTCTGTTGGCTGGCTTGTAGTTTATTTATACATGTGCAGTCATAATAATGCTGCATACAGGTAAATTTTTAATTGTGCATACAATGGGACTCCTTTATTGCATGTTGTTTGGGATGAACTTTATGACGTCCCAGTGTTTACCAGTAAGTATTTTGCCTTAAAGTCGACTTGTTAAAGTAAAATACTTAGAAGTGATCTGAATGCGAGTTAAGGCATTTTAATTAGCCAAGCTAAGTAATTTACTTACTAAATCTGTGTATCTTGAATACTGGACCAAGTCCTTTAGGCATACTCTGTGATATGTATGGCACGCCATAAGGGAATCAATACAAAATATATTTCACTTGAACAAATATGATTCTTTTTCTCTAAACCATTTCACTCCAGCAAATTTATATTTCACTTCTAAAAAAAAAACATTCCACTTTTCACAAAAATTCATTTCAAAGTTTCCACAAAAATATTATTTCACTCTTCACAAAAATATATTTCACTTTCTTCAAAAATACATTCCACTTTTTCACAGAAATATATTTTACTCTTCACAAAAATATATTTCACTTTTTTCCAAAATTCGTTCCACTTTTCACAGGAATACATTTTACTCTTCACAAAAATATATTTCACTTTTTTCCAAAATTCGTTCCACTTTTCACAGGAATACATTTCACTTTTCACAAAACATTTCACTTTTTCACAAAATGTCATTCCACTTTTAAGAAAAAAAAAATCATTCCTCTTTCTCTCATACCAAAACCTTTTCACTTTCTGCCAAAAATATGTTCCTCTTTTATCTCGGCCTAAAGCGATCTTATCGACCTGGGTAAGCTTAACGGCCTTGGCGAGCTTATCTTTGGCTTAGCTAGCTAGCTCATATACGCGCGTTCTATCGATGGTGTACCTAAAATCCATTCCTCTTCTCTCACCTAAACCATTTCACTTTCACGAAATCTATTTCACTCTGCCAGAAAAATACGTTCCTCTTTTTTCTCGGCCTGCAGGAGGCGCTATTGGCGAGTTTTGCTAGCTTGTTAGCTTGGCGCGGGCTATATCTTTTGTCATTTGCTTGTTTAGCATCGGTATTGTTTTGTTATTCAGTTTGGTCTGATGGGGCTGAAGGGGGGGGGGGGGGGGGGGCGGCTTTGAGGCTTCTGCACTTGATTTTGAAGTTCATTAATACATCCAATTTATGCAGGGATATATGCAGGGTGAACAAGGGATGCTACCTCTACAGGCGAACTTTGGTTTTGCTTATTTTGCCTCTTGGGGCTTGGTGGGGGTTTGGAGTCTTCTGCACATGATTTTGAAGTATGTAAGTTTATCAAGGTTTATGCAGGGTGAATGATGGATGCTGCTTCTCCCGTTGGTCTGGGGAGGCTATATAGCTGAGGGAAGGGGGTAAGTTTCTGCACATGATTTTGAATATTCTGCATTAATGCAGCGCCTAAGCTTTCTCTCTGAAATGTGTCTAAGCGCTTTAGAGAAATATCATTACCCCGGTCATCGGATTCATGCAAGCTTGCCCGCACACAATGTATGCACTTTCTGCACAGCATTAATTCCGGCCAGTCGCACTCACAATGCTAAACAAATCACAATGGCCGTCGCATCTTACCGGGTATACCACTTAATGGGTGAAGAGTGGCAAATGTACGTAAATTCATATCTTGCAGAAGGACACCCCGGACATTGTGGCTCAAGTAAGGATACTTATCCACTGGACCACAGCATCACTTCTAAGCATTTTCTTTTTTTTTTTTTTGGGGGGGGCTTGAATTCTCATAAAGTAAAACTCTATGCAAGCCAATTGGAGAGAGAGGCAGGGAGGGGGTATCACGGCATATTATTGTTACCAAAAATAATGTGCAGGGTATTGTAATTCCTCGCAAAACTTGCCGCCCGATTCATTAGATGCAATAATATCACTACCATAATTATGATTATATTCATGAATAGAATTGGTTTAACATCAGATGGAGACGCAAGATGCAAACCAATTATTTTGTTTTGTTAAAATGTGTAGGCCTATAATAGATGGCATATACAATAAGGTCAGCAATGCGAGCGAGCGCTTCCATTTTTCCTTTCTTACATCTTTCCTTTTCTTTCTCTGTCTTTTCTTTTCTTTCCCATTTTTTTTTTCCCCTGCCAAATATTGGGGGGCCGGGCCCCCGGCCCCGGTTCCCCCGACCATGAGTGTTGCAACTTGTCGATTGCTTCCAGTTCTACTCCAGTTCAAATGTCTATTTTATTGTGGCAGTGGCCCGGACGCGGTTCTGTGATATTTTCTAAATTGAGGTGGGGGAGAACACTGGCAGCTTCAGGGATCGCAATGAATTTAAATTCAAAATTTAAATTTAAAATTAAAATTAATTGATTTAAATCCAACCCTTCAGGAACATTCCCAATCTAAAAACATAACAGAACATAATAACAAAAAACGGACATAAAACATAAACACTGAACAAAACAGAAAATGAGAATGCATTTCTAATTACATTCCAAGAATAGCACGATTGAGAGAGAGAGGGAGAGAGAGAGAGAGAGAGAGAGAGAAACACCCACGAACTGCACGAGCCGATTCAGAATATAATAAAACAAACTGTCTTCGGACTCTTTACACATACATGTATTTATAATGAAGATATGACACAGATCATACAGATTGTGATGCATAACAAAACATAATGAATATCTGAGAAATGCATGTACATAACAACCTGTGTGAAAATAAAACGCAGAAATTAGGTTAGAATAACTACTGAAAGTTATCTACTTATATTTCTCCTTATGACTTGCATTCCATGTTGCACACAACCACCCCCTTCTTCCAACTGTATACAAACCAACAAGATAACTTCGACCATGCAAAGAGAATTTGTTTATCATACCTCAAACAAAAACATATGGCGAACGTTCATTTGCTCATGCTGCTTCAGTTTTATGGAATAACCTCCCAAACTCTCTGAGAAACATCAACACGATATAGAAATTTAAATCTGCACTTAACATTCAAAACATATCTCAGTCTAACAAAGTAACAGTGACCTATCTTTTAATCATGTTTTTCCCTTTTCTCTCTCTTAGAGCGCATAGGGACCTACATATGCGCTATATAAAATCTGTACATTATTATTATCATTATAGCTTGCAGAAAGTTTTACTTCATGAGAATTCAGCCAACAAAATTTGCATAGTAGAGGTGCTGTGACCCAGCAATATATCAATTATTAATCTTAATTAATTGAAATTAGTATTAATGGCAGGAAACTCTATTCAGAGCCATTATTCAAATGACTCTGTTCTTCCTAGAGGTCCAGAGAAAGAAAGAAAGAGTAATGAACAAAAAAAAAAACACACAAAACATGACATTACCACAAATTGAACTGAAAGTAACATAAACAGAATAAAAGAAATCGTGTAAACAAAACCCAGTGACCTTACGCTAATGCGGCCCTATTCCTAACCTTCATACTACATGTATGTCCAACGTACCCACCCCCCCTCCATTCCTGAGATGCACCAAAATTTGCCACTCTCCATGGTGATGATTTGTTTAGCATTGTGAGTGCGACTGGCCGGAATTAATGCTGTGCAGAAGGTGCATACATTGTGTGCGGGCAAGCTTGCATGAATCCGATGACCGGGGTAATGATATTTCTCTAAAGCGCTTAGACACATTTCAGAGAGAAAGCTTAGGCGCTACATTAATGCAGAATATTCAAAATCATGTGCAGAAACTTACCCCCCTCCCTCAGCTATATAGCCTCCCCAGACCAACGGGAGAAGCAGCATCCATCATTAACCCTGCATAAACCTTGATAAATTTGCATACTTCAAAATCATGTGCAGAAGACTCCAAACCCCCACCAAGCCCCAAGAGGCAAAATAAGCAAAACCAAAGTTCGCCTGTAGAGGTAGCATCCCTTGTTCACCCTGCATATATCCCGGCATAAATTGGATGTATTAATGAACTTCAAAATCAAGTGCAGAAGCCTCAAAGCCGCCCCCCCCCCCTTCAACCCCATCAGACCAAACTGAATAACAAAACAATACCAATACTAAACAAGCAAATGACAAAAGATATAGCCTGCGCCAAGCTAACAAGCTAGCAAAACTCGCCAATAGCGCCTCCTGCAGGCCGAGAAAAAAGAGGAACATATTTTTCTGGCAGAGTGAAATAGATTTCGTGAGAGAAAGTGAAATGGTTTAGGTGAGAGAAGAGGAATGGATTTTAGGTACACCATCGATAGAACGCGCGTATATGAGCTAGCTAGCTAAGCCAAAGATAAGCTCGCCAAGGCCGTTAAGCTTACCCAGGTCGATAAGATCGCTTTAGGCCGAGATAAAAGAGGAACATATTTTTGGCAGAAAGTGAAAAGGTTTTGGTATGAGAGAAAGAGGAATGATTTTTTTTTCTTAAAAGTGGAATGACATTTTGTGAAAAAGTGAAATGTTTTGTGAAAAGTGAAATGTATTCCTGTGAAAAGTGGAACGAATTTTGGAAAAAAGTGAAATATATTTTTGTGAAGAGTAAAATGTATTCCTGTGAAAAGTGGAACGAATTTTGGAAAAAAGTGAAATATATTTTTGTGAAGAGTAAAATATATTTCTGTGAAAAAGTGGAATGTATTTTTGAAGAAAGTGAAATATATTTCTGTGAAGAGTGAAATAATATTTTTGTGGAAACTGTGAAATGAATTTTTGTGAAAAGTGGAATGTTTTTTTTTTAGAAGTAAAATATAAATTTGCTGGAGTGAAATGGTTTAGAGAAAAAGAATCATATTTGTTCAAGTGAAATGTATTTTGTATTGATTCCCTTATGGCGTGCCATAGATATGTATGCATTAATCTTAATTTGTTTTACAACAGTATTTCAGGCAGTTTTCTTTGTATTATGCAAGAACAAGATTTAAGCTTCTTCAAATGTACCATGCTTTGTTTATGAAGAGTTGCAATTAATTTGAACCTATGGCACTCATTGTGAATTTGATATCAGTCACAATTCTTATGTCCAAATAGGCAATTGCAAATAAGGTTATTGCCACTTTAAACTGAAATTGATTAGGAGACTCTTTGAATAATGTTTCACTTGTCATCCAAATTCACCTTGAACGGCATGGAACTTTAATATCTCTTTGTTTTCTGTATATTTCCTTCCCCCAGTTGCATCATGCTGAGCAGAGACTTCAGCGAATGAAGCAGCAGCTCAAAGACTTGAAGCAGTCTACAGTAGGAGTATCAGCTGATGGTAAGGACATTTGTCTACCGGTATATTCTTGGGGAGGACCTGTATGAGATATATCTCTATATAGCACTGTGATTAGATTTTAGGTTCAGGTTAGGGTTACAGGTAAGGTTAGCTGTCTTGCCCTGTATCTTTTCATGCAAGGCAGAAACGTGAGACAACACAGAGACTATATTTAACCCATTCGTGACAGGAATTATTTTAAAGCCAAATTTGATCAGCTTTTATTCTTCAAATTGGCAACACCAACATTTTTATTTCATTGCTACATTTTATTTATAAAACGTCATGTATTAGAAATGAATATAAATTGACAGAAATTATGATGATAAGTCAAAAAGTTGCCAATTTGCAGGGGAAAATGGTGATTTTAAACTTTGTATCACATTGCCAATTTAAGGATTTTAATGCTTATTTTCCTTTAAAAAAATTTCAGCATCAAACAATGAATATTGATGCAACCAAAATGGGCACAGTTTGTGTAGAATTTTTTGCTCTTTCTGCTCATGTATTTGGTATGATTTTTAGAGCTCTGCATCAAAAGTTATTTGACCAAACCACAAAATGTGGACCCTCTGTCACAAATGGGTTAATCAGTTTCATGCCAATATTCTTTTGGCTACCAAAACTTCTTGTTGTTATCATCATTATCATCATCATCATTATTATTACTTGGTATCACCTGGGCCTGGGAGGGGAAAACGAACTTAATCACTGTGACCCTTGGGGTCTCTCCTCCCGATGTAACTTTTTGGGATGTGCAGGTGTACCACTACACCAGGGTATCCCCCTACTCTTCCCCCTACTCTCTTTAGAACGATGGTGAACCGTCTTGTTTAACCCATACGTGACAGGAATTATTTAAAGCCTAATTTGATCAGCTTTTATTCTTCAAATTGGCAACACCAGTATTTTTATTTTATTGCTACATTTTCCTTATAAAACGTCATGTATCTGAAATGAATATAAATTGACAGAAGTTATGATGAGAAGTCAAAAAGTTGCCAATTTGCAGGGGAAAACAGTGATTTTAGACTTTCTATCACATTGCCAATTTAAGGATTTTAATGCTTATTTTCCTTTATAAAATTTTCAGCATCAAACAACGAATATTGATGCAACCAAAATGGGCACAGTTTGTGTAGAATTTTTTACTCTTTCTGCTCATGTATTTGGTATGATTTTTAGGGCTTTGCATCAAAAGATATTAGGCTAAACCACAAAATGTGGACCTCGGTCATGAATGGGTTAGCTTATTGATGTACCATGTTTTATTTCTTCTTCATTACAGACTTGATGAAGAAATTGGAGGAAGAGAACAAGGTGAATGCCTACATGTGTGAGGAGAAGCTTCCTAAAGACTTGGAGAATCTGAGGAAGGCCTGTCGGGATCTAGAGAGGGTTGTCAACGAACCAGCCATGGGACAAGGAGATCTAGAAGAGATACAGAATCAGGTATGACTATCATGCTAATTTATTGGAATTCACTAAGGAGGTATATAAAGAGAAGCTTGAATTCTGGCAAAAGTGAAAATAATTTGTGAACTTTCTTATTCTTTCCATGTCAGTTAGGAAAAATATCATAGTAAAAATGTCCCCGAGAAAGGATTGCTCTTCAAATGCCCTCATATGAGAAATATGACAGGAAAAAGTTGAAAAGTTATGGGATGACACCCTTGCCAAATTTGTGTTTGGTCCCATATACTCATTTCTTTGTGCAGTGCAAGTACCTTTTGGGGAAAGTAAGTGTATTTGTTATCAATTCGATAATCTCCAAATCTCACACTAGACACATGTGTTTATATACAACTAATCTAACTCATCCAGTTGCTTTGTAACAGTTTCCTTCACATTATGATCACATAACCAGAACTCCAGTTTATCTTTAGACCTCCAAAAGTATAGTTCTTCTAAAGCTTTATTTTTAATGAACATGCGCTAGTCCTAAGTGGAAAATTTCATATCATATTTCCTCTGTGAAGTCAAGCTATTAAGTTCTGATCTGATATTGAGGTAAGCACTTGGTTCAGAAATCCTTGTATTTACTGAGATTTTAACTTATCAGTATGAATCCTGGATGTATCAATAGTTCCAGTGTGCATATGGTTGACATTGATTGATTTTGATGATGGCCAAGATGACTGGGTCCTCAAATTTTCAAATATTTTAAAAATCCTTATATCTCAATGTACCATTGTATCTTTCCTCAAAGATCAAAGCTGTGAACTCTGAAGTGAATGCTCTGATCGAGAAACGCATGATGAGCAATGACCCTAAGGATGACAAGCTATCCCTCTTCCGTCAGCAAGCATCCATCATCGCTAGGAAGAAGGAAGGTCGAGCTGATGCCCTTCGTGAGGTCAAGGAAGATCTTGTGCAAGCCAAGCAGGAGCTGGCAGAGAAGAAGGAAGCAGCTAAGAATCTAGAAGGAGAGGAGGTCTTGAAAGGGGATGAAGTGAGTAGAAATTAATGCTGCTCTAAATGTGACATTTCTACATCAAGTCCCTGTCTTATGAAGAGTGGCAAGTTAAATCATTCACGACTTTGCATCAATTGCAACTCTGTACTTAAGAGATAGGAGTTGCAATAATTGTTATCAACTTGAAATTGGTTTGAATCAAGCAAACCTCTTTCTAAGACAGCCCTGGGTGCCGTTGCATAAAAACTTGCTATTATAGTAACTGTGCCATCAATGGTAACTACCATGGTAATGTTGCTCAACAGCCAATCAAAATCCAGTATTCCATGAAAGTTACCATTGATGGCAAAGTTACTATAATAGCAAGTTTTATGCAACAACACCCTGGTGATGATATGATTTTGATAGATTCATGGTCTTCTTAGCCCTTGAAACTGAAAAAGGAGAAAAATCACAGACACATAATATTAGAAATATCATGAAAGTGGACGCAAGTGTAAGAAAGAATGTGAATTTATTACAGCTTGTTTTACAAAGTTTGGGGCTGATAAATTGTTTTCGTTCACCCTCCTCTGTATTCAACTTTAATAACCCCTCCCCATTGTCCCATACTGTTTATATTTTCATGAACATTTCTTTTCAACCTGTTCTAAATTGATTGAAGTCCATGTGATCTCAAGCTTCTATTGGATCTTGATAGGTATTGTAGGATGAAGTTCCTCAAGATGATTGTAAATTAAAGATCATAAACTTGTATGCAGACTGTTTGAAAGACACGCTTTAGCATTTCAAAGCTAGGGATACATGTATCTTAGTGGTAGGTATTGCTGTGACTAACTTTAATTTTTCTATCATTTCAGTTCAAGCGTTATGTCAACAAGCTACGCGGCAAGAGTACGGATTACAAGAGGAAACGACAAGAGTTGGCAGAACTGCGTGCTGAGCTTGGTGTTCTCTCCAGGACAGAAGAGATCCTGAAGCAGCGAGATGAACAGATACAACACCGTCTGGTGAGTCTCATTTCTCATAGCAGAAGTTCATTAGGCTGCCCCATCTGTGGCTAATAAGTACCAAATGTGATGAAAAAAATTTTAATGGAGGCACTCCGGCAGATGTGCAGTAGTGTCAATGGGAAAAGTACTTTAAAATTACAATGTTTCATGTGCAGGGAACTTTGCAAATTTCACAAGTGTGACAGAATGCCGACAGTGTCTTGCTTTTTTAAATAATTGCATCACACACAAAAAAAAAAAAGAGAAAGAAGGGGAAGGAAACCATATTTTTTCCCATTGTGTAGAAATTACATCTGCAAAAATAGGTGTTGTTCATATTTCATGAAAGTTTCTGGATTTGAAGCTCATGTTTTATAATCCTGATGAGACAAAGCTTCCTTGGAAGTTCATTCAGCAAGTAAAATCACATCAAAACCTTTATAGTAAAAACACATAGCCGCCGATAAAGAGCCTTATACTAACACACATTGCTTTTACTTTGGGACCCTTTGTATGAAGACATGAGATCAAACTAAATTATATGCAATTCATCTTATGTGTGAAATATACATAAACATGTTTCTGTCCTTCTGTCCTTATATTCACCTTAGACTCTCTAAGATTGCATGCATTACGAATGTTGTTATTTTTGGGTATTTTGCTCACCAGTCTAAGCTGGAAGCCAAGAAGGGCGTGTCCGGTTACCACGACACCCAGGAGGAGCTAGAGAAGGTGTCAACGATCAAGAGCGAGTTGGATGATGTCAAAGGTCGTACACTGGAGGATATGTCACATCTGGTTTGTGAATGAATTCCTTATAATTCTTATAAAATGCACCGTCATGATGAGTTTGAATCACATATTTGTTAACATTAAGAGTAAAATACATGTACCCGGATATAATTTTAGAAATGTACATCATTCTTCTCTTAAGTTGTCTTAAGTGGTTGCTTGTTTGATAATCATTTTATCCATTAAGACCTGGGGAGCATTTCATGAAGAGTCTTGTCGGTGATTTTCACTGACTAATTTGCTCTCAGCCAATCAGATGCGAGGATTTTCAGTAGCTTATAACAGTTGTCAGTGAAAATCACTGGCAAAACTGTTCATGAAACGCTCTCCAGATCTTCCCCTTTCTCCTATGTTGCTCCTGCCTCCTCAATTTCTGACCCACAGACCTGCTACACCTCTGGGAATGTGCACTTGTTTTATCTCCCTCATTCTTAATGTTGCTTTATGAACAGGCATTATGTGATTTCTGACATCCCTTGTAAAAGTGTACCATGGGTACCATGGTAATTTGACAAATCTGCCATGGGTACGGTAATTTGATGGTACTTTTATGGTACTTTTTGGTACTTTCATGGTTTTGATGGTAATTTCACCAAAGTACCATGGTACCTCTGGTACTTTTTTTTAGAAGGGATTCCTTTGTTGACTTCTCATTATTCACAATGTTTTCCCTTTTTAACCCATAGCAGTATAGAGCTTTCTCGAGGTCTAAATTGATCATCTTCAATCCTCAAATTGGCAATACAAATTATTTTTTTCACGTTTACATAGCTTGAAAAAAATAAATATGGATATAACATAAACCAAAATGAAATATAATTGTAAAATTGAATCAGAAATTGCCCATTTGAACACGGAAATAGTGATTATATATCATTCACTGCATTGCCAATTTAAAGAGTTTAATGATTAGTCATACTTAAACTGCTCTAATTCGAGAATGCCAGGCCATACAGCGATGGGAATGGGCTCAAATTTGTCAGTGCATTTTTCTCTTTCTGCTCATGTATGATATGTACTGCAAAACATTCTGGACCAACAGATACTGCAAAAGCGTCTCCTAAAGGTGACACTGTACCTCTATGGGTTTTAAAGGAAATGTTTTAACAATCATAAAATTGACCGATTCACAGGTTCAAAAGCTGAACTCAAGCATAGCATCCAAGAAGGCTAACTTGGCACCAATCATCAAGGAACTACGCCCTCTACGTCAACAGGCTCAAGAGATGCAGGTGGTTTACGACGATAAGAAGACAGCTTATGATACCAAGGCAGCTGGACTGGAAAGCAATCGCTCCAAGCTTGAACAGGTGGGATTACTTTATTGATATATTTGAAAATTCAATTGCTCTCAGTGAATTTGAAGAATACCCACGATTAGTAATTTCTGGAAATTATAAAATGTGAATTGAGAAGCATGATTTTGAATATTACATTGGAGTTTCATTAATGATGAATTGGGAAAACACTCTGCATTCAGTTCTATGTCTAGTCTAATAAAAGATTTATTTGGAAAGAAGGTATGTCACATTCTCAGTTAACTCCTGCTCCTCTGCCATCTTTTTATCCTATTCAGTTAAAGCCATTGAGTAACTTTCAAAAGTCTGAGCTAGATGGCCCTACATGCAATCAGTGCATGTTGTATTGTGTAAATATGAAGCCCTGAATAATGGGCTTCAAAAAACATCATCATGTGCTTCACAAAAAGTGAACATGTACAAGGGACCAGAAATGCCAGACCTGTTTTACCCCATAGACTGCAATGTTAGACAAAAGCATACCCCTGTTGGTTTGAAAGTGGCGGAATGCAGTAATAGATATCTGGATAATAACATATATTTCAAAATCTTCCTGGCTGTTTATTTATACTTCTGAACGTCTTTATACAACATAGACGTCAAAATTCAACAATTTATTAAATCAAGCCTCCGCAAAGTTACTGGATCCCTTTAAGCCTGCATATAAAAGCCATCCCAAAACAAGCCCATACATTATCAAGAGGAGAGCGGCTATCTCTACTTACATTGCACACAGCAAATGATAGAAATGAAGAGTCAGTGAACATAAGTCAGGTTTATTATATATCAAGTTTTATCATCGTTTACTGTTATTGACTTGTAAGAGCCTACCATGTGCAGTGTAGTTTGGAAGGTAGCCGATACCTCTACCTTAGTGTGTGTGCTACATATGAAGGGATGAAGAATCAGAGATTTGCCAGCGAGAAACACCGGCAGATCGTATGCTAATAACAATTCTTATTATCTTTCATTTGTAGGAGGTGAGAGCTTATCGTGAAGAGTGTAGTCAAGAGGAGAGTCGATACCACTACCTCCATTGCATGCTACAGATGATAGAAATGCAGAATCAGAGAGTTGCCAGCGAGATGAAGGCGTACACGTCGGCTGATCAATCAGAGAAGAAGAAGGCATTCAGAGATCAGTATACGCGCAAGCTACAGGAACAGGAAAATCTTGGGAAGGTGAGTTTTGTTTTTCTCACTCCACTATGTGGGTTCAATACCTTGATGGATAGATGGAGTTGGAGAGAGCTTTAGTTGAACCCTCACCAACAGCACCCCTTCCCCACTCCCTCTTCCAACTATAGAGAAAAAACAACAACCTCAAAAGAGTGAACAAAAAAGGGCAGCAAGCAAGAAGAACAAAAACAAGATAAAATCCCTAAAGAATGTTAATGCTGTGTTTTCTGGGAAAGATGCATTGGGTAATGGCGCATCTTACGAAGGCTACAAAACTTACAGACTGAAAATACTTCACCACCCATCAAACTATTTGTAACAAGCAGTTCTTCCACTCTTTGGAGCAGGTCGTACTTCTCCGTGGGATAATCTTTATTTTAAATCTGCTGCTTTCCTCTGAAAGAAACCATGAAAGTTTAGCATTAGGGATGTTCTGACCCTCCAACTTATTGCGTTAATGTCAACAAAGTTCCACAAACTTACCCTGGCTTTGTGATAGGGCTTTATGAGTGATATTTTTGTTTTTGTCAAGCCACCAAGGTGGAGCAAGACTAAGGGATCTTACAGCGCTGTCTGTCCGTCCGTCCATCTGTAACGCTTGTGAAACTTGAGTAACTGAACTTGGAAGGTAGATGCCTTACAGGGACCTCAATTTTCTTTGGGGTCAACGGTCAAGTGAGGTCAAATGTTAAAATCCACCTGCAAGTTTCTACTGGGGTTGGTAATTTTGCAACCATTAGCCCGTTTGTAACTAAACTTGGACTGTGCGCAAATAGGGTGAGATACATTACACCTTTTGCCTTGTTTTCTCTCTTTTTCAGAGTTTGCGTGAAAAGCAGAAAGCAGTGAAAGAGAGTCATGGTCCGAGCATGAAACAGATGAAGATGTGGGGAGACTTCCAAGCCTTGATGGAATGCAAGAAACAGTGTTTCCTTGGTCAGAGGCAGGATCAAGATGCCGGTAGGATGGTCAGAGACGAAGCTGTCAATGAGGAGAGACTTGTTTTGTAGGACAGTTAGTGTGTCCAGCCTATGAGGGGCACATATTTCATAGGGAGCTGGGGGGGGGGGGCACATTAGTGAACTTTAATACTAAATGGATTAAATTCAAGAGCAATTTGAGACAATTATTTCAAGGAGGAATGTGGAATTCAAAACCAATGGGCTCACAATGCAGAATTTTCTAATGGAGTCCAGGTCTATGAAGCTAACTCACAATTCACTTACACATCATGTTGTCTTTTAAACATATTTGTCCTCGCAAGGAAATGTGGAAGTAGATACATAATTTCATGTTTTCCCTCCATATTTTCATGTCTATGCTGTATTTGATCACCAGTTGGGAATATTTCACAGAATGTATTATTCAGAAATACATGTACTCGTATCACCTTAAAGTCTTGATCATTCCAGTTAATTGATCATTGTGGTATATAATGATGAAAACTGAGTATTTTTAGAATTATCTTAAGAATTGTCATTTACTATACATGTACCTATATTTTAGGAAAATAAGTTGGGTATATAATTCAAACACAGAAAATGAAGCACAATTAATTGACCTGTAATTTTAGTGTAATTTGCATTGTTCATAGACTAAATTAAGGCCTTAGATTTGGATATACAGTGTATGTTCTATGTTAATTCATTGAAATTTGTGTAAAATATGTATATAATTATTGACAATTATCACCTTGATTTGGGAACCAGTGATTCAGAAGTGGTAATAATAATTATACCAGTTTCTTATAAGGCACTTTTGCAGTATAAATGACTGAAACGCTAATACAGCACTATTATTACCCCGGTTACTGGATTCAAGTAGTATTCCACACATTACTGCACACATTATCCACTCCCTAGGGAGCATTCCAGCCATTCACCAATTTTAAGTGCATGCACATGCTAATCAAAGTACACTGACCTCAAGTTCGCATTCTACCGGGTACCCAATTAGCCAGGGTGGGAGTGGTAGTCATGGATTAATGTCTTGCCAAAAGACGTTAGTGCGGGGGTTGGGATTTGAACCCTCAACCCTGTGATTGAGAGTCTAGTGAATGAACCACTACACCCGGGGGGGGGGGGGGGGGGGGGGGGGGGGGGGGGGGGTCACTTCCATTGAAGAGTGGACAGCATCCGCGAGAATCGTCCTTTCAAAAGCACCCTAAATGAGGATTCAAGGGCAGGCCGCTAGGACACCCTAAACACGGATTTTGTGCAGATGTCCCAGATTCGCACACCCTAAACAGGGATTTCATTAATTGTTGGGATACCCTAAACGAGGATATTCCCATTTTCATACCTTGAGAGTGATAGTGGGGTCCATTGAAAGTTTGGAGCCGTTTTTATCTCGAGATAATTCACTGTCTCATTATGTTTTTATACAGGCGTTATAGGATTTTCCGTTCACGGGTCTTGTTACAGTCGGTCCCGCAGTCGGTGCAAATTACATACCCTTTTTTGCGTTTTAGATTATCGTGATTTAGGGGGCTTTTTTTCAATTTTTGGTGTTTTTGACACTCTATTCATGTTCCGCGCGTTCCGCGCCTACCCCTGAAAAAATACCCTTTTCCCGCGTTTTTTTTTCTTGCGGATGCTGGAAGTAATTGCAGTTACCTTCCAATTTGACTTCGCAGAAATGAATATATAGCTGTGATACTTGAATTATTTCTGATGAAACAAACACCATTGTTATCAATTATTACAGCAAAAACGCACAAGGCGAGAGCGGGATTCGATCTCGGGCTCTTGAGACAGTAAACCAACGCGTAACTCATTGAGCTGCGCAAGCGGTCGACACTGGAGTGGGTTCTGTAAGAAATTTATACCTTGAATTCCTATGTACGTGCTTATACATATTCATTTCTATGACGTATCTACCACGCGTCTCTGTCGTCAAATTGATAGATAAGTGAGAGAGGCTGGAACTATCCTCTACCTACTTTGTAGGGGCTTTGATGGATGGATATGGGATGGATATGTGCACAACATGAATATACCTAATATTATTATTCCACGATTTGGATATTAGCATTGAATATGAAGTGCACATTCTATACATTGATTTCTGACTGGAAAAATTAATGAAAATTTCTGTTTTGCTTCACTGTAGTTTACATGTTTATCTTTCCTTTTTTGCTTGCAAACTATGTGTGAACCCTAGATTCAAGATTTGTTGAGAATATGTATTTGTAAAACTTCTTTTTGGTGATTTTTTGCCACTTCATTGTTTTAATCCATTAGTCATTTTTGGTTGATCATGTTCAATCTTTGGACCTTGATCCTTTAAGGTCCTTCATGACCATGATCAAACTGTGTAGAAACTATGTAAGGAATGTATGTGCACCTTTAAATGCTCTGCAATTGCAATGATAGCTTGAATTCTGTAAATGTGTGAAAATATATACTATACTTATTGTGCTGGAGTAAAGTAGAATCTTTCATGCTAAAATAAGTGTCTTTGGCTTGTTTTTTTGTGGTTTGAATTTTTTATACTATCTAAATTTCAGTTTGAAGCCCCTCTTCCCCCTCATTTTCTCCCTTTCTTTTAAAGAAATGTAAGACTTTTAAAGAACTGTCTATGGATAATTATATGAAGAGCGCATCAACTAGGCAACAGTATACAAATAGCGAATAGACGTGAGTGCGATGGTACGAGATTTCGCATGAGGTGAAAGAGCGACCTTCTATTCAACGAGGCGAAGCCGAGTTGAATAGAAGTTACGTCGCGATCTTTCACCGAATGCGAAATCTCGTACCATTGCACGAATTAGAATATTCGCTATTTGTATTGTACAACGCCTCGGAAGTCTGAGAAATTGATGAAAATCAAGACAGTCACATTTTGGTTAAGAAATCAAGGTTTATAAAGCAGGGAAAGAAGTTCCGACTGCAAAATGCAAAATGCGGCAAGTCTGTGCGCGTGCGCGTATCTATAGCAGACGTGCGCGAACGCGACTTGCTGGCATAGCCATGCAGCTAGCTGAGCATGCAAAAATCAATACGCGTATAAGGTCTACACTATGGGTCTACAACGTCAACACAAGCTACTTGTGATATCACAAAAGAAATAAAAGAAGTAATTTGTGGGAATCTACTGTGACGTCACGCTAACCGTGCAATGGTACATTTTGGATGGTACATTTTGGATGGTACGAGTGCAATGGTACGAATGTCGCGCGTTCAGCTCCCATAGACTTGCGTACAACAAGCTGAGTAGGCGTTGTACAATATTTTCTAGCTTGTGTATAATTGTATAATATGGACTGGCCTTGATGGTGATATAACATATACTGCTTGAACTAGAGTCACTATTTACAGTACCATCGCCATCATCACCTACAATACCATCGGCACTAGTACCAGTGGTGCCATCACCAGTACCGTCGTCACCATCAGCTCCATCACCACAGTCATTACCGTCATCAACATCAACCATCCAGCAGTACAATCGTCACCATCAGTACAATCACCACCATAATCACATCGGTACAATAGTTATGTAACCATCATCACCATCAGTACCATCATCATTACCATAACCATCACAATCAGTACCACCACAACAATCAATAAAATCACCACAACAATCGGTACCATTACCACAAGCAGTACCATTACCACCATCAGTACCATCATCACCATCACAATCACCACCACAATTGGTACCATTACCACAAGCAGTACCATTACCACCACAATCGGTAACATTACCACAAGCAGTACCATTACCAACACAATCGGTACCATTACCACAATCAGTACCATTACCAACACAATCGGTACCATTACCACAAGCAGTACCATTACCACCACAATCGATACCATTACCACAAGCAGTACCATTACCAACACAATCAGTACCATTACCACCATCAGTACCATCATCATCATCACAATCACCACCACAATCAGTACCATTACCACAGCAGTACCATTACCACCATCAGTACCATCATCACCATCACCATCACAATCGGTACCATTACCACAAGCAGTACCATTACACCACAATAGATACCATTACCACAAGCAGTGCCATTACCAACACAATCAGTACCATTACAAGCAGTACCATTACCACCACAATCGTTACCATTACCACCACAATCAGTACCATTACCACCACAATCGGTACCATTACCACCCCAATCGGTACCATTACCACAATCGGTACCATTACCACCACAATCGGTACCATTACTACAAGCAGTACCATTACAATTGGTACCATTACCACTGTCATTAGCATAATCAGTACCATCACCACCACGATCATACCACCATCACCATCAGTTTAATTGCCCCCATGACTCCCATCAGCACTTGAGTAAAATCGCCACCATCAGCACCATCAGTACCATCGTCGCCATCATCATCCCTACCACCACCATCATTACCCCCATTATCCTCTCTTCTTCTTTATAATGTTCATTGTATCATCTCCACCACTGAATATCAGGGGAGTGTTTCATGAAGAGTTTTGTCGGTGATTTTCACCGACAACTGTTATAAGCTACTGAAAATCCTCGCATCTGATTGGCTGAGAGCAAATTAGTCGGTGAAAATCACTGACAAGACTTTTCATGAAACACTCCCCAGTTCTTTATTTACAACCATCGTCACATGAACATCATTATCATCATCATTATCACACCTGTTTAGCACAGAGACAAAGAAAACGACCCTTTTCCATAAAACTTCATGGGTATAAAACATCTTGTAAATGTATTTGACAACTTGATGAACAATCAATTCAGCAAAAATGAGAAACAAATGAAAAAGAAAAAAAGAAAAATACGAATAAATACAAGACAGGAAATGAGGGAAACAAAAGACGATAAAAGTGATGTGGGAAAAAGTGAAGGAAAGAAGAAGAAGAAAGGAGAGTAACGAGAAGAAAGGTATTATTTGTGGAAATATTCATAAAAAGAATACCTCTACATATGGTCATAAAGATAACAATATCGTCGAACATACACTGCAGTGAAATAAGTCATGGAACATGTCATATATATATATATTTTCCCCCTGAATCATGAAAATGTGCTTCGAAAGTTATGTACAATTTACTCTATGAAACATAAAGGGGCGGAAAACCAGTGAGGAGTCACATTTGGGAACTCTTTAATTTGGAATGGAAATACATTAAAAGCATGAAAGAGTGAAATCCACTCTACTGGAGTGAATTCCTCTATTCTGAACAAGGGTTTCCACCAAAAAATGAAAGGATTCCTGGAGGCAAGTCGGCTAGCTCAGTCGGTAAAGCGCCTGCTTGTCGAAGCAAAGATCGTTTATAATAGACTTTGAATCCAACCTTGCCGGATGACTGAAGCATGAGTTATGTGTTAACCGCCCCTCCCCTTTTTCACAGACGCGGCCTATTTTCAGTAGTTAGCACTCCGTCCCTCGGATATGACGTTTTTTAAACACTGAGTCCCCGTGAAGAGGAGAATCACCACATTTGCACGTGAAGAAGCCACTGCTTTGTTCGAAAGAAAAGGGGGAAACCCCAGTATATTACGCACATCCTAATCTCTTAAATACCGAGATCCGAGGATGAATGTGATCAAGTTTGCTTTTCCACTCGCAGGCGATGCCAAATACCGTTCGTATGATTCCTCAGAGTGGTTTTCTACTCCTGTTTGCTTATAGAGTACAATAAGATACAGTATCAACGTAACATTAAATAAAATAGCTCTGTTGTTAAATAAAAAATACTGACGATTCAAAATACTTTAGCATTCCTCTACTTCTTAACATCAAAAGAATATAGTTGATGCAACTTCTTGAAAGAATATTCTCCTACACAGTAGGAATGATATCTGTCAGTCAAGTTCTAGGACTAAAGGACAAGAGGAACTTAGATCATTTGGAATAAAAATACATTACATGTAATAAATGATGCAGTCAGCAGGGTAAAATTAGGCAAGAAGGAGAAAAATATTAGAAGAAAAGGACTTTGGAAACTAAAGGAAAATTGTTATTTATCAATACGTCGGCAAGAATATTCCCGAAGAAAACAGAGTAGATGCCTATAAGGCATTGCCTAGGAAGCAAAGCAGAAGTTTTTTTTTCGGGCGAAAAAAAAATGGGGGGAGGGAACGTGGGAATAGTGAATGTTACGAATTAGCAATGTTTAGACTTGAACACGTTGTTGCAATAAAGATGAGAGGGAGAAATTAAACTGTGTTGCTTCGCTTTCTTTCTGTAGTTTAATCTCTGTAGTATCAACTCTCTTGTTTCACATAGAAAATATATTCAACAACTGTGTGGTGATTGTGGTGACAAAAAAAAATAAGTATGTATAGCTTGCATACTATAAACCAACAAATCTAAATTTGCTTTGCAATCTACAACTTCATACAGCTTTTGTTTTCTTAATACAAGCGATAAGACTTATCCCTTTCATGCATAATAAAAGAAGAAATATGTTGACAAACATCAACGTTGCAATGTATTTTTCATACTAATAACTATTCTCTCAAACATCAAAACCCTTGGGGCAATCCTTTAATTTGGGCTTAAAATAAAACCAGAAAATTCCAGGTTCAAACGACTTGAACTTCCTATAACTTCCTATAACCTTTTGAAGCTACGTGGAATACTAGGCGGCGGATCACTCTTACTACTCGAAAAATATCAATCTGCGCCCTATTTTCTGCGTAGGTTTGTAATTGTCAACGTATTACTTACGGCTATCTACGCCATACAAAATAGTTCATGCCTAAAACGGCATTTAAAACTGAATTTTCTCAAAAGATACATATCAAAGTACGTTTTATATATTTCGTCTCATCATAAGCATTTATCATCTTTCAAAGCAATTATTCATCTAACTATCGAAAAGAAGATGAACGGAATCGGCAGCGTGGGCAGCCAGAAAACTGCGGGAAATTTAAACAATTCGTAGATAATAAATCTTTCAAAAATAAATCAAGAAAGTACAATTTGACATAGAACTTTGATTTATCAACGCCCTAATTATCCAAAATATCATGAATGATTTCAACATACCTTTTAGTCGCATATTTCTTATATATTTAAGAGAAATCTGAGGTGTTAACTCGACCTTTTCCTAAATGACCTTGTTTAGTCTTGGTCGCAGTCGCTAAATGAAATACAATTACTTTTCCGGGTTACATCACGATTGTTATTATTTTACACAAAAATAAAAACGCATGCCATGACAGTATTCATAGTATGAAAACTTCTACGCAATATCTAGTAATCGTGCTCTTATAAGAAATAGTTTTGCTCTTGAAGCAAAGTTGATCATCGTCTTCGTTTTTAGAATGGGGTTACCCGGTAGTTCTATATCAGAACGCTTGCTATGTAAGCATTGCACCTTCTTGTCATTTATGAGGCAAGAATAAATCGATCGGCCTTTTCGCGTTTAGGTTAGGTATTAAAATAAGAACAAAAAGTAAGCTATCTCAAAGGCTTATGAAAACAACAAACCCTCCAAAACAACAACAACAACAACAACAACAACAACAATAAAGCAAATGACTAAGCTGCACCTGATAACCCTAACTCGGCCTTTACTACTACTAGGCCTATACTGCTGCTGCTGCTGCTGCTGCTGCTACTACTACTGCTACTACTACTACTACTACTACTACTACTACTACTACTACTACTACTACTACTACTACTATTACTACTACTACTGCTGCTGCTGCTGCTACTACTACTACTTCTACCACATGTACTGCTATACCAGGCATCACACAAGTGAACGACGCTGTTTCAATATCCTTTCTGCTACCACAAATAAATAAATTTAAAGTAGGAGAAGGCATTCAACAAGAAGATGGAGGAGACAAATATCTATATTAACGATACATACAGAATTTTGAAAAATTACATTCACATGTTAAAATCACGATAAAACATACACAGAGAAAATTTGCACTGCAGCACCAGTGTTGAATATATCTTGCTTTTCTCTACTTTTGGGGGTTTTATCTTGAAACGGAAGACTTCATACAAGTAGAGCAAGTGAAGTGACAAAAAAACAAAACACGAAAGCACTGGGCTCGTTCACAAAAAAAAACTTACACAACTTTGATACATGTATAAATTAATCCGACTAAGTACAATAACCACACATGATGCATGTTCGAAATAATACAATAAATCAATTGAAATTTGAAAAAGCATAAGGCATATAGTTTTCACGGGCACGTGAACGTTTTGCGACGGATGCGAATGTCGAAAAAAAGTCCAAACATTCGCATTTTATGCTCCAATAGTTCGCCAAACTTGCGCGGGGGTCAATTTTTTTTTAAAAGATTGAAATTTCTTGCGAACAATTGACAACGCTTCCGAACCTCCGAGCAAGTTTTGACGAACTTTCGGCGCATAAAAATAAAATGTTGGATTTTGCGCCCTTTTTCGACATAAGCAAAATGTTCGCGTGCCCGTGAAAACTATGCTTACCAAGTCCGCTCTTATGATGGTGGAGAGCTGGAAAAATGTGTTCAAACGGGAGGGGGACATGTCCAATTTTCCTTGACAGGATAAAAAATTATCGCCTTTTTTTTTTTTAATTGTGCCCATCCCTCCTTCTACCACCCTATACCCACCACCAGTCCCGCTCATGAGTGATATTGAGAATGCGTACGTTGTCTAGTCAGCAATCATTTTCTGTTTGCTGACGTTGCAATTAAAGGAGAATGAAACCCTGGGGAAATATCCATTTCAGTAAAAAGAGAGGATAGAGAGAATAATTTGAAAAAAGGTTCCATCAAAAATCGGTTACGAAATGAGAAAGTGAAAGTTTGAAAAGTCTCAATTTACTTTTTATTGTGATCCTCAAATTGGCAAAGCTGCTTCAAAATGTCAGTTTTAGAAGGACAGCTCTCAGCATAATTTTATTCGGTACACAAAATTTCATATTTTCTCCATTATCTCTTAAGATGCGGCTTGTCTCTCTGTGACTCTACTTTTGTGTCAAATACATTTCCCCACGATATAGGAGACAAGCTGCACCGTGAGAGATAGTGGGGAAAATATGAAATTTTGTCTACATATTACTATAATTGCATTGATTACATAAGCAATATTTTTTGTCGACAGTTCCTGAAAAAGTGCAGTGTTCAGATGCTGCCTTACCACTTATGTCCGACTTTCGCCGCCTGGTAGTCAGCTGAATGCGACCATTCAAATGCGATATTAAAAGTACTTTACATTCCAAAATCATTTAGTCTTAATACTGAATTCGATTTCAAT
Organism: Echinometra lucunter; assembly: GCA_029962745.1. Classification (NCBI taxonomy): domain Eukaryota; kingdom Metazoa; phylum Echinodermata; class Echinoidea; order Camarodonta; family Echinometridae; genus Echinometra; species Echinometra lucunter. The sequence goes on along the minus strand of CM057169.1, from coordinate 3,897,263 downwards.
TTTTTTTCATTTGACCATCTTTAATATCATTGTTATAACAGATCCGAATTCTCATCAAAATAAAAATACCTTGGAAACAAAATTTCTGACTATTTGAATTTTGAAAATAAAACATCGGATCATCTAATGGTACTGTTTTCGCCCCGCCGTCGTCAAGAAGATAGAAATATAAACAAGAAAGACATTCATAACAGAGACAATATATTTCTCTTTTAATTATCACCTCTGACGCTTTGACACACTTTCCACAAAATCAAATATGCATTCGAAGAAGAAAAAGATGAAAACTTCAAGAGGTTAAAAATTCGACCGACACACCAATGGCATATATACAATGAAAACAAAGCTGAAGAAGATTTCTCCAAACTTCTAGTCATGTGCGAAGATTGTTTTGTCAGCATTCAGTCCTGTGAGCTTGGCAAAATAACTTAATTTAAAAAAAAATAAATAACACATGTTAATTCTTCATAATGTGCAGTCTTTCATGATTAAAACAAAACATGAAAATATCTCCAAAGGCTCTGGGCAGCCGCGAAAGATAACTGGCGATATGGTTTTTTTAACATCGGTAAATAATCATTGAATCACCATTCTGTGGGCAATGATTTTCATTTAGGAGTCATATGAACATATGAAATGAGTTTATTATCTTTAAAAACTTTGCACACTAGTCCCGATTTATAGTCCAGCTCTAAGGCGAGCTGTAACCAAGGTAACAAGTCTGAAAGCCTCAAGGCGTTGATTCTTCGCTGCTCCCTTGGGCCTGTCTTCCCACAGAAATCGATCATCCCCAACATACGCGCAAGTTCGCGGTTATAAGGCGCCGTAAAAATCGTCCAGTAGTCGTTTCGTCTCTGGGAGCATCGGCCCCAGGCGGATTTTCTCTGGAGACCGAGTGTTTTCGGTGTCGTCTTGACATATCTTTATCAAGGATGAAAAATGAAGAGGTTCTGGAATGACAAAAGAAAAGAAGAACATTAAAAAGGAGTTTGCTTCTTCATTCTCTCTAGATAATCCAAACATTTGAATCCTCTTCAATATGCGAGAAGTAGAGGAGAATGATAATACAAAGCAGCAAATTATAGAAATGACATTGCTTCACAAGTCCTGGAATCAAAACTCCCTCACCCACAATTATCTCTGAAACTAGATGAATCCTCGACCGCGCGCGGTCGAAATTTATGCCTCCGCCATTGCCAGACCGGAGCACATTCATGTTGATTTATTTTCATTTTTTCAATGTCTTTTTTTACCTTGACCTTTGACCTTGTGACCTACAAATCAAATGAGACCATTGCCCTTTCCATATGCATACATGAGTCAAGTATGAAGTTGAACCGTCACAGAGTTGTTGATTTATCGCAAGAACAAGCAAGTTTCATGTATATGACCTCTATGACCTTTGACCTTTGACCTTGAGACCCCCAAATCTAATCAGATCATTGTCCCTCCCATATGCATACACGAGCCAAGTTCCAAGTTGATTCGTCAAATGGTTATCGAGTTATCACAAAAAGAACCATTTCTATGTACATAACGACCTCTATGACCTTTGACCTTTGACCTTGAGACCCTCAAATCTGATCAGATCATTGTCCCTCCAATATGCATACATGAGCTAAGTTTGAAGTTGATCCGTAAAATGGTTATTGAGTTATTGCGAGAACGAACCATTTCCATGTACATAATGACCTCTATGACCTTTGACCTTTGACCTTGAGACCCCAAAATCTTATCAGATCATTGTTTGTTCGTTTGTTTGAAATTTATTTCTGCGTTCAACATGTTCAACACAATACAACATAATCAATTATTACATAGATTTTATACATATGCATTTTAGACACATGAATCATTTACAATCTCTTTCTGAATATAAAAAAGTATATGAAAAATATTATTTAACTGAATTTCAGAACGCAGGAGATCGTCGTCATGAGCGACCTGCTTGATGTTGACGACGGCCTCAAGGTAAAAAAAGCGGACACGTAAACTTACATATTTTTTAACAAGAGATCATGAGGGTGCAGTGCAAGTGCATTGGAGGAGGGGTCAAAATTCATTTAAGAGTAAAATAGATAAATAATATAAAAATAAGTACAAGTATAGTCAATGTGGCGCATTCGAATACAGTGATTGCGCTTCATAGTGGCTTTAAAGGAATAAAGTGAGGAACACATTTTTACAGTTGCGGGTAAATTGTTCCATAAGTCAGGCCCCATGGTGTCTAATTGATTTATGAGTTATTAATAACTTTGGGTTGTTATGTGAAAATTTCCAGAAATATGGGTAGGGTATGTGTGAACTGTACTGTTTAGATTAAATAAATTTTGAAATGAGGGGGGGAAGTTGGTTGTTTTTGTATTTGAACATAAAAACTGCAACTTGCATGACATTCAAATCAGAAACCTTCAATGTTTGAAGCTTAATGAATAGTGGATCAGAATGTGAAAATAAGACGATCCTGTACAGACACGAAGAGCCCGCTTTTGTAAGGTGAGAATAGGGTTGAGTTTGGTAATTTCACAGTTGGCCCAAACAGTATTACAATGGAAGTATTAGCGTATTGTATAGTAAAAACAGAGTTACTCGTGGTAACATAAATTTAACTTATGAATAATTCCCACGCCTCGAGAAATACACAGGTGTAACATGATTTATGGACCATTCCAAGTTAAATTCTCATCAATAATGACACCAAGGAATTTCGAACTCTTCTTTTCTTCAATAGTATTGTTGTCAATGTTAATATTAATTGGATTATTATTCTCATAGATATTGCAGTGCTTGAAATGTATAAAATGGGTTTTCTGAATATTGAGAGAAAGTTTATTGCATTTAACCATTTCGAGACTTTTATTACTTCGGCATTCAAGGTATCTGTTATGAGGAATAAACATGGTTAAGTGCCATCTGCAAATAGGACAAAAGATAACAATGATGATGTATTGATTATATCATTGACATATAATAAAAATAGAGTGGACCCAGGAAAGATCCTGGGGGACACCACATTTGATTAGAAGAGATCGTGAATTAATACCATTGAAAGTAACATACTGTTTTCGGTTACTTAAATACTTTCTAAACCATAAGAGCGCTGAGCCCCGAACACCACAGGAATACAATTTGGAAAATAGTATATCATGATTAAGAGTGTCGAACGCTTTACTAAGGTCTAAAAAAATACCAATAATGTGTCTTTTTTGGCCATGGCTTCTGTAATTTTATCATATATCTGGACCAGAGCTAGACCAGTGGAATGATTTTTTTCTAAAACCATACTGATTTGGATTTAGTATTTCAATGGAAGATTAGAAAATTATGTAATCTATTATAAAACAATTTTCTCTAAGATTTTTGATAATACTAGGGAGAATGGAAATAGGACGGTAATTACTGATTTCATGTTGGTCATCTTTTTTTTTGAAAATTGGGGTTACATTGGCTATTTTCAACACAAGTCTGGAAAAAATACCAGATTGTAAAGACTGGTTAAATATGTGTGTTAGTGGATCAGCAATGAATGGATTATTTCCTTTAAAAGTGAGTACAAATTTTATCATGACCTTGGATTTCGAAGAATTTAATGAATTAGCAATATTAATGATTTCATTCGGGTTTGTCGGCTCTTTAAAAATAAGAGTCTTGAATCGGTTCTGAAAAGAATTCTGTAAAATGAGCATTATTTGGAGTGGTAATTGGGGTGGCAAGTTAAGGACCAATATTAGTAAAGAAAGATTGAAGGAATCAGCATAGTCGTTAGAATCTGTGATTTTGTTACCATTGAAAGTAAGGTTATCTTTAGGTATAGCCTCATTTTTTGTTCCCATAATTTCTTTTATAACTTTCCATGTGGCTCCTGAGTTGGATTTACCTGTTGTAATTTGTTTGAGAAGTGTAACTTGCGAGAAAAAACGAATTAACTTTGTTAATTTGTTAAGATACGTTTTGTAAACAAGTAGACTTGTATCCGTGGGGTTCCTCAAATGTTGTTTATAAAGTCAGTTTCTTGTTTTTATAGATTTAAGTATACCTTTCGTTATCCATGGGTTTATAGGTGTATTACGTTTATGTTTATTCTTACAAGTGGAATGTTTATTGTAATAAAATTGTAGCTTTAAATTAAAATTTGCATACGCAGTATTCACATCATTTGTATTCAGGATATCATTCCATTCTTCGAATAATAAATCTTGTTTTAACATTTCAATATTACGAGGGGTTTCTTTCCGATACATAAAATGTGGTGGTTTAAAACGAGTCAATGATTTTCCACATATAGTAAATATAGGTAAGTGGTCAGATACTTCGGAATACAGCAATCCTCCAATTATCTTTTTGTCGTGTATATTAGAAAATATGTTATCAATTAAGGTTGAGGAATGTATGTTAATTCTAGTTGGACTTTACGAAAGAAAAAATCCATATGAATCATAAGTTGGGAGAAACCTATTAGAGAGATTGTTGTGATGCAA
>CM057169.1:3877226-3892285 GCA_029962745.1 Echinometra lucunter | reverse complement strand
AAATGGACCCTTCTCATTGATGGGAGGATAGGGGTATGGCAGGAATCTGATGTGCATGTGGGTTTTCCTCTTCAATTTACGTCATATTCGTATCGGCATTTCATCAGTAGGAGAAATGATATCATACATTCAACTTCTATATTAGTTTACATTCTGCAAACAATGTTTCGTAGCTTAGAGAAATAACAAGCAACTGCTTTTGAAATTTTGAACAAATTGGTTGCAGTGAATGAGTGCGGGTGTATTTGTGCTTTCCAGTTTTTTTCAGGTGGGCTTTGATGATTTGATAATAGTTTTTTTTTTAAACAATATTTTAGAGCTTTGCCATTGCAAATTTATTTTCTCAAATGATTTGCCAAAGGAAAAATAGGTTTACCAATAATAGATGTTGTCATCCTCTGTTTTAAATCACCACTGTGTGTTCCAGGACACTGAAATTTTCTTTGAAAATATGTTTTTTTTTTTATCATTGCTGATTTATATTTGCAAGTGAGATTTATTATGGGAAATTCTTTTTGGCAAATAGTGGATAAAGTCACCCCTGCTGAAAACTATCCTAAAGAACGAAATATGTATTGGGATGAATGCATTAAATGTAAGAAAGGTATGATTATTGACAATGTACACAAGCCACTAATCTTGGAGTATTCTTTTTATATTATAGTATGAGGCACTGGTTGATGGATTCATGGAGCTTCACAGGACGTCGGAATCTCTGAAAACATCAGGATTCTCAACGACGGAGATCAAGAAAGACATCTCACAGATGGAAGATGAGAAAGATCAACTCACTAAAAGGATTGAGAGACTTAAGAAAAAGGTAGGTCAGTGGTCAAATAACGGGGATAGACATTGCATTTTGAGTTTAATGTTCTTCTCTGGTACTATTGAAGTCCAGTATATGTCAGAATTACTTAATGATACTTTGTTGACCAGGGGGGTGTTTCATAAAGCTGTTTGTAAAGATATGAATGACTTTACGAACAACTGGAATATGGCAAGCCAAATGGGATTCCCAATTATGATAGATCGCATCAGCTAAAGGTGAAATGTGTAGACGTAGATTGACATTACTGTTGTTAGCAAACATTTTATTGTGAGTTATATTTTTGCCACAATTTAATTGAGATTATAGGAAATGCAGTCACACTTTGTTAAAACATCAGGAAAAACTACGGACATCTCCTTTGGCACTTTACATTCAAGTCATTCATAAAGTCATTCGTAAATTTACGAAAAACTTTATGAAACACCCCCCAGGTTGCTAAGGGTCTTATGATTTAATAATTACTGGGAAATTGGTTGTTCTGTAAAAGCTTAAGATTGAACACATGCGCTATACGAACCCAAATTATGACTGGCTGGCATACTTCCTAGTGGAGTGCAGTATGTCCAGCATAAATGCAGATTTTAGTACAAAACATGCATGTAACCTTGCTCTGTTTTAGTACTTGGTGATGTGTGTTTGCTCTGATTCTTTTATATGTTTTAGCGAAGTTTAGATATGCAAGCAACTCTTCTAGCTATACATTAACTTAAACTGTAATTACTAGAATTTTTATTGTAAAATCCTGATGAACTGATGACCAATCTGATGTTGCAGGTGGAGACTGTACCAAACTATGAGCACATGATGTCCATTGCAAGGAACTTCAGGAAGGAGCAGGAAAGAGAGACATCACTAGCACAACAGAGACAAGAACAGAAGAACCAGGTATTTGTGTTGACACTCCTCAACTTTGACATGCCTAAGTCAAGCCTTCTAAGTTATTTTGTTGTTTCTGCAATGTTTCTCCCACAAGTCTTTTTAAAACCCGTGTAGCAACATACAGTAACAACACATTACAAATAACCAGAGATAGTTGTAGATAGAAAGTTTTGATCGCCAATGTCTAGAACAGACAAGGCACCTGGTAAGCAAGCAAGCAATGAACAGATTTAAAAAAAAATGCTTTGGCATTGCATGACTAGTGGGAGTTAGAACTTTTGTTGGCTGCGTTACAGAGCCACTATTCAGTTTGATACTTAAGCCATGATTTTAAGTATTTTACTCAGTTTTCAGCTTATGTGAAATACTTGGCCTATTTCGCTATTCAACTGAATCTTTGGCAAAGTATTTTACCCAAAGTCTAAGACAGCCACCCTAGCAGACTTGAGCTAATTACCTTGGAAGTCTGTAGACTGGCTTGTAGTTTATTTATACATTTGCAGTCATAATAATGCTGCATACGGGTAAATTTTTAATTGTGCATACGATGGGACTCCTTTATTGCATGTTATTTGGGATGAACTTTATGACATCCCAGTGTTTACCAGTAAGTATTTTGCCTTAAAGTCGACTTGTTAAAGTAAAATACTTAGAAGTGATCTGAATGCGAGTTAAGGCATTCTAATTAGCCAAGCTAAGTAATTTACTTACTAAATCTGTGTATCTTGGATACTGGACCAGGTCCTTTAGGCAAACTCTGTGATATGTATGCACTAATCTTGATTTGTTTTACAACAGTATTTTAGGCAGTTTTCTTTGTATTATGCAAGAACAAGATTTAAGCTTCTTCAAATGTACCATGCTTTGTTTATGAAGAGTTGCAATTAATTTGAACCGATGGCACTCATTGTGAATTTGATGTCAGTTACAATTCTTATGTCCAAATAGGCAATTGTAAATAAGGTTATTGCCACTTCAAACTGAAATTGATTAGGAGACTCTTTGAATAATGTTTCACTTGTCATCCAAATTCACCTTGAACGGCATGGAACTTTAATATCTCTTTGTTTTCTGTATATTTCCTTCCCCCAGTTGCATCATGCTGAGCAGAGACTTCAGCGAATGAAGCAGCAGCTCAAAGACTTGAAGCAGTCTACAGTAGGAGTATCAGCTGATGGTAAGGACATTTGTCTACCGGTATATCATACCTGCCAACTGTCCCTACTTAATAAGGACAATCACGATTTTTGGTAAAAGAAAGAGCCACTTCTACCACCGTGTCCCTCTTTTTGCAAAAATCTGTCTGTAGTAATGTATAGGAAATTCAGAAATGTCCCTATTTTCTGCCTCCGCCTTGTCATTTGTCCCTCTTTCTTGGGTTTCAGGGTTGGCAGGTCTGGTATATTCTTGGGGAGGACCTATATGAGATATATCTCTATATGGTAAGGTTTAGCACTGTGATTGGATTTTAGGTTCAGGTTAGGGTTACAGGTAAGGTTAGCTGTCTTGCGCTGTATCTTTTCAATGCAAGGCAGAAATGTAAGACAACACAGAGACTATATTTAATCAGTTTCATGCCAATATTCTTTTGGCTACCAAAACTTCTTGTTGTTATCATCATCATCATCATCATCATCATCATCATCATTATTATTACTTGGTATCACCTGGGCCTGGGAGGGGAAAACGAACTTAATCACTGTGACCCTTGGGGTCTCTCCTCCCGATGTAACTTTTTGGGATGTGCAGGTGTACCACTACACCGGGGTATCCCCCTACTCTTCCCCCTACTCTATTTAGAACGTCTTGTTTAGCTTATTGATGTACCATGTTTTATTTCTTCTTCATTACAGACTTGATGAAGAAGTTGGAGGAAGAGAACAAGGTGAATGCATACATGTGTGAGGAGAAGCTTCCTAAAGACTTGGAGAATCTGAGGAAGGCCTGTCGGGATCTGGAGAGGGTTGTCAACGAACCAGCCATGGGACAAGGAGACCTAGAAGAGATACAGAATCAGGTATGACTATCATGCTAATTTATTGGAATTCACTAAGGAGGTATATAAAGAGAAGCTTGAATTCTGGCAAAAGTGAAAATAATTTGTGAGCTTTCTTATTCTTTTCATATCAGTTAGGAAAAATATCATAGTAAAATGTCCCCTAGAAAGGATTGCTCTTCAAATTAGAAATATGACAGGAAAAAATTGAAAAGTTATGGGATGAACACCCTTGCCAAATTTGTGTGTGGTCCCATATACTCATTTCTTTGTGCAGTGCAAGTACCTTTTGGGGAAAGGAAGTGCATTTGTTATCAATTCGATAATCTCCAAATCTCACACTAGACACATGTGTTTATATACAACTAATCCAACTCATCCAGTTGCTTTGTAACAGTTTCCTTCACATTATGCTCACATAACCAGAACTCCAGTTTATCTTTAAACCATGTTTTAGACCTCCAGAAGTATAGTTCTTCTAAAGCTTTATTTTTAATGAACATGCGCTAGTCCTTAGTGGAAAATTTCATTTCATACTTCCTCTGTGAAGTCAAGCTATTAAGTTCTGATCTGATATTGAGGTAAGCACTTGGTTCAGAAATCCTAGTATTTACTGAGATTTTAACTTATCAGTATGAATCCAGGATGTATCAATAGTTCCAGTGTGCATATGGTTGACATTGATTGATTTTGATGATGACCAAGATGACTGGGTTCTGAAATTTTCAAATATTCTAAATTCCTTATATCTCAATGTACCAATGTATCTTTCCTCAAAGATCAAAGCTGTGAACTCTGAAGTGAATGCTCTGATCGAGAAACGCATGATGAGCAACGACCCTAAGGATGACAAGCTATCCCTCTTCCGTCAGCAAGCATCCATCATCGCTAGGAAGAAGGAAGGTCGAGCTGATGCACTTCGTGAGGTCAAGGAAGATCTTGTGCAAGCCAAGCAGGAGCTGGCAGAGAAGAGGGAAGCAGCTAAGAATCTAGAAGGAGAGGAGGTCTTGAAAGGGGATGAAGTGAGTAGAAATTAATGCTGCTCTAAATGTGACATTTCTACATCAAGTCCCTGTCTTATGAAGAGTGGCAAGTCAAATCATTCACGACTTTGCATCAATTGCAACTCTGTACTTAAGAGATAGGAGTTGCAATAATTGTTATCAAGTTGAAATTGGTTTGAATCAAGCAAACCTCTTTCTAAGACAGCCCTGGGTGCCGTTGCATACAAACTTGCTATTATAGTAACTTTGCCATCAATGGTAACTACCATGGTAATGTTGCTCAACAGCCAATCAAAATCCAGTATTCCATGAAAGTTATCATTGATGGCAAAGTTACTATAATAGCAAGTTTTATGCAACAACACCCTGGTGATGATATGATTTTGATAGATTCATGGTCTCCTTAGCCCTTGAAACTGAAAAAGGAGAAAAATCACAGACACATAATATTAGAAATATCATGAAAGTGGACACAAGTGTAAGAAAGAATGTGAATTTTTTTTTTTACAAAACTGATAAATTGTTTTCGTTCACCCTCCTCTGTATTCAACTTTAATAACCCCTCCCCAGTGTCCCATAGCTGTTTATATTTTCATGAACATTTCTTTTCAACCTGTTCTAAATTGATTGAAGTCCATGTGATGTCAAGCTTCCATTGGATCTTGATAGGTATTGTAAGATGAAGTTCCTCAAGATGATTGTAAATTAACCCATTCATGACAGAGGTCCACATTTTGTGGTTTGGCCTAATATCTTTTGATGCAAAGCCCTAAAAATCATACCAAATACATGAGCAGAAAGAACAAAAAAATCTACACAAACTGTGCCCATTTTGGTTGTGTCAATATTCGTTGTTTGATGCTGAAAATTTTTTAAAGGAAAATAAGCATTGAAATCCTTAAATTGGCAATGTGATAGAAAGTTTAAAATCACTGTTTTTCCCTGCAAATTGGCAACTTTTTGACTTATCATAATTTCTGTCAATTTATATTCATTTCAGATACATGACGTTTCATAAGAAAAATGTAGCAATAAAATAAAAATGTTGGTGTTGCCAATTTGAAGAAAAAATTGATCAAATTAGGCTTTAAATAATTCCTGTCACGAATGGGTTAAAGATCATAAACTTGTATGCAGACTGTTTGAAAGACATGCTTTAGCATTTCAAAGCTAGGGATACATGTATCTTAGTGGTAGGTATTGCTGTGACTAACTTTAATTTTTCTATCATTTCAGTTCAAGCGTTATGTCAACAAGCTACGCGGCAAGAGTACGGATTACAAGAGGAAACGACAAGAGTTGGCAGAACTGCGTGCTGAGCTTGGTGTTCTCTCCAGGACAGAAGAGATCCTGAAGCAGCGAGATGAACAGATACAACACCGTCTGGTGAGTCTCATTTCTCATAGCAGAAGTTCATAAGGCTGCTCCATCTGTGGCTAATAAGTACCAAATGTGATGAAAAATTTTTTAATGGAGGCACTCTTGCAGATGTGCAGTAGTGTCAATGGGAAAAGTACTTTAAAATTACAGTGTTTCATGTGCAAGGAACTTTGCAAATTTCACAAGTGTGACAGAATGCCGACAGTGTCTTGCTTTTTTAAATAATTGCATCACACACAAAAAAAAAAGAGAAAGAAGGGGAAGGAAACCATATTTTTTCCCATTGTGGTGAAATTACATCTGCAAAAATAGGTGTTGTTCATATTTCATGAAAGTTTCTGGATTTGAAGTTCATGTTTTATAATCCTGATGAGACAAAGCTTCCTTGGTAGTTCATTCAGCAAGTAAAATCACATCAAAACCTTTAGAGTAAAAACATATAGACGCTGATAAAGAGCCTTATACGAACACACATTGCTTTTACTTTGGGACCCTTTGTATGAAGACATGAGATTAAATTAAATTATATGCAATTCATCTTATGTGTGAAATATACATAAACATGTTTCTGTCCTTATATTCACCTTAGACTCTCTTGCAAGGCTGGATTGCATGCATTACGAATGTTGTTATTTTTTGGTATTTTGCTCACCAGTCTAAGCTGGAAGCCAAGAAGGGCGTGTCCGGTTACCACGACACCCAGGAGGAGCTAGAGAAGGTGTCAACGATCAAGAGCGAGTTGGATGATGTCAAAGGTCGTACACTGGAGGATATGTCACATCTGGTTTGTGAATGAATTCCTTATAATTCTTATAAAATGCACTATCAGGATGAGTTTCAATCACATATTTGTTAACATTAAGAGTAAAATACATGTACCCGTATATAATTTTAGAAATATACATCAGCTGGCAATTCATACATTTTCTCCTCTGCTAGGAATGTTACACTCTGATTTCTTTGTATTCATCACTGGTAGATTTAGAGAAAGGGAAAGGGATGGTGAAGAGAAGTTGATGGGAATCCTTAGATACATTCTTCTCTTAAGTTCTCTCAAGTGGTTGCTTGTTTGATAATCATTTTATCCATTAAGACCTGGGGAGCATTTCATGAAGAGTCTTGCCGGTGATTTTCACTGACTAATTTGCTCTCAGCCAATCAGTTGCGAGGATTTTCAGTAGCTTATAACAGTTGTCAGTGAAAATCACTGACAAAACTCTCCATGAAATGTTCCCCAGATCTTCCCCTTTCTCCTATGTTGCTCCTGCCTCCTCAATTTCTGACCCACAGACCCATGCTACACCTCTGGGAATGTGCACTTGTTTTATCTCCCTCATTCTTAATGTTGTTTTATGAACAGGCATTATGTGATTTCTGACATCCCTTGTAAAAATGTACCATGGGTACCATGGTAATTTGACAAATTTGCCATGGGTACGGTAATTTGATGGTACTCTGATGGTACTTTTTGGTACTTTCATGGTTTTGATGGTAATTTCATCAAAGTACCATGGTACCTATGGTACTTTTTTTTAGAAGGGATTCCCTCCTCATTATTCACAATGTTTTCCCTTTTTAACCCATAGCAGTATAGAGCTTTCTCGAGGTCTAAATTGATCATCTTCAATCCTCAAATTGGCAATACAAATTATTTTTTTCATGTTTACATAGCTTGAAAAAAATAAATATGGATATAACATAAACCAAAATGAAATATAATTGTAAAATTGAATCAGAAATTGCCCATTTGAACACAGAAATAGTGATTATATATCATTCACTGCATTGCCAATTTAAAGAGTTTAATGATTAGTTACACTTAAACTGCTCTAATTCGAGAATGCCAGGCCATACAGCGATGGGAATGGGCTTAAATTTGTCAGTGCATTTTTCTCTTTCTGCTCATTTATGATATGTACTGCCAAACATTCTGGACCAACAGATACTGCAAAAGCGTCTCCTAAAGGTGACACTGTACCTCTATGGGTTTTAAAGGAACTGTTTTAAAGGAAATGTTTTAACAATTGACCGATTCACAGGTTCAAAAGCTGAACTCAAGCATAGCATCCAAGAAGGCTAACTTGGCACCAATCATCAAGGAACTACGCCCTCTACGTCAACAGGCTCAAGAGATGCAGGTGGTTTACGACGATAAGAAGACAGCATATGATACCAAGGCTGCTGGACTGGAAAGCAATCGCTCCAAGCTTGAACAGGTGGGATTACCTTATTGATATATTTGAAAATTCAATTGCTCTCGGTGAATTTGAAGAATACCCACGATTAGTAATTTCAGGAAATTATAAAATGTGAATTGAGAAGCATGATTTTGAATATTACATTGGAGTTTCATTAATGATGAATTGAGAAAACACTCTGCATTCAGTTCTATCTCTAGTCTAATAAAAGATTTATTTGGAAAGAAGGTATGAAGAAGGTATGTCACATTCTCAGTTAACTCCTGCTCCTCTGCCATCTTTTTATCCTATTCAGTTAAAGCCATTGAGTAACTTTTAAAAGTCTGAGCTACATGGCCCTACATGCAATCAGTGCATGTTGTATTGTGTAAATATGAAGCCCTGAATAATGGGCTTCAAAAAACATCATCATGTGCTTCACAAAAAGTGAACATGTACAAGGGACCAGAAATGCCAGACCTGTTTTACCCCACAGACTGCAATGTTAGACAAAAGCATACCCCTGTTGGTTTGAAAATGGCAGAATGCAGTAATAAATATCTGGATAATAACATATATTTCAAAATCTTCCTGGCTGTTTATTTATACTTCTGAACATCTTTATACAACATAGACGTCAAAATTCAACAATTTATTAAATCAAGCCTCCGCAAAGTTACTAGATCCCTTTAAGCCTGCATATAAAAGCCATCCCAAAACACGCCCATACATTATCAAGAGGAGAGCGGCTATCTCTACTTACATTGCACACAGCAAATGATAGAAATGAAGAGTCAGTGAACATCAGTCAGGTTTATTATATATCAAGTTTTATTATCCTTTACTGTTATTGACTTGTAAGAGCCTACCATGTGCAGTGCAGTTTGGAAGGTAGCCGATACCTCTACCTTAGTGTGTGTGCTACATATGAAAGGATGAAGAATCAGAGAGTTGCCAGCGAGAAACACCGGCAGATCGTATGCTAATAACAATTCTTATTATCTTTCATTTGTAGGAGGTGAGAGCTTATCGTGAAGAGTGTAGTCAAGAGGAGAGTCGATACCACTACCTCCATTGCATGCTACAGATGATAGAAATGCAGAATCAGAGAGTTGCCAGCGAGATGAAGGCGTACACGTCGGCTGATCAATCAGAGAAGAAGAAGGCATTCAGAGATCAGTATACGCGCAAGCTACAGGAACAGGAAAATCTTGGGAAGGTGAGTTTTGTTTTTCTCACTCCACTATGTCGGTTCAATACCTTGATGGAAAGATGGAGTTGGAGAGAGCTTTAGTTGAACCCTCACCAACAGAACCCCTTCCCCACTCCCTCCTCCAACTATAGAAAAAAAAACAACAACCTTAAAACAGTGAACAAGAGGGGCAGCAAGCAAGAAGAACAAAAACAAAATAAAATCCCTAAAGAATGTTAATGCTGTGTTTTCTGGGAAAGATGCATCGGGTAATGGCGCATCTTACGAAGGCTACAGAACCTACAGACTGAAAATACTTCACCACCCATCAAACTATTTGTAACAAGTAGTTCTTACACTCTTTGGAGTAGGTCGTACTTCTCCGTGGGATAATCTTTATTTTAAATCTGCTGCTTTCCTCTGAAATAAACCATGAAAGTTTAGCATTAGGGATGTGCTGACCCTCCAGTAAAAAGCTTATTGTGTTAATGTCAACAAAGTTCCACAAACTTATCCTGGCTTTGTGATAGGGTTTTATTTCAAAGTGATATTTTTGTTTTTGTCAAGCCACCGAGGTGGAGCAAGACTAAGGGATCTTACAGCGTTGTCCATCCGTTCGTCCGTCTGTAATGCTTATGAAACTTGAGTAACTGAACTTGGAAGGTAGATGCCTTACAGGGACCTCAATTTTCGTTGGGGTCAACGGTCAAATGAGGTGAAATGTTAAAATTCACCTGCAAATTTCTACTGGGGTTGGTAATTTTGCAACCATTAGCCCATTTGTAACTAAACTTGGATTGTGCGCAGATAGGGTGAGATACATTACACCTTTTGCCTTGTTTTCTCTCTTTTTCAGAGTTTGCGTGAAAAGCAGAAAGCAGTGAAAGAGAGTCATGGTCCGAGCATGAAACAGATGAAGATGTGGGGAGACTTCCAAGCCTTGATGGAATGCAAGAAACAGTGTTTCCTTCGTCAGAGGCAGGATCAAGATGCCGGTAGGATGGTCCGAGACGAAGCTGTCAATGAGGAGAGACTTGTTTTGTAGGACGGTTAGTGTGTCCAACCTATGAGGGGCACATATTTCATGGGGAGCTGGGGGGGGGCACATTAGTGAACTTTATTACTAAATGGTTGAAACTCAAGAGAATAAAGGGGTGTTCAGATGTGAGGCGACATGTCCCTGCAATAAATCCCCGCAACATTTTTAGTGTTCAGATATGGCGCGACATTGATGGATCCAGCCTTTGAGGGGCACATATTTGATATTTAATGGGGAGGGGTTGGCAGGGAGGGGGGGGGGGGGAGGCGGGAGCACTGAACTTTAATACTAAATGGATTAAATTCAAGAGCCATTCGAGACAATTATTTCAAGGAGGAATGTGGAATTCAAAACCAATGGGCTCACAATGCAGAATTTTCTAATGGAGTCCAGGTCTATGAAGCTAACTCACAATTCACTTACACATCATGTTGTCTTTTAAACATATCCTCGCAAGGAAATGTGGAAGTAGATACATAATTTCATGTTTTCCCTCCATATTTTCATGTCTATGCTGTATTTGATCACCAGTTGGGAATATTTCACAGAATGTATTATTCAGAAATACATGTACTCGTATCACTTTAAAGTTTTGATCATTCCAGTTAATTGATCATTGTGGTATATGATGATGAAAACTGAGTATTTTTAGAATTATTGTCATTTACTATACCTATATTTTAGGAAAATAAGTTGGTTATATAATTCAAACACAGAAAATGAAGCACATTTAAATGACCTGTAATTTTAGTGTAATTTGTATTGTTCATAGACTAAATTAACACAGTAAATTTGGATACAGTGTATGTTCTATGTTAATTCATTGAAATTTGTGTAAAATATGTATATAATTATTGACAATTATCACCTTGATTTGGGAACCAGTGATTCAGAAGTGGTAATAATAATTATACCAGTTTCTTATAAGGCACTTTTACAGTATAAATGACTGAAATGCTAATACAGCACTATTATTACCCCGGTTACTGGATTCAAGTAGTATTCCACACATTACTGCATACATTATCCACTCCCTAGGGAGCATTCCAGCCATTCACCCATTTTAAGTGCATGCACATGCTAATCAAAGTACACTGACCTCAAGTTCGCATTCTAGCGGGTACACAATTAGCCAGGGTGAGAGTGGTAGTCATGGATTAATGTCTTGCCAAAAGACGTTAGTGCCGGGGTTGGGATTTGAACCTTCAACCCTGTGATTGAGAGTCTAGTGAATGAACCACTACACCTGGGGGGGGGGGGTCACTTCCATTGAAGAGTGGACAGCATCCGCGAGAATCGTCCTTTAAAAAGCACCCTAAACGAGGATTCAAGGGCAGGCCGCTAGGACACCCTAAACACGGATTTTGTGCAGATGTCCCAGATTTGCACACCCTAAACAGGGATTTCATTAATTGTTGGGATACCCTAAACGAGGATATTCCCATTTTCATACCTTGAGCGTGATAGTGGGGTCCATTGAAAGTTTGGAGCCGTTTTTATCTCGAGATAATTCACTGTCTCATTATGTTTTTATACAGGCATTATAGGATTTTCCGTTCACGGGTCTTGTTACAGTCGGTCCTGCAGTCGGTGCAAATTACCTACCCTTTTTGCGTTTTAGATTATCGTGATTTGGGGGGCTTTTTTTCAGTTTTTGGTGTTTTTGACACTCTATTCATGTTCCGCGCGTTCCGCGCCTACCCCTGAAAAAATACCCTTTTCCCGCGTTTTTTTTTCTTGCGGATGCTGGAAGTGACCCCCCATGTGGATCACATGTTTTACGGTTCAAGACCCGCAACAGAACAACATTAACCCATTCGTGACAGGAATTATTTAAAGCCTAATTTGATCAGCTTTTATTCTTCAAATTGGCAACCCAACATTTTTATTCTATTGCTACATTTTTCTTATAAAACGTCATGTATCTGAAATGAATATAAATTGACAGAAATTATGATGAGAAGTCAAAAAGTTGCCAATTTGCGGGGGAAAACGATGATTTTAAACCTTCTATCACATTGCCAATTTAAGGATTTTAATGCTTATTTTCCTTTACAAAATTTTCACCATCAAACAACGAATATTGACGCAACCAAAATGGGCACAGTTTGTGTAGAATTTTTTGCTCTTTCTGCTCATGTATTTGGTATGATTTTTAGGGCTTTGCATCAAAAGATTTTAGGCCAAACCACAAAATGTGGACCTCTGTCACGAACGGGTTAAAGACATTCAGTCATGGGCTTTCATGGGGAGTGGATCATAATTTGCTGACACCAGACTTTTTGAAAAGCACCGGAAATACCTGTAATGAAGCTAAATTTCTGGAGCACAGCAAATCAAGCTGTCCCACCATAAACATTCTTCGGCCTGCTTCGGGCATTGTCGGGCCAGGGAAAGTGAGATAATGACTTTGCCAAATGGGGCAAAGGGAGGAATATACAGAGCATTACATAAGGTCTGTTGGTCATAAAACTCACGGCAATGGTGATGGACAACGCTTGTTATTGGGTAGGTTGTGAAATTCCCCATGGAAGCCCACGACTAAGTGTCTTTAATCTGCATTTGCCACTCTTCACCCAGGTGTAGTGAATGTGTACCGTGTAGGAACTTGTTGCTTGAATGCTCTCGGTGCCTTCAGGCAGCTGGGCTAAAGCCAGGGTAATGCCTGTACTTTGAAGGTAGAGGATAGTTCCTCCCTCTTGCAGTTACCTTCCAATTTGACGTCACAGAAATGAATATATAGCTGTGATAATTTAATTATTTCCGATGAAACAAACACCATTGTTATCGATTATTACAGCAAAAACGCACAAGGCGAGAGTGGGATTCGAACTCGGGCCCTTGTGACAGTAAACCGACGCGTAACTCCTTGAGCTGCGCAAGCGGTCGACACTGGAGTGGGTTCTGTAAGAAATTTATACCTTGAATTCCTATGTACATGCTTATACATATTCATTTCTATGACGTATCTACCACGCGTCTCTGTCGTCAAATTGATAGGTAACTGCGAGAGGGAGGAACTATCCTCTACCTACTTTGTAGGGGCTTTGATTATCCGATAGGATGGATATGTGCACAACATGAATATACCTAATATTATTATTCCATGATTTGGATATGAGCCTTGAATATGAAGTGTACATTCTATACATTGATTTCTGACTGGAAAAATTAATGAAAATTTCTGTTTTGCTTCACTGTAGTTTACATGTTTATCTTTCCTTTTTTTCTTGCAAACTATGTGTGAACCTTAGATTCAAGATTTGTTGAGAACATGTATTTGTAAAACTTCTTTTTGGTGAGTTTTTGCCACTTCAGTGTTTTAATCCATTAGTCATTTTTGGTTGATCATGTTCAATCTTTGGACCTTGATCCTTTAAGGTCCTTCATGACCATGATCAAACTGTGTAGAAACTATGTACGGAATGTATGTGCACCTTTAAATGCTCTGCGATTGCAATGGTAGCTTGAATTCTGTAAATGTGTGAAAATATATACTATACTTATTGTGCTGGAGTAAAGTAGAATCTTTCATGCTAAAATAAGTGTCTTTGGCTTGTTTTTTGTGGTTTGAATTTCTTATACTATCTAAATTTCAGTTCGAAGCCCCTCTTCCCCCTCATTTTATCCCTTTCTTTTAAAGAAATTTAAGACTTTTAAAGAACTGTCTTTGGATAATTATACGAAGAGCACATCAACTAGGCAACAGTATTTTTTAGCTTGAGTATAATTGTATAATATGGACTGGCCTTGATGGTGATATAACATACACTGCTTGAACTAGAGTCACTATTAACAGTACCATCGCCATCACCACCTACAATACCATCGGCACCAGTACCAGTGGTGCCATCACCAGTACCGTCGTCACCATCAGCTCCATCACCACAGTTTTTACCGTCATCAACGTCAACCATCCAGCAGTACAATCGTCACCATCGGTACAATCACCACCATAATCACATCGGTACGATAGCTATGTAACCATCATCACCATCAGTACCATCATCATTACCATAACCATCACAATCAGTACCACCACAACAATCAATAAAATCACAACAATCGGTACTATAACCAACACAATCAGTACCATTACCACCACAATCGGTACCATTACCACCCCAATCGGTACCATTACCAACACAATCAGTACCATTACAAGCAGTACCATTACCACCACAATCGGCACCATTACCACCACAATCAGTACCATTACCACAATCGGTACCATTACCACCCCAATCGGTACCATTACTACGAGCAGTACCATTACAATTGGTACCATTACCACTGTCATTAGCATAATCAGTACCATTACCACCACAATCAGTACCATCACCATCACGATCATACCACCATCACCATCAGTTTAATTGCCCCCATGACTCCCATCAGCACATGCGTAAAATCGCCACCATCAGCACCATCAGTACCATCGTCGCCATCATCATTCCTACCACCACCATCATTACCCCCATTATCCTCTCCTCTTCTTTATAATGTTCATTGTATCACCGCCACCACTGAATATCAGTTCTTTATTTACAACCATCGTCACAT